>OU342776.1:7505000-8755000 GCA_910591435.1 Acronicta aceris | reverse complement strand
AAATAAATTTTTCAACTTTAATATTAGTGTATGTATTTCATAACTTTGGCAAGCATTGTTGCCGACTCCCAATGAAGCATATACTTATGGATAGGCCTCATTTCGTGTTACCGCGCGCAAACAAACCCCGCAGCGATTCCGTCTCGATCTTAGAAGCGACACCGTTCGAAGAGCCGCGGCGCAGCTTGAGGGTGGCAGGCGATGTAAAGGGTCGTTTGAATCGTAAGGCTGATTTTATAAGTCTGGTCACATACGAATAGATCCTTATTGAGCATCAGCTATTGTGATTACTGATTATATAAACAGCTTTCCTGTTTTATATTAGTGTAATTGGGGTTAGTAGGGTAGATGTTTGTTGGGACGAATGCACCATGTCACGACATTACTAGCGACAAAATGTTGTGACATCGTACACTCGACAATATGTGTGATTGACCAATTTTGATCTTTATTAGTAAGAGGATAAGATCTAAAAGTGATAACCGCCAAAGTATTTAACTTGAATAGTAATAAAAAAAAGTCGCTACTTAATCAAATAAATTCCAAATAATGGATGTGGAATAGCAAATGTCCAGATAAACATACATAACATTTGGGATGTACCGACAAATGAAATGTATAAGTTCAGAAATGAGCATACCTATTTTCGGTTCAGGCAATATAAAGGCAACAAAATATCCAGAATAGCTGCTAAGAGCCAGCACATTATTACTATCACCGAAGATTGGGGGCTTAACACCCTAGAAGCCAATTTCAGTAATGTAGTCTGTGACTGAATAAGGCTCCTGATCCGTATACCGTGCGCAGTAAAACGGATCGCTTATTAAAGTATCAAACACGGTTTAAATGTTTGCTTTGTAGTCGAGACGCAGTTTTAAAAATAATTTCATAAACAATAACCGTTTCCAGTATCCGCCTAAATTACATATTGTATACAAAAATTAAAAAGTAATCCACGCCTAGTCTTTGCAATGGTGCTTAAAACAGCCTGAAATTAAATTAATTGAAAAGTATACATTTTAAGACATTGATTGGTAAATTTTTGTGTTTCTGTTCGCCCAAAGATATGCGAAACAAATTATGTAATCCAAGTCTAGAACCAGAAGGTGAATCTAGCTAAAAGCTAAAGTAAAAAATGGTATTTATTTATTCCTGTTTTACAATGTACCTATTCTGTATGATTGAGAAACTATTTCATATCTGATATAGTTATTTATTTACATTTTATTATTTTGGATATCGCACCAATTTATTTTCATTATATCCAACTGTGCATCGTATTTTTTCCACTGTTAAAATACCATGTTTTTTATGGGATAAGCGGGCAAACGAGCAGACGGATCACGTGATGGTAACCGATTACCGCCGCCCATGGACACCCGCAACACCAGAGGAGTCACAAGTGCGTTGATGGTAAACCAATGTGTTTAAAATTGTTTCCGATTTTTTGTTTATATTTTTTATGAAATCTTTGTGTATTTAAATTATTTTACTGGTTTAAGCTATGCATATCAAAATAACCTTGGGTTATAACTAGAGATGGGTCTAAGCCAGGGCATTAGCACGGAAATGTCTGGGCAGAAACCCGTCTATAGTTATAACTTATAATAGAATTACTATTTTATTTTAAAAATGCATTATCGTTTTATACAAAATAATAAATTACGTATTATTTAAGGCTCAACACATTTTTATGTTGAAAATCTAATAATTTTATTACAAGTATTCAACTTGCAATGTTCTTGAATCGTAGCAATAGTAATAATATTCTCTGCCTAAACTAACCACATATCAGAATGGTAGTGGGATATCTGTGTAATAGAAGCTTACTCGCTTGCTGCAATATTTCATAGTCTAATTCGGTACATGCAAACAGAAAATTTAAGCCATCTTTGTCATCTCTTGGATTTTTGATAGAATCTTCCTGATTTGTGGGGATGAAAAAGGCACATGCATCATTCTCCAGATACTGTTATTGAAAGTTAAATGTTTTATAAAATTAAATTAAGACTGGAAGAATACTAACATTTTACAAAAAGGCACCGAAGTCCAAGCATTTAATTTTGCCTAATTTTATACCTGACATGACCTTTGAACAAATTAGGTTTATTTGTGGTTCCGATCATACCTAGACATGTTTATTGTATTTTTTTATGTAATCAAGTGAATGTTACTAATAAACAGATTTATATTAAACTATTGTTTTTTTTCGTCATTTCACTTGTATGTTGATATAATCTATTTTTTTAACACTAACATTAAGATCATGGAGTATTATGTACTTACTTATGTAGATATATTATCGATATATTTAGAGCTTAAAGCAAAGCAGAGTAGGTACATACTTTAATTACACAAAAAATAATTTGGCTCATATTATGCGCAGGCGCAGTTAAATTTACAAATGAAACCGCAACGTATCCTTATCGCTTTATTGCAATTACACTTTACAGGGGTCATAGTTCATACTGAAGTAACATGAAATTGAACGAGTTGTGAATACATTAGCATGTCGGTTAATCGGAGCCACTGTGGCGCGATGACGCGCTGGACGCCGACCCACTTCGGCTACGAGAACCCTGAAAACAAATTACATTAGAATCGGAACTAAAACTTACTATATTCGTAGCCAAGAGCTTTACGTAATAATTATGATGTAAGTATGAGTGAATTTCAAGTTGATTTTTCATTGTTAAGAAATAGGAGGCCACTGGCGACGGACATTTTCACGGCAATTTTCCGTTCACATAATGGAGAACAAAACCCTCAAAATTGAAATCTTATCAAGGTCAAATATTGTTCTCAATTTAATAATATTACATATAAAACTTAGGACATATTATCCTATGTAAACTTAACAAGAATATCATATAGTTACATTGAATATAACCATTATTACACTGTCTGTCACTATTTACTGGTAAATAATAAAAATACGGTTGGCACAAGACACTATCATATTATTAGATTATGGAAGAAATTGGCAAGAAACTCCATACATACTCCTCAACTTACCTTTCTAGATCCACTTCCAGACCTACTTCTTGACCTGTCAGATCCGCTTCCAGACGCCGAATTTCTCCTAGAACTGGCTCGAGAAGACGCCTTAGAGCCTGATGCTCTGGACTTGGAGGAGGCACGTGAAGCCCGAGACGAGGCTCGGGATGATCGCTTGCTTGCCCGGGACGAGCCACGCGAACTAGCCCTGGAACTTGCTCTAGAACCCTGGGGAAGAAGATTAATGATCTTTGAATCTACTACTTAAGCTCCCTTAAAGTATTAGATTCAAAGATCGTTAAACTTATTCCCCTCCTAAAATGAGAGTAATAAGGCTGCTTTTACATTGAACTTGAGGTATTATATTCATGATGGATGGATTTTTGAAGGTCGAATACGGATCGATTGTCACGAAGACAGAAGCATTGACACTACAGTTTGTGGACTTCCAGTCTCACGACTGCTGGCAACATTTTACTAATGCGCATTTTAGGATGAAGTTTGGTTTAAGCATAGAGGCATGTGTCATTAAATTCAATTTCATTTCACGCGTAATTAAAAAAAACTGTAACTATTACGTATTGGTGTTTAATCTGATGGTGTTTAAAGATTCTAATCTTTAACAACTCTAATATTTAACAATTTTTAACAGGCTCACTGCGGCAAAACCCAGCTGAACCTGCGATTCATAACGATCCGCGCGATTGAGCGATAATGTATTTATTTAAATAATTTCTTAAGTACAAACCTTTGCGCTTCCCTTAGAACTGGCTCTAGAACCTCGCCCACTAGCTGAACTTGCTCGTGAACCCTTGCCGCTCCTGGAACTAGCGCGAGATGAAGCCCGGGACGACGCTCGGGAGCCAGACTTGGAGCGAGAGCGGGAGCGAGACCGTCCTGAACCAGATCTGTAAAAGACATATTATGATGACTACCAAATGATTTTATTGGTTGACAAAAGTATATCAAAAACCAAAATACCACTCACTCATTCGATAAGACTCGCAATTTAATCATTTAAACAGAATTTCCTAGCGAAAAAAAATACCTACCTAGCAGAGCCAGAACGGGCGGAACCCGAACGTGATCTGGATTTTCTCGAACCGGATCCAGATCGAGAACGACTTCTAGACTTGGACCTGGATTTCGACCTTGACCTTGACCGCTCGCGTGAACCTGACCTTGACCTCGATTTGGACCCTTTCGACCGATCCGAGCCCTGTGGCGACTTCGAACCGGATTTGGAACGAGAATGGGATCTGAAAAAGTTACTAGTAATAAGCTCACATACTATTTACTTGGTACATTGCAGGATATTCAGTACACGTGTACTTAATTATGTCCAGCCTTTTAAATATTTTAACTACTTACCTTTGCTTTTCTCTATTCTGTTCTTGCTTTTCTTCCTCGTCGTCATCATCTTCCTCTTCTTCTTCATCTTCCTCCTATAACAAAGAGACCCATGATAGGCTTAAGTTTTTTTTTATCAATCTTTTGTGTGCTTATAAATTAAGAGAATGTCTGAACGAGAATGTATGGTTATCAACTATTATAATAAATAAAGAACAATATAAAAATTACTGAAGTTGTAAAAACCATAACAGATAGGAAATTTAGACTTGGCTGTACCACCAAAGTGGTCCTCCGCTAAATGGAAAAATAATGGGATAAGTCTTCTTGCCTGTGGTGGTTCAAGTTGCTTCTCTCTAAGCCTAAGCATGCGGTGTTCGGCCGCGCTGAGCGGTCGGTGTGTGACCACGAGTCTCGTCAGCGCTTGCGCAGCTGCACCGGCGCGGGCGCGGCGCTTAGACAGACGCACACGGGTTTCCAACTCGTTGTAATACACGCAATGGTTGCGCACCACCTGTTGAAGGTAGGATTTATAATATAGTATTATTTTAACAATTCATTAAAAATGTTTGCTTTGGGCCGAAAAAATCACAACCGTAAAGAAATTATGGCTTTATACAAAGATATCTAACACTAGCTCTTTCCCGCAGTTTCACTTGCACTTCATAACTGGTGCTCGACTTCTGCACACGTCGTGAATGTCACGCGTTCCTTTAGAATTCTCCCTAATTTACGTTAAAAATCTACATACATAGTTATTATCACATTAATAATCATAACAGACAAATGTGCTTGGGAGTTTCTTGTGGCTTCTTTTCCCAATGATAGAACTAGGTAGTAAAGTCACGAAGGGCAGGTGTTTTGGAGGTTGTCTATGTTGTAATATTGACAACTAAAAGTACTAGGTAGGTAATAGAAGTCTGAATATATCAGACATAACATTATGACTTCTAAATGTGTGTTTTAATGTTTGAACCAGCATGACCCACAGGTAGCCCACAATATTATATAAGTCACTATTTACACTGGTCACTGCTGATTACAGGACAGGTATGGTCATTCTTCGATAGATACAAATATCAAACTGTGAAATAAAACTACTTGTAATCGATTTTGCAGTATTATTCTATGTTAGGTTTATAGGATGCTATAAAAGATCTTTGGAATTTAATAATATCCAACCAAATCCATAAATAGTTTGTTTTTTCTATAAATTTACAACTTTTTATTTCAATAATGTCACCATAAAATTATGTCAATAATTACTTATTTTTATACTCACCAAGAAGTAATTCTCCTCATAGCCCTTAGAGGCCTTACTCTTGACATTCCAGTTGTACTCTCGGGCCATCTTGTACTCATAAGTATCTCCGTCCATGTACAGCATGTTCTCAGTTATGTCGCGGCGACGCTTCTGTATTGTTTCCTCAGTTGGCAAACAATAAGCCACAAACTGTTCTCCACTTTCGTCCATCACACCTCTGGATAAATAAAACATAATTATAGATATCACATTATAGATTTCTTTACTTGCATGTGTGTATGAGGTGAATTTTGGGTGGATTTAAAATCATATTATAGCTAACTATTAGGTCTCCAACACAGGGAAAAAAAAATAGACAGACTTATTAGACAATCCATTAAAATATAACTTTTCTATGCTTGATACTCATCCAAAGTTGACAATGATTATATATACATAATTATGTAATGAAATACTAACCGAATCATAGCCTGGGACATGGCCTCAATCTGTCCAGCAATGTTCTTGTCAGCAGGTGCAGGATCTGAGTCAAATATGACCTGGGCACATGGGTACTTCCACATGTCAAAGTCAGGGAATACAGGCATAACCTCCACTGGAGTAACTCCAGGTTTGCTGTAGTGTTTCTCAATGGGTTTCTTATTGTCCTCAAATGTCTTTTCAATAGCTTTAATCTGACTCTCTCGGTCCATATACAGTGTCTCCTCACTAAAGATCTTTTTGACATTGTAACCGACTTTAGCTTCAACCTGGAATTGAAAAAATATATTAACAATCATTATCATATAAGCCTTAGCAGACAGTCTCAACAAAGGCCTTTAGTAAATTATATTTTATTTTCTAAAACAGTGGCACAATATTTCACGAGTAGTGTGTTACAACATCATTATGGCTAATGATAGGTTTCCCTGTATAACTGAGATAAGTTTATTTTAGAGGATGTCAATGGACAATAAAATAAGACCTAATATAATAAGTACAAGTAGCATCAACCCCTATTATGTGGGACCTAAACATACTGACTAAGAGTGGGTGTGCAGCAGTACACCTCTGCTTAATTACTAGGGAAATATGGATGTGATGGTATTTAAGGCCTCATTTTTAGCAATTTGATATCTAATATGCAGGTAGGCAATGGTTTGCGCAATATCAACAATAGAACTGAATGAAATGTAAAACTTTGTTTAGACTACAACATCCAGAAATCATAACATCAGTATTATTACACCAAAAAAGAAAAATGTGGAATCATTTTTTTTTAAGATGGTTGATAGTAGTACCTTCTCCATAGATTGAGGCTGGAATCTTGTCTGCTCAGTAGAGATGTACTCGGAACGGCGCAACCACGACACATTCTTGGCATGATGACGCGACCTCTTTGAATCTTGAGGAGTGAGGATATCATCTTCCAGTAATTTCTCGTCAGCCGGGTCCAATATAGCATTACCATCGCCCTGGTATATATCTCGGTTTATGAGATCTATGTGTACGCCCAAATCGTGTTCCGTAAGCACTTCATACCGATAATTTTTTTCCAAAGAGGTCGGATTATATTGAATAAAGCGTGTCGAGGGAAACGGATATGTAATAAATTTTAAGTCAAATGGTATGTCTGGAAGCGTGTTGCAGTACTTCACACGTGACACAAGCTCCGTCCTACAAATAATTGATTATTTTATTAATTAATCTCGTAAGTTTTAGTTGTGTTGAAAGTTATGAAAAGTAACTAACCTCCTTTCGCCTGTGCGTTGCGGTCGTTTTTCTCGTTCCGGCTCATTTGTTTGTACGGTAGGTGGCATTTTAACGACCTAATTATTCACTTATTTACAACAACATTTCAGAAACATTCAAATATCAAAAATAATATTTATAAATCCCAAACTATCAAGCAATCCAACAAACAGCTCGATTGTCATATTTTCCCGCTATGACATATGCCACTTTAGCTTTACTTGACATTTGTTATTTGATGGATTCCGATTGACAAAGACAAATTGCCATTATTTATTACAGGCAACATCGATTTAAAAAACTAAGCGGTCAAGTCAGTCACGCACACATCCATAGTTAATTCCTCCATGGACATTTTCCAGAGCGACTCTCAAAGAGTATACGTGTAGGTATGTTTTGCTGAGGTTCGGGATAAAATTATCACCAATTTCACCGAAACAAAAAATACTATAATTAACTTGACTAACACACTACAGAAATTACTGAGGCTCTCAGCTGAGATAATGGCTACTAATGCTAGTTTAGAGTTTCCTTTCTTTACATACTTTTTCCTGTTCATTTGAGAGAAATAAATTGTTGTAATTGTTTTAATTTTTAGAATTAGAATTAGAATATTTAGAATATTGTAGTGTCAGGTGTGGGAAACGTAACTCGTATAAAAATACCGTTTATTTTAAATTATGTATACATATACATACATAGTCTAGCACATATCGTAACACGTATCAGCGTATATAGCACGTATCTTAGCACGTACTAGACGTGCTGAGATACGTGCTGCCTTAACTCAAGGTCCTGGATTCGATTCTTATGTCAAACAGTGTTATTGAGTTTTTATATGAAAGTCTCTCTTAGTAATGGCTAAAGCAGTGATAGCCTAGTGGTATGACCGTTGAACTGCCAAGTCAAAGGTCTCGAGTTCGAACCCAAGGCACGCACGTCTGACTTTTCGAAGTCATGTGCGTATTAAATAGTTAATTATCACGCGCTTAAACGGTGAAGGAAAACATCGTGAGGAAACCTGCATGCCTGAGAGATTTTCACGATGGCGTGTGAAGTCTGCTAACCCGCACTAGGCCAGCGTGGTGGTCTAATCGCTCTTCTTCGTCTTCGTTCTGAGAGGAGACCCGTGCCCAGCAGTGGGACAGTATAATGGGTTGATTATGTATGTCTTATGTTATGTAATGACTACACAAGACCTAAACATACCGGGGAAACTATTTAATGTGGGTGTATTACCGTTTAGTACGTCTCTGCTTAACCCTTCGGGGAATAGTAGCGTTGTTTTTATGCAAGCTGTTTTTTTGTTAAACGATAATAACATTTTCATTCCGAATTTTACAGAAAACAGTACGAAAATAAAATTACCTAGTACGCCACCATGTTTTTCTCCCGTTTGCTCGAAAATATAATTCAACGTATGAAAAAAAAATCCGGAAATGGTAACTTGCCAGTTCGAATGCTTTCGTTCTTTACTTCATTTTCATTCGCCGTCATTTCAAGTCATTGGTCAACTCATTCGCCGTATTCCGTCGCCATCTTTCTTTTCACAACTTTTGTCGGCAGTAAGGTACGTTATTGTATTGGAATATTTCGCTAAATAAAACGTAATTGTGATTAAAAAATCGACCCACCGCTGCTTCATTTGCTTTGCGAATCCGTTTATATTTCGTAAGTGGTTTTAGTTTTCTAACTAGTGCAAGGCCGTAGTCAGCCATGTGGTCGGCCAAAATGGTTTTTCAACGTACTACGCATTATGTTTTACATCGAAAATCATAAAGTATGCTCGTTAAATATGTTGGTAGAGTAGTTCTATGGTATTTGGTGCGGTAGTGTTGTATTAGGATATTGATTGTAAGGGTATTTGTCGGAAGCCGGTATGGTAACCAACGTGGCGCGAACGGCGTTGTGCTAACATTGTGTTCTTGTTTTAGATAAAAACATGGGTACAGTGGAGCGCGCTGGTGATGACCACACTTCCGAGGTGGAGTCTGGAGAGGAGGAGGAAATTGTTGGGGGTGGTGAGCTGGCTCAACACCTCATGAAAAGGTAAGTCTGTCAGTATAGGTTAGCCCTGTTCTCACTACTTGACTGACAGTCACATGTGATTTATGAAAAAATACTTTCAACCCTCCAGCCAATTTCAAATCCACATTACACATCAATAGCTAGATGCTCGAGCTGTAATCTTCAAAAGTAAAGTTTATTTAATTTGAACATAATGTCAATTCAGTACACTTCTTTTATTGACATTTGTGGGTCTCAAACAGTGTCATGTTTTTTTTTGTGAAGGAGGTTTTATGACTTGATGATAAAAATAAAATCTGATCTTTATTTTCCAATATGTTAGACTCAAATGGCAATTGTCTAAACTGCTCTTGATAAGTCTCTATTAGAGCTACAATGTTTCATGTGATCCAAGTCCCACAATGGTACCTATAATTCCCATTAAAAATGATTACATCACATGTTTGATCCTAAATTCATGTGGGATGAATCACCCTCCTTGATTAGTACATTTATAAACTGCTTGGTTCACTGGATTGCTATAAATTGTTCCATTCAAACTATTCAAAATTAACAATATTCATCAAAATTATTTGAATTGGTACTCCTTGAATTTTTCTTATGTAGTAGATTAAAAAAAACGTTGATAATTTTTACGATGGCATGGACCTTTTGTCTTATTTACATTTTTGGGATACTTCTATAAAATTCTTAGTAGCAACTCGGGAGCTTGGATTAGCTCTTCGTTAATAGGAATAGGGTTTCCTCATATTATATGATCTTAGCATACCATAGTTTTGCTTAGCATGAGTATGTATATCTTTGTCTTTGGATAATAGAGGCATAAGGTTTGTTATATTTTTTGTAAGATTTGCTACTTGATAAAGTTATTTGCGAGGCTGCACTGTGTTGTGCAATTATATTTTACCACTTGTGGAGTCCAAAATAATATAAATATTTATATCGAATAATAGCATTGTTTAAAAGAAGTCCTAACATTCTTAATTTTATCAACTTCCAAGTACTTACTACTATTACTAAGTACGAACTGTTATTTGAATTTGGTGTCAGATTCAGGCTCTGACACTGCGGTATACACTCAAGTAGTAGTCCTTATTGCACTTTGTACTACTTGCATTACTGGAAGGATATTTTCACTGATGCTGTTACATTCGATTTTGAATTTTGCTAAATAAAAATATTTTCAACCCAAAACAAACATTCTAGGTATTTCGACTATTTAGACTTAACATACCATCACGCCTGTATTCCCCAAAGGGTTAGGCAGAGACGTACTTAATGTACACCCACAGTTCGCCGGTATGTTTAGGTCCCATGTAATAGGGGGCGAGCCTATTGCCATTAACCGGGCACAAATCCAGACTCCGAGCTGCTACTGAGAATTTCATAGAAAAACCCAATAACACTTTGCTCGACCTGGGGATCGAACCCAGGACCTCTAGCGTAGCAGTTGCGCTTGGGACCACTAGACTAATGAGGCAGACTATTTAGACTTTTCAACTGTAAACTAAGCCAATGAATTTAAAATCTCCCTTTATAATATTTTTCTTGTATTTCTACGGGTACTTACATAAATTGTTCAACAATGAAAATATTAATCATAGAATCGACAACCTCTTCCTTTTATAAAGTCAACAATAAAAAAACATATTTTTTGTTAAGATCCCATTATCTATGATCACTTTGACTGGGATCTAGTCCATGTAAAAAAGATGCGCGATTACGGGTCAATGACCTAATGAGTCATTTTACGCTCTACTTGATCATAAGTGTTCCAAGCTAGCTGACGGAATTTGTAAGCACGACCACACGACACGGAATTTGAGTTTATCCAAGCATAAAATATCTTTGTGCATTTTTTCAAGTAATTCCACTTGTCATCTAGTGACTAGTCTACCAAGAAATTTATATCACCCTAAAGGTCTATTTTCGTTTGCAAAACCTATGAGATATAATAAGATTTTAATCAGCATTTTATGACAGGAAACGTGGGATTTTACGTAAGGATTTCCGGAATTCTATTTCGAGATTAATATGAACGTCTGCTAAAATGGTTTATATTCTTTTTCTACTTCAGAAATACATACACAATGTTAAGATACCTACCTACCTTTTTTGATAACACTCTTTACGGTCGACCTCATTCCATAAAATCATTTAAGTACGTAGATAGGCCTAATTGATTGACTTTTTAACATTGGCTCCTCGATGATAATGCGAGAATATTGCTCTTTTCACAGTCACACGCATGGTAGGTAGTCTTATTGAAAAACTTTCCAGATAGCACGGAATAAATTGATAATTTTCCACAACACTGACCTAAGATAACCAAGACATGAAGTTTTATATCTAAGTAGGTACTTCAAAAAAGGTTCATGTTATTTTTGCGACGCGTTTTCAATTTTTCTAATAGATAGAATATATTTCCGAGACCTTCCTATAGACATTTGATAAGTTTACTTGGTTTCTTCCCTAAAAAACTTAATTGTCTTAAGGAAATAGTCTACAAAACACCAGCCACAAACAGAAAGAAAGGCATAAAAAATGTTTTATTGATAAAATGGTTATTTAACAGCATTCGCTAACACTTCCGATGCAAGCAGTTGTAAGATACCTAATTACATTATTAACGTAATTATTTTTATAATGATATACATAACAACAGAAAGGCCGTTAAACCATCTCATGCTCTGATAATTTTGCAAATAAAAATAACGAAAACTGGTTTACTATCTGTTTAATTGTTTACACATCTGACGAATACCCTAGTCTAGATTTTTGTACGTTCAACATAACAAGGCTTTACAATCAATCACCCGTGCCAGGTACAAAGGCGTTCAATAGTTCTTTTTTCTTCTTTTAATAGATACCTATCTTCGCACTTAGAAAAAATCTATTGTTACAAGGCGTGTAAACCTTGACTTGCTTTTTTGTACCACTTGGCAATTCACACCCTTTTGTCCTACCCTTTCTCATTATAGACGCGTCCTTGATTTCCAAGGCAGTTGCAGCAGTCAATACTTTTAAGTACTTGGTTCTCAGTGGCTACAAAGCTTCAAATCCGGTTGGGGGCCAAACTCGTTGCATTAATATTATGCGATGTAGACTTAATAAGCCATTTCCCTTTATCCTTCCCTACGACTGACGATATAAGAGCATCTGGAACCTACTTCTCTTATTTCCCCTACAGCATCCAATTGGATGCAATTAGTTGTCTTCCAGGATCTAGAGATTTATTTTGGAGTATTTTGTAAAGGTTTCTTGACTTGTATTTGAGAACACATGGACACTAGTAAATACTAAGCAAATAATATAGTTTGATACATAAATTACACACCATCACGCTTATCTTCGAAAGGTAAGGCAGTTGGTGTACTGGCATATATTTCACCCGTTAATAAAGGTTCCAAGTGCATGCATGAGCACGTATTTTGACATACCTACTGCGGGGAAAATTCAATCAAACTTTTCAACCTGTAATTGTGACTAGGAAGTCAACCGATCGCTTTCGTCACGCCAACATGAAGAATTCTAATTTAGGTAGTCTAGATCGTTACGAGTCGCAGATTGAATGTACAATTAAATTCAACAGCCATTAGCAAATTTTCCTAACCTGCGAAACACATCCGTGAAGAAATCTTTTAACTGATGACGACAGAAACACGAACTTCGTAACTACGCAGGAAGCTGACTTACAAGTACGCATAGTAGGTATATCTCCCCGGTCCTTCACACCGGGCTGTAATAAAAACGTTTATAAAAACAGAAATACCTGCATCGTCCTGCCTTCCGTATAAGTAACTCATCTTACCATAGATTTTCTTTTCAAAACTGCCTTTTGGATCGATTTGTAATAAAAAAATCTACTTCAGTAGACAATCCAGGAAGCTAAAAAGCTACTTTAAACTTGATAAATCATAATGTAATTCATATTAAAAACATCTAAATATGAATTGATTTAGAGGAATTGATAAAATAGCTACAGCAGTAAAGTCCCAAGTTTAATCTTCCCCGCATAAACCACTAATTATCTCATTTCGAGATAATATCAATTGTAACGCGAAATATGTATGTTTTTCTATCAACAAAAAGTGCAAAATGGTGGTGCAAAAAATATCGGAACATAATAGCCATCGGAGCGAGAACAGCTATGTGGTTCGAAAACTACAGATACCTAGCGTCTGTGTACGTATTATTGGTATTCGGATCTAATTGTGTTGAAGTATGTAGGTGCGCCTACGTTGATCAGTTTTGCGATAAGTATTCCTTTCGAGGAATGTGAAGAAAACCAATCAATGCCAATTAGAGATGGGCTATTCCTGTTAAAAATAAGGGTCCCAAAGCCTATCTCTGTGAAGTTCCGGAATTTGTAACACCTTGTTGGTACAATACTGACGATTGACTGTCTCCCTCAACGCGTACGCAAGTAACTGCGCAGTTGTATTTTTTTTTTAACTGCCAACACAAACATAAAATGGGTGTTATAAGTTGAACGTGTATATCTGTCTGTTGTATCGTAGCTCCTAAACGGATGAACCGATTTTAATTTTTTTTTTTTGTTTGTTTGAAAGATAATTTGATAGAGTTTGTGCTTCGAGCTATGATTCACGAAAATTTTTTTAACCGTTTGAAGATCATCAGCTCTTTTCTAGTCGATGAAGGGATGTGACCAACTTTTGCGTCTATTCGATTCGAAATTTGGTATCCTGTTACTTCAACAAATTACAAGAACATGGAAACCTTGACCTGATGATGCTGCGTAATCCTGATCATTTTCCTAACAACTCAACATCTTTGCACAATAATATATTTTTTATGTGACTACATGCGCGGCCGTTCGGAAAAGCTAACATTATAAATATTATATGCCATTATATCGTCGGCATTATAGCTTCAAAGAGCCAATTGTGCTTACAAAAATAATGTAGGTACCTGCATGTACATAGATTTGAGCTTCTTGGTCGCTTCCAACCGGCTATCTGACTAGGGCACTCACCTACACTTGTGTAAATATTTAATTTCAACTCGAATCGAACGTTATTTTAGTGAAGGAAAAATTCAATTCATTCAAATCTTAGCATGGAAAATGCAAAAAAATCACAAAAAGATCAAATCGAACGTTTTCTTAATAAGTTAATATTCGATTTCTCGAAAGCATTCCAACTATATTCTAGAGAACATCTGATCTTTAGAATACTATAATTGCAAGGTTCTTGGCAATAATTGAACGAAACGTTGCGTATTTAATTTTTTATGAGATAAATAAGACCAACAAATAATACAGTCATGCCTCACCGGATTGCTTTATTATTCTAGTCTAGGTCCTAGGGTTTCAATTCTGCACACTGTTATTAGGTTTTTCTATAAGGAAATTCTCAGCAGCAGCTGCTCAGTTTCGATTTGTGCTCGATTAACGACGATAACCTTAACCCCTTTACATGGGACCTAAAAACATACTGGCCAACTATGGGTATAAAACATTCATTATGTTAAACTTCCGCCTAACCCTTAGAGCAAAATAGTCGTGATGGTATGTAAACAATATTAAAACTGCACAATAAAACATACTGTAGACATTATTCCCATAGACATCAGAACATTGACGTTTGTAATGCTATACTTTTCCATAGAAACTTTTCTATAGAAGCTGCCAGTAACAAGCGAAGGTCGACATTGTCGTATAACTAATAACCCTTGAAGATGTTAAAGTCGACATCACTGGGATGGGCAGTGTAATCGATGTTTACAAGACTGCACTGTTTATTTTGTTGCGCAACGGGGTTATTTCAGGGAAATTGGAGCGCAACTGTAAATCGGCTACGCGTTGGAATAAAGTAATCTGGTGTTTTTGTGTCAAGAAACGTAAATTAGGTTGTTGCGTCTGTAACACGAACTCGAGGCTATTTCCATATATTGAAGACTTATTTTTAATTATTTTCAGAGTTTTGACATGAATTATTTTATGTAATAAGAGATTTTGAAATACGAGTTGATATCTGTAATCTGCTTTCCTTACTATATGTAAAGAACATCGCATGATTTGATCGTATGATTCAGTTGTATCATGAATTCACTATTCAGTGTCTGTTAAATCGTAATCCTTACTATCCTTATCCTTACTATTATATTATAAACGTGAAAGTTTGTGAGTATGGATGTTTGTTACGCTTTCAAGCCAAAACGGCTGAACGGATCTAGATGAAACATAGGCTATTTTATATCCAGATCGGACACAGTTCTCAAGTCCACGCAGACAAATTCGCGGGCAGAAGCTAGTAATAAATATAAGTTGCCCAAGGATTTCAAATGTTAGTTTGATTGATTAGATACCGGTCTTTTTGATGCGAACTCAATATTTAGTTTTCCATGTACTGAGGATGTTCTTGGGTAAAGTCTGTAAACATGCAATCTGCGTCCTCGGCATAATAAAGCTCAATTGAAATTACGTACCATTCACATTTCGGTAAAAACTCTATTAGTAAAGTAGGGTTTACTAGTTTTACTTTGCATAAAATAAGGTTAGCAGCAATAGCTTGACGAGTATTATCTAAAGATATGTCACAAGTTCTATCTAGTGTTTTTAAATTAACTCACAATTACTGATCATTATAAAGATTCTCATAAAGAGAAGAAAAACCATACTAGACTAGTACAATCATTGAAAATGCGCCATTTTGTCAACAGCGGGATAACCCGTAACGAGATGCTAGCGGCTATCACCAACCGCATCCACGTTGAGGCGATGGCGTCCCTGCCGCCGAACGTGCGTCGGCGCATCCGCGCATTGCGCACCCTGCAGAAGGAGTTTGTTGACATCGAAGCCAAGTTCTACAGCGAGGTGCACGCCCTCGAGTGCAAGTACGAGAAACTGTACAAACCATTGTTTGAGAAGGTAAGAGAAGAAATTGATATTTAATTTCGAGTTATGCATCATGCTCTTATTTCAGTTAAAATTTACAATGGAAAAAACCCCCAAAAAAACCTATTTTTTTACCGAATTTGATCTTTTTGTGGGGGAGATAATACGAGAAAAAGATAACAGGTTAGCTTTATCTTTTTCTCGTATTATCTCCCCCACAAAAACACGAAAGCTACAAGTTCTTTTTTGTTTTTATTTTCACTTTAAGAAAACGTAAACCAATGAAATAAGTTTGAACTATTTACCAGCACTCATAAAATGCAAATACTAGACCTACTTTGACTTAGTTTGTATTATTGTTAATTATTTATGAAGACTTATTGCAACATCTCTTTCCACGCAGCGTGCTTCGGTAGTGAACGGCGCCTATGAGCCTACTGACGATGAGTGCTTGAACCCGTGGCGCGATGAAAACGAGGAGGAAGAACTGGCGCGTGCGGTCCAGAGCGCGGCCATCACCGACGGCACTGACGACAAGAAGCCTGCTGAAGAGAAACCCGCTGAGTTAGTATACTGATAATTATGATTTTATGAATACATACAAATTTTCACGCCTGTCTCCCATTGGGATAAGAAGAGATTAGAATATTTTATGATGGTTAGTGACAATGGTATGGCTTCAGAAAGGATCCCTTCACAGTGCTGTAAAATTATAATGGCTGAATAAAAAAAAGACAATTTAGACCATGAGATGTCCCTCTCAAGATCAATTTGGAACAGTTGAAACTCAAATTTTAAGAAAATTCTCAGTTGATAATTTATTAAAGAAAAAACTACTGAGGCCTGGCTAAGATTTTGGATGAATTTTCTACAATATCAATGCGAGAAAACTGCGACAATTTGGCAAATCTAGTGCCTACTAAAGCTGCTATAGCTCTTTCTTCAAAAGGCCTGTTCAAATATTGCCCTACATCATAACACTCACATCAGATCTGAAAATACTACGACTACTGTCTGGACTTAAAGACCATGATTCTCTGAGCTTGTTTCGGCATTTCTTCTTCGGAAATGCCGGCGCCATCTAGTTATAAAAATTTAATAAAATTGACTTGTAAAAGTATTCATAAAGGATCTATTTACAGAAATAAAATATCATTTATCATAAGCTATCAATAGCTATAAATTCTTTATGTTGATATTGATGAGAAATATTTTTATGATGACATTCAACACCAATTACTGAAACAATCATGATCAGATTTGTTTAACATGCATCACCAACTGAGGACCAAACCTACATATTATCAACAACACAATATGCCTACAATGTCTAACTATAGAACATTTTCAGGCCCCCAATGGACCCCAATGTGAAGGGCATCCCAGACTTCTGGTACACCATATTCAAGAATGTTTCAATGCTATGCGAGATGATGCAGGAACATGATGAGCCTATCCTTAAGTGCTTGCAGGATATCAAAGGTAAGATACAAACAATTTAGAAAAACAAGTTGTAACATGTTGTTTTATTTTACTAAATAGTGTTTATTGATTTTTACACATAAAGTTCAAATTTAAAAACAATTCACGCACACTCAAATTGAAACAAATAGGTATATGGGGGGTTCAAAAAACCGCCTTTTAAAAAAATATAATGATGACATTCAACACCCAATTTCTGAAGAAATCATGATTGATTTGTTTTAACATGCATCACCAACTGAGAATCATTTTCAAAGATAACCAATCATCACTTTTCTGGCACCATCTAACATAATGACATTTTCCAGTGCAAATGCATGAGGACCCGATCGGTTTCACCCTGGAATTCCACTTCGCGCCCAATGACTACTTCACAAACACCATCCTAACCAAGGAGTATTCAATGAAGTGCAAGCCTGATGATGAAAACCCACTCGAGTTTGAGGGCCCAGAGATCTATTCATGCAAGGTAAGGAATTATCAGTATAATTTCCAAAAAATAATTCAATAATCTAAATCAACACGTTTTTTTTATTATTATTTACTATCTTGGACTGGGTAAGTAGTATCACTCAAAGTAAACAGAACTGAGACTAGAACATAAATCTTCATGCTATTCCATTATTGCTTTTAAGCTAATATCCAGAATTATTAATCAATCTAGCAGCGATTTCCTAGAGATAAGAAATTTGAGAGTCTTGCCTGCCTACATCTAGTCAATCTGTTTTGCGATTGGTGACTTGGCCCTTTGGCAAGATGAACAAACCATGTCAGAATAAGATTGTTTACGCCTAGGTGTTCTCCTCTAGATAGGCACATCATTGGCTCCCATTGACGTCATCGTTTGATATGATACCACATTATGTGTAAATAAATTAGTGGAATTTACAATTAGTAATTTTATAGTTTACTTTTTAATTAAATAGACGAATAAAACGAGACAAAAGCTATTTGTTTTATATTTATGATAAATTAAAAATCTCTTTATTGGTATTGAAACTGTCAATCAACGCAAGGGCAACACTGATTATGAAATTGTGACGTCACTGCCAGCCATCCTGGGAATAGAATACCTGCTGTCCTTATACTACAGAACAAATGAATTTGTAGCCAACAACAAAAGAGGTCTAGAGAATGCACAAATGGGACTAAACACTTTGAATAATTTCTCTGTAAGCAATTCATATACACAACAACCCTTATTTTTCTAATGTTATTCAACAAAAGCAGCCCTACCGCCTTGCCGCTTTAATATATTTCGTCGCCCATCGTTGATAGATAGATTATTAATTCTGGACGTAAATAGATACCGCTTTGTCCCGTTGCTCACTATTCGCGCTGGATCAGTACCGGCTGTGCGCGCGCCGCATGCTGGTGACATCGCAGGTATGCACATACATGGCACAATATGCTCATACTAGGCTCATATTATTCGACATTAATTGATCAGCAATTTTAGGAAGATATTTTTATCAAGGAAGCAATTTTATTAAAACCACAGCGTTTTTGTTAAAGTTCGGTAATACCACTATAATAATTTAAAGTTTACAAAGAAGCCGCCTTTCTAAGTAGTCTGAATTAATAAAATACATTGAAGCTTTGAAGTGGCGGTAGCCTAATGGCCAAGGCGATGGACTGGCGATCATGTGGTTGCCGGTTCGAATCCCACCCATTACACTACCGACGTGAGCCCACTCGTAACACAGGCATTTAGCTTAGCACGAGGGGTTAACAAGAATACTAGTAATGTGCGACCCAGATTACTAGTAAGCTTTTTTAAAAAATATATATATAATTATTATTATTGAGGAAAGTAAATTACAATAGTAACTGTGCGAGTGGGGTGGTTTTGTGCAAAAATATCGAAATAGGTAAGAAAAACCATCATGAATGTGAAATATTTACTAATAGACCATGCACCGGAAAGCGCAGTGCGGGACGACCTCCAACAAGATGGACGGACGACCAGGTAAGGGTCGGAGTCGTTGGATGCAGGCGGCATTTGACCGATCGCTGTGGAGGTCTGTGGGGGAGGCCTTTGTTCAGCAGTGGACTTCTGTTGACTGAAATATTTACTACACCAATTTTATTGAAAACTGTTTTCGTATTAAAATTTACAATGCACAATTATTTTGTCGGTACATACGGTATCTTAAAATACATATTATATCATGTATTTTTGTCATACATAACTCGTAAACAAAGTCGTAGTAATTGATCGTTTTACTCAAACAGGGCTGTGAGATCAACTGGAAGAAGGGCAAGAACGTAACAGTGAAGACGATAAAGAAGAAGCAGAAGCACAAGTCGCGCGGCTCGGTGCGCACTGTCACCAAGTCGGTGCAGGCTGACTCGTTCTTCAACTTCTTCTCGCCGCCCACCATGCCCGATGACCCCAACTCTACGCTCGCCTCCGACATCCAGGTGTGCATCATAACATTAGTATATTTATGTTCTGTGTGTATAGATTTGGAGATTGTGCCGTCAGTTTTTAAAGCAATTCAATGTTTGGAGATTTCTGTCTAAGATCTGTGTCTAACACATATTAGAAATATCAGTTGCAAAGTTAGTTTTGTTATAGCCAAAAGTTGTACCATGGTATTAGCCAACAGTAGATGCTGATAGGAATAGAGTTGTGGAGCTTTCACAGCTACTGTAGCACATTTCATGCCTTCTAAAATAATATTCATTATGATTAGTATCACACCATCTTAACCTGCCTACTTATAAAATTCAATGAGGTGAATAGTGATAATTCTCCCTTATTTTCATTCAAAGCGCTTTACGTCATTGATTAGTGTAGTGGCTATACAATAGGTTTTTAGGACTATGGGGTTCGATTCCCACACATAACAAATGTTTTGCTTATCAGTATTTGTTTTGTGTCTGGGTGGTTGTGTATACATATGTGAATTTAAGTGACAGACTGTTTTTGTATAATACATTATAGTGGTTGCCTATTATCTGAAGCAGAGAACAGTGGAGTGGAGAAATTTAGCCAATAAAGTGGCACCAAATTAACTTTTCTGCTCCACCCCTCTCGCTTTGGTAGGCATGCTTCAGCGGTGCGTAGATTAGTTTCATACGTTTTAACCGCAGAAAGTAAGCTGAGCTGAGTAGCGGAGCGAGACGGTGGGGCAGGGTTGAGGAGCGGAGTTGCGGAGCTGGGTTGCGGTTACGTATCCTTTGTGACGTAGCGCTTGCAAATGACCGCCACCCACTCCGCTGACTCTCCGCTCTCCTCTGCTCTCTCTCTTGCCACTACATCCCTACTCCGCCCCCTTTCTCGCTCTGCTTCTTTGTGTAGGCAGTGTAGATGTGTATTGATTTAAACACTTCTTTTATTTGTAGATTAGAGAGAATGAGTATTATATATTGTAAACCAAAGCAGTTCCAGATATTAGCGCATTCAAACAAACTCAAGCTTTATTACACATTACTATATAAAAGCCTCATCATGAAAAATTGAGTCCTATCATATATCTCCCAATTTACCAAGCAAAGTTCAAATCTGTCATAACCTACATACCATCACGCCTGTTTTCCCTGAAGGCTTAGGCAGAGGCGTGCTAATGTACACCCACAGTCCGCCAGTATGTTTAGGTCCCATGTAATAGGGAGCGAGCCTATTGCCATTAACCGGGCACAAATCCAGACTCCGAAGTGCTGCTGAGAATTGGATAGAAAAACCCAAAAACACTGCCCGACATGGCGATCGAACCCAGGACCTATAGTGGCGCTTGGGACCACTAGACTAATGAGGCAGCCATAAATAGACTTTAATTCTACCAATAACGTTGCACCAGGCCCTGCTGACGGCGGACTTCGAGATCGGTCACTACATCCGCGAGCGCGTGGTGTCCCGCGCGGTGCTGCTGTACACGGGCGAGGGGCTCGACGATGATGACGATGATGATTACGAGGAAGAGGTCAGTACACGCCGCTTGCCTACACCACACGTATAATAGGTCTATTGAGGAAGTACGACGCTAGAGGGCGGTGTAAACAGCAAAGCCAAAATACAGCTTGTATTTCCAGTTGTTTTTAAAGCTAAAAGCAAGAGAAAATCTAGGTCTCGAGTCAGTCACCCTTTATTTTTGCGAAATTAAATGTAAAGTTTGAGATAAAGCGCTGCTTGCGCAAAATATGGACCCTTGATTTAATGAAGAATATATTATTTATGATAATTATTGATGTTAAACTAATGGTTCTGTACCCAAAGCTATATAAAACTTGATGTTGGCTAACATTCAATAATAACAATTCAGTTGAGAGTTAAATAACGTGTTTATTGTTTTAGGTTTACGATGAGATATATAATGTTGTGATTCGAGCTAACTCAGGTTCACATACAACCACATTATAATAGCCCACTGTTATAGCAAATAAAAATAATAAAAATCTAAAGGTACAAACAATATAACATTCAATTTCTTTGTCTTGTTTTGGGGTTGTCATGTGGAAAAAGTGTGCCCAAATACTAGAATCGTGCTTCCAAATTGGACCTTATTGTGTTTGATGTTTCGCCAAAAATGCTTACAAATAAACAGGTAGCTTTGTAGGTAGATTTATGATGGATGCTGATGATATTAATTTTTGGTTTTCGAATTACTTAATATAGATAGTTTAATCAGAAGTGTAAAGTAATATAATTAATAGCAATATTGAGTGATCAATGCATTATTAATATCTTTTGCCTTTGCAAGGAGTCTTCATTTAAAAGACATACAATATTTCTGATTGAACTTTCGTCTCGACAAACACGACGATGATAAAATTTTCGTCCTAATTCGACGCGCTTGTCTGCATAACTTCAAGAACAGTGAATTCTACAGCCATCTAGCATTTCCACGAGGTGTTAGTGTTGAAAAAACTTGCATGGTAGAACCTTTTTATTGCTTGCTTAGCTGGTTTAGTACAGAATGTACTAAATATTGATTTTTGCCTCCTCCCCACTCCCCGCATATCAGACGAAGGTGCAGTATGTATTGAACCCTGCTCCCCATATATATAGTTATTTTATAGCGCGTCTGCATAAATCTTCCACGGGTATCACAGTATACAGTATCTACGTCTGGTGGGTGTCGGCTGGTGGCAGCACAAACAAAAGCGGTATATTTGGTTTCAGGAGGATTCGTACTTTGACGAAGACTCTGGGACGGAGGAAGTGTCCGACGCGGAGGATTGATGCAAGACGTTGTCCGACCGCCCCCTAGCGTTATATATAGCGTCAGTTTGCAGTTCGCTACGTGCCCACGCTCAACCCTCGCGCGTTGACGTGGGCCCCTAGCGGCTCGTGCACTCGAGCTCTGCGTGCTTTAGTCTTTTTATCGCGACCATATCAAGCCCATATCTCTTTCAAATTGTACCAAAAAACGATTCGCCAAGCGAAACGTGATAACGAATACTCCTGCGACGCGTCGGGTTATTGTCCTATAAATCGGTAGTATTTGTACGCTAGAATATTTTAATAATTATTATTATAACTTCTCGCTCATCACTCCGTTCTATGCATGGTTTATCCCTTGACCTGATAAATATGTTTTAGAGTAGATTTTTGTGCGATGCTCTCGACGGACGGGCTCGCGTAGTAGATAGACTTGATGCGAGAAGTGTGAGGTGCCTTCATTATCGATGTATAATGCATGTTAACTTGTTACATGTCTGTTACGACAACTATTTTGCATTTCTAGTTTAGTTATACATTACTCGTTTTTATTTATTATACAGTAATTATAGTGTGTATTTTTGTTTACGAATTTTACATATTCGTTTGAGTACTTTGAAATTTCATGTGATATTACTATTCTCTAAGGCTATTTTTAATGTTTCCTATTGAATGAAATTTAATGAAGTACCGTCATTCCAATGAGACGCTATTAGATCCCTCGCACCGTGCGTAACGGCTGTCTGCCCAGGAATTGAATTCGCTGAATCTCTTTTTAGTGCCAAAATGCATTTTTACTTCATCACTTGAACATCGCCAACTGTGATCTATCCGATATAATATGTATTTTAATAATGATTTGACAATAGTTAGGTCGGATAATAGATGTATATTTTTTATTTATGTAATCTTCTATTGAAGTTAGCATAATAATGTCAATGTATAGCAGCTCGTCAGGTAGTTTTTATATATCGGTAATGGCTTTATGTTTTTGGCATGATGTCGTAATGATGACATTAAAATTGTATGCTTTTTACTCGAGTGTGTTTTATTTATCTTATCCTTATTATTTGCATGCGAATTGTGCGAGTATGTCGAGAATGCAGATGGTTGCAGAATTCACGTTCAATGTTAATGTAAGGTAACGAGACGAGGTTGGTGTTGTTGTAATATTGTTTACGTTGTGTTGGCGTTGTCAGGAGGAGGAGGAATGCTCCACGGAAGAGAGCGAAGACGAGGAGCCAGCGCCTCGGAGACGAGGCAAGAAGCCGATCAAGGGCGGGCCGCAGGACAACCCCGCCGAGTGCAAGCAACAGTAATGCGCGCACGCTAATGCGCTACCTTTGTCTAAATGTCGAGGTCTGTTCATACGACTTGTATGTTTGGTGCTGAATATCTATTTACCTTCACTACATTCGACCACTGTAACTAGTTAACTTGGTTCTTACAGGAACACAAACAATGAAGGTCCTTATCGACGATTTAACCCACAAATTGTTGTTTTAAAATGTATTAGGTGTAGTGAACGCCAATATTCCTTAATCAATTCTGTCTTATACTAAGGTATATTGTATTTAAATAGTAAATAGTCATCCATAATCAGTTTCCTGTATACTTGCTGTGTTATGGGCAACGGGTATCAATACAAGAAACCCATTCCAAAAGGAAAATTGAAGTAGGTACATGAATTGATATTTGTGATGTTTTACTGCTTCATCTCAGGGGTTTTACTGCCGTAAAAATACAGTCACCGCCGACCTCGCCATACATTATGCACTAAATTATAATGCAGTGACTGATATAATTATAGTATAGAATGCTTCTTAGAAAGATTCATGTGAAAACGTTGAATTGAGGAACCTCGCGAAACGTCTTTACATCACATTCCTTATTTCGTGTTGAAACACATCAAAAATCAAAGGAATGTAACTGGGCAGTCTGCGAAACGGTGACGATAGCTTATCATTATATTTATGTCTAAAATGACGTTGAAGCGCGAAGTATATTTAACCAATCGCTCAATTATGAATTTTATAGTTCTGCTGTTGTCGCCCCCGCTTCGAAGTTTGATCCCCGTTTTAATTATTTTCCGCCTTAGTTCACTATCGTTAATTTGTCCATTGTTTCTAAACTAAATCGATTTGGTGCTTGAGGCACGGTAGCTAGGCTAGTTCGAGACTTGTGATGTAGTTAACAGCTTTTGGAATTAACGGTCTATGAGACGGTAATTAATATTAAAATAATGTTATTTTTTATTTGGGTGAATATTTGAAAAATATTGGAACGAAAGTTAAGCCAAAGTTATTCATCAAAAACTTCATCCCAAAGTTAAACACACAGATGTTTAAATCTACAATTATGCTAATTAAAACAAACTATGAATTAGAACTGCTATGATGAGAAGAATGATTTGTTAAATAATGTTCGAATATTCACCCATTTGTATAATACGCCGAGTACGCGGCGGTGTCGCCAGTAAATTAATCATCTTTTAGATGATAACAAGACTTCACAATGCAAATTATTATGTAATAGGCGTAATTGTTGTGTTACATTTAACGTGTGAGATTGTAAGGCTATTGTGAGACCAGTGGTTCTTAATTACGACAACCTGTATAAGCGTTATGCTCGCATCGCGTACACCAGCTATAGGGTAATTTGTACACATAACATTTTTAAATAAATTTCGTAATGAAAAATATGTCTTTATTTCTTTAACCTACTGTAATCCGTTACACCAATTTCTCAACGGCAAACTGATCGACCTTATAATAATTGTTCCGAATCCGAACAGATGACACGAGTCCTTAAGGTCGGACAAGAAAGTAAGACCTAGCCTACACCTGGCGTTGTTAAAGTATGATAGACCGTCTGCCACTTGAAGAAGTAAAATTACACTACCTACCACGGACACTGTTACAAAAAAAAATAGGTAACCAGATTCATAAAGTTGAAAAATGTAGGGTGATAGGTATACGTGACGGCAGTCAAAATTAGTAGAAATTGGTCTCCAATTATCAGAATTAGTCTAGTCAGCTTGGCCCAACTTGAATTTGTGAAGGGCACCTAGCGAAGATCTGTTTTCAAAAAAATAAATGCCATGGCATAAACCCATCTATATTCTAACTAACATTTATATATCTAAGAAGATACCGAGGCAAACCGGTCCGGACACGAACATCCGAGGCATAAAAACGACTAAGACATATGAGACATTACCAACAGCTTAGGATGAAATCTTTAACGACCGGTTTCTTTAATTACACTTGATATAAATTTATTTTATTTATTCATTCAGATAAAGTAATCCATTAATGGTTAGTAACAATTTAGACTTATAACTATGTTAGTACTACACATATAATCTTAAATCTAGGTATTATAGGCCGCATTTTATTTCACCGTCCCAACCACAATTTTGACCCAGAGTGAGTGTATGGGACACTGATATTAGATATCACCCTCAGGATTGCTGCTGCCACGTACTCTGCATAATAGCGATGACACCCGTTTGCGTCTTATTGCGTAAAAGTCATCCGTACGCGCTTCGGCAAACATCGCTGACGCGCTGCAGAATCGCGGCAACCGCAACAGCACCCTGAAGATGTTATTATATTGTACCCGCAGAGCGCTGTATGCCTTTTGAGTGTAGTTAACCCACAGGCTGCTCGTGTAGAATGATTGACAATATGCTTTGAATAGAGTTAACTTCACTTCAGGCGAACAACGAGCAAACCTGCGAGCCAACATATTACCCCGAACAGCCAGCGCTCTGCGTTCACGTTCAATATCCTCATTGTCCTTCAGGTCATCGGTGATAATATGCCCTAGGTATTTAAATTTCTTCACTCGCGTAAGAACAGAACCGCTAAGGAGAAGAGGTGGCGGTTCATATGGTGTTTTATCACCGATACCGAACAACATACACTCACTCTTGGCCGCATTATATTAGAGACCGTGACTCTCAGCATACCGCTCACAGGCCTGTAATAACTTACGAAGAGCCCCTATTGACGGGCTCAGCAGCACCATGTCATCAGCATAACTTAGATTGTTGACAGCGACACCATCAATGTGACAGCCCACATGCATGCTGCTGAGCTCGTCAATCAGGCTGTCCATATAAACATTATAAAGCGTGGGCGATGATATCCCACCTTGCCTTACACCACACTCCAATTTGTAACACTCAGACAAGCGATCGGCCCATTTAACAACATTTAACTGATTGTCATACCAGAATTTAAATATGTCTACTAGTTCTGTAGGTACTTTTCGCTCATGAAGCTTATCCCACAGAACCTCATAAGAAACCAGATCGAAGGCTTTAGACAAATCTAAAAAGCAGGCGTAAACTGGTGTTCTTCGATCCAAATAATACCTAACCGTATGCTTCAAACTGAGAATTGCACTCTCAGTAGAGGCCAGGCTGGAAGCCAAATTGTGCATGATGTAGCGTCAGATTCTTTCTTAAATGCGTATTAAGTAGATTATCCAGTACTTTAGCCAGAATTGTGGCCAGGGAGATGGGACGGTAATTATTTTTATCGCAAATATCCGCGGTTTTAGATTTAACAATTGGTATCACTACTGTTCTCATAAGGTCCTGAGGGAGATACCCATGACTTAAACACAGAGAGAAAAACATGGCTAACACTCTGGGTAGATGACAGCCTGCATACCGCAGATGTTCAACGCTCAAGCTGTCATGCCCAGGCGATTTACCTCTAGTCATGTTGTCAACAACTCTCTTAACATCTATAGATCTTATTTGTATAATATCGCGAGTATCAGGTTGGAAGCTGCATTGTTTCGATACCGGAGACACACGTGGGCTTATCTTAAAATGTTCTTTAAATATATTAGCTATTTTAGTATGATCTCTTTCCGAATCTATGCCTTCAGCACGACTTTGTTTTATATTTAGTTTATTAGTACACTGCCAGAATTTTTTGAAATCATGGTCCGTACAATGAGTAGCCAAAATGTCCATTTTAATCTGGTCGGCGTGGTCTTGACACCATTTAAGCCGAGATTTAAATATTTTTCTACTAGAGCACATATCATCATAAATGCGTCCAGAGGAGGGTTTCCCGTGCCAGACCCAATTCATATAATTATTCCTAGCCTCTTCGTGTGCCTCCTTGACATGCTTATTCCAGCCAGGTACCGGTTTTTTATTTTTATATCTACTATGCGTGACAATATCATAACTTTCTATACTAGCCTCAAGTAGTGTTTTTATAATATTGTTATACATTATTTCGATACTTCTGTGATGTTCTAAGTTATTACAACATTTATCAGCGCAGAACTGAAGATCCCGCGGAAAGTCGATACACCTAAGGTGATTTTGACAAACTTCATGGTACTTCTTAATTTGTTCAGGCGACCTATTACCCCATATTATTTTATTAGGTATGGAATAAGATGGTATTTTTTTATGTCTAACAACATTATAATTACACTCTATTTCTACAGGAAAATGATCAGACCAAAATACATTATAATGAATTTTTACATTCGTTATAATATTGTAGCCCTGTTCAGTACTAACACAATGGTCAAGCCAACGGCACGAACCATGAGCATCACTAATAAAAGTATAGTCACCTGTGTCCCGGCCTAGGCGTTCCAAGTCCGCACAGACCCATCTTTGCTCACTACAAAAGTTCATAAGTTCATTATAAAAAAGTCCACCGGGGTGCGCGTTAAAATCACCGAGCACAAATACCGATTCTAGGTCACAGCTCTCTATTATTGCACATATTTCACTCAAACAATTCGTGAACTCGATTAGATTATCACTGGACTCCACGGGCATATACACATACACACTAATAACTAGCACCGTACATATGCTATTCACCACTACTTTACACGCCGCTAGCCGATCACTACAGCAATCCACGGGAGTGACTGACACAAACGCATTTTTTCGCCACAGGATAGCCAACCCGCCATACGGTCTTCCTTTTAAACATCCAGATGAAGTATCAACCGACGATTTACCAATATACGCATAGTCATCGCTTATTGTTGCCAGCAATGGAATATCATGTGGAAGTAACCAAGTTTCCTGTAACGTTATTATATCTGCCTTGCCACAAAATGATCTTATACATTCCATCGACCGCTTTAAGCCTTTACAATTGAAAGTTATAATTTTACTGTGTTTGTCGTCCATTAATTATTATTATTAAATAACGTATCAGGGCGTTTGTCCGCAGTTCGGTACTTATAATGTACAAACCGACGAAAAACAATCCCTTTCGGCCACATTTCTTCATTTAAAAACATATGTAATGTATAACTCGGTACAAAAATTTTGTAAGCATTATATTTATTATCATTCTTAATTGACAACTTTGTAAGTGATACTTTTTCTCCTGTTTTCTTTAGTATATAGTTGCTAATATCCTCTATGGAGGTTTCCTTATGTACATTAGTTATATATATAGGCAACCTTTTTTCAGCTGCTCTAAAATTTAATTCTAAATCTTTTATGGCGTTACCGACTTTTCCGCTAAAATAATTCTTCCTCTTAGGCCTCTGTACTAATGTCCAATCATTGCTATTCTCAATGTTATTAGGTTCCATTACATTATCTTTACGCACAATCTCTGCCATCGTTATTCCTCTATTCGGGGACACGGTTATACTCTTATCAGTGCATCGTAGCGGCAGTTCGTCGACGGTTCCGCGACTCGTCGGTGTGACGTCGGAAACCGGTCCACTGTGCTGTTTTACGCATGCGCTCGTCACAGTATTACATGTAAAGTCATTCGGAGGCTTGTTCTTAACGGAAGTTATTTTGGATGGTTGCAACAAACATTCCGTAGATTGTTTATCTAATTTGCTAGTGGTTTCGCTGTCATCACAATTTAATATTAGTCCCAAGGGCCCACTGTCAAGTTCACCGCCAGAAATATCAATGTGACGGTACCCTCCTCTTTTTTTATTGATATTGAAATCATAGTTGTTAACTATCGATGCTTGTTTTAAATTATCAAGGTCCGAACGCAACTGATTCAGTTGTTCGAGCGTGGCAAAGTCACTTTTAACTGTTTTTATTTCATTTTGCATCCATATAATGTCTTTTAGTAATCTAGTTGCGTCGATGTGATCGAACGTAACTGGGGGTAAGCGGTGCAATTCTCTCGCCACAAAAGTTGGAATTTTCTCAGGATCCATTCGTTTTAGTGTACTAAGTATGTCCTCAAGGTTACGTTGATTTTTGCCGTCACCTTTACGGGTCGTTTTCTTAATTGCAGACACTGAGTCGAATAACAAATTTTTGGCCGCATCAATTTCTTTCTCCAAGAAAGACGTTGCGCATAAGCGTATAATGCTTTCTTCATCCATTACGTCCATTTTTGATTGAATGAATGCTAAGACTTCATTTATCACTATATTACAATGAACACATTTAACAGTATTTGACGCCATCGTCAAGGCGGAGCGCGCGCGCACACGGTAAGCCGTCACACGGCAGACTGACTGACTGACTGATATAAAAACCATCGCTACGACAGTCCATTCTGGGCGTGACATCCTCTCCACGACATCTGTCATAATGTGCGAATCTAAACTTTTATTTGTAACTTGTCCGATTTTTTTATACCACAAGGTGGCCATACAATACAACCATAGGTATGGCCCGCCTGATGGTAAAGCGGTTACCGTAGCCTATTGATGGACGCTTGCAACACCAGGGGTATTACTCGCACGTAGCGACACTAAGTTACGAGGAATAGTTGGGCTGTGGCAGCATAATAGCGTGATGCTTATTCTTTCTGCCAACACAACGCTTCCTCGCGGAGCTCTGGCTTGCTCACAGTTAGGAACACAAGATAGCTCGGAGCTATGTTATGTGGCTACGATTATCTGCGAGGTGGAGCTACTTCCCCAGTCGGGCACTCCAATTGTGAGTGGAATTATTTGATTCCACTATCTCTCTTAAAATCTCGATTGCCAAGAGACACCTACAGTACGCGCGGCATGCATGTTGGCCGGAGTGAAGTTCGCCGTTTTAATGCGCAGTGGATTGTTTACGTTAAAAATTGTGTACTGCGCAACCAAAAACTGACAAACAGCTAATTTCAGTCCGGCCAAGTTATGTCGCGCGTACTGTACTCAGATTTGCTCAGTTCACAATTGTATCCCGTGATTGAAGTAAATAAATACCTATGTAGTCCTCTATAACAACTTCTACAATGTTTTTGCTAACCCTCACACTGAGTTATTGAGGTCCCTTATTCAGTAGGATAATAAAATACAATTTTGTAATATCAATTTATTAACTTTCAATGATTGTAACAATTTATTTATCACGATTCGTCTTTACAACGCGATCAGATCTGAAGTGTACAAAATATACCTACATTTCCTAAAACATGATCTATTTTATGGCATCACACAGATATTCGTAAATTCGTTATTAAATTACCCCGCGAGGTTTCCATGGATAGTAAATTGTGACCTAAGTATAGATTCAGAAGAGTCGTCGTCATATATTTTTGTGAAATAAAAAAAAATATAATTTCTTATTATGTTGCCATAAAATAAATCTGTTACTTAACTAAATAAAATGTCTAAAATTACAATTGACAACAAGTGTACCTTTAGGTGATTCTGGTTACTACTTGTTAAAACACATTCTTGTACTCAACCTCTGCATTAACACTATTAATTTCATTAAGTACGAATTTCATTTTCATATTTTCATGTAGACAACTGGGACGTCTTACTACAATACTCAAGAAATTCCTTAGTTATTTAACTTGAACTATTATACTGATTTGTTTGACTGACATTGGCGTTATAAAAAGCCTTGTATGGCCTTGAAAAATGAGGCCATAAAATAGCTGTAGTTTAAAATAGATCTTATTTCAGACTTTTTAAAGATCATATTTATTTACGCCAGTTTGTTATTTACACATTTCACTAAAACGGTAGGAGCTAAACGCATTCACGATACAATGTATTACAAAAATCACATAGAAACGAACAGAATATTAAAATTCATACAAAAATTTGAGCTATGCGCGGTGTTCAGTCTGAAATCGTTCATTTAGCACCATGATACCTTATACATAATTCTACGTACAGCTAAAGGTCGATAATATCGCTATCATAACTACACAAAAAAGGGAATGACGCGATATGGTAAACTCTCGTTAATTGTAACTTACACTGATATTAGTTTATTACACTAGCAAATGATTTACAAACGTGGCGTTTCAGAAAACGTCGGCCCGTTTACTTTTTATATATTTCCTAGTAAAATTCATAAACCTATATTATAATATTGCAATTAAATAAAATCCAAAAGGAAGTAAACGGTTTGGTTCAGACTTGCCATTAATTAAATCATTTTGTGTCATAAATTATGTCGTTAAATAAACACTTATGATGATGTAGGAACACAATGACATTTTCCGAAACGCCATAAACACTACATTAATCACAACATAACTGAGCGCTCATCTTACAAGTCGACAGTTCAACCAAATTTGGAAGCATTTATGTAATATGTTCAAAGCATGTTCATAATCATGTAATATGCACAAGAAAATGATTTAAACACTAAAAGAAATAAAAATTGTTGATATTCCGCATGGTAACACTGTAAACATCCATTTTATAATTGAATCTAGTCACGGGATTAAAAAGGAAACACACATTAGACAGTCATCAATTAAAAATATAAATAATTTAAAATATAAATAATAAAAAAATAAAGTGAAATTACATTACAACATAGTGCTCTTTTAAAAGTAACTAAAATACCTTTGCACAGGGGTTCCCAACCAGACCCTTATAATTTATAAAATAAAATACATGGCAATTTCAAACTCAGATATACTCGCAAATGGTCAAAATATAAAATTCAGGACTGGACATTGTAAAAGGGGAAGTGGATTGCACAAGACAACATTCCTAAAATGGACATAAATATTTAAATATAATCTAAAGAATAAAAATATTCAAAAAGTCGCGATCTATAGTCTATAGCTACGGTCAACGGCACACCATGGTGTCCAAAACTGTCTAATCTCCAAATAATAGAGTTTATTATCCACTGGGGAAATTTGTCAGTTTGTGGTAACTTGATGTACTGGCGACTGTACATGCATAATCAATAATATCTAGATATATAAAAAAAATGTCTTTCGTACTCCTGTATAATGACTTCTCTTTCAACAGTACACACACAAGATCTACTGTGATCTGGGGGCTTACTCTTGAACTCAATTCCGATACATCGACATTGGAATTTTGCCGTTTCTACAAGTTTCGTACTCTTGAATCCGAGACTAGCGCCAAATTGTTTCAATATTGCGCGGTGATTGAGTGAACTAAACAGGATTGGGAAACGACCCAACGATGCCGATACAAGGTTGCCGATTTGTTCTCAAGAGTACGAAATCGCCCGAAGGCCAAATTGACATTGGAATCGGATCACGTTTGGATTGGTATTGTATTGTTTTCAAGAGTAAGCCTGCTGCTTGGACAATAATGGATAACATAATGTTAAGATACCATCACGCGTGTTACCATGAATGGTTAGGCCGAGGTGTACTAATGTACACCCACAGTTCGCCTGTATGTTTGGGTCCAATGTGGTAGAAATCCAAACTACAAATTGCTACTGAAACTTTTCTTAAAACCTAACAATGATCGCAATAAGACGGCATAGTACGGCCTCTGAATATACGAACAGTAGCTTTTGTAACGTGTTACATCACGTTCAAACGTCCGTCAGTTGCTAGGTAACGGAATACCAAAATAAACAGAACTAAGGGTCGATTTTTCCATCGCCAGTTCTAATATCTGAGGAATAAATTCGAATTTTTGACAGTTTTTCTATACAAAATCCGTCAAACGTCAATTTTATTCCTCAGTTAAAAGTTACCTGGCGATAGAAAAATCGACCCTAATCAAATTGTGTTATCATTCGGATTCGGATACCATTCATCTAAGTTCCTACCGTACCATTTCGTCTAACTACTACTTCACTGGAAAAAAATGTAAGTGAATGTTATTCTTGATAATTTTACGAAGTTTGGCCGGTTTTCCGGTCGTTTATTTCCAGTGATGTAGTGGTGGACGAAATGGTACTGTAGGAACCTAGAATCCGAATAATAATACAATTTGATTAAATTGTGTTTGAATTACGATTTATTTTGGTTTTACGCTTGTGCATACAATTCAGCATTCGTCGGAATCTTCATAGAAACGACTCTCATGTCACATGATCACAATTCACAATACTTATCATTCAAACGGATTTTAAAACAACCGGGGTGAAAAAAGTGACTTAAGTACATAAATAGTATACAATATTAACTTTTTAAATCAAACTACTACTAAAAGTGTAGTAAAATTAACAAACGTGCAAAAAAAATCATGATTTTCGAGGGAATCAAACTAACTAAACGACGCTCAGTCAAACTACAACCCACGTTTTACACAGCTATTACGACGAAGCGCGCTAACTATATTTTTCTCTACCTCCAGTTTCCAAGCATCGTATTCAAATACGTTTACAGACGCCCAAAAATAACTGTGCATGTCTGAAGTTATCCGCAAGTGGTTGTGCCGTGGGGGTCGTAAATGAGAGTTTAGGCGGGAAATTGTAAAGTGCACTTCATCAGTTTTATATTACTTTCCAAAACTTGTGTTTCCCCGAAGTTTAATGTGTAATTATAGTAGTCTAGCTGACCCGGCAGACTTCGTACTTTCATATTTATTCGCCTTTTAAACCTTCTCTGGACTTCCACAAATAATTCAAGACCAAAATTAGCCAAATCGGTCCAGCCGTTCTCGAGTTTTAGCGAGACTAACGAACAGCAATTAATTTTTTAATTACAGTAGATAGTAAACTATTAGATGTTCATGAACGTGTGCGAGTGTAGGCAAATGATATTAAATTGAAAATCGTGACTTTTGTGTTCACTCCTAAACTCCATCGAAGCCTTAGTGAAGTTTTCCCTGTTTTACTGGGGATAAAGTGATGTGTTTTAAACTACAAAAAAGACATGACCTAAGACCTAATTTTATGACCTAAGGTCCAAGTTACTAGTAACTTGGACCTTAGGTCATAAAATTCCTTAAAAAATGGGGGTGTAATTGTTTCACATTCGTGATTATTGTACTTACTGATTTCGATATTTTTGCACAAAAACACTTATGAAATTGATTTAACATGCGTGACCCTTCGGAACATCTGACCTTCCGGAATTCCTGAATATTTTTATTATTCTTGATAGGACTAAACTTGATCGCCACTTCGCCTGATGTTAAGCGATAATGCGATCTACGATGGAGCCCGCTTACATAGAAAAACCGATTCACTCGTGATTTAATGACACCATATTATCCGTAATAATTTCAAAGACGTTTATTGGTTGAAAACTGCTAACTTCAGATAGGCACACTTATTTTGATCGCACTGCAGTTATTCTTTTGTTATATTCACAAGATTGTTTAGAAAAAAATACCATTCAGAGATTCGAATATCCTTACTAATGTGAAATTTTGTGAGTATGGATGTATGGTTGTTTGTTACTCTCTCACGCCAGAACGGCTGAACGTATCAGGATGAAATTTGGCACAGATAGCTTATTAAGCTACTTTTTATCCAGGTCGGACCCAATTCTGAAGTCCACGCCGACAAAGTCGCGGGCAGAAGCTTGTATTTTTATATAACTGGGGGATAAGCAGTCATCATAATGTTCATGATGAGGTAATTATAAACTTAGTTACTTATACTGACCGTTGCCTTGTTATTTGGTTTAATTACTTTACGCTAAGAAATGAATACATTTCTATTTAGGCCGAACTATTATTGCCAAAGCATTTTCTACTTTATTATACACTATAAATTAGGATCACTATGATTTTATAGATGGCAAACTATTTTCAAACAATTTATTTGTTAAGATTTCACGACTACACGAAACCTTATTCCAAAATGTTCAGTAGGTGTCTGTAATATATGTATTTTTTTATTTTATAAAAAACTTTGCCCCACACTAGGATTTTCTCCTGTATCGTGGGTGCGTTTACAGACACATATTCTCACATACACAAACGCCCAGACCCGGAACAACTACCTGTAGATCATACAAATATTTGCTCCGTGTGGCGATCGAACCCACAACACGTGACGCAGAAGCCGATCGTTCAGCCGCTACGCCAAACGTGTCGTCGAATTTTAGACTGGTGTAGAACCTACGCGTTTTGGAATAAAGTTTTTTAGGCATTAAGTATATTAATTTCATTACATTTTGTCTTTTGTATCCTTTAATGCAGGTTTTACTATTTATTTAAGAAGATTGCTAAATATCGACTATTCACACAACTACGATTTACTTACCACATAGTGGTAGGAATATGGTTTCTATATGTTTTATACTTCTTATTAAGAAACGGTATAACAATCCGAAAAGGGTGAAGTATGTAACGATAAAAGTTCAACTCAAACTCAAAATAATATTTACTTTCCCAGTGCAACATATGGTTCTCCTCTCAGAATGACAAATCAGGAAAAAGTCCTACAGAATTAACGATAAACTTTTAGAAGATGTTATTTTAATATACTTATCATACCATCACGCCTATATTCCTCGAAGGGTTAGGCTGAGGTGTACTAATGTACACCCACAGTTCGCCGGTATGTTTAGGTCCTATGTAATACCAGCACAAGCTGAGCACAAATCCAGACTCCGAGCTGCTACTGAGAATATCATAGAAAAACCCAATAACACTGCTCGACCTGAGGATCGAACCCAGGACCTCTAGCGTAGCAGTCGCGCTTGGGACCACTAGACTAATGAGGCAGTGACAATGAGGATGTTATTTTTTTAATTAAAAATTATACTCACAACAAAAGTTGTCTGTCTCATCATTATCTGTACTATAGTCCCCTTTCGGATGAGTAACCTTTTAGATTGTATATATTTATTTCACAAACACGCTTCGTCTTTGCCATGGCTAGATATAGAATGATACCGGGCCGGGAGCCGGCGGGGTCACGCGGGGGTCTTCGTCTTTTTGCCGAAGGGGAGGTGGATCCGACGCTTCCGAGGTTTGGGGACCCCCTCGTCGTCCATTAGCGAGGAGTCTGTTGATTCTTCTTCGGGTGGCGTGTTGCTTGAGGGGGTTGGGGCATCTGGAATTAATAATTCATGGATTCATCATTCGTCATTTCAAATTTTGATTTTTAATAGGCAAACTAAAAACAAATCAAATGAATGCAAATTTTTAAATTGTGGACTCGCTGCAATTAATTGTTTGAAATTTTTAATTGTTTAGTGCCTACCACTATCACAGCATGTTGAAAATATAGTGTCGTGACTCACCCTCAGTCAACGGCTTCTGTTTAGTAAAGGGATTCCGAGGCGGCGGTCTGGGGTCATCTCCCCCCAGCGCGACTACGTCAGTGCTGCGCGAGCGCACGATAGTGGCGGGGGGCGCGGGGGGCGCGCGCCGGGGGGGCGGGAGGGGGGCGCCGCGCATCGACGCGCGCAGCTGCGGCTGCGACAGTGACGTCACCGCACGGGATAACTCCACGGCCCGGGATAACTCGCCCTCAGTGGACCAGTTAACGCTGACAAAATTAAGTATTCATAATATACCATCATGCATGTATTTCTCGAAGAGTTAGGCAAAGTTGTACTAATGTATAGCCACTGTTCGGTATATTTAGGTCCCATGTAATAGCCGTAGGTCCCATGTAATGGCCATTACCGGACACAAATCCAATCCCCGAGCTGTTACTGAGAATTTCATAGAAAAACTCAATAACACTGCTCGACCCGGGGATCAAAATCAAAAACAAAAAATAAACATTTTAAGTTCCAAATAGTACGTCTTATGGAGAAGAGCAGGCAAGAAACTCCATAGACTTTTAACCAAACCCAGGACCTCTAGCGTAGCAGTCGCACTTGGGGTCACTAGACTAACGAAGCAGTAGTAGCTTCAATTACCGCACTATTGAGCAGTGTATGTACACTCACGCCTTTCTTCCACAGCGGTAGGCAGAAACTATAGACTGCCACTTGCTAAGATTCTTGCATACTTATTTTGCTTCTACCACATTCATAAATCTTCTCATACATACACGCCGGTTGCGAGTGCGACGCACTTGACCATTTTGAAGGATTTCGCCTATAAGATCGGGTTATGTCCTTCTAGGGCGACCTCTACCGACGCTGCCGCTGACATTCACCTTATAAATACCTTTCGTTAATCGTCTTTCATTCAACCTTTCAACATGTCCAAACCATCTCAGCATATTCTTTTCAATACGTGTCACGGTGTCACTACATCATCTTTCCAATAAAATAAAATAAATCAGTATGCCTCGTACTTGTCACCGCCCAGTATGAACTGCACTTGATCCCTGTTGCGCTCGTCGGCGGGACTCTTGCGCAGGTCGTTGTATGAAGCCCGCGCTCGATACTCCTCGAGCGCGGCTCTCTTCTCCTCCGCTCTCCGCTCGATGCGCTCGTCCTGGCGACGCTCTCGAGCTTCTTGAGCTAACCGTTCTTCCAGTTGTAACCTGGTAAAGATAAAACAAACATATTTTATCAAAGGTATCGAGTTTGAATCCAAGGTACGCACCTCTGACTTTTCGAAGTCATGTGCTATATAATAATAATTATCTAATCGCACGCTTAAACGGTGAAGGAAAACAGCGAGAGGAAAGTCTGCCAACCCGCACTATACTACTCATCCTGGGCAGTCCCGTCCCCAGCAGTGGGAGAATATTGTTATTTTCTTTTTAAATAAAACGATACTTAACACTAGGATTTTCTCCTGTATCGTGGGTGCGTTTACAAACAAATTCTCACATATACTAACGCCCAGACTCGGAACGACTACGTGTAGATCATACAAATATTTGCTCAGTGTGGGGATCGAACCCACAACGCATGGCGCAGAAGACGATCGCTCAGCCGCTAGACCAAACGTGTCGTCAATACAATGGGTTGATGATTATTTTGTTACGAAAACAACAAAAAATATATTAGAAAACGTGTTGATTCTTTATAATAAAAAATTAAGTTTTGTGTATTTAACGAATAAGTTTGTAACCACCCAGAAGTAACGCAATAAGCTAGATTACTATTATTTTTATAGCCTAAAGAAAAAGTGAACCATAAAACTACAAAAGCCAAATTGGTTCACAAGTAAAGAAGCCTTTTAATTTCATAATAGTCGGGGAGAGGAACTAGTATACAAAGAAATGACGTCTTAGCTTCGCTCTACAAATTCAATAGTGACACTCGTTTTGCGGAAAAGTGACAGTTCCCCTCCACACAAAAACTTCAAACGCTTTAGATCTAATACGAATTACATTTCATTACATTTTTCAGTCTGTTTTTTTTTTTTAATAATTTCAACATCAGTTATCTCCTACTAATAGTACACTAACTTACCTAGCCTCAGCAAGTCTCAAATCCAAGGGGTAATGTGGTGCGTCCGCTTCGCTGCCAGACGAGTCCTCACGCCACATAAAGTTATCAGCCACTGTAATTATTTCAATCTAAGTAATCATCACCCACAACACACCAGTACTAAGCAAAAATATCGTCGCATAGGGTAAATTTGTAATTTTATAATTTTTTTTAAAAGCATGTCATATTGTTGAAAGCATGTATGAAATAATATCATAAAATAATACTTCTACATTTAATAAGCAAAAATATTGATACATGACAATCTCTTACCTGATAAGTGCCAAAGAATAAAAATGTTGCCATATAGAACACTGATAAAGCATAACTACTGTAATCTATACTGGAAAAATCTTGCAACACTGATGGAAGCCGAGGAGAGGTATGGCAAAATAAAACAAAATCACAATCGTCAAAAGCTTTCAAACGTGCATAGAGTTTCATGTCATTTGTTCAAAATCGACTAAATAATCTACTAAATTTTTCAAGCCAGGGAACATTATAAGCAATATTACATTCAAGCCAATTATTTATTTACTTATAACATTAAATATCTTTGGGTGCATTATTGATTATCAGTTACTGTTAAGCCTTTTTAAATTTGTTTTGAATCTATAATGATTTAGTGTATTTTTAATATTTGCGTGCGAAGAATAAATCTTCAAGCTATAACTAAATGATGCTACTCTTTTTTGTGATATTAGTTAAAAAAACATGCACAGGGATAGAAAAGTGAAAGAAAACCCACACCACTAGGAAATATTATGTACAACAATATAAATTACTTCATACATGCTTTACTTATCTGGGAAACCACGTGGTAATAAGTTAAATACCTTCAATTATTCAGCCTGAAAGCTTCCTACCGATTGTGACAGATACATTTTCAAAATACTATTTATTAAATCAAATACATACATAAATCTGTTGCTTAGAACCTAATAATAATAAATAACAATGTTTTTAAACTTATTATTAGTGTCATCGCTATGAAACATTTAAAATCTACATCAGGAACTCGACTAAACAATTTGACTGTCTATAATCGGTTTATCGCACAAACATTTCGATGGGTATATGTAATAGGTATTATGATCATTAGTGAGATTAATATTTTCAAACTGTATATGATCTACAAAAATCCATTCGATGAGGAAATCGATGCTCATAATAAGTTAATTTACAAAGAGATTTATTTATTCATAATCGACTAAAATATTTATGTATCGATATAATAATCGTTTTAAGTACAATTTTACTAACAATGTCTGCTTAATTGTTAAATAATTTGAGCACTATTTTAACACATAGTTTTAGGTACTTTAATGACATAAAGGTAACTTTTTAAGTTATCATATAACGAACAAGTTCCTTCTTACATGTATATTAATAAAGTTAATATTATCACATCGCTTCAAACATTAGTTTATATAATTCTGTTTGTGAGATTTTAACTAAAACTAGCAGAAAGCATAAAAGTTGTGATTTGTGAATATTTATAATGAATTTCAATTCATTATTCTTCAATTAATTTTATGTTTTGTCATGATTTGTACATTTAAATGGCCTAAATAAAATCGTGAAAGGTATAACTTAATATTTTTTAACAAAAATGTTTTTTTAAAATGAAAAACGCTAAAATATTATATTAATTTCAATAAAAAGCAAACTAGATAAAATAAGTAAAGATTCGCTGCCGCCAAAGCTGTTAATTAAATATTTTATTAGCTATTCTAATACTAAAAATCGTTTTTAGAAGTAGCAGCCGCGTTTGAAGTGATAAAATAGACTATTTTCGGTTCATATAGATTGTAATCGCACTTATTCGCTTCCAAAGGCCGCTATTGCTTAGACTCATTACGAAGTGTCACATGAAATCATTTTGAGATTCTTTCAAAAACAATCTGTATAACAGCGCTTTTAAAAACACTTCATAGGAAGACTACGAAAATACATTTGCTAAACTAAATGCAAAACAAAAATGTCTATCGAAAAATGTCTTTTGGCAACCTTATATAAAAATGTATTACGCTGTAACTGGTGGTTCTACACAAACGTTCATCAATATTGGTGGCACCTCCAGATCAACTTTCAACATTAAAAAAATACAGATACAAAACGGAAGCAATGTTAATTATTATCTATCCTATTGATTTATAACACTAGCCATCGATATTTTATCGATTAATCTTTCAGTAAAATGAATGAATGAATGAATTGTATAGAACCACCGAATGAAGTAGGTGCATTATTTTCATAGTGTTGTGAATTATAAAATCGACTATTATATACAGACCAAAATGTGTTTTTAACAATCCCACATTTTTATGGAATATAAAAAAAATATTAATATCCAGTAATTTAAGATTTTAGGGTATTTTTCTCAAAGCCATATTTATATTGTTACTTAAGTGAACATATAAAAAATATATTAAAAAATCATTGTAAACATAATTATAACAAAATGCAAGACTGACTGAAACATTAAGGGTTTTAGTCAGTAAAAAGCATCAAAATACAGGGACTTCATTATTTTGATATAAATAAAATAAGACAACACTATTCATAATAACTTGTTTAGAGAGACACCATTGGAATAACAGAGCTCTTAACCATGTTTTGTATATAAACATTCCTCGTCTCGGTTGTAACAAGTATTGTTAACATAAATGCACCTACTTCGCATCCGTGATGGGATATTACTCCATGTGTTCGTGGAAGACCGACAGATCGTCATGGTTCTTACCTGAGCCGCAAATGGACGCGTCGTCACCGATGCTCAGATCATCCTGAGAACTGCTGATGCGACCTGTAAAGATAAAGAGGTTTGAAGGATATTGTAGTAGATTTTTGGCTTAGTGTGAAGATTGGTAGCACAAAAGAGAGACTTATACCCAGCAATGAGTAAAATCGGGCTCGAATGGTGATGATATTTCAATAAGTGTAAAGTTCTGCCAAGCTGTTATTGGTCATCGACTATTATTGATCAGAATGATTGAACATTATTCTTTAAACATTTTTAAACCAATTATTTACGTGGGAGAGCCATGCTTCGGCATGAATGGGCCGGCTCGACCGGAGTGATACCACGGCCTCACAGAAAACCGGTGTTAAACAACGCTTACGTTGTGTTTCGCCGAGTGAGTGAGGTTACCGGAGGCCCAATCCCCTTTTAAAAGGTCGGCAACGCACTCGTTACTCCTCTGCGGGTGTCCATGGGCGGCGGTAATCGCTTAACATCAGGCGATCCGTCTGAACGTTTGCCCTCCTATCCCATAAAAAAAACAAAAACCCATACATGACGTCTGTATGACGACATATTATAAGTCACTTCATAGAAATCTATTTTTTTTATGAGACAGGAACAAACGAGCAGAAGTATCGCCTGATGTTAAGCGAAACCCATGGACGCCTGCAACACCAAAGGAGTCACAAGTGCGTTGCCGGCCTTTAGCTATTGAGTATATCCAATCATTTGGACTTAGTTTCATGCACCAAAAACTTATACAAAACATTGCAAATAGTTTATCTACCCAGTAGATTAAGCCTTAATATTACCAATACCAAAACATTTTTAAATCACATTCCTTTGTAATACCTATGACAATACACAAAACCAGAATACAAATGATCCCCTAAGCTATAATAATATCAAAATTGAAAAGGTGGAAGTAATTTAGGAGAACTTATCAATTTTAATACAATATTAATTTCTTTCACCACGAATACATACGGAAAAAGAACTTGACGAGCATGTCAAAAGTTTTGACACGACACGTACGTACAGATAAACAAACAGACACAAGTCTCACAATAAGTGAGAGTAACACTCACTTTTTATTTAATTTTTACCTCCTAATGTACGGAACCGCAAACTTCTAACATTGACCGACTCCTGGACCTTAAAAATACGTTAATGGTTCATAGTAAACAGTTTTTATTCATAGTATAGTTTAAGTTTTTGTGCGCGACTGTAAAAATCAATTGCTTACGAGTGTTTTACCCACTCTATGTATGTATACACTATGTCAAAAGCCCTGTCCGATCCGAAAGGGGTATACAGTTATCCCAATCACGTCACCAAATAAAATAAGAAACATTAAATATTCACGATAGTAAACATATGAATGAAGTTTAATTAAATTCACGAGCCTAAAATATTTTCAAAAATCTTAGTATGTTTAGCACCCAAGGACTGTGTCTCTGCCACCGTAAGTACTGCTGTTTCAGATACCTCATTATAAAAAAAACATGCGGGGCAGTCTTTGGGGACTGCTGATAGAAGTGAAAACTAACTGTCAGTCCCATTATCAAATGAGTCGGTGGATTTGCTTACTAGAGATAGGATTTTGACATTACTTGTATGGACATTATGTCAAAATCCTATCTCTAGTAAGCAAATCCATTGACAGATTTGTTATTGGGACTCTAAGGGTAAGTAACTTGTGAATTGTATCGTCGATAAGTGGGAAGCGTGAGGTGACGATGACGCGAGTATCACGCTTTTTGTTCACCCAAAAAGTACACAAATACAGAGTATACATATAGCTGATGGAAATCGTTCTAAACTTGGGTAAAGTTCTCAAAAATTGCATTCGCTTACATTTATTTCCAGTGAAGTATTTTGGACGAAATGGTAAAGTAGGAACCTAGATTAACGGTATTGGAATCCAAATAATGTCAGAATTTGACTAAATTGTGTTTTAATTGAGATTTATTTCGGTATTAGGTACCTACGTTTGTAAGAGAAATTCGGTCCGCCGGACTCTTAAAGGCACGAATAAAATTTTAAAGATTGGTCATCATTTTTGTTTAAGGATTGTTTTTTTTTTACTTTTATGCTGGAGGAGTTCACGTCTATGTCATAACTATGTTTACCCCCTCAGTTTTAATATAGCATTAATTATTAATGTAATTTCAGTATGTATTATAAGTCTTACCTCGTCCTGAGGGTCGTCCATTGGCATTTCTGTAGAGTGCCGTTTCAAGGTACTGCAAGCCGTTATTATTGATTATGTTGAAGCCACACATTCGCTCGATCTGTTTCCACCTGTGCATGCGCTCCTGTAAATATAAACAAATTAAAATACGTGTCCCACCGCCATTTGCTACGATTCTTGCATACTTATTTTGCTTCTTCCACATTCAAACATCTTCTCATACACACGCACCGGTTGAGAGTACTATGCAAATGAAAATATTTTTTTAGGGTCAACGTCCAATGTCAGCTATTCGACTCATTAAAAGACCTTTTTTTATCGTGATCTTTTCTTTAATTTCTGTAAGATTTTTCTAACAAATGAAAAATCATCCTTTGGTTAACCAGAGGTTATTGGGAGAGGTTAACCAGATTATTCTAAAATGTAGTGTATTTTTTACAATTCATAAAAAGAAATACTTCACGCCTTGTAAATAATGACGTCGTATTTTTGTTTTTAACATACCATCACGTTTGTATTCCCCGAAGGGATAGGCAGAGGTGTACTATTGTACACCAACAGTTCGTCGGTATGTTTAGTCCCTATGCAATAGGGGGCGATCCTATTACCATTTTCTTTTAACAAAAATTATAACTTACTAGCGACCCGCCCGCGGTTTCACCCGCGCTGCCCCATTCCTAAGAGCCGTAGCGTAATGTTAAATAGCTTAAAACCTACCTCTGGAATCACTCTATCTATTAACAAAAACCGCTTCAAAATCCGTTGCGTAGTTTTAAAGATTTAAGCATACATAGGGACGGACGGACAGACAGCGACAGCGACTTTGTTTTATACTATGTGGTGAAGACACAAAGAGACTTATAAATGTACCTGTAACTCCTGAGTGACTTCGTTGAGTGCTGTGCGCGCCTCCACTATGGAGCGGTCGACGTCATCTATGGACTTGCCGTGCGTTGATACAAACGCCCCAACCAAACTCGAACGCTTCTTCCGTAGTTTCTCGCACTGAAATGAAAGGATTTGTTGTAATTTAAAACTTAATAATGGCAAATGTGCCTAGAAAATGTAATGATTCTTCTTGATCCGATCCTTTAATCAGTGATACCCAAAGTCTATATCGACCCCCAGTCAGCCATGTCAGCGGGAAAAAAAGGAAATTTTACAAAAAAATTAAATTAAGTAAGCAGTTTGGCGACTTCTGCTTCAAAGGATCGTAGTAATTCATGTGTCATTTCCAAAAGTAGGTACAGTCAACAAAACAGTTAGGTATACAGGCAGCTTGACATTTGTGTTTTGAGGTTGTGTATTATTGTATCACGCAATATGTGTCAAAACGCTGTTAACTTCCTTTATAATCAAACCTTTGTGTGCCTTGTTGATAATATTTATAACACAATCAATTTCAAGACGCGGTCGTTCGCTACCTGCATACCTAACTCTTTTGTCGACTGTACTCGATAATCTAGAAGTAAAGTTTTAACGTCAAATTGTCTATTACATCTGTTTCCGTACAACTTCAGAGAGGTATAGTATATAGTCCGTACCATGGTAAAAGGATAATAGGTATTCTCTTCCCGTGACAGCTAGATCACGTGATTGGCTCCCGTCGACGTCATCGTTTAATAATACCACTGTGTGTAAATAAATTAGCCGTGCAAGATGATTTTTCACCGATTTTTTATGGGATAGGAGCTAGCTATTTTATACAATTTATTTTTTTAACCAAATATATCAGGAATGCGAGATAAAAATAGTTGGGCTAGTAATCAATTTTTTTCTATATTCATGATGAATTAAAAAGCTGTCAATAAACGGCAACACTGATAGTGAAATTCGTGACGTCACTGGGAGCCATCATGGGAAGAGAAATACCTGGGTGACAAGCAATAATATTCTGCCATGGCCCGTACTGTCGCATCCTCTGTTGCCCGTAATTTGTACAGAAAGGGGTCAAACTCACAGCTTCTCTTGCTTGCTGTAGCTGCAGGTCAGCCTGTTGCTTCTTGCGCAGGTATGCCCTGTTCTCCACCTCGTGGGTCAACTGCAACCACTGCTGCAGCCCCGGTGGGGGCGCCCAGCATCTGTCTTCTAGCTCACCTTCAGCTCGACGAAGCTCTGCACGTAACATCTGGAAGTAGTGACTTATGATGAAAAAATGTGTTGGAGTATGGACTTTATGTATGGTAGCAATAAGGTTGGTGACTACAGAAACTTTTACCACCCTTATTTAAAATAACAGTACATAAACCCTATGCAATATGTACTTTATTCTCTTAACAATATGTATAGTTATTTACCATTAACATAAGATAAAACCATGCTTGTATTCCCCGAAGGGATAGGCCGATAAGGTGTTGGTTGGTTGGTGGTTGGATTTTGGTTCGATATCTGGGTCGAGCTGTGTTATTACACAAAAACCATTGGCAGTCGGGCCTACGACCACTGCTTCCGAGAATTTCAGCAGTGAGTTTGGGATTTGTGCCAGGTTAATGGCAATAGGCTCGTCACAGTGGGACCTAAAAACATTCCGGTGAACTATAGGTGTACATTAGTACATCTCGGCCTATCCCTTCGGGGAATACAGGCGTGATTTTATGTTATGTTAATGGTCAATAGACCCAGGTATCGGATCAAAAACCATTAGCTTAGCAGTCGCGCTTACGACCCATTGACTAATGTACTTACTAATAATTAGATAAGTTTCTTAACATTAATACTGAGTCAAACGCAACGTTAATTTTTGAACAACGTAAGTATGTAAACTTGAGCCATTAATACTGGCTCTATAGCTAACTTCACATTTCCCTTGCTACTTCAGCATGACGTCATGATAATATGCGACGATACCATTAGTTTTTTGCGTTTTTAAATTCATGCTTATGACATGTAAGTAAATATATTTACAGCGATGTAAACACCATTTTCGTAAACAAATTAAATGCAAAACGAAGTAAAAATCTTCAAGTCATCCCATTATCGCTGTAGTCCATCATAATTATCCGCCACGTGGTATTCAAATTACTCATAATAGTAGTATTTACAGAAATACACATAGTAAGTACTCTTGTCTCGTAAGTTAGAAATAAAAACGAACAGTAAACTGTCAACATACACATAACTTAGGACTGCAAAATATGCTAAAATTTATTAATTTATATTATTAAATATACAAAATATGCTCTATATAAGGCAAAATCTGATTTTCTGTTATATGGAATCGTATCTATAATATCTAAGGAACCTAAATATGATTGCAGAGGAACTCCTCATCAAGGATTCTGCAGAGGCATACCAAGGAACAGCCATAGTTTGTCGGTATGTTTAGCCAATTCAATCAAGTCCTTTCGTTCTGCTGAGAATTTCATAGATACACCCAACACACTTTGCTCGACTGAGGAATGGAAACCAAGGACCTCTAGGGAAAGCAGTCGCGTTTACGACTACTAGACTAAGGAGGCGGGCAGTAGGAATTATTTTACCCTCCATTTTAGCCCTTGAGAACATCATCCAACACGCTAACCTAGTGCAGATTGGCGTACACTTTAAAGATATTAAAAAACCTTGAAGAAGCACATAATATACAGGTTACATTATATATAGATTCTATAAAACCTAAATCTAAGCCAAAAACTGCAAGACCAAAGGATACGCTCACTTTGCATGAATCGATCGCTAATAAATTAACAAAAACGTAAGGTGGCTGTTAGTCACCACAGTCAACCCGTGACCATTGATGATTAAAATCTATTTGTTTCTGTAAATAGATCTTTTAAGGACGATTTACAAGTAATGTATTTTTTTTTTAATTGGTTGTACCAGCATTTCCTAACTAACACTGAAACAAACTCGGAGAATCATGGTCTCTTTTATAGTCCAGACATAGTACTTAGTAGCAAATATGAGTTACAATGTAAGACAATGTCTGAAATGGCCTTTTGAGGAAAGAGCCAGCAACTTTGAGTAGACCAGGCTCAGCTGACGGCACGCATGCATTAGTTATTGCTGATGATGCAAAGGATCAGAAACGTCGGGAATTAAATAATATCAATACAACGCGATGAAATCCATAAAAAGTAGTTTTATTTCAGGATCATAGTAATTAAACTCTACCTCAATCTCTGCCTTCAGTTGTGTCACCTCGAGGTCTGATGAAGCAGAATTCAGTAACGGCGTGTCACCTGCCTCTCTTAGTTTCTTCTCCAAATTCTTCTTCTCTGTCGTCACGTTCTCCTGTAAATTGAACGGTGAAATTTTAAAAAAAGCTAATCTTGCAGGTGGAGTCTACAACCATCCTCTAGAGGTCTAGAACTCTTGACTAATGAGGCAATTGTAGATATTACTCAAGTCGATAATGACGCTACCTTTTAGTGTAAGAATTTTCATAATCGGATCGGTAGATCCATAGATTAATCTCCTATAAGCATACATAAGAATTAAAGTAATTCTTTTTTTATTAATTAGATCGGCAAACGAGCAGATGAGCCTGATGAGACCTGATGGTAAGTAGTCATCGCCGCCCATGGACACCTGCAACACCAGAGGAGTTGCTGATGCGTTTCCGAGCTTTAAGAGCCCCTACGGAGTGCTGACTGCCAGAACCGCAGCAAGCGAGGGGAACTGGCTCTTACGCGCAAAAGTCGAAACACACACCAAGGTGCTTTACGACAGACTCCGACGTAAGGGTGATTGCAAGTCAGTTAGACCCCGAGAGGTCCTACCACCGAAAAATTAAATTATATTAGTTTAGGTAGATATTATCTTTGAAGAATATTAAAACAGCAATTAATATAAATCATACTGTTAAGATAACAACAATAAAACAATAAAATGTAATTGCTAATTGATTCAACACAAAACTGGAATTTTTTTGCAGCTAAAGGGTATGTCGCGTTCATTAAATATGGTATGCTGCATTCGGATGCATAAAATGTATAAATTACATACCATCACGCCTGTATTCCCGAAGGGTTAGGCAGAGGTTTTACTTATCACAGATGGGGATCCTTGGTATGTTTTAGTGAAACTTTTACATCAACTTTTTAGGAATATTGGTGGTTTTGATAGCCAGTGTCCCGGAACAGTCAATGGCACACGTGCTAAACAGTCCTGCTTGTCCCTGTTCCTATTTAACAGATCACGATCTTTTAATGGTCAACGAACTACTATCGGACGACCAAAAGCACGAAAAAGCGACATCGATTCATGGCTATTTCGATTCACATTCCAAAAACCCGAACGAAATGCTTTAATTCCACTTTTATCATGCGTATCGCTGAAATGTGCAATGCGCTTCCCGAGTGGGACTTCCCCGATAGATATAATCTGGGTGTCTTTAAATCATGAGTCGGTTTCTTCTAGGCAAATGAGCTCTATCATAGATCGCAGTATCGCGTAATATCAGGCGAACTGGCAGTCAAGCGTAAGCATATTACGAATTAAAAAAAACTCTAATCTAAAAGCGTACAGTTAGGTTCAGTCAATCGTCACGAAAGAAGAAGACTTATACTCTCAATAAACTATTATGAATTCATTGCGGTTGCCGCATTGACATGCTGTAAACGTTACATCGATGACGTAAAGACATATTGACGTTAATTAATAATTTAGCTGCGAATTTGACACATAATAACAATACCATACGGGCGTGGTAAAATTATTAGTTAGCGGCAACACGTCAGTAATTCAGTATCCTACTGTAAAGCGCTAAGTGTCTAAATTACTTCGTCTGGAGGATAGAGCACTGCACATATACGGTGTGCAGAAATCGTAGGGTAAGTTTCGAGACATACAGGCAAAAATGAGTTGCTCATTTTGGAACTGTTCCGCGAGACCTATGAGCTAGTACGCCGTGCCTAACAAATCATTGACTGAATTCAATAGTGACACAAGACAAAACAGAAGCATAGACTATTCTTTAAACACAAGGTAATAAATGGTCCCCTCTTATGCACTTGTGTAAAAAAGGCAGCAGTAGGAAGTGCCACTTATCCATGAGTGACGATCACTCTTGCCAATAATATATCGATGATGGCGTAGAGTGAGTTACGGTATTGAAATCAACGATCTCCTATCATGACTATAGTTCAAACTACTGGTACTCATTTCTCTTCTGTGAAGGGAGTTGGAATTTTGGTTACAAGATGTATGAATAGTCTATCAATATTTGCATCGCGTTATTGCTGAAATATTACTAAGCATATCAAATTAATCGCTACGCGACAGCCTAGAAGTATACCTAATATAATTTATAATGAACAACTGAACTGTACAAGGTAGCAAGAATTGCTGCAGTGAGGTTTAACCACATCTTGATGTTTTGTAGTTAAGGAATTGGCTGTGGCTTTGCCGTTGCCCATGGTCGATAATACTCACTTGCCATTACCTACTCTACAAGGTCATCAGATCATATTATGCCTTCGCACTAACTGACCTGTTCTAAACGCGCTTTCTCCAGTTCCTTCTGCATGTCGTTGAGTGCCATCTCCGCTTTCCGCAGCTGTTCCATGTCGCGCAGCATGCGCTGGACTTGGTGACGGCTGGCGCGACCCGCACGCAGTGCCGCCCATCCGCCCACCACCGCCCCCAACAGTAAAGACGCGAGGAGCCAGTCCTTCCATCTACTGCCTTCTGGAGATACAACAATGGGATTTAGGATAATGATAGTGTTATACGCGTCAGAACTTACGGTACGTACTTAGGTTTCTTATAAAGTGTAGATATCTTAGGGAAATGCTCACAGGATTATGATAAGCGAGATCAACGTAGGTAATACCACGAGACAGAGCAGCTAGTCTATATGTATATGTGTATGGTTGTCCTCTATGCGTTCCTAAACCATTCATCCGATTGTGATGAAACTTAAGCGTTTAGCCATAAAATACATAACAATACAGGTAGTATAGCGAAGGTTTCTAGTTTCTAGCCAAAAAATATATTAAAGGAAGTAACGCATAGGTACCAAGCGCAGCTACAATTGTATAAAGATTACCCATTGCAACAATCTCATTTACAGTCGTGACGAGCAACTTTTAGATGAATGTAACTGATATCAGGTAACTTTATATTTATAAGTCTGGTAATTGAATTAACTTGTTAAGTCTTTATCTAGGACAATCTAGGGTTAATACGTTAATGGTCGCCATAAATTGGTAGAGGTATCTGTTACTTTTTTCAGCATGAAGCCAAACTACCCAGTGTTTCTTTAATATAACGTACTTAAGCTTGCTTGGCATATCAATAGTAATCATTCATGCCATACAAAATGTTGTATGCAATAAGATTTCTGTATTTCCAAAAAAATTAGAACAGAATTTGTTCATTATCATGAGTATTTCCATCGTACTTGCCTATTCCACATTGGAATCTCTCCCTTTCCAAATTGCCCTGTATAAATAAGAATCTTATAAAGACGAACTGTTGACTTATAAAAGTTCGTAAACTCCTCAAAACTGGACCAACTTGGTGTGATCTCGCGTAATCACGTGAAACCCTATTAAATATATCTGTGAGTCAAGCAAGCCACAAATTAATCAACGCAATTACAGTGCACATGTTACTTTATAGCATCAGTTATCGTGCTTATAAATCATGTTTATTACGAGAATAAGAATACTCAAAGAAGGTTTTAGTATATCCTAACAGTGATATGAAATACTCAAAGGTTTTAGCATATCCTAACGCTCACGACGGTGGCTGAAATTTGAGGTTTCAAGATTGCAATCCAATACACTACTAATAAGCAAGCTGTATCGACTCATAATGTAGCTAGCTGTCTCCACGGTGTTGCGATTGATATTGTTTTTCTTAATCAGTGGGGATTAACAAATTCTAAGTGTATAGGCACTATAATGTCAGAGATTTCGTGATCAGCCAGTGAATACATGCCAGTTTCTAGACTTTTTTTTATTTGTGATATGCTAACGCGATCTACGACTGAGCGCGCTTGCCTAGAAGAAATCGATTCACTCGTGATTTAAAGACACCCAGATTATACCTATCGGGGAAGGCCCACTCGGAATCAGTGAGTGGTATTTCGCTGTTAATGCCCTTGCTATGAATCGACGGCACATTAATATGTCGTGAAGGATGAAGAAGAGACTTCTGCGTCACGGGTTGTCGATTCGATCCCCGCACGGAACAGATATTTGTGTCTCCTACAGTCAGTTGTTTACGGTGTGCGAGTTACTGTACCTATGTGATCATTTGTTTGTAAACGTGCCCACAATACAGTAGATTTTTTAGTTTTTTTTTAATTGCTAAATCGGTAAACGAGTTGACTTTTTTGTTGTTGTACGGAAAATAAAAAAAAACCGTACATGCCTTGCTTTGCCCTATAGTCATGGCCATGGGATTCATGACATTCACCACGATCATGACAGTGCTGACGAGCCACCTGGTGGTAAGTACTCATCGTCACCCATGGACACTTGCAGCACCAAAGGATTTGCTGATGCGTTGCCGACTCTTAAGAGCCCCTACGGACTGCAGACTGCGAGAGCCGCCGCAACCAAGGGGAACTGGCTGTTACATGCAAAAGCCGAAACACATACCAAGGTGCTTTACGACAGACTCCGACGTAATGGTGGTCGCCAGCCAGTCAAACCCCAAGAGGTCCTACCACCGAGCAAGTCAGATATTTTCACGGATGCCTATCTGAAACGCAGTGAGGAATAGTATTTTAACCCGTCCCCACACGGGGTGAATTTATTTTGAATGCTAAGTGCATGATAAAAAGGGGTAACAGCCATGGAATTATATATTCAACAGATGAATGTACTATCAATGCTAATGATGATTACGGTTCGAAGGTCACCAGCTAATCAAAAGGTGATCAGACTTTAATCGACACATTTTCCTATTCGCTAAGCCGTGAAAATTGATGAAATAAGGTAAATTACACGTTACTGTGGACGGTGTCATTCAAAACAGTACTACTTATGCTGTGTTTAGTACTTAAATATCTGCTTAAATATTTCACGCTTCGCAAACTCAGTAGGATTCCCCGCTTTCAAGGTTTTTGTGAACATACCACCACGCCTGTATTCCCCGAAGGGTTGGGCAGAGTTGTAGTAATTTACAGTCATTTCGCCGGTTTTTTTAGGTCCCATGTAAAAGGAGTGTATCCCAGTGACCGGATGAAAAAAGCCGAAGATCGGGCTCTGTGGCGTTCACTAGGAGAGGCCTACCTCTAGCAGTGGACGAATATAGTTTGATGATGATAATGATGATGATGATGATGGTGATGATGATGATGATGATGTAAAAGGGGGCGAGATCATTATGAATTTAAATGAGGTTAAGTGGGAGTGCTCGCGACCGGCGCGTGTTTATGACAAGATGTATGAATGTGGACGAAGGAAACGTGGGAAGCAAGGATCGGAGCACGTAGAGAAAGGTGTGAACCTTTGTATATTATGTATTGGCACATATTGCCATTTAACGAGTATAAATTTAAAACTGAACTACTGAGGAATTCCTAACAAACCAATAACACTATTCAATGGAAATCGAACAGTCTATTTATCTTTCAACGAGGTTAGAATATGGAAGAAACAGTCTCCTAGGCTTTAGGTTATGGTTTCGACCTCCATAAAAACTAGTGAGCAATAGTAAAAATTAAGTAGATATTTGTGGGTACAACCCACACATCGTTTTTTAAAAGACGTGCGATATGTGTTTGTATACACACCCACGATACATCCGAAACCGCAGTGTAGAAAGACAACGTAAAACATAGGCAGATGGGGCAAAACAAGTTTTTTAATTATAGGTAATTAATGGCTCCGGTGGTCAATGACCGTCCTTCAAGTATGTATGCAATGTGTCGATGACAGAAAAACAATGCCAAAGTTACAACCCCAAAAATAATTACCTACTTAATATAACTCGGCTTCTAGATAGATAGAGATATAACGTGGGAGAGCCATGCTTCCAATGGGCTGGTTCGACTGGAGTGATACCACGGCCTCACAGAAAACCGGCGTGAAACAACGCTTACGTTATGTTTCGCCGAGTGAGTGAGGTTACCGGAGGCCCAATCCCCTTTTAAAAGGTCGGCAACGCACTTGTGATTGGTGTTGCGGGTGTCCATGGGCGGCGGTAATTGCTTAACTACGCCATAAAAAGAAAAATTTGCTTAGCAGGAGGATTTTATCCATCCCGCTTGACCAAACAAGTGGGTCTGGGCACTACCTTTTATAAATCAAATCAAGTTGATTTTTCTAAGTATTTCCACACTTGTATCCATCAATCAGCTATACACAGAACGTCAAGTGGAATTATGTGAAAACATTATGTCATGTTATAAACTCACAAGTAATAGTTATGGCGGAACCTATTTACCGACACAAAAAACACTTGTGTTAACTATAATAATGCCTATTATGTGTACAGGGCCGGATTTAGCCATGTAGAGGCCTCGAGGCAATGCGACTTGAGGTGCGTCTTCTGATTTTTATCTTTCTAAGATACCATCACGCCTGTATTCCCCGAAGGGTTAGGCAGAGGCAAGACACCCACAGTTCGCCGGTATGTACAGGTCCCATGTAATTGAGGGCGACCCTATTGCAATTAACCGGACAGAAATCCCAAACTCCGAGCTGCTACTGATGATTTCATAGAAAAACCCAATAACACTGCTCGACCTGGGAATCGAACCCAGGACTGATTGAAATTTTGCCTTCACATTCTGAATTTACGTCATATGGTTTGTGTTTGATCTGAAGATACACTACAAAATACTTAGTCCGTTTTTTTTACTAAAAAGTTAATATCAGCAAACATCACATAGAAATGAGATAGAAAACATTTACATATTTATACCATAGTCATTTAAATCCACATAACGTCCACTGAACGCCAGGTAAACACAATATGAAGCACACACTGCGATCCAGGTCTCAAACATTTAGTCTCACATACTAAATGCAATTACTACACGCTGTATCTAAAATAAAACATCACTGATATGTTTAATTGAAGGGTACGGGCAAATAAACGCGATAATATCACTGAGTATCACTGTTGGTAACACTAAAAACTATAAATGTAGCAGTGCGCAATACACGCATTTTTTTATACAGAATTGTCCCACTGTCACATCTACCTATAACAAACCTCAAGTTTGAATGAAGCTAAATCGCTCTTGTAAGCTGTGATGTAACGCCAGAGACACCATCATTTTGCAAAAGATGAGACATGTTTCTAAACGCAAACAAATTTAAGTGTTCCTTTAATGTTCATTTCAATTTGTACTCAATATTTGTAACTTCTGAGAAACCTGTCCCCGTAACGGAAGCCGATACTAGTTTAAAATGATGATATCATTCAAACGTATACGATAAAGTTATAGCATGAAATATTTAATTTTCACACTTCCCACACATTGTGGGTTTTGAAACAATGCCCGACGATAAAACTATTCTTCTAATGAAACTATGCCTTGCTTAATTTCAGTGTTAATTAAATAAACAGGTAAATATGTGTTATATTTAATATGAGACTAGGGCTGAAATATATGAAACCGACGTGAAATACATGTACTACGAGTACTAGCCTTAAAATAAGCACTAGGTGTTGGAAGTAGCTTACCACATTACAAGATGATGTACTTTACTGTCAAAATAACACGGATAGCTCCTAATAAAATACCTTCAGTTGGAAGAAAATGGGCGTGTCAAATTGTATGTATGATTTTCAAATCTGTAATTTTAGATGCAGAAAATAATGAAAAATGGCTCTTATTGACGTAAAAACAGATACAATGAGTTAATATCTTGATGGCAGATCAAAGTTTTATGTTACTAATTAGACGAGTGACTAGCAATCAAGGTTAAAAGGAGGTCAAAGCTCAACAGATTTAGGCCGATGAGACTGTCTCTTGCGTATATATAGAAATGGTGACTCTAGTAAAGGTGATTTAATAACACGTTATAAGTAGTAATAACTTGCGGTCGGACATTAGGTACCATGCATTCTACCGACGCCGCAAACTATTGGATCGACATCGTTTAATCTAGTTTTATTGTTATACACTCAATAACAAAAGTTGAAACTGTTTTTGTTGCAGTTAAGTTGATAAGTATTAATAATTTTCTTATATTTAGTCGTTTTGGACGAAATAACTGCGTGTCTGAAGCTAGCCATTCCATGAAGATAATTCTATAGTGCGTAAATTATGCTTAGTGTTTTTTTAAATATCGTAATTAGTAAGGACCCATTCGGCACACGCATTTTGTGGAGCTGGCAGTTGTATTATTCAAAAACCTTTTAGGCAAAAGCTTTTTTATTAACATCAGTTTTTTTTAAAGATAGATTATGGGTGATGATGATCCAGCAAGCAAGTCAAATCTCTCGCATTGGTCCAATTTATGGATTTTACATGTCCTGTATTGGTCCAATTTATGGACATTACAGGACAAGGAAAATGTAATTAGAGACGATAAGACGACTAATTTGTAATGATTTTAGTCCGTAGTTTTGTTCGCTTGTGATTATTACATTCAGGACATTTAATTATGAGTCACATAAATTAGTTATTGTGCTCACATCTATTTGAATATCACTTCAAACTCAAATTCAAGGACAAAATAAGGAAAATTACATAATTTATGATTTGAAAGACTGTTTTTACACTATGGATCTTCGAAAATAGCATTGAATCATGGTTTATCATTTTACAGATCAGCGTAGATCATGTAAGGTTAGTGGGGTTATTGCAGTAAGAATTGATCATAAGGAGACGTGACCACAATGTCTTATAGTTTTTAGTATGTAAGAGAGGAATTGCGCTATTTCAGACCAGTGTTGTGCATTAATTGGGCATTGAATAGGTAGTTAAAATATCAATCAATTAAATTTTTAATCAATTGCAATTAAATACTTTTTTAATTGCAATTGAATTAATTATTTTATCGCAACATTTTTTTTTGCAATTATATTACTTTTTTCATTGCAATTGATTGATATTTTAATTGTTTAGTGCTCAACGCTGTCTAAGATCCGCGATGATCCCTCCATATCACCATTGAATTTAATTATAGAAATTGAAAATGATTGTGGCCTCTATATATTTTTTTATAAGAGAAAAAAAATTATATATGCTATCCCGTATGACAGCATATATTATTTTGGACTATAGCCTAATCCCTCTCATTCTGAGAGGAGACCCGTGCCCAGCAGTGGGACAATATAATGGGTTGATTATGTTACGATGATGTATATGTATATTATTTAACAGAAATTGTATCAGGATCAGGACATTGCAATATTTAGGATTTTTTTTTACACGATAACGGGGCAAATATTACCTGTAGGCACTTAATGATTCATGTTCTTATGCTGAGACCTAATTAAACAAATTGAATAATGCTCTAATTGCGATCTGCCAATGACCGCTTTTATTTTCTCGTAAAATGCCTGTGAGTTTCTTTGTTCGATTATTCAAAGCTTCGGTATATAAATATTTCGAATTTTTAGATCATCCTACAAGGTACTATTAGATGATGAATATACAACCCAATGAATGAATATTTTCATGTATCATTGGGTAGGCATAAGGCACAATCATATTCGTAGTTCATCACCGTAATCCTATCTTTTCCCCAGCTACTTTGGGGTAGGGCTTTAGTACTGCATACTAAGCTCCTTCCATAGACCCGAAATCGAAAATACTTACCAACATTCTTAGGATAAACTGCTTCTGGCTTTCGACCTTCTCCGAATGACAACTGGGACCGACTAACCATACTCTCCGAAAAATATTAAGACTGGTCACCAATCAACAAAGTCACCGCAAAAAGCGCAGCCAATCTAGCCCTTTTTAGAGCTGATATAACGAATAGGTATAATTACATTACTATAGAGTTTTAACGAAAAGAAACGAAGAAGCTTGTAGCTACGTAGGTAAGTCTTAGTTTCTTATGAAGCGAATATTATGACTATTATTAAAATCTGTACAAGTTAACCTTGGACGAAAAAACAGTATTAACCTTAAACTTAGGTTCACAGGCACGAATACAATAGACAAAACAATTGGCAGAAACGTCAACTTTAAACAGAAGGATCCAGAACAAGAGGATTGTTTTTAATTAGTCCTCGAAGTTACAATATTTATTTCTATAATACACGATATAGAATAGGTTTTTGCATTAAATATTTTGCTATAAGATAAATAGAAGAAGGATATGGTCAGTTGCACGAAAATTATTTCCCCCTGCCCTTTCTACTATCGAACGACCAGAAGCACGAAAAAGCGACATTGTTTCATGGTGGACATTCCAAAAACCCGAACGAAACGCTTGGAGTCCACTTTTATCATGCGTATCGCTGAAATGTGGAATGCTCTTCTCGAATGGGTCTTCCCCGATAGATATTCTGGGTATCTTAGAATCACGAGTGAATCGGTCTCTTCTAGGCAAGCGAGCTGCATCGTAGATAGCAGTGTTGCTTAACATCAGGCGAACTGGCGGTAAAGCGTAAGCATATCAAGAATAAAAAAAAAACAAATAAGGAAGTATTGAAATAAAACTACTTTTTACGGATTTTATCGCGTTGTATTGATATTATTTGATTCCCGACGTTTCGGATCCTTTACAGCATCCATGGTCACGGGTAGACTAAGTTGTTGGACGTCTTAATGTTACAATTACTAACAGCTACCTTACATTTTTGTTAACTATTGGCGATCCGATTCACGCAGAACGAGCTCACCGTATCCTTCGGTCTTGAAGTTTTAGTTCAGAAGGAAGTATTACTAATTGTGAACGGAAAGTAATTTGTTACTTGACGGGATAGAGAAACGTAGAGAACCGGAGTGGAAAAATGATTCGCCATTTGATACGGCAACTTCTTTAGGGCAATTCTAGAAGACAAAATTGAAGGCAAGCGAGAAAGAGGAAGACATAGACGAAGTTTTATAGAACAAGTAAAGAGAAAAGTGGGCATCCAGTCATATCAAGAGGTTAAAAAGAAGGCAGAGGATAGAGAACAAGAGACACACAAGAGTTGAGCTCTTAAATTAAAGAAGATAAAGAGACAAGACAGGACGACTTTTGTTAACATTAATTATTATACATTACAGGACCTAAATATCTTGGAAAAATAGAAGAATTACCTCGCCTACCAAAAAATATTGTATTTCTATCAATTCTCTGAAGTTGATAAAGACAGAAGCTTTAACATTTAGTGTAAAAAGAATCAGAATTCAGCACAAATAAGATGGTTCGCTGATTTCGTAACGCAATATATTTGCTGGGCACTAAACGCAACTAAAATCATATAGAATAATCGTCACGGACGAACAAAACGTTACGAGCTTCCTACTATAACAATAGCGAAGTAATTGTGAGTACTATAAATTATTTGTAATTATAACTGACGTATAGACGGGAGATGAATAAACGATAATAGTTAAGCATACAGATGTCATTGGTAGCCTAACCTCCTTAGATTATAATCAGTTATCTTTAATTATATCTATGCTAATATAATTGTTAATAGGACTTCCTGGCCTAAGATTAAAAAAATAACAATAGTTAATCTATGAAAATGTATGTTCGCCGATTTACATAACCAACAATTTGAACGAAAATGGCGGCTGAGCGATCGTCTTCTGCCTTAATCCCCACACGATTCCAGGTCATACAAATATTTAAAATCTTAGAGTGGGGCAATGTCTTTTAAACCAAAAAAAATATAATAGATGTCCGAAAGTTACTTTGTTTATAGGTACCATATAATATTTTGATTGAATGTAAATTAATAGCTCAGTAATACTATGATCATTGAACTGCCAAGTCATAGGTCGAAGTCGAGTTTTCGAAATGAAGTGCGAATTAATAAATTAATTAGTGAATAAAAAAACATCGTGACGAAACCTGCATGCCTGAGAGATTTTTCTCGACAGTGTGACGAATGTCGATTCCGCACTAGTTCAAACGAGAGGAGACTCATGTACAGCTGTGGGTTAACTTGTCAAGGAACAATTAGCAGACCCTATAGAAGGTCACCGTTCTTCAATTAGATAATCGAACTCATACATCATTCCTTTTGATATTTGTTACCTAGGTACCTAATTACATTACACACATAACATCACACTGTATTACCCGAAGGGTTAGGCAGAGGCGTACTAATGTATACCTACAATCCGACCTTAACCTAAACATACCGTGTTTAGGTTCTATGTAATAGCCATTCCAAACTGCGAGAACACTTTCACTTATATGGAAATAAAATACTAACTTGCCTACGCTTTTATTAGGTACTATAATTAAATATCATTGTTTATTTTTATAATCAAGTTCTTTTAACACAAGTCTATGTAATATCCATTTTCGAGAGAGACCTGGCACCCATAACACAAGTTAAATCTTATCATGGGTGCCAGAGTTTATCCAAACATTGTAAATGTTCTTTCTACCAACAGTTTTTCTGTATGTTTCTCATGTGTCCGATTGTATGTGAAATAAATGATTATTTATTTATATTTATACTTTCACAGCGTAGCAATCGCGCTGAAAACCACTAGGCTAATGAGGAAGTTTATCGTTTACCTAAAATCATTTTTCTAATTATATTATTCCATACTCAAATTACATTGCCACATCGACCGCACCTGTCGCAGCCGTGTCGCCAGCAATCGTCACGTATGAACAAAACCTTATCAGTCGTATAACAATGGTTCTACATATATTATCGGGCCCATAATGAAATGTCTTTTGCACTATATTGACGTGGCTTAGTGACCTTCAACTGGTCATGCTGTTGGTTTCATTCGGAGATCCAATCTATTTTTATGTTGGTCACTTTATTTGTTGGCAGTATTATTGGATGTTCTGTGAACCATGGTTAGTTTTACATAGATGGATTCCTATCTTTGGTCAACTTAAGACGTAGAATGTGTAAGAGAAATTCGACATCACATGTTTATTTAACAAGATTTGACCGAAACATTTTCATTTTCCCCACGATTTTCTGAAAGATACCAATTTTTAGATTATGGCTTTGGTGAATACACATAATACAGACACAGTAACGGATATACAGACGTTTCAACAAGGATTATTTTATGACATTGTCGATGCGGAACCCTAAAAAGCCAATGACATGCTTTTATATCCGTTAGCTTTTTCACCATAAGGTCGCCATTACGCTGACCAGTAAAAACTTATAAAATGTAGAGGTAAAACCATTTGTTAAATAAATATTTACCTGTCTGGTTTTTATTACTAGTGACATATGTAAATATGAAATTGTTAACGTAGTGCTACCTATGTTTAAAAGCAATTAATTTGGTAAGTCGAACTGTGCAACGTGCAACGTGTAAGTACGCGTGTAAATCTACTGTTGTCAAATAACCAAAATAGTTTCTATTATGGCTATGATTATTACTTTAATTAAAAACCGGACAAGTCCGTGTCGGACTCGCCCACCGAGGGTTCCGTACAAATTTGTAGATACATAATTATTATAATTAATATATACTTATAAAATGCTTTGTCCTGAATGACTGACTGACGGATCAACGCACAGCCTAAACTGCTGATCGTAGACCTGAAACTGGATTTTTCCCTATACTTGTAGTATAAGACGGTATTACTCGCCAAATTTCATAGTTATAGGTCAACGTAAAATACCCAATAAATTTTGATTCCCTTGAGACTGTCGAAATATACGTTTTTTTGCGGCATAAACGGCCGTATCTTTTTGTGTTAACTGAGAAGTTTGATTTATTCACAGCTCCAAGGGACTGTTGACCTGAGTAGGTATATGGTTTTAATTTCAACTTGATACCTCCACGCGTTCCCAAGATAAAGGGTCTTGACAGACAGACGGATGGACGGACGGACAACAAAGTGATCCTATAAGGGTTCAGTTTTTTCCTTTTACGGAACCCTAAAAAAATTAGCTGTACATAAAAATATAAAACGCCATATAAACTTTTTACTGTATGCTTTGTATTTTTTCCCTGTCACAGAATATCACGATTCAAAATAAGTCAAAACATATTATAGGTTTAAGAGGTTTAAGTAATATGACGTTTTATATTTTTATAAATAAAGTATATAAAAAAGTGAAAATAATTTATTCACCAAAACAAGGGTCAAAATTTAAATTAAACAAATTTTTACGGATTTTATTGCGTTATTATTACCTGTTTTTGTTATAGCTGTTGGAGTTCCACTGCAGGGAAAAGCCTTCCTCCCCACTACATAATTTATTCCCGACGTTTCGGCTCCGGTCACGGGTAGACCAAGGAGTTGGACGTCTTAGGTTACACCTTTACCTTACATTTTTGTTAATTAATTAGGATCAAAATACTCACGCTTTCCTCGTCACAGTTTATTGATATTCTGTTTAACAAGATAACATAAGTAAACTTGTTCTGATGGCATAAGTAATTAAAACGAGTTTTTATCAAAATAATCTTATCCATGAGCCAGTTATGTTAAATTTATTGTCTTTTAAAACTTTCTTGAATGAAATGTCGCGCCTAATAGAAGCCTGAATGGAATTTTTTAATGAATAAAGGCTTGAGGTATTTACCTGATATTAGGTATTTATCGTATCCGATATTAGAAATCAGTACTAGTAACGCCATCTAGTTAAAATGATCGAAACCTATTGGCAATAAGACATTAATTTTTCATTTTATTATGATATAAATATTCACATAACGAAGCTTCCATAACAATAATCGCTAAAAATGTAAGTTTTGCTATCAGATTATAAATATACGTTGGCGGTTGACAACGTCTCGACTTTATTACCGTAATAATAACGTTGAAAACTGTTCAAACGGCAAGACTGACTGTTTTATGTTCAACGGAGAGTACAGTTTAGGCCAATAAACAGGTTTTATAAAGATTAAAAGATCAGACAGAGCAACCTGAGGAACAGGTTACTATAATGTATTGTCTTCACCTTTAGTATGTTAGATAACAACAAGCCGGTTTTAATATGGCAGACGATCGCGCCTGTATTCCCCGACGGGTTAGGCAGAGGCGTACTAATAAGTACACTCACAGTTCGCCGGTATGTTTAGGTCCTAGGTAATAGGGGGCGAGTTTATTGCCATTAACCGGACAGAAATTCACTTCTATTGAGAATTTCATAGAAAAACCCAATAAAAGACTCGAATTTGAATCAAACCGAGGCCCTGTAGCGTAGCAATCGCATTTAAGACCACTGGACTAATGAGACAGAGCAGAATTCTATCACCTATAAACTCCTCAAAATAAATGGATTATGATAAATAAATATTTGACTTAAAATTTGCTAACTTTGCTAGGTTCTACATATGAGTATATAGCTCTGGAATATAAATTACTAGCTTCTGCCCGCGATTTTGTCTGCGTGGACTTCAGAATTGGGTCCGACCTGAATTAAAAAATAGCCTGTGTTATTACAGACTATACTTAATTTATCTCTGTGCCAAATTTTATCTAGATCCGTTCAGCCGTTTTGGATTGAAAGAGTAACAAACATCCATACATCCTCACTAAATTTCACGTCTATTTTATTAGCAGGATGCTACGTAAGTAATGATAGCCTGTGGTGTAATGGTCCAGTGATTTGACCATTGGACTGCCAAGTCAAAAGTCTCGAGTTCCAAACCAAGGCAGCACCTCTGTCTTTTAGAAGTCATTCAGTGCGTTTTTTTTTCTAAAAACAAGCTTACTATCAATGTGGATCGCACATTACTAGTATTCTTTTTAACCTTTAGGGCTAAGCTAAATGCTTGTGTTACGAGTGGGTTCACGTCGGTAGTGGAATGGGTGGACTTCGAACCGGCAACAAAATGATCGCAAGTCCGACGCCCTAGAAAAACTGCGAAGGAAAACATCGTGAGGAAACCTGCATGCCTGAGATTTTCTCGCCGGCGTGTGAAGTCTGCCAACATGGTGGACTATAGCCTAGTGCTGAGCACTAAATATTTTTTTAAAATAAAATGTTGCCTCACACGAGAATTTTCTTCTGTATCGTGGGTGCGTTTATACAAATTCTCACAAACAAACACCCAGGCTAAAAAACTACCTGTAGATTATACAAATATTTGCTCCGTGTAGGGATCGAACCCACAACAATTTTTAATCAATTGCAATTTAATTCATTTTAATTTGATTGCAATTGATTAAAAATTTTATTGATTGATGTTTTAATTGTTTAATGCTTAACACTCCTATAGCCTAATCCGTCTCATTCTGTAAGGTGACCAGTGCCTAACTGATGATGATGATGAGTATTGTCCTTCGTATTCCCAAGAGTTGCACGTTACCTTTAGGGGGTCCAAAGAGCACGACATCCATAGCTTTAAGCGCGAGCTTCTGTTTGTGGATGGGGTCCTTAATACCCAGCACATTGCTTAGGTACTGCATGTTGTTCACAGCCAATCTAAAACAAAATAGAAATATCATCACAAAATCTGCTTAATAAAACATTACCTATATCCAATACGAATAGAGTTGAAAATTGTTTTATGTATCGCAGATGGATTGTATAATTTTACATAACAACGATAAAATACGTTTAGCAGTTTTTCATAATTGCTGACCTTCAACGCGAGGAATTGCTTGAACGTTTGGAATTAATCAATATAGCAATTTGAAAAGGTTGCTTTTGGAGAACAATATGGATTACAGTAGGAATTACAGGTCTATCCTATGTATAGGTATCGATATTGCCCAGAAATTGGGTTGTGGAGGTCTGATGACTGTTACTTCGTGTAAAATACTGATCTTCAGCCGCATCAAGTTAGAGCCGATCCCTACGCTGAAAAAGCTAAGCTCATCCCCCGTGGTCAGAATACTGTTCCTCACTGCCATTCAGATAGCCATCCCGTAAGAGTCGTGAAAATATATGACTAGCTCGGTGGAAAGATCTCTGAGGTCTGACTGGCATCCACCCTTACGTCGGAGTCTGTCGTACCCCTCGTTTGCTGCGGTTCTGGCAGTCTGCAGTCCGTAGGGGTTCAGGTGTCCATGGGCGACGATGGCTACATTCCACTCCGTTGCGGTCCGTTTGCCGACTTAATTTATAAAAAAGCCATTTCGTAATATGAATTTCATTACGATTCATCAAAAGTGGATATTTTAGTAACATACGGGCTTATCCCACTAATATTATAACCGGGACAGTTTGTGAGTATGTATAGATGTATGGATGTTTGTTACTCTTTCACGCTGGAACTGCTGAACCGATCTATGTAAAATTTGGCACAGAGATAGCCTGAAATAACACATAGGTTATTTTTTATCCAGGTCGGACCCATCCTGAAGGCCACGCAGACAAAGTCGCGGGCAGAAGCTAGTTCATAATAGTTAAAGCATGTTATAAATCTGGTATTGCTATAATATGTTTTATTTTTTTATCTAACCATTAATTTAGCACAGCGGGTAAGGCCCCGGAGCACAAGAACAATGCAGTGCAGAGCAGCTTTTGATGTATGTCTGTAATTGGTTACTGGATAGGCTAAGCATTTAAAGGCTTTTTTTATGGAATAAGGGGGCAAACGAGCAGACGGATCGCCTGATGGTAAGCGATTACCGCCGCCCATGGACACCCACAACACCAGAGGAGTCACAAGTGCGTTGCCGGCCGTTTAAAAGGGGATTGGGCCTCCGGTACCTCACTCACTCGCGAAACACAACGTAAGCGTTGTTTGACGGCGGTTTTCTGTGAGGCCGTGGTATCACTCCGGTCGAGCCGGCCCATTAGTACCGAAGCATGGTTCTCCCACGTCAAAATCTGATGTTTGTTACCTAGGAAGTGTGGCGCCGGTGACCTTGTGTTGCAGGAACAACGTTTTGTACTGCGGCAGATCCACTGATTGCGACAGCCATTCTACCGTCTGCTCCACTGTCCAGTTATGAACCTGCAAAGTAAGTTTAAAAAATATTATTGCAAAGAATGAGAAAACAAATTATTTTTTGCTAATAAATTTATCCATACTTATGCAAGTAACTCTGTATATTTGTCAGTTTTTCACGCCTATACCGTTGAATAGATGGATAAAATTTGGCATGGAGATAGATTGCACCCTGAGAAAGGACATTAACTTTCTATTGTCTCAAAGTCTTGGAATGCCAGAGAAACCGGGAGTACCTATAGCTAGTTTTGGAATACAGTCAAATATAACTCGATTTATTTACTTATCCACAACATAAGAAAAATATAAGACACTCGACCTTGATCCAAGGAATGGCTTATAGAGTGGGACCAGAGGAGCCACTTTTGCTGAATCATGATTCATATTACAAATTTGCTGAGAAGATCCACATTTTTTAAATATAAATTGATTTATGGCCGGTTTTCTATATCCTATCTGTCAGTAGATTTGCTTACTAGAGATAGGATTTTGGCAGTAGCTGTATGGAGCTCATGTCAAAATTCTATCTCTAGTAAGCAAATCTAGCGACAGATTTGATATAGAAACTGGACGTTAGAGGAATTGCTGAAATGTACCCACAAAAACCCGTAGAATTTGAATGTAAACCATAGCTTTCTCTATATATTATTAGTATAGATTAGCGACCATTTTAGCCTGGCAAATAGTGAAATTATATGAAATTTCTGCTACTTGGATTTATTTAATCACACATTTAGTCCTCCAAGACATATTGATTCGGATATCTAGATGTTACAAAGCCACAACAAACCTCAGAGCGCAGCCACGCTTCCCACAGCTCCTTGACAGAGATGTGCATATCATCGTTGTGATGGAAGGCTCGCTGCCGCTTCTCATAACCACTGTCGTACTGCAACTCCTCGCGAAGGAACTGGAATAAGAAAGAAAAGGACAATTTAGAGTAACTGTTACACAGAACAAACTATCACAAAGCATACAAGGGCTTTTCAAATACCACACTATACAACAGCATGACGTGTTATTACGATTGAGAGAGAGGGATGGCGCTCTAAATATTAAATAGCGCTATCCCTTTCTTACGTCACGACCTAAAAATGATATTGTTAACACGGTACAGCTGAAGGGCTAAGTTATATGGTTGAATTATTTAGGTACTTCGTATAAATTCGCATCACAACTTGATTAGCCTTACTACATAAAAAGAGCGGTGCCTCTTTTCGTAAAAGATGAGGTCAGACGAATACCGATTAAAACATAAAAGCAGACGGTGGCCATCTCTAGCACGGAAAGCGGACGCAAATGTTATGGAATATACCTAACTAGCGACCCGCCCGCTGTTTCACCCGCATTGCCCCATTCCTAAGAGTCGTAGCGTAATGTTAAATAGCTTAAAACCTTCCTCTTGAATCACTCTATCTATTAACAAAACCGCTTCAAAACGCCGTTGCGTAGTTTTAAAGATTTAAGCATACATAGAGACGGACAGACAGCGACAGCGAATTTGTTTTATACTACCTTATGTAGTGAATATGCCTATGGCAATAGATGCTTTGAACGAGCTAATTTTTCGGAGGGTACAAGACTCTATTGTATACCTACATGCATATCTCATAGAGTCATGCCTACAGTATAGTCGGTGTCATAAAGTAGGTAGTAAAACAAAGCCAGAAGAGCCGCAGTGAGTTTGGATTCCTTGAACAAGGACAAAATCAAGGCCTTGTTTGACAAATCGTTAGCAGATAAATTGCCCGAAGTAGTTTTCCTTATTTTAGGCGTTTTGGAGGCAAAACTGAACTGTCCGTTTTGGAGCAATGAATTACGAGAATTGTAAATCGATAACAAGAAGTTCCATCAATCTTATGGATTGGATATTTTTATGATGAGGTCAGTTATGCTTATTAGATATGAACGGCTTCACACGTTATAGGTATTTATATAAATCAAAATCCGTTGCGTGGTTTAGAAGAAGTTAGCAGAGAAACAGATAGACAAAAACAGCGACTTTACTTTATACTATTTAGAGAAATGTACCTAAGCTCAAATACTCACATCGTCACTCTCGCTGAGGTCGACGTTACCGTTGGCATCGTCATCCAGCTGCCTGTGGAGCTGCGTAATCGCCTCTAGTCCAGCGTGGTCCTGTAGGCATGCGGGCTCGTTGTGGCACGCCTCAAAAAGAACTGGAAAAAAAACTGTCCAATTAATTTATGATGACTTTGTTGGTTGTGTAAGAAAATAATTTACAATTGAAATTGCAACACACAGTAAAAATTCATCATTGCGGATGTCATTTAGATTGATCAATGACGTTTGAAAACTGCAGCGGTGAGACGCCATATTGAAAGTCAATAAAATTAATTGTTAACTAGGTATGTATGTACCAATTCATTACAACAAAAGCAGTAATTTTAAAGAATTATCTGTATTTTTACTGAAGACCTGGATTATTTCCCATTTAATGAAATAAGTTGTTAAGTTTCCAGTAGTTTCTACACTATACCTACTCAGCTCTTATTTGCTTGCTCTATTTTGCTCTTTTTGCCTACCTCGAGGCTCCTATATTATTTTAGGTATTTTTATTGGAAATGAAGTTGATTCTTAAATCTTGTTTTAGAATAAATATTGTTCTGGTTTGGTGTCTAGCCAGTCCAAAATGTTTTTTTTTTTCTGATTTTGTATAGGTCATATAAAAACATAATATGTATATTTATGGCGTCGTAGTGTAGTGTATTAAGTATGGCCTCGGGGCCGTATCACTTTGGTGTTGGTGCGATCGCTTTGCGATTATACTAATAATGATCGCGTGGACGCGTTAGGACCTCTACTAATGTAGGTACTAGAAAATACCTAATATGGAGATGAAACTTTGACATTAAGGCGGATCGTTTCGCTGTGCCCGCGAAATTCAAATTTCGAGTGGTTTTTCGCAGTTTATAGGTCTATAACAAGTTCTAGATTCATGGCAGTTGTAATTGCGACATCAACTATACAACATTCACAACTGAGAACTAAAACCTTTACTAATAAATCCTTATCAAGCCTAAAACTTGGCGCAATCTGTGTAATTGGTCAAAATTGTCATTTTACACTACTTTTAGCTGCAATAATGATTTTTAAGCAATGGTTTTAGATAAAAATTGTGAATTTTGTATAGTTAATGTCGCAATTACCATTACCATGAATGCAGAACTTATTATAGACCTACAAACTGCGAAAAACCACTCGAAATTTGAATTTCGCGGGCACAGCGAAACGATCCGCCTTAAGGGTGTAATTACATATTAAGTTTTTATCGGCAGAAGATGTTTTATGTACCTACTTGTGCTAGCATAAAATAAGAACTTCCAAATACGCGTACTTAGGTATTAGTGTGTACATACCTATGTATTTACATTTTCTCTTTCTCTTTCTCTTAATCGTATCTAAAATAAACAATCATGATAATTATCTCCACAAAAATAAGCGAAACTTATCGCAATATTAAATCGTTCAATATTAGTAAATGACCTTTATGTCTGCGTAATGAATCTGATAAGCGGATGGCTATCGATAAAATTACGGAAGATAACAGCCCGGCTGCAACGTGAGGTCTTAGGTTCGATTCTCAGGCCGAATAAAGAGATTTTTATTCAATTATCTGTATAGAGGCTGGCAAATATGTTGACCAAAGAAGAAAAGGATGGCTAGAACATGATGTGTGACATGCGTACTACGTTGTACTATACATAAACCGTCCCTTTTATATTTCAAAATATTTTCCGGTCACTTTACAATCAGCATCAGATATATATGTGGACGTACAATCTCTCCAAATCTCGGCAATAATCCGAACACTAAGAAGATTAAGGGCATTACATCGCTCAAATCCAAAAACCTAGCTTTAAAGAAGTTTCTAGTGGAATCCTTATGTGCGGTTGCCATATAAAAATATATGTTATACTTAAGGTCATCACAAACTAATTGTATTGTTTAAAATTTTTATAAATTTGCCCCAATTTTGGATAAAAATTGAAGTAAATAGGCCTTTTTTAACCTAATTTGTATTTTTTCTCTTTAACGGCTTTATAGTTAGTCATAAATTTTATACCAAAAAATTGTAATGATGTACTTAATTAACCATTTGTATTGCTAGCACCCCGCGTGAAGCACCCCCGCAATGCCTGTGATTATCAAATACTAGCACAATGACTTAATCCTCAACGTCAATGGGCAATGTAATACCCTTAAATTATACTTACCTCAATCTACATAGGGAACTGTCATTCAGTGACACGAATTTTATCTCACTGAGATGAAGTTTAATTTCTTAGTATTTTACAAGCTCAGAGATAGGATTTGTTCTAAACTGTGTGAAATATATATCCGTAATTCCGTATGTCTCTGCTTAACTCATCATGGAATACAGGAGTGATGGTATGTTATGGGTAAATGATATTTTTCCTCAATCATTTTTGTTCAAAAACACAGGAAAACAATGATGTTCCTTTACAACGGGATAGATAATAGTCCATTATGCAAAGCATTATCATAGGTTAAGCTAACCAGGGTCAAACAAAATGCCTTCATCGTCAACTCAAGTAAACGCGATTAAACACGAACTATGTGCAAATGTGCGTAAGTGTTGAAATTGTAATTGTATTACTGCATGACAAAGAAGTTTCTAGGTAATTAAAAAAGTTTCTATGATCATCTTTCTAGCCTTTTTCCAACTGTGGGTTCGGTTTCCAGATTAACCGCGTATACACGAAGCGACAGTCCTGACAGACCTTAGACCTCCATAAGCCCACATCCCAATTTTTGAGCAATACAGATATCTTAACTATATATAAACTGGTTGCCATACATTTTAGGCTTCGGTCTACCAAAATTCGCGGACAGACAGAAAAGCCGGACACAGATTCATATTTAGCCGGAAAAATTGTCAAAATTGACACTACACTACTTTTAGCTACAATAATGATTTTTAAGCAATGGTTTTAGTTAAACGTTGTGTTATTTTAGTAAAGGAAAAATCAATCGCGGGCAGGATTCGAACCTGCGTCTTCTGGTTTGATACACCAGACGCTCTGACCGCTAAGCCACCGCGAACCCCACCCGCCTAATTGAAATTTGCCTTCACATTCTGAGTTTACGTCATAACGTGACGTTCGCGGTGGCTTAGCGGTCAGAGCGTCTGGTGTATCAAACCAGAAGACGCAGGTTCGAATCCTGCCCGCGATTGAATTTTTTCTTTACTAAAATAACTTTATAATCTTAGCATGGAAAATGCAAAAAAAAATCACAAAAATATAGTTAAACGTTGTGTATTCTGTATAGTTAATGTCGCAATTACTATTGCCATGAATGTAGAACACATTATAGACATATAAACTGTGAAAAACCACTTGAAATTTGATTTTACCAGCACTATAAACAGAAAAGCCGGACACAGATTCATATTTAGCCGGACATTTTGCCCTGAAGACCTGACACCCAGGTTTTTAAAAGAAAAAAATCATGTATGTCAGCGTGAGTCGCTCGCGTGCATACATTCCACATCGTTCGTTAGGGCGGAGTTGACCAAAAGCCGGACAGACCAATAATTTAACCGGACACTATTGTAAAAAGCCGGCTATGCCCGGCTCATTAGCCCGCCCACTGACTATGGCAAGCACAGCTTAACCTTAAAAGTCTATTATCTCAAAGTAAATGAAAAAGGATTACTCAGAATATTAGTAGAAAGTTGATTGGTATTTTAAAATCGCTGAGCGTGCCACGGAACGTGCTATGCTTGGAGTTTCTCTGAAGGATAAAATCCGCAACGAGGTTATCCAACAGAGAATAAAAGTTATCGACATAGCGCACCGAATCAGCAAGCTGAAGTGGCAGTGGGCTGGTCATATCTGTAGAAGAACCGACAACCACTGGGGTAGACGTGCTTTTGAGTGGAGATCGCGACTCGGCAAACGTACCGTAGGACGCCCTCCGGCAAGATGGAGTGATGATTTGCGAAAGGTTGCTGGCGGACGCTGGATGCGACAAGCCGAGGACAGGGTGAAATGGCGCACATTGGGGGAGGCCTAGCCTACTTCCAGCGATGGACTAGTATAGGCTGATGATGATCTTGAATTGGTACTTATTATCTCATAAAATCATGTTTAAAAAATGGGAGGGGTCTCTATTAGCCAAATACTCACAAACAAGAAAGTATGGAAAGACCTTTGCCCAGCATCTCAAAAGTCTCCCAGTCGCTCAAAATTATATGCAAACAAAAATGGTGCCAAGAACAATACACTCACCAATGGTCTACTTATTTTTACGACATGATGTTTTGTCATTACACGTTTAGCACTTGGTTACTTACAAGTGCATGTCCAGACATTAAACAGACCATTAACCATCATCGTTGATGTTTCAGTGGCAGCTACCATAGAGTTAATGAGTATGACCATTGTATTCAATATACAGAATTGATTAACTACGGATGTAAAAAATATATAGCCTGTAACATCTTTTGAGAATTTTCTTTATAAGATTATAATATAAGGGAACGTACGCACACTATTTGACCCGTTCAGAGGAGATGTGGTATGATGTGTGATGTTTTATTATCGTGGGAGAGCCATGCTTTGGCACGAATGGGCCGCCTCGACCGGAGTGATACCACGGCCTCACAGAAAACCGGCGTAAAACAACGCTTACGTTGTTTCGCCGAGTGAGTGAGGTTACCGGAGGCCCAATCCTCTTTTAAAGGTGGGCAACGCACTTGTGACTCCTCTTTTGGTGTTGCGGGTGTCCATGGGCGGCGGTAATCGCTTACCATCAGGTGATCCGTCTGCTCGTTTGCCCTCCTATAACATAAAAAAAAGATGGGGGGTTTTCAAAATACCACGCTTGGACATAGAGGGCCTTGTTTCTTCGTTACGTAGTCAATATCCTATAGGGAAATCCAGCGCTTTTTACTCACCGACGGCAAGTGAACGCCAGCTGACATAAAACTGACAGATTATTATATTTTACTTTCTGTTTGAAAAAATATTTACAGCCATTTTATGAAATACTATGTGAAAACTAGAAGGGGAGGATCTTGGCATTTTTTAAATGATTAAAATGGGTCACGTAGTATGGGTACGTTCCCTAATGTCATTGTTTAAGATGATTTAAAGCCTGTAATTGAGGAACGATAATAAATATGGCTGGGTGACCATTCCTAACAATCACGAAATCTAGAAATCACGTAACGCTGTCGGTCACGGTTGTTATACGAACACTTATAACAATAGTTAGTGGTACTCAGAAGTCCGGAAAGCCTGACAAAATTTTCCATAGATATCGTATTGCTCAATTTATGACTGTCGCTTCGTGTAAAATACTGATAATCAGCCGCATCTGGTTAGATTGATAGCCGACCTGTAAAAGTGTCCTTAAAAGATCTATTTACTGAAATACGTAAATATAATTTATTTACCGCAACATAGCTGGGAAAACGATAGAAGGACGAGAATGACTTTCAATAATAATAAATAGCCCTTCCATTTGGTATTGCACAGTCAGTTAAACAGAAATCACCGTCTTCACCATGAGTAATTCACTGCCGCAAAAGCTCAGACTCGAAGCAATTCTATTAAGTATCTATCGGCAATAAAATTTCGTTTAAGAATTGTGGACGCCAATATACAAGTATAATTTAGGATTATCTTTAGCATTATCTAAATTGACCCTAAAATCCAAATGAATTCTCAGGAAAAAAATCTCGTCACGAAAACCGCAAGGTTCAGGAAAATGCCTAAAATGGCAAATATTGGCAATGATTGAGCTGACAAAATACAACGACAGTTTAAACAGTGTCTATATAGAATCCGGTATTAGGTATATTAAAATTGGACCTTTTGTAATTGGAAATTTATGTACAATACAATAACTGTCAACTCTTAAACACAAACAGATTGTTAAAAAAACACAGTTTTGCTAACAATAAAGGCTTAAAACTGTTATATATCAAGATAACATCAAATCAAATTGTGGACGTTCTCAAAAATGGTTAGGTTAGGTAAAAGCACCCTAATCCGATGATCATGCATGAGGAGATTAATGAACGTAAATGAAGCGAAAGTGGTGTGCCAGGATCGTAGCAAGTGGAAATCTATAGTCTCTGCCTACCCCAATGGGTGACAGGCGTGAAAATATGTATGTATGTAAACTGCTTCAACTGGTGTAATGCTCACAAATGCGGTCACTGAGTCTTAGTTCTGAAGGTTCGATTCCCAGGCCGAGGCAGGCAGGTTCGAGCAGTTTTTCTAAGAAATTTTTAGTCTTACTAAACGAAAAACTAAATTTTTAGTAAGAGCTCGGAGCTTGATAGGTATTATGCCCGGCTAAATAGCAATAAGCTCGCTCCCTATACATGAGACCTCAAACATACTGGAGAACTGTGGGTGGGCATTAGTATTTTCGAGGAACACGTAGGCGTATGGTGGTAGGTTAAGTTGAAATTTTAATACTTCCAAACAAAAATATATGCTAAACCCTATTACTCATTCTCATCTACATTGAAGACAGAGTACTATTACAGAGTACATAAGAGTCTAAGTATCAAAACAATTCCTTCCGAACATTACAGCAGACGACAGTTACATTGCCTTGTCATAACAGTTGAAGCTGTGAATGAAACAATCAATTCTAGTGGCCATGTCCAACAAAGCAACACATCTAGCCATTTAACTCCCCTTTTATTAAGATCAATTGGTGTTGTGACGCAAACAGATGTAAACACTCAATTTGTAAGCAAAGGATTTCAAATGTTATCACGGAAATGGAAATTCCGAAGTGAATGAAATCTTCTAGAAGATTCGACGTTTCATTTTCGGTTTTTCCGCCTGGTGTTAGAATGACAAGATATAATAGGTTTAGATTCTTTTTGAATTTTGGGAGGATTATTGAAATGTGGAGTTAGTAACAATATTATCGTCATGAAGACTATGGTCGGTTGATAGACCATGGTAAGACTAGGTGTTTGACATTGGTTCTACAAATTATGACGTGCGTGCCTCATATATATTCAACCTGTAACAGAACAAGCGCAAGACCTGAAAGTAGTTTGTTCAGAATTGACTACTGAATTAATTACTTACTGTGGTTTTTAATATGTGTTAATTTTTTCCAAAAAGAAATTTACATTAGCTGAAATTATGGCCCCTGATCCATCAGTCACCAAAAAATTGCTTAAGACAGTGTCTCAAAATGACGACGAAGTCGACAAACCAGCTGACGAGCCACCGGGTGGTAATTAGTCATCGTCGACCGTGGACAATTGCAACACAAGAGGAGTTGCTGATGCGTTGCCGACCCTTGAGAGTACGGACTGCAGACTGCCAGAGCCGCTGCAACCGAGGGGAACTGGCTCTTACACGCAAAAGTCGAAACATACACCAAGGTGCTTTACGACAGACTCCGACGTAAGGGTGGTCGCCAGCCAGTCAGATCCCAAGAGGTCCTACCACCGAGCATAAGCTTGAGCTTCGGCTTATTCAGTTACACGTTGTATATTCGTTGGTTATGGTACCATATGGTCATTTTGACATACCATCACGCCTGTATTCCCCGAAGGGTTAGGCAGAGGCGTACTTATGTACACCCACAGTTCGCCGGTATGTTTAGGTCCCATGTAATAGGGGGCGAGCCTATTGCCATTAACCGGGCACAAACCCAGACTCCGAACTGCTACTGAGAATTTCATAGAAAAACCCAATAACACTTTGCTCGACCTGGGGATCGAACCCAGGACCTCTAGCGTAGCAGTCGCGCTTGGGACCACTAGACTAATAAGGCAGTCCTTATTTTGAGCGGTAACAAAAAATGTGACGACTGAAAATAAGTCCCGGTTCCAAAGCCAAATTAAACAAATTGTAATGGTTTCATGTCCACAATAGTTTTCATGTGACAATGAAAATAATTACCTACTTAAGTTCATAATTTGAGTACTTGTTCAGATACGTAGTACTATTCGTTGCTCGTATTTCAATAATATTCACCAATGGATGTCGACAACAACGTACGAGGTCCACCTATGGCTTAAAACTACCAAGTATACAGTTGACACCTTAAGTACAAAAAATACATCAAAATCATTTAAACCGTTCAAAAACAAAGGACTTTTATGCAAATGTTTTCACCCATTTAAGGGTTGAATTTCCAAAAATCCTTTATACATCTCGACACATCAAGACAAATACACCTTCCAAATTTCAGCGGTTTAGTCTGTGCGTTGTCTGTCAGTCTGTAAGTCAGGGCTTTGATTTTATAGAAAGAGGCAACTGGCATTTCGTTTGAACATCCTTGACAGAACAGACAGACAGGAAAGTAATATATACCATGTATGAATCACCGTAATTAAAAAGTTACATATGAATAATAAAGCAAGAGACATTGACGTTAAGTCGTGTTGCTGCAATACGCCCGTAATGAGAATCTAGGTTGCATCTGTTGCAGTTAGGGTTGGCAAGCATTTTGTATTGTATGAATCAGACTGGACAAAGATAGCCGAATAAACGCTAGAGGCTATTTTCACCAATATAAATTATCACCTTGTTCTGTCTGATAGTGGACATCTATAACCGATGTTTTTGCAAAAAGACTTGCAAAAAAACGAACTTATAGGATGTAAATAGACCTATGGTACACACACACATGGTAAGTGGCAACCGCAGCATATAGACACAACAACTTCAGTTTTTAAGCCTAAATGGAATTCCGATGGCATTTCCCTTCAAACCAGAACGTTCGGTACATAGCATTGTTTCCATATTATTGCTTAGCAGCAGAATATTTGGCAATGCGGTGGTACCACTCTAGATGAATCCCAATAGCGGATTCTTGATTTTTTAAGGTGGTGATACAAGAAATTTTATGAATCTTTCCATATAAAAACAAACACCCTCTCACCCTAAACGCATATATACCTTCTCCGTTCCGTCGTGGGTAACACATTATAAGGCCCTACTAAAATTTTTGAAATGGATCATGAAATAAAATTCCTATTCCCATTAAAGGACGTATACGTACGATGGTTTAAAATAAAGAAAAGGCGATTACCAAAACGAATTTTAATTAATCTTGTTATTGTTAACCTGAAGGAAAATAGTAATTGTGTTTAGCTAAAAGGCCATGCTTACTGACCTTCGTGCTTTTATCTACGAACACGAATTTATAGGATAAAAATTATTCTGAATCTTGGTATTATTGAAGGGAAAACCCTACCTAAACGACCTCAGACTACGTAATTTTCTGTATGAACGTGCATTGTATAAGATACATAAACGTTTAAGGAAACAGAAAGGGGTATGCAAGGATATTCCGTGAAATGTAGACAAGAGAGAAGAAACCATTTCAGTTTCTCGAAGCTACCACTACTACTAATCATACCATCCCACCTGTATTTCCCGAAGGAGCGATCCTACTATTGCACAAATCCCAAACTGAGCTTCTATTAAGAATTTCATGGAAAAACCGGGAAGGGAATCGAAGCGTAATAGTCGCGCTTTCGACCACTAGACAGTTCCCTACATATTATGTAATATGTACCTAAATAAAAAAATAAACAAACAATTGGTGAAAATAAAGCGCTTCGATCGTGAATCAGGGAGAGCAATTGCATTCCTTCTGTATCTGTGCCTGCAATACCACAGCGTTTGCATTAAATAGGACCATTGACATTAATTTCTGTTGATTGTCTTCAGAGGAGATTGACGTACCGATCTGGTACATGATAAGTGTCCATTCAGGTCACAATACCGTGACGTTTTCAATTGGGTGTTGAATGACAAGCTAAATAAAGACGAGCATTGATATACCACGTACTATCAACATTATACGCGGTATAAACAAAGTAAATTGAAAACAATAAACGTAACTGAACGGCTGTATTTTTACTAGCTTAACTATTTATGTTGGGCCGGCTTTTTTTTATGGAATAGCGGGCAAACGAGCAGACGGATCGCCTGATGGTAAGCGATTACCGCCGCCCATGGACACCCGCAACACCAGAGGAGTCACAAGTGCGTTGCCGGCCTCTTAAAAAGGAGTACGCTCTTTTCTTGATGGTTTGAAGGTCGTATTGGGCCGGAAATACTGCAGGCGAAAGTTCTCGGCTTCCATTCTAACCAGCTATTCCATTCAGTATTTTATACAGAGCAATGGAACTTAGCCATCACAAGTAGGTACCGGGAATTACTGAATATTCCAAGGTTACATTGAATTGTTAAATTCATTTTGTATTATGACAGCTGACACCGACGGTTTACGTATTTAGCGAAGCATGAAAAGGTTACAAGTAAGTGATAAATGATAAATAAATGATATTTATTTCAGCAAATAGATCTTTAGACACTTTTTCAAGATTTTTAGTTCTTAAGTACTTAGTTCATCTTCAAGTTCTTAGGCCATCCAGACTTACCGCAGGATACACATCAGCACCTTCTAACTTATTAATCTAACATATAATAAAATTGTAACAGGCCGATGTCTGTACATTATAGATTTTAAAGAAAAACTAATATGGGGGGCCTTTATTAGAACAACAGAAGCCAAAACAACATTTTTTAGAATTTTTGTCAGTCTGTACTTTTGAACGCGCGTCATGCAAAAACTACTGCATGGAATTGAATGCAGTTTTCACCGATGTATTGCTAGAGGTCCAACTTAAAATCTGATGCATGTTTCATTTTGAATTTTTGATACGCCGCCTAGAATCGGACTAAGTAATAGTTTTTTTTTTTAAACGTTGCCCACACTAGGATTTTCTCCTGTATCGTTTACAAACACAAATTCTCACATACACAAACGCCCAGACCCGGAGCAACTACCTGTAGATCATACAAATATTTGCTCCGTGTGGGGATCGAACCCACAACACGTGACGCAGAAGCTGATCGCTCAGCCGCTACGCCAAACGTGTCGTCTGTTAATTTTATGTTAATTTTTTTGGGACGTGAGTGAAACTGCGGGCAACTGCTAGTCCAAATATAAATGTATGTATCTAGTTATCCGTCAGCTTTATCAACAACTCATAATTCAATAATTTATACGTAAATGTATTTATTGACATGAGTTTATTTTCAGTTCAGTTGGCTGAAGTTGATTTATGATCGCTGTAATAGCTGACAGCGTTATTTAATTGCGTAAGTATTCCAATTTCCTATGTGGTGTTATTTATCACTCACTTAAACGGTGAAGGAAAACATTTTGTGGAAACTGCGTGCCTGAGAGGTTTTCTCGACAGTGTGTGAAGTCTGTTAACCAGTAGTAGACCAGCGTGGTGAACTAGCTCAGTGGGATTGTAAATAAGATAGGTTGATGATATCATTTTGTTGTATTAAAGAAAACAGGATAGCTTTGGATTCTACAGACGACAATGAATACAAAATGTGTTTCTACAAAATAGACGTCTACGAAGAAAATGCCACGCGTCCTTGTCAGGCAAAGATGCGATCGACATTGACAAAAACATGTTATCCACGTGCGGAAGTAACTCTGTCTGTCTTTAAACTTTTTACGCCTAAACTTCGAAATCAATTTTGATGAAATTTGATATAGATATAGATTGAACCATGGAAAAGGCCATAGACTGCCTTTTGTCTCAAAAGTCCTATGGAATGCAAGTTAAACTGCTGACAACAAGTAGTACGTTATACTTTATAGCGATAACCCTATTTTAATGGTTGGAGAATTCAATGCAATCCTTGAGCCAAGCGCCAATGGCGTTTACAAGTTCACGATAAACAACTCTTACGTATACATGTATGTAACAATCGCATATTAACATTGATATTAACTGCAGAAGTACCAATAAGTCATGTTTTATCGTATATGTACAGCGATAGAGCCATTGTTTCAACATTTGATTCTTACCTTTACAGGATTAAGTAGGACTTTAGAACCCATGTAAAATATTCTTACAGAAGAAATGCAGGCATTTTAAGTATAAGTTGGCTACATAAATAGATTAGGTACATTTTTTCTCGTGGGTGTTGGAATTAGGACTAGATTATGAAATATCAGAACGTACTGCAACATCCGTCGAACACTGATAATATAGTCCCACTCACTATAAATCTTGTGTCAATAGTTTTTAGTTTGCTTGTGTGATGGCATAAATAATTAAAGAACTGCCACAGTGGTCTAGCGGTCCCGGTGTGTGGCACTGGATTGTGTTTTATTTAGTATCGTCCCACTTCAGGGCAAAGGCCTCCGAATCCTCCATGCTCTTCTCTCGGTTTAGGCCCTTCAGCCAATCCTTCCAATAGAGAGATCTAGTGTTGTTGAGTTTATCAAAAAATCTCCAATTTAAGACTAAAAACTAGCACTTTTTTAAAGTAACAGTGATAAGTTGTATTCGTCTTGCCATGCCGAGTTTGTCAGAAGAAACCAATGGTGTGATTGCAACTAGAGAAGCTTTTCCAGACATATATATTTGCAATAGACCTAGAAGATTTAGAATACGTGAATATGAATAATGGGACCATACGTCTTCCTCTTTGTATGCAATGAATTCATACCACTTGGCTCCGATTCTAGATGATATATGCTAATAAAATAAACGAGGTATTTCAGCCAGTCCTGTAGAGTTCAACAAACGCTTCGATAAATGTTTGCAATAGAATATTATTCTATTCATAGTGATTTGTTTATTCTTAGGAATGATGTATGGATTTTATTTATTTGGGAAAATTTGACATTCGGGTTTCTTCTATTTAAAACCATACAAAATATGTAAAGCCATCACGAATTCATGCCAAATTAAAGGACTACCTGGTGTTGGAGTCAAGGTTAATCCTACGTGACCTTTAGAAATAATTATGTTTTTTAATCCTTATGTAACGTCGAAGAGTTTCTTGTAAAGTATAAATAAATACTTGATGTTATTATAGTTTTTCTGACCGTTAATGTTTAAATCGACGACGAAAGAAAATAACATCGATGCAAAAAAGATTGAATTGTTATTTTCATACATTTTGTTTTGATTCGTGTATCAATTCAAACACCTGTTTATAGAACTGACGAATACTAGAGATAGTATTCGTCAGTTCAAAATCATAGGTACAAGTTCATTGGCCTATTAAAAAAGATATTTGCTAGTATTAACCAACGTAAGTTGGTCTCAGTTTGCTCAAAATACCACATACGAGTCTAGCAGCACTATGTACCATGAGTCATACTAAGTCACGAGTTTCTATTCTACAGCAATCATCTGACTAGAGACACGAGAGAAAGTTTAAAATCACATGTAAAAGATTGCAATCTATGACATCACTGGCAAATTGTGGATGTACAACAGTACACCAGCGCCTAACCCTTCGAAGAATACGCGTGTTGGGAGAATGATCCAACACACAAGTTTCATTATTTAAGTCTTCATAACAAGCACTTAGCAGCCGGAATAATTAACAACTGAGCTTTTCATTATGATTTGCCAGTTAATTAACATGTCCAGACAAGTGGGAATGTGATTGTGAAACCAGTTACACAGAACAATGAACGTTTTTATGAAGCGTAAGAGACGCGGAATATCTTGATAGATTAGATATTTTTTTAAATTGTTTTTAAAAAATGTTGCCCCACACTAGGATTTTTTCCTGTATCGTGGGTGCGTTTACAAACACAAATTCTCACATACACAAACGCCCAGACCCGGAACAACTACCTGTAGATCATCCAAATATTTGCTCCGTGTGGGGATCGAACCCACAACACGTGACGTAGAAGCCGATCGCTCAGCCGCTACGCCAAACGTGTAGTCTATAATTTTACCTATGATTTTAAATATTTTGCAGAATGTTTATTTACACTAATGTGGCAATTGCAAACAATTATACATAGTCCACCTGATGGTAACACATTATACGAGTATAAATATCACTTCGGTGTTACCAGTGTTACTAGTGTTGCCAGAACTGATATGTCAATAAAGTCTCATTTGTCCAGTAATTTCAGAGCTGTAATTCCTTCTGTCATCAACTCATCACATTCGTTGCACTAATCGAGGTTTTTTTAAATGTCATTAATTCCCTGTTTTGAAATCTAAAAAAATACTGCGTAGTTACCGGATATACTATCAAACATAGATTTAGGTACCCAGTTTGTAGAATTTAAAAAATCACATCGTCAGGTAGGTACGATAATCGCTAAAAACGAGCGAAAATTACCGCTTAGCATCAACTCTTATACGATAAGTAGTTTAGTTGCGTTAGTCAATACAAAAACGTGATGTTTTTTCCAAGTTGGCGTCGATATGATAACAGGTGTGGCTACTTATCAGAGGAACTCGTCTGGTCAAGGTTGGGTCATGGTAGGTACAACATGGCTGCCCGCCGATTTTGAGTTTTGTATTCATGACTCATAACATCGAATTTACCTTGTACGGATCGGGATATTGGTCTATAAAAGGTATGCACGAAAGGCAATTGCAAGCATTGCAGCTGAGATGAGAATGTTAAGGCAAATGTATGGTGTAATAATAATGGTCACGAGTCAGTGAGGAATGAGTGTATAAGAGGCAGTCTGAATGTATCGCCAGTGACAGCAAAATTGTGTAGCAACCGTTTGTCTGGAGTTATGGACCTGTGATGCGCAAAGACGGTATTGTTACCAGAAAGGTTTTATGGGCATAAAAAATGTGGTGTGTTTTAAAAAGTCCTTTGAACTAAAGGTAACCGAAGTGGAAGTGAGTAAAATCGCGGACATGATATAAAAATCTCGACAAGCTACAGATACGCTGATGTTACCTCAAATAAGACTTATTACGATACAGATCAAAATAACAATGGATACCAACACCTATATCGAGCGATGATTACGAGATAAATACGAGGAAAATCTATCTCACGGACGAAAAAAACCCAAAGAATGTTCTAGCATACAAACATTTAGTACAATAGTGTTCTAAACATTGATTTCAGAAAAATACAATGTATCAACGCCGTCATATTTAGGCTGTAAGTGTTCTTTCCCACTAGAGATGTGCTATGCTATGTTGCTATGGATGCGTGTTGATATTCACCAAGGCATAGCACATCTCAGGTGGAAAGCATCTGAGAGGGTTGCAGTTCTACAAGTTAAATAGCGTAGTACTAACTTACCTAAAATCTTAAAATAACGTAGTTTCAATACTCAATACTCAATTCGTTTATTGCACTCCACAATGTTAACAGGTGTTAAAAAATAAATATAAAAGTATCAATCATGTCGGGCACGGCAATGTAGGAGAGAGGAGGACGGCTTATGTTTTGTCGTGTATAATATAGTATCTACGTATATTATTTGGTAATTACCATATCTTTATTTGTTTAGTTTCACTTTATTTATATGTATATATTATTTATTTATTTTATTAGATAATTTCCTTTTCATTATTTATTTAATTTTACTATTTATATTTATATATTCGTTTTTATAGTTAGTGCCCAAGTAGTCAATCAGTTGTCAGTTTGTCATTTCACGAAGACTCCCAAGTTTACACTGAAACCGTAAAATAAACTAACGGTAAAAACTTCTACTGAAACGTAGAAGAATTAAAACTAGTGACCTTCAAACTTGGAGTAATGAATCAATGCATTATCAACGGTTTGTGACTGTTCGAAGTATCGGAATTTTTAGATTAAATAATGCTAACATTCTTGTTGTAATGCAACTTGGATTTGAAATAACGTTATTTTTTAAATTGTTTATTATGTTGGCAGTTGACGCCAATTGGTGGTATTGGTTATTGGTGGTAAATAGTCTTCGCGGCCCATGGTCGGCCGTGCCTTAAGAGAACTGCAGACTGCCAGATCCGTAGCAACCAAAGGGACTTTACGACAGACTCTGACGAAAGGGTAGTCGCTTGTTAATTATAGCAAGCCATATTGCAAAGATAGTTTTAGTATAATTACCAAGACAGATCAAACTATTATAATAAAGTAGGTACAAAAATAATTACAATTTGGGTCCTCTACTTGCTTGACCTTTAAATGATGTCAACGGTCGTGAATATAAAATTGGATAATATTTATTTTCTCAAGAGAAACATAATATGCATGCAATTAGATAAACTATACTAAAAGAAAACATTATAAATGGAAAATAATGCTAATTTAAACGTGAGCAAAATATTAATTATGCTGCATGACTAAATAACTAGATAAATGGTACTTCTATAGGAACTTGAAGCATCATTCAATATTCATTAAGTAATAGAATATTAACGGTAGTGATCGGAAAAATTAAGTGAGTTAATTACTTGAGTTCTGGAATCTTCCTTCTTATAATATATTTTCATATGTTCTCGAGGCTCACAAAATCGTGTGTCCTGTTACGTATTAAAATAACACTAAGTCAAAAACACACCTTCAGAATAATCCTAAAAGAACAAGAGGAAATCGCTGATACAAAAAATATTGGAAATTGATCTTACCAGCCAAAATCTAATAAAGGAAATCATCGTGCACTGAAACCACGTGAGAAAAAGTCGGTAGGTACTTTTAGCATCACAGTCGTAAGTTGTACTAGACGGCACGTTACTGATTTAGCCATGGAATTAATCAAGCGATCGGCCAGCCAGTGCCAACAGATGTTTACGTTTATGCCATACTGTGGACGCCCTTAAAACATGATAAATTTTCGCTACTACTTCCTAATGAGCTGGGCAGAGAAACAAATGAATGTGACCTTTTTAGTAAGACTATTTATGAGTAGAAAAAAGAGTAGAAGATTGAGCAAACTGCATATTAATAAATCCAGATAAAATCTACGCAATAGTAATGATAATATTTCTCTATTAACTTTCCAGGATGAAGATTCAAACGGCTTTGTGAACCCAACGTAGTTTGGAAAAGAATAAATGATAAGAATATTCACCAAATCATCCCAAAAAGTTCCTCAGATGATGTCACGATAATGAGGTGCAGTCTAAGCCAGCAGCTACAACAACGACAACCAGTAGCTAAAAAATATGGATTACATAAAAATATAGTGAAACAAAATTACTAAGTTCACGACAAAGGATTATCTGATCTCTCAAAAGGAACGTCCAGATCGAGTCACTAGGTACAGTCGAGTTCTCATTCGAATAAAAATAGCTCGATGATTTAATAACCGGAATAAGGACGCAAAAACTATTCTATTGAACCTCAATGACCTTACATTGACGGTAAGCCACAAGTTTCCGCGTTGACAGCCCCTAGCAAATCGCTATCCGGTTGCCTAATACCCACGTTTTAGAAAAATTATCTGTTTCCACCACCTACTGACCGAATTTAATTATTTGTTTTCGATGTATAATTAATTTGAAATGTAATCATCTAATAGGATTTCACACAAAGAAGACCGCGGAAATATTTTATACGATTTCATTAATATAATCGATTTTTTGTTTCATTAGCAAGTCATTGACTTAATGTTATCTGTCTGTCTACCCAAAAAGATACTTAGTTTTATCTATCAGGGTCAGTTAAATACATTAGGTATTATATAGATAAAATGCATATCGATCCCCGGGCCACCTAATAGGATACTTAAGGAAATATTTGCAATAAAAGCTTAGTAATTTATGATGTCTGGACTGCAAACGACTGCCCAAAGATATTGGTGCCTTTTCCCACGTGGTCGATGAGACCACGATAGTCAATGTATGGTATTAATAAGTTAACTTTGGAAAAACGTCGAGGACAATAGTGTAGTTTTGGTGAACTTTGCCGATTAAATACCCAGGGACGAGTACGTTTCGTATTTCGCAAGGCAGGTACAATCGATGCCACGTCGACACGATGTGGCGAGTTCTAAAATAAGATGAAAACACGCATCGGCCGCTCATTCGTCTGCCATTGATACCGGAGTATTTTGATGACTCATTCATAGTCTGCTAGATAAACTGTCTGGTTTCTTACGTGCAGGATCTACGGAAGTTTATTAGACAGATTTATGTATTTGGCTTCACAAAAATTTGTAAGTGGGAATTGTAAGAGGAATTCCAACTTTTATGCCATTTTTAGTGGTCATAATTATGTTATGATGTGGCTATTTGAATATTATGCTGACCATTACTTAATATATTTGTTTTTGTATGTTTTAGGCGGAGACATGTTAACGAAATATAAAAAAAACAAAAATAAAAGATACCAGTTACTTAGTAATTTTAATACGTCGAAAACCCCAGTCTTCCCGTGATCTGATGCCGAGTATCCGAAACGTCGGGAATTAAATAGGTAAACGCATCACTCGGTTGGAGTGATCCCGTCTTAAAATAACGATGTTGTCTTAACTAGGAGTAGTGATTCGACACAATTTGGAGATTGAGTGAGATCTTTACAAATTTTCAGTTATATCATGACCTCTAAAGAATTCATAAAATTCCATCTATCTATGATCTACACACCCACCCCGCAATAACGAACCGCCGCACACAAATAAGGTCATCATAAAAAATAATTGACCATAACAACAATGTTTTGATAGTTATCTCACGTTTTCCTTTCCTTTTCTTATCTCCACAGTTGAAACAGTTCAACAAATAAATGATAGGTACATACATTTAATCAGATATGCAAACACAGACGTTTGCTGGCAAAATGAGGTGCTTGTATCTGGTGCAAGAGCTCTGAGGGGTAACCTGGGTAGTAACAGCGATTTTTTGACGTTTGCTTGAATTTTGTCAGATGATATTATGTGAGCTAAAAAAACATTAAGTGTGTTAGGCGACAGCGCGTCAGACCATGGCGAAGGACGAGTAGAGCTCGACTTGGGTTGGTCCTCATTATCAGAGAGCAGAGATGTGTGGAAAAGAGGGAGGCCTTTGCCGTTCAGGCAAAGACTAGGTTAGGGTCATAGAGTAGGTCAATGTAGTCTTGCCATTAGGCAATGAGCTTGTGCTTTCCATCAGGAAAGCACAAACATGCTCTAAGATGGAGCAAGGCAGTAGATACCCTGGAATCTCTGGCTCATTAACACACGACGGAATAACGGTACACAGTATATAATTACGCAGGCTGATCGATCCTACCATCGCGATCAGGTTAAGATTTTAGGTGGTTCTCTAACACTAACCTGCAATTTTGAGGTGTGCTTAGAAATTTGCAAGCCAGAGGCCGCAAGCCATTGCTTGTATACATTGCTATTGGCTACTTATCAAGCTATGTATATTTCCAGTATAAGCTAAGCTGGCATAGGAATTGCTTTTGCCAAGAAATTGTGCAGCTGCCTCGTGAAAAATTTTGATATTCAGCCACATTCGGTTAGACTAGTCGGCAAAAGGCTAGGTTGATTGGCCATGACTTGATCTCAATTGAATATTTCACAAGTCACACTAGTTTCTTTACTCATGATATTTATTTAAATTATTTAGATAGGTATGTATGTATGTAGGCTACCACCTACTTATCTTGTGCTTGTTGTGTCTAGACTGTTATGACATTAAACTAATATTTGATTGTTAACATAGTATTAGGAACTTATAACAGTCTATAAAGTTTGTTATTTTAATACTTAGCTGTGACTGATATTTTTTGTTTTTTAATAAAGCAATGTGGACAGCACGTTATTAGTATTCTTGTTAACCCCTCGTGCTAAGCTAAATTCTTGTGTTACGAGTGGATTCACGTCAGTAGGGTGAGTTTCGAACCGGCAAGCACATGTTCGCAAGTCCGACGCCCTAGCTATTAAGCTACCGCCGCTTCAAATATATTATTATACATATACTTTATATCTATTTTCAGATAGCATGCATATTGCATTGGGTTTAGCCTACAACGATATTTGTATGTAAGGTACTAAATAAATAAATATTTTGGTTGCTATTAGCCCTATTAAACACTAGAAAACCAGCATGAAACAATGCTTAAATTGTGTTTCGCCGAGTGAGTAAGGATACCAGAGGCCCAATCCCCCTTTAAAAAAGCAGCAACACACTTGTGATTCCTCTGGTGTTGTGGATGTCCATGGGTGGCAGTAATCGCTTACCATCAGGCGATCCATCTGCTTGTTTGCCCCCCTATCCCATAAGATATAATATTTCTTAATAACATGGATTTTGACAGTACTTCCTGAGTATGATTGATATTTGATAATGAAACAAGAAACATGTTTCAGGTGGTTAAATAATTACAAAATATATAATTTACTTAAATAGCAATGACAATATGTCTTGTCTATGTATATACCTACCTACCTATTTATTTTGACAATTAATAACCAATCAGGATGGGAAAAAATATGCAAACAACACTGCACATATGGTTCACTATTGTTTACAAAAATTACACAAGCAATCTTGTTTAATTTAGAGCAGTCTCTGAATTAATCCTTATTAAAACATTTAATCATAATTATATTTTGTTCCTAGCAACAAACATTGTTTGCCAAGTCCTAAAATTATAAATAAACACATTGTTACATCAATGTATGAGGATGAAATTATATTCAAATATATTTGAGTTCTGTGTAACTCTTTTATTAGTGATCCTATGTTAGAATCTATGATATCACATTAGAAGGAATAAATAGGTAAAATAAATATAATATAACCCAAATTTCTAAGAGGTTGCAGTATAGAGTAGAAAAGTAATACTTATGAAGTTTCTGGTCTGATCTCCTGAAGAACAATGCATAATGAGTTTATTAATATTAAACATTTAATGTTAACTTTGAGTAAGGTATAGGTAGTATTTCTACTTTCCCAAAGTAATATTGAAAGACATTTATTATTATTAGATGTTATTGAGGATTTATGGAGGAAGTAGTTACTTAGTTTAGCCTGCTTAGTGGTCAGCTAAACCACAACCAAACCATACTTGTGTACCTTACATTACTTACTTACCTGTGACTAATAAAAAAAAAAAAGTTATATTTGTTTTGAGTTTTGATATAAATTATAGATTCCTTTATGTATTAGAATATTTTGTTATAAAACAATGATGGAATTTCTTACATCTATGTTACTTAGTAGAATATTTGAAATTGAGTTAAATTGTTGAATATTAATAATTTATTCATTATTTGAAACAGAATTCATTATTTTACTATGAGTTGTAGGTGTAAGTAATATTATTATAAAGTAAGTACTTACAGAATAGTAACATTTTAACACACTTGTCAAATAATGACATTGCAGATGAAAAAGAAAAACCATTGCTCCCTGGCACCTTAATTTATTGTATTTTGGTTTAGTGTTTTTTTTAAATAAACCTACTTAAGTATTAAAAAATTTGGAAGATTACTGTATCTATGCTGAACCTATGTGCCTAAATTATTTTGTAGGCTTTATAGTTTCTGTGACTTTGTGATTACTCAGTTAGTAACTGGTACCTATTAAATTTTGTATAATACCTACATCAATTAAATTTTGTGAAGTAAGTAATAATTTAATTATATAAACATGCAAACATGTGGTCAGGCATAACTCTTACATCCACCATTACTGACAACAGTGTAAGATTGAGTGTACTGTACATTAATAAAAGTTCCTACCATGCAACTGGTCCATGAAAAACATCTGGTGTTTCTATGGTTTTTGGCAAAGAAAATTGTATCTTAATATTTGAGGATAAGATTTGTTTTAAAAATGCATGTATACAGTTCTCATATTCTGTAATGTAAACATAAAAGACAAGGAGTCTAATTAAATAATTTATGATTTCAGAATGTTGTACTGTTGAGATACAAGATCCTGTTCAAATAGTAAATTAGGATTTTTTTACCAAGGAAAAGTATTGTTCTAACTAAATTGAAATCTTCATGTGTAAAATTACAAGTTACTTACTTCCTATAAATTACAGGTTTTACAGTGTAACATAAGAAAAACAAGAAGGCAATAATAATTATCACTTAATCTTCTTCTTAATTAAGTAACAGAATAATATCTTTGTGAATAATTAAATTTTATTGTGAGACATACAATTCAAATTGTTTTATATTCATTTGGAACCTGTTTTGTTGTAAATGTTTTTTTTTTTACGTAAAAATACAGGTAGGTAGCTATTAAATAAAACAACTCCACCTCCAAATCTGGGCTGAACCAAGTTTCTCATTAAATACATCTCCAATTTCAAAGAACGCGACACTAAAATTGTGCCGACTGCCGCCAAGTTGTATAAGATTATGAATTATGTATCTATGTTTTGTAGGTAGTAAGTACAGATGCATAAAAATGAATAATTGGCATGTATTCTTGTAATTACAAATTGTTTCAGATGACTCTAGTGAAGGACGTCAACAGGTGTCATGAGATTTCAGAAAAAATATCGTATTCAGGGTCATGAGAACTTACTCTGTTCATTGGACGCTGTTACTGCAGAGTCGCTCATAAATGACCCGCTCCGCACCACAGGACCCCACTGTTGCCTTCTGCCATTATCCCTGGTTTCTGTCCTCTCCACATCTTCCGCTTTACACAGATGAAAAGCAAATACGCACCAATAAAACACTAAACCGATACGCATCGTGATCTTACAATGACACTAATGCAAACAGTACATAAAATACAAAACCACTTCAATATCACCGCACTCTATACACATTCTAAAATAAAGTTCAGACAAAATGGTTATTAGTTTTTAAGGCCACATCACAAGTTCAATGAAAAAACATATAAGCTAAGAATTTTTATCACAGAAAGAAAAACTAGCGAGGTCGAAAAACTTTGACATTTCTTTTTGAGATGTGGTAACATTGTTCAGAAACGTTATTTTTTCCATAGTGACGTTACGTAAATAGTCGACTAATCTATTAAAATGTCAGTTGTTTTTGCAACAAACCGAAATGAACGCAGCTATAATATTTACCAAAATATGTCAAATGACCTTGCCAGTTTGTAAACAATACCTTGAAGAGCGAGTTTTGATAGAAATTAACTAATTTCCTTGTTGTTTTTAACGCATATCGTCGCATAATACATTTATTACGTCCGTGTTAAAGCAGCTGCGTTAAAATTCCGAAAATGAACATCGATTTTGAGGCGATGGCCGTTTTGGAGGAGGAATCGCAGAACGTAAGTAGTTATAATTCCTTTGTTACGCCTGTTTACCACGATATGTATTATGTTCTATTTAAGAACATGGTTTATTTTTTCGGGCATTCAAGTTATTTTTGTACCAGTATTGTTGCGTTGCAAAAAATATAAATAGACCATGCTTCCTCGTGTATTGATGTTATTTTATAATTATGACATGACATGAATTCATATATTTTTCTCCAAAATTCTATTGCACAACAAGATGTAGAGTTTCGTCATCTGTATGCTGGATAAATGATGAATGATTGATGATAATGGAAAATAAGTAATAACGCATTTATACTTGAAAATTTGATAGTATTTGGTCTTATCAGCTGTGTTTACTTCCCACATGTGGAGTGGTTTATTATGACATCTCTGCTTTTGGCATTACTACTTTTTTGAAGTGCCAAGGTCAACTTATAAAATTCTTATTAGAGTAAAGAAATTAGATTCTTAGGTTGTTAATTACATTATTTTTACATTCTTTTAATTCTATTCAAAAAATATTTTAATTACTTTTAGGATCAGTACTGTGGAATTTGGTATCATTATTCAGCATGTTGCAATTTCAAAATGAGCTTGAATAGTCCATTTTTATATTTAATTATTTATAATATCTGGGATTCTCCCATAAAAAAATTATAACTTACATATTATAACTGCAGAATTGTCAAGGTCATAGCAAGGAATTCGTTGTGAGGAGAGGGTCAAGCTCTGGAAGAAAGACTAAGTATCTAACAACTTATTTTTAAAATAATTACAGATCCAAAAAAAGATTCAAAGTGGTAGATTGACTAAGGCACAGCCCGCTTACCTATGTCTTCTGCTTAGAGTAGGTATCAAGCTTTAACATGTTATCTTTGTATTAAACATTCACCACAATTGGCATTTGACCTAAAATATTTGACAGACATAGATTAAATTAACAAAATCAAGCTGAAATAATTAGTTAGGTATCTAGTACTAAATAATTATGTAATGTATGTCCATCATGGTAAATCCTCTTTTCAGTGGTACCTATGGAGTGTGTTTTTTAAATATCTATGAGGGCCCTCCTCAGAAAAAAGTTCAATAAAATTGTTTGTGGCTCGCTGGATCCTCCTTGAATCAGGGGTCCCATGCTACCAAATTGGCATGGTGATGCCACCACCTATTCTATTTTAATAAATGATTGTGAATGTTAGACATTCCATTACTTGACATAGCTAAAAATCCTTTAAAATATAATGATTTAGATAGACAAAATGGGATTGAGGCCTGCTTGTATTACAATCTACATCTACACTTAGAGTCCGAATATGAAACTTAAATACTGTGTCTTTATGATATATATTGCAATGTTTTTTTTTATGGAATATCAAAAACTGGTATAAACATTATCAGTAGCCTTGTAAACATCTACTGTCTACAAAACTGTGGCCTGCTCCTAGATTAATATTTTAACTTCCTTGAAAACATATTTATTTTTACCACCAAATCTGATAAGGTTAGTATATTGATAACGTACGTAGCAAAGGCGAAAATAAATGGATCAATACTTAGAATAGAGTACCGCCACCTAGTGTCGTTAAGGTACACTATTATAATTAATATTGTAATAGTGTATTTAGTGAAAAGTTCCAGTCACTAAGTATAGATGGCGCTGTACACAAAAAATAACCTGATAATTTATGGATTACGATACAGTCAATTTTTATGAAATATTGAGTGTAAAATTCCATTTTATCAGTCACCAAATAATATAAAATGTGGCTGAATAAAGAAGAGTTGAAGTTATTACCAGATTTTTACGGCTTAATCTCACCCTGTCGGAATTTAGGGAGAATTGGTCGGTCGTATCGTATTACGTATATGATTATCTAATCAATCACTCATATTACGTACCCACCGTTCATAATTATGTTAGTAAGTGGCTACATTGTAATTTTTTTTATAAGATTAAGGCCTAGGCAAGTTTTGTAGGTACCTCATAGCATTATTATGTTACACATTGTTCATTATTGACCGCGTCACTTTGTTTCTTATTTGGTAGTTCGCTGTATCATCGCCCTTTTAAAAAAGAGCGCTAGGTAATCGGAGCAATAGTGGGCGTGGCTAAAATACCGAAACATCGAATTTCAATTAGCTGTTGTCGGCGCCTTAAGTAACTAAGTACGTTATCCCTTCGTTGGTGGGATCGTCCACTCCCATGGCATAATAAGTGCCAACTGTAGTATTGTGCCGGAACAGTCGGATCATTCAACTATCTATAATAGTGATCAATTACTTAACTAAAACTTAATAATCGCGTTTTGGCACCCAACTAGGTACAACCTAACCTACATTGCTATAGTTTTAGAATAAAAAAATACCTATCCAAATATAAATAGCGCTCATTATTATAATATGCCTCATTAGTATAGCGGTTCCAAGCGCGACTGCTACGCTAGAAGTCTTGGGTTCGATCGGTCGAGCAGTGATATTGGGTTTTTCTATGAAATTCTCAGTAGCAGCTCGGAGTTTGGATGTGTGCCCGGTTAATGGTAATAGGCTCGCCCCCTATTACATGGGACCTAAACATACCGGCGAACTGTGGGTGTACATTAGTATGCCTCTGCCTTACCCTTCGGGGAATACAGGCGTGATGGATATGCATTTTTAACTGTCGTCCTACACTAATTATATCACACATCCTGTGTGATTTGATAACATGCAGTTATTTATGCAACAATGGCGTGGTGACTGCTTTTTATATCATACAGTGTCCAGCTTCCCTTGCGGAAACTTCGACAATCCGACATATTATCATGTTTATTTAAAAAAAAACTTTTATACAAGCTTGTCCTGAAAATTAGGAACACGACAAAAAATTAAAACCGTGCGAGTGCGAGTCGGAATCGCCCACCGAGGGTTCCTTTTATTACTTATAATTAATTACAAATGCATAGTTTTCAGATTTTTCCCTATACGTCACTACATAGTATAAAACAAAGTTGCTGTCGCTGTCTGTCCGTCCCTATGTATGCTTAAATCTTTAAAACTACGCAACGGATTTTGAAGCGGTTTTTAATAGATAGAGTTATTCAAAAGGAAGGTTTTAAGCTATTTAACATTACGCTACAGCTCTTAGGAATGGGGCAACGCGGGTGAAACCGCGGGCGGGCCACTAGTGTAGTATAAAACGGTATTACTTGCCAAATTTCATAGTTCTAGGTCAACGGAAAATACCCTGTATTTTCTTTTTGCCTAGGCTTAGAAGTTAGATTTTTTCACAGCTTCAAGGGACTATAGCTGTACCTACCTGAGTATATGATTTTAATTTCAACTCGATACCTCCACGCGTTCCTGAGATAAATGGTCTTGACAAAGAAACGGATGGACCGACAGACAACAAAGTGATCCTATAAGGGTTCCGTTTATTTCGTTTTGAGGTAGGCAGCAAAATCGGTTGAACTTACGAGTACTTACCTATATTCGGCAATTGATGTTTATTTTTTTGTACTAGTTTTCCCCGGCATGCGTTGCAATGCCTCTTTTTTTCGTCATAAACCTTCCCAGACACGCACAAAACTATCCACCAAAGTTTCATCACAAGAGGATGAATGGTTTAGCAATGCATAGAGGACAGACAAACAAACATAAATTTTTATTTATCTAAGATTATACAATACTTACTGCACTTACACAGTGCAGTGGCCCATGATTGTACTTACCTCCAAAATGATCATATCGTGGCGTGATGATAATATTATGTTGATAGCTACTTTTATTACAGTGTTCGTTGAGTTGAGAGAGTTTATCGGAACCACGCCTTTTTTTTACTTATGTACATGGAATATCGAGGTATGGTACACATTACTACAAATTAAATAAAGTCCTTAGTCGTCCCGCAGCGTCTATCTGTCTGTCTGAACGCAATAAATTCAAAAACTACTGAACAGATTTTCATACGATTTTCACGAATGGATGGAGACTCGTGCGTTGCCGTCCTTATATATTAAGGAGGAATAGTTGGGTTGGCAGCATAGGAGACACGCTGTCATCACCACCCCACCAGTGGGGGACACCGGTGGGGTTGCTCCGTAAGGAAGCGTTGTGTTCAATACAACGCTTCCTCGCGCAGCTCTGGCGACCTTGCTCACCGTTAGGAACATAACATAGCACGGAGCTATGTTATTTGGCTACGATTTTCTGCAAGGTGGAGGTACTTCCCCAGTCAGGCAGCTCCAATTGTGAGTGGAATTATTCGATTTCATTATGCCCTACCTCTCTTAGACTATAACATAATCAACCCATTATATTGTCCCACTGCTGGGCACGGGTCTCCTCTCAGAATGAGAGGGATTAGGCTATAGTCCACCACGCTGGCCTAGTGCGGGTTGGCAGACTTCACACGCCATCGAGAAAATCTCTCAGGCATGCAGGTTTCCTCACGATGTTTTCCTTCACCGTTTAAGCGCGTGATAATTAACTATTAATACGTACATGCCTTCGAAAAGTCAGAGGTGCGTGCCTTGGGTTCGAACTCGAGACCTTTGACTTGGCAGTCCAACGGTCATACCACTAGGCTATCACTGCTTAGACTATAGATTAAATTAATATTTCTTATAATTATCTTATCAGCTGCGAAGAGTTAATTTTGGTACTAAAAAGAGAAGCGGGCGCCAAAAATTTCTACTTTGATTTGGTATTTGGTATACCAAATAAACCTGTACTGACTATGTGACAGGGAAGTCGCTAAGAAGCAAGTTTTATTAATTAAAGTCACGCCACTGCCCCTTATGCAATAAGCAAAGGCAGTCACCGCTAGCTCTATGCTAAAATCTGATAAGACCTTATGCAATTTGGCTACCTAATTCATGAGCTAGTCAGCTTAGCTTAACTGCCCAGGGTGTGCCAGACGATCCATCATTTAGGTAGGTACTTGATTCATCTTTTATTTAAAAAAAAAACTGCTTTCTCTTGGATTTCTCCTGTGTGGCCTGCTGCCTCATTAGTCTAACGGTCCCAAGCGCGACTGCTACGCTAGAGGTTACGAGGTACGCTCCAGAAAAGTGTTATTGGGTTTTTCTATGAAATTCTCAGTAGCAGCTCGGAGTCTTTGTGCCCGTTTAATGGCAATTGGCTCGCCCCCTATTACATGGAACCTAAACATACCGGCGAACTGTGGGTGTACATTAGTACGCCTCTGCCTAACCCTTCGGGGAATACAGGCGTGATGGTAAGTTAATGTTTCTCCTGTATTCTGAATACGTTTACAAACACAAATTTTCACCTACACCAGGAACAACTGAACGGAACAAATATTTGTACGGAGGATCGAATCCACAACCCGTGGTGCTGAAGCCAATCGCTCAGCCACTAGGGACGTCAAACGTGCCATGAGACTGTTCTGACTCTTATATTTGGGCGGTTCTGAGTTCTGCACATGTGCACTCAACACTTAACTCTACGGTCCAAAAGATAAGATAACCTAATCGCTCTGTACTTTATCATTGCATAGTGCTTACACAGTTGTCTTTGTAGGGTCATGTCGTAACTTGCGTATTAACTACTTAAGTAGGTATACCTATCTTATTATTACGCGTAAGCCCTATTCACAACTGAACTCATTTCCCTTGGTTGAAAATAATAAGGATCAGCACTGAAGAGAACTTAACTCTTTGAAAAGTCAATTTCGATAACCCAGTTGTTGGAATGCTACGATTGTATAGTTATCTATTCTCAATGCAAGAAAATAAGGACTATTTTTGATTGTAATAGCATCAACGACAAGTATGCGAACAGGCCTAATGTATCAATCTGTTAGACATATTTATGAGCTTTAATACCACAAGTTCTCAATAGTTCTTATTTCGCCCCCAGTACACTTTGAAAATATTTTTTTAGACCCCGATTTTTAACTTACTAACGTCTGTCGCTCATCTTAAAGCTAAATTTTGTATTAAGGATATGATAGATACTGAACCGGCGTGTATGTATGGGAAGATGTATGAATGTGGAAGAAGCAAAAGAAGTATGCAAGAATCGTAGCAAGTGGCAGTCTTTAGATTCTGCCTACCCCTGTGGGAGAAAGGCGTGAGTGTGTGTATGTATGTAAATACTGAACCTACTGAAAACCAGAACCTATATTGTCGAGGTCGTGGTAAATGTGTTCACTAATCCCATGGCACTGACTCAGAAATCAAGTGTGGTTTATAGTTGGTATTAGATTGACATAATCTGCCGTCTTTCAGGACTGTGAACGATCTATGAGGATTTTGCGCACCAGTTCACGTACCCACATTACAATTTTCTTTAAGTTTTAGGGCCACTGCTTAAATATGTTTAAATTGTTTTTAAACACAAATTTTCAATGAAAAATTATGTTGTGCCCTTATTGTATATTATAATAGATGATCAAACGAACTTCACAAGCGAAGTTCGATCACTATTATATGAATAGCTCCATTCGAAGATATATTTTACCAGGTAGTGCCTTTATCCTACAGGTAGCTCTTCGCACGCTTTTAGATTATGTCGATTAAATCGATTTACAATCTAATCGATACTAAAAATGACACTTGGTTACTTATCCAGTGACAGCACTTATGACATCTCATTCCTTTAGAGTAAGCTGTGTCCAAAACTTCTTACGGGTTGTGGGGGGATGGGTTACTATATCTTCGAATGGAGCTATTCATATAATAGTGATCGAACTTCGCTTGTGAAGTTCGTTTGATCATCTATTATATTTCATAGCTCCATTCTTCAGATATATTTTACCAGGTAGATGTTCAGAGTACCTGTATAGTGTCTAGAAGTTTTGGTAACAATATTGTATTTAAATAAAACGCAACCTTAATTACTATCTTTTATTATTAAGTTTGAATATACATCATATGTAAGTACTTAAGGCGTAATTAATCTTTGACAATCTGAACATAGTATTAAATATACAATCAAGTTTAATTTTTAATGTTCGTTAAATTATTTGCTACATCGTGTATAGAGTTAGGTGCAATCAGGGACTTTGCTAAATTTTCCATAATAATTGGACGGTTGTAAAACCTGGCAAAGGTCTGTGAGTTTGGCGTCCAGCCGGCTGTCTTCCGAATCGCGTCCACGGAGACGCCGGCTGCGCGTGCGCTCGAGGTGGCGGCGTGCCGCGTGCTATGCGCGCTGAATATCGCCACGTCGATGCCACTCGCCGCTAACACAATTTTAATCCATCGGGCGATTGACTGAGCAGTAGCGCATTTGTATGACCGCTTATGAGTAACGAACAGACAGCTTATTTCATTTGATTGTCGTATGTTTTTTGTCATTAACAAATAATCTTCTAAACATTTTGCTGGACATATATTCGGTCTGTCCTCAAAATAAGGTATTATTAACAAAGGTTGCTCATGGCGTGGATTTGAAGTCTTGATTAAATCAGAAATAGTGATAGTGATTTGACTTTTGGATATGACAATATCTTTTACTTTAATCACTGAGAGTGTTTGTACACGGTGGGCTGTGCACAACGCGAGAAGAATAGCTAATTTTTTACTTATTTGATCAAGAGCCAATTCATTATTAGGGTACCAGTCAGAAACAAAGTTGAGTACTATTTGAGGGTCCCAAATGTAATTATATTTAGGTACACTGGGTCTAGTTTTAAAGGCTCCCTTTAGTAGACGTGACACCTGTTCATTAGATCCTACTTTATTGCCCAAAAGCAGTGAGAGAGCAGAACGATGAGTATTTAGAGTTCCGTAAGAAGCTCCTTTTTTGAATTGTTCAGTCAAAAACGCGATGACACTTATTATTGAAGTTTCTAAAAAAACTATATTGTTATTTAGACAATGATTCCACCATAGTTTGTACGTGGTGTTGTACTGTTTTAATGTGCCTGCCGATAATGAGGCAACCATAAGATCTAGTGATTCTTGTGGGATACCACGCTGTGAGAATGCCCGCCTGAGACAATCGCAGCACCCAGGGTAATCTCCCATGGTAGATGCACTCTGTAATAAGATCGTAAGGCATTATTTAGATATATAATTTTTGATTTGATTAAGTTATTTAATAGGGGAAACCATGCTTGAGACGGCCAATACGGAAATACAAAGATTCCGGTGGATTTTTCATTAACAATTTTTTGCAAACATTTCGAAATTACAGAGAATGGTGGAAAACAATAAAAGTAATAATGTTTCCAAGGAAATGTAAAAGCGTCAACAGCGATAGCATCAGGATCCGGTCTCCATGAAGCGTATGTGTTGCACTTGGTATTAGAGCGAGATGCAAAGAGGTCTATATTGGGTTGACCAAACTGTTGTAGGATAGTTTCGAAGGCGTGAGTGCTAATTTCTAATTCTGTATCCGGGTTAATTCTTCTGGATTCCTCATCAGCCTCCTGATTATCTTTCGTATTTATGTACGAAGCGAACAGCCATATACCACGTTCCTCGCACCACTGCCATATGTTTCTGGCTAGTTGGTTTAAATGAGGGAATTGTATGCCGCCCATTCTATTGATATAGCTTATGGCTGTTGTATTATCTATCCGCATTAATATAGCACAGTTAGAGTTATATTGGGCAAAACATTTGAGACCTAAAAATGCTGCTTGCAATTCTAAGAAATTTATGTGAAACTTAAGTTCACTTTCTTTCCAATATCCATTTGCACGCTTATTGTTACATACCGCACCCCAGCCGGACCTTGACGCGTCTGTAAAAATTTCTAGGGCATAGGTTGTAGGGACTAGGGAATTTTCAGTATTTAAAATGTTTGTTTGCCACCATTGTAAATCTGGTAAAATTGTGGAATAAGGTATGAACTTCTCATCGTAATTATTATTATTCTGAAGGGCAAGAAACTTTTCCCTTTCCAAAGTTTTTGTATATAGCCAGCCATACTTGACAGCGGGGCAAGCTGCTGTCAATATACCAATATACTGTGAAAATTCTCGAATACTAATCCTCGGTAATTTCAAATATTTTTCTGTATATTGTAATATACTGTAACGTTTCTTATCAGTTAAAGATATTGACATGTTAACCGTGTTGAAAACAAAGCCTAAAAATGTACACTGTTGTCTAGGTTCTAGTACACTTTTTTCGTAATTAATAACGAATCCTAAACATTCGAGAAGTTTAACAGTTTCTCTAACGTTTACTAAGCAATCTTGGTAATTGTTTCCTATGCACAAAATATCATCTAAATATGATACTGAACTAAAGCCCCGACGTCTTAGATAACTAACAACCTCCTTTATAATTTTGGTAAAGGTTCTCGGTGCTGTTGATAGACCGTAAGGTAGAGCATTAAATTGGTAAGTGGTGGTTTTTCTAGAACTACTTTCAAACTGAAAACTCAGATATTTTTTGTCATCTGGGTGGATAGGTACTAATAAATATGATTCTTTTAAGTCAATTGTGGCTAAGAAACCGTTGGCAGGTACTAAATTACAAGCTGTTCTGTAATCTTCCATTTTGAAATGTTCTTTTTTAACAAATTTATTAAAATTCTTTAAGTTCAAAATGAATCTAAATGTGCCATTAGGCTTTGGGGTGAGAAATGTTGAAGAAATATATAGTGATTTTTCATATTTACACTTAGATACAGCACCTAAATTTAATAGGTTATTGATTGCTATTTTCATTTCATTTTGCTCACTGTGAGGGAAATTGTTACAAGGTATATGTGACTGTGTTACTTTGCTTGTAATGGGTATACGATAACCATTTATAATACAGTCTAGAACAAATTTGTTTTTTGTGACCGTTAGCCAACAATTATAATAATATTGTAATCTGCCTGCGTGTACCTGCACTAGCGACGTGTTGGGGCACGTGATCTGCTCGTAGCTTGTCTGGTCTGCGGTGGCGCTGCTGGAGGTGGAGGCGCCGCTGGAGTTTGATTTCGTCTGTAGTTCGCGTTCGTTCGACTCGTCGGGTAGGTTCCCACTCGCCCCCCCCTGTTCGCCGACGAAGTAAATCGAGGAGGGGGTGCCCAGTTTCCCGGCTGTCTAGGCTTGGTCAATGTTTGTTGCTGGGGTGTTGATTTTGATACCACGGGTGTGGTCCGTTTTATTTGTAACCCTTGTTTCTCGATTACTTTTGATGCCTTGATTTTTTCTGAAATCTGTGTTCCAAAAAGGGTATCATCTCTTTCTTCATTTTGAATTATGTTTAAAAATGCTTTATCTAAGCAAGGCGTGATCAGCTTTGTGCGTGTTTGAGATTCTTGGTAATGAAGATCTGCAAGGATTCTACATCCTTCAGATAAAAGTCTTATAACTTCGACTTTTTTGCCATCGTTAAGTACCGAAGACATAGCTTTAGATATGGCTGTAATGCCAAGACCTAATTGACCTTGTTTTGTTTCTATTTTCTTGTCCCTAGATCGAACTACGTCTGGTACGGCCGCTGCTATCTCTGGGTTTAAGCTAGGTGCTTTTAAAAGCCTACAATTGTCCGGGATATAATGTTCTTTAAGAATTTTTTCTTTTGCTTCTTTTGTTAAACCCTTACGTAAGAGTGGTAGCCAGCGTTGAGCTAAGTCGGCGTGAATGTTTACGCCATAAACTGGTGCATCTTCACCTGGGTCTCCTAACGCTAATCGTATTTCAGGGTCCAAATCCAGATTAGTCTCGGCCTGTACTTGTGGTACCGTCTGGATATTTTCTACGGAAGATACCACGGGAGTACATGGGTCCACGGTCTCGGGTGATATGTCATCCAATTGCGCATTGTCGGTAGACGGGAGAGGCGCTATGTTTTCCGCAGACATAAGGTCATCATACAAAGGAGTGTTGGTGTCCAACGTGGTGTTATTTATAATTGGCGTTTCGATTTCTGTAAAAAATTATGACCAAATTTATATCGTACATTGAGGGTACTTTTAAATATTTTTAACCACCTTCGTGTATAACTCGCGGTCAACCTCCAGGTTTTTTATTGCATCATGTCACGCCTTTGTGAATAACCCGCAGTTAAACCTCCCGGCAGACTTAAAGATGCTTATTAAACGAAATCGAATTATGTAGACACCAAACAATAAAATGATAAGCTTACCTTCATTTGTTTCGAAATCAGATTCCGAATCAGAATAAATAACTCGACGTCGTCGACCACTTTTATGTTTATTGTCTTTAATTTTTCTAATTTTTGATTTGTAAAACTTTATTAATTCGTCATCACATCTGCGCTTAGGCATGATAATGGAGTTGAAGTACTTATAAATTATAATTTGTAGGAGCTCGAGGGCGCGTGCGTTCGCTACCTCGCACGAAAAAGGAATGAGATGTCATAAGTGCTGTCACTGGATAAGTAACCAAGTGTCATTTTTAGTATCGATTAGATTGTAAATCGATTTAATCGACATAATCTAAAAGCGTGCGAAGAGCTACCTGTAGGATAAAGGCACTACCTGGTAAAATATATCTGAAGAATGGAGCTATGAAATATAATTTTATGAAGTGTAGCTAATTGCACCATCATTATTATTTTTTTCATCACTGCTGGACCTATACATTTACACTTAAGTATAATATACTCGTATACCTATGTTTTTAACTGGTCATAAACAGCGGAGGGTCTCATGTTCGCAAAATAATGTTACCTTGTAAATTAAGAACTGCGTAATTATTTCATCGAATGTTTTCCAAGCGTACATAACCACTCTTTGTGTTTACCTCAGAGATTTCTAGAATGCAATTATATTTTATTGTTACAGCGGAAATATGTATAATAGTATTTAAGCAAAATAAAAATAAGTTCAACATTACTATGAATCAACTCGTTGAATAAATGATAATTTTCTTTACTATTAATTCTTAAAAATCTATTACATTGTACCTAGCTCCGCTGCTACACCTAGGAAGGGCAGTTAAAATAAGGGCAGCTACCCTTAATTCTATCTACTCATACTCGTTGCTAAATTCATGACTTTGTTTTTTGGAAAAACCCACGTCAAATGTTGTCAAAAAAGCATTAAGTGAAACACCACGACGATTAAAACACCACAGGCATTCACTTGCTTATTAATATACTTAATTACTAACCCAAGAAAATTCGTCGGTATCGTCCGATAACCCAAACGTAGAAATAATTCAATTAAAATTAAAAAATAAACTCGCACCATCAAGTCATGGTTACCAAGTTCTTGCAATATCATTGCAGTAATAGAATACCAAGTATCAAATCCATCAGACCTGTGGAAGTTTCTCACATACCTTCATAAACTAGAAAAGAGCTGATAATCTTCAAACTGCTGGCCAGATTTTCTTAAACCACAGTTAAGAACACTCTCGATCTAAAAAAACCGAATTAAAATCAGTCCATTCGTTTGGGAGCTGCAATGCAACAGACAGACACACAAATGTACACGTTAAACTTATAACACCCTACTTTTTTGCGTCGGGGGTTATAAATTGAATATACTGAATAATAAAGTAAAGATCACGGTGAGGTTACCGTGAATCATAATATGATTTAGGTAAACATAGAAATCGCCTCTGCACCGGAATCTATGTCAATAGGGGTAACATAAACATTGCCTAAATTACATTTTATTTAATAACATAGTCCTTGTCTTTATGACTAAAGTTACTACGACGCCGGGATAGCCACTCATCGCCGTAATAGCTTTACTGTGACCCTCGATATCCGTCACCCTAATATATTCGTGAGGATTGAGACACTCTCCTTACTGGGTGAAAATCCAGAAGATATTCTTCTTAACTGGCTCATTAGTCTGGTGGTCCAAAGCACGATTGCTACGCTAGAGGTCTAGAGCATTATTGAGTTTTTCTATAAAATTCTCAGTAGCAGCTAGGAGTTTCGATTTGTGCCCAGTTAATGGTAATAATCTCGTCCCTATTACATGGTACCTAAACATACCGGCGAACTTCGGGTATAACATTTTTCTCGTGTGGGGACGGATTAGAATACTATTCCTCGTTGCCTTTCAGATAGGCATCCCATAAGAGGCGTGATAATATCTGAATAGCTCGGTGGTAGGACCTATTGGGGTTTGACTGGCTGGCGACCACCCTTACGACTGAGTCTGTCGTAAAGCACCTTGGTGTGTGTTTCGACTTTTGTACGTAAGAGACAGTTGTCTCCTTGTAATTTTTTTGAACTAGATAGCGCAGGCATTTCCTGGACGAATGGACGACCTCTGAGAAGAAATGCCGAAACAAACTCAGAGAATCATCGCCTCTTTTAACATATTAGTACACCTCTGCAAATCCCTTAGAGAAATACAGGCGTAGGTATGTTTATTCTTTAGTTTCATGCACACACTCACACCCCATTATATGTAGGTATAGGGGTTGGCAGAAGCTACAGAATGACGCATGCTAGGATACTTCGTTTTTATTTGATGCATCACATCGATATTAACATAGGTACTAATTCAGAATTGTAACAGGCCTATACCTATCAGTACATATATTTAAGAAAAAATATACGACAGCTCTTCATAAGACATAACAAATATCTTTAGAATATTTGTTTGTTTGTTCCTCTAAATTTGTACGCGCATCACGCAAAAAATACTGCACGAAATTGGATGCGGTTTTCACAGTTGCGGGTTATCTTTTTAATATAGTAATTGCGTTGCTCAGGCCAAGAGGATGTAATACGTAGTTGTTGCATAATTAACACAAACCGTCTCAAAAATATCAAGTTTCTAGAATCAAAGGTTTTGGCTGGGTTTTATCACAGTTTCTTTTATAACACATTCACTGTCCCACTGCTGGGCACGGGTCTCCTCTCATAATGAGAGGGATTAGGCTATAGTCCACCACGCTGGCCTTGTGCGGGTTGGCAGACTTCACAGGCCGTCGAGAAAATCTCTCAGGCATGCAGGTTTCCTCACGATGTTTTCCTTCACCGTTTAAGCGCGTGATAATTAACTATTTAATACGCACATGACTTCGAAAAGTCAGACGTGCGTGCCTTGGGTTCGAACTCGAGACCTTTGACTTGGCAGTCCAACGGTCATACCACTAGGCTATCACTGCTTTTTTAATGTCTAAAATTAATTAAAATGTAATAGACTCGTGATTGTTGCGTTCTGCACTCTTTGTACTTACCAGATATTCAATTATTTGTTTTCTTTCACAAATAAGTTGTAGAAGTTATATCCAGTGTCTGAATTACGCGCCAAGAATGCATTTACCTTGATTGTCCTTCATGGTTAACCTAGGTTAGTTTCTGCGTAGTTACCTCTCATGAAACGCAGTACTAACTACGCAGTTGCTATTCCCACCAAACCGCTATAATAAACTGCGTTGCCGCTAATATTGGAAATCGGGTTTTTTGTAAAACGTCTAGCTAACAAATGCTGTAAGTTCACCATTTCTAATTTCGTAGAAAAATATATAACCGCGTCTTAAGATAAATATTTTAAATGTTCACACTCAATCTGAGTATAGGGTAGACAGAGTTGACGCACAAAATATTCGTTGAATGGCAGGAGTGACAGATGTCTGCAATGCACTTAACTACTACAATTTATTTTTTCCGAGTTTGTAATTATAACATGCGAGAGATAAAATATTTCGTATTCGTTCCTACGACATCCAGAATAGAGTAGCTCGATATTCAAGCGCATGTCTGGTGGAAATGGGTCTCCAATTAGTGCGCTGCGTTATTGAATCCTGCCTCGATGCACCCAGCCCGGCCAGTTCCCCTTCGACCACCGATGTAACTACTTGTGAAAATGTTGTCTTAATTTCTGGTTTTGTTGCTGTTAAATTATCAATATTTTTGTTAATATCCAATTGTTTTCGCATTCTGGAGATGTGGAGGAGGCTGGTCCAGAAATAAACTGTGAGTTTGCAATCTTTTACTTAATTTTATTCAACAGCTTGGCTTGTGTGAGGCGTAGACAAAGCCTTTCTTTCAAAATGCATACTCAGCATCCTACGGTATTATTCCGAGAAGCATAATCTCTATTACTGTCGCGACACGGCGCTGTAGTAGGTAAGTACGTCTTTATATTGCACTCTCTGTTACCGAGTGCAGCCAAACGATAAGGTCACTTTGTCCAAGGTGGGGAGGGCCACAATACGAGCTGTTGCGACACGCCTCGCCCGCTGCTGGTCCTGCCCGCTGTAGTCTGTATGTCTGTACCGAGCCATTGCCGATTTCAAAAGTTGTTTTTTAAAAATAAGAAGAGTGAACGCACGCGGTCGTTCCCACTGCGCAACGCGTCGCGGCGCAGCCAGTGTGAGTTGAGGCAGTCGCTAGGGCGGACACGACACTCCGGTAATCACATTCAATCGTAAGTAGCGTTATATTTCCTATTAGATTCTTGTGAGAAAATATATATGAAACAGATTTTTATTTCCGCCGGTATGTTGAAGATGCAAGCGTACAGTGTTAAGTGTGGTTGAAGGTGAAATATTTTAGGTTAAGATCTGACAGTTACTACGCCGCATAAAATGAACACCGCTTGATGCGAACGTACGACGCAGTTCGCTTGGTATCGGTCGGCCTTTTGTTGCTAACCGAGAAACAAAACTTACTGCGTATTTGCTGATTGTGTTTATTATATTGTATATGCTGCAATATAGTTACCGAGAAATGGTTACGTAGTAACAGCTAAATGTTCATCTTTATTTCTATGGCGTTTCTATATAATAAAACAAAAAAGTGAAACGTACCTATATGTTACTAGAAAGTAGACAATTTTACCAATAGGTACTTTAAGTATAATATACCATTCACTTGTATAATTAGGCATAATAATGTACAAAATATTTATACAATGCAATATTTGTTTAACAACATTGTAAAACATAATATAGATAAAGAGTAGTAACATTGACCAACTTTGATCTTACTCAAAGATATACAGAATATGTTGTTTTAAGCAGTTTACTAATACGAACTATAGTTTATATTCTGCACTCGTCAATATTTCTCTAAAACGGTATACTTTTACGACGGTTACATAAATAAACATCAGTTCTCTACATGGTGTTCTAAAAACTGATTAACGAAATTTTGAGGCGAGCCTAAATAATTACATAACGTATAATAATGCAAAACCTTGCAGTTTTACTTGAATATTCTTGAATCAAATTATGCAATGCTCAATAATATTTACCAAAAAGTTTGCCAAAGTTCGTTGTTCGAGTATAATCAAGAGCTACATACAATGCTCCAATTCCTTACACGTAACATGTGTTGGCAATTGTTCGCATTGATTTTTGAAACGCAATACGTTCAACATGCCGAGGCTAATAATATTATAGTAGACAGTTAAGATTACTGGTATGGATTATATGGTTACACTACGTTGGACATTGTAATGCAGCTGACAATGAAAGACAGATAATATTCATTGTAGATCAGTTATCTTGAAATACATAAAACGTTTATGTAAAATCGAAGGTTTTATCGCAATTCTTGAAAGAAAACATAGGAACAAATACCTAAAAATACTCTACATTACTATGTACACTCCCGATAATTAGAACCAAATCTAAAAAAAACCAGTGCGAGTCGGACTCACTTACGGAGGGTTCCGTACAAATTTGTAGGTAAGTACAAATTTTAATTAATTACAAATTTTCAGATTTTCCCCTATACTATACTTCTATTGAATCTAGGTATTACTTTCCAAATTTCATAGTTCTAGGTCAACGGAAAATACTCTGTTAATTTTGATTCATTTGAGAGTGTCGAAATATACGTTTTTGGCCGTATCTTTTTTGTACCGTAACTTTGAAGTTTGATTTTTTCACAGCTTTAAGAGACTGTAGACCTGAGTATATGGTTTTAATTTCAACTCGATACCTCCATGCTTTCCCGAGATATAGGGTATTGACAGACAGATAGACGCACAGACGGATGGCCAACAAAGTGATCCTATAAGGGTTCCGTTTTTTCCTTTTGAACAAGAGTTTATTGATACAGTCACGGACACTGAACAAAGAAGAAGAAACAAAAACAAATTTATTGAGACAAAGTTCGTACAACACACATACTGCACACATAACATAAAAAGAACTAATTATCTTTCGAGGTACGGAACCCTAAAAAGGAAAGATTTCAGGACAGAAATTATTAATTTCCTCATTACATAGCGATCAATACTTGAGCTAAGATTTGGCACTTATATTCAATGTATAAATTCGTAGATAAAAGGCAAAGAATTATAATTTTAGATCGAGTTCTATTTTAGAACACTAACCTTAGTGGTTATGTCAAAGGCGACTGTAGCTATATTCTTTATTTGTCTAATCTTTTGTCATTTAAATTCTCATCTGTGAGACTGTGATTGAAAGCGTGTCGAGTTTCTATCAGCTGCAGGATTTTGTGCAGATGGTGAGAGGTCACAAAGAAATACATATTGTTATTATGCATTAGCAGCAAACAGCCACAATTTTAGTTCTCACTGGTGAGAGCAGACTTGCGATTTATTTCCCTTTATGCATTATACTATTATTTAAACATAACTTTGTAATGTATGATTCATCATCATGCTACTTTTCACTCTCATAATCATTATAATTCTAATCTATACTTATAATAAATCTGTAGAGAGGTCAATTCTGTACATGAAATATATTTCCAAAATAACTATCAGCGGGTGATTAGTGATCGATACTGACGCCAAAAATGCAATCAGTAAAATTTTTGTCTGTCTGTCTGTCTGTCTGTCTGTCTGTATGTTCGTTATAGAAACAAAAACCACTCGACGGATTTCAACGAAACTTGGTATAATTGTTTTTCATACTCCTGGGCAGGTTATAGTATACTTTTCATCACGCTACGATCAATAGGAGCAGAGCAGTGAAGGGAAATGTTGGGAAAATAAGTGATTCATGAGAAAGGTTTCAAGCTATAAAACATCACGCTACAACCCTTAGGAACGGGGCAACGCAGGTGAAACCGCGGGCGAAGAACTAGGGAACAAAGTAACTATTCCACGCGGACGAAGTCGCTGGCAAAAGCTAGTAATATAATAAATTAAATCCTGGCAGGGTCACAATGATGGGAAGTTGTATTATTGAAACAACTGTACTCGATCGATTACCGTTTATTACTACTACTCTTATATAAATGAAATCTATTTTATAACATAGATCTTACCTAGATACATACTACAGCTCAATAGGATTAGAATAGTTTGGACAGGTTATTATTAAAAAAAACAACATAAATGAAATTTGAACATATTCCAATGTTCAAATTTCATTTATGTTGTTGTAATTTCAGTTATGCTGAGGCAGGTCAAACGATTAAAAAAATTATATTAAGATAAACTAGACTACGAATGGAGATAATTTTAAGACTAGTTAATTTTGTAAAGTACCAGTACAGTCTCATTTTATTTAAAAAAATATTACTTAATCATTTTTTGAACTGACTGTTGTTGAATATTTACATTTTAAATAATCATGTGAGTTACTATTAATCATTGATTAGTCTAATATATTCTATACACTCAGTTTTATTTTACATTTTAACTAATAACAAATTATTTTCGTCCCTTATACCTATTTAAATATATATATTTGTTTACCTTTGTTATGTACTTACTAAAATGTTTTTTATTAACATTATGTCTAGTGTAGGTACAGACATACCGAAACAAATTACTAATGTTATTTATTTTTGAACTTCTTTTTCCTCTTTTTCCAATTTTGGAATGGTGTGTTTATTTATTCAAGTCTTTAATACTGCACTCGAAATAATCCATACATACTATGTAATATTATAAATGCAAATGTATCGCTGTCTGCCTGTTTATTATCTACGGTTTTACGCTTAAATCGCGGAAACAATTTTGGTATTTGACTTTAGAGAAGGACATAGTCTGTCTTTTGTCTCGAATATTCCTTTGAAATGCGAGTGAAACCGCGGCCAACAGCTAGTATTCCGTAAGGAATACTTTATTCGTATTTATTATCTGTGTGCATTTTTAGTTGTTGGCAATGACCCCAAGGAAAATATAATTGAAACGACCTTCGGCACCCCATTTGTAACGTTTTTGCCGACCACCCTATGTATAGGGAGTCATTTCGAGGGGAAGCGCTTTGTTAGGACGCTCTCGAAGCTTCGAGATTTGGGCCTTTTCACGGTCACATTGGTGGCCATTGGAATACAATTATAAAATAAGAATGATGTCAAAACAACCAGCACTATTTAGAAAAGCTCAGATGTGAAATGAGAAGAAAAAATATTGTTATTTTAATTAACATGTCCTGTGGCCTAAATGCAGTTTACAAGCCGAACGTTGAGTGCATAAAATATACATTGATGGCGCTGGCCACAGTATTGATTTTAAATTTCCCAACAAGGCTCCATTCAATGGCCAAGAATGATCGTCTCGATTCGCGACCTTAAAACTTGCTGCATTGCTGCAAGCTGCGTAGGTAGAAGATTGACGCAGTTACAATACAAATATCGATTTGTTTGCTTGCTATTGCGTTTTTTCTGGAGAAAACGTAATAGAACCTACGCGATGGATATGTAACATGTTGGAAGACTGGTATTTTTTATGGTTTTTTAGGTAGTACGTCGCAACAGTTGCGATCGAGACTACGACGCGCGGACTACGCAGTTCCAATATTTGAAATTGTATGACGTAATCGCGATTTTCATGAGTATTTGCCGAATGACGACAGTTTTATAAAATAAGTGTTTGTTATTAATAAACCTTTATACGTCTTAACAAGTCCCATCAAAAATTATTGTCTTGATCCTCAGGGGTTATTACAGGCATTGCTGAATTAGGTACTTAATACTGATTTAAAAACGAAACTAAAGACTGAAGAACACTATGTATAGCATTGTTTTCATTATAAAATTGTATAAAAAAATATATGATCTTATTTACTTTAGGTAGGTAGTTTGTTTTCTCTGGGAATTAGCTCTATGCTTGCGATACCTACTTATATTTCCTACTTACTTTGTAAAAAAAAAACATCATAAGGACGTAAAAGGTCTGTCGCAGTTATTGTTTAAAATATAATTCCATACAAAGTTTCTAGTAATTTTAGAAGAAATTGCTTTCGAAACATGTTACACAATTGTCCCGTCAAACCTTTAAAGCCATAAAAATGGGTTATGTTTATTTAAAAAAACTTCGCTTAGGTAATTTTAAGCAACTACCAAGTGGCAACAATGCTTAACAGGAAAAAAAATATATATAAATAAAAAATATATATAAAAAAAAATATATATATAAAAATATATAAGTATATAATATAATTTTTTTTCTTAAATAGAAGCTTTATTCTCTACAGCCATTACTAAAGTCATTATATATCGCACTCCATTTATATTAATATTATTGAGGATATTATTATTACAAATGGGGATGTGATCATCTGCCCCGCCCCACCTTTACCAGTACCAAACTTGTGTAGGTAACCGGTTTGCCCCAGACGTCTGGCCTACGCTACCCCCCAGCCCTTCGGCCCGAAATAGCATTTCAGGATGCAGTATTGATCGCGTGCACGGGGCGGGAACACGGCAGCAGGGGGGTTCCATTCGCCGGAAACCTCCGCCGAGACGACACGGTTCTGCGATACCCTTTTAAAATTTCATTTGATTTTGGAAATTTGGACAGTTAAGATGTGTTTTGTAATTTATTCTGTTTCTAAATGTGTTCTCCGGTTATAACAGGTACGTTGTTGTTAATGTTGTTATAAATGTTCAATTTCCTGTTTTAAAATACATTAAATATTTTTTTTTAGTATTTTTGTGTGATGCAATGGGTAACTATCTGAGATCAAAAAGATTCTTTTGAATATTATATTTTTCTTAGTCTTCAATTTTGAATTATAATTAACCACAGTGTTATTGTAGTATTGTTTTCATAATGCAAATTCCTTTAAAACGCACAAATTATCACTTGTTAAATATTAAAACATTTTAAACTAAAGCTGGCAATGTAAACTCGTTTATCCTTCAATGCATTCGTGAAATGCCTAGACAGACATCTAGATTATTCAGGAAATATTTTATTTAGGGTTTAATTAACTATGGGTTTTTTAACTCTGGGTAACTACTACAGGTTTTAAATAATTATTATTACTATTTATAATTACTAACCTGATACTTTATGCTGGTTTAACAGAAGCTATGATTACTATTACTACCTAGTTCATACATATTTCATATTCATTAGGCATTACATTCCAAAATTTATAGCGTCCTTTTAACAGTCAAGGCATATAATTTTTAGTTTTTAGCTAAATCCTTTTCACCCTAATTGAGGGATAACGCACTAAAGTTAGGAAGCCTATAACAGTTACATTTATTTCCCTAAAGTTAGTAATTTGAAACACATTTTGGGACACTAAAATTTTGTTTAAATATTGGAAAGGCTTTCGCTACTATTTCTTTTTCCTTTTTTCTTTTTTTCGCCCCATTTCACCAAATTTTTCGGCAGTTAATTCCTTATAAATTCTGTTCCATTTCTGAATTAATACGGTGAGTACTCCGGTATGGTAAAATAAAATGCACCAATAATAGTACTACGCATTTACGTAGTTTCTAGTTATTTTTTAAAGAAAAAATCGTCCTCGAACCTTCCAGTTACAGTGTCGCGTTTGGTGTTTTTGATAACTGCGCAGTACTTATTTTATGCATCGTTGACCTCGCGCGTATCCATTAGTCCCCCATCTAGAACCGTCGATGATAAATTTATAAAATGCACTTACATCCTGATTAAGGATAAATATCTTCTTGGTTCATATTTAAACAGGAGTTAGATTTCCTAGGACAAACTTGACATAGCAAGCTCCGATAAGTGCAAATTATACTTAAACATTGCTGTAAGACAATCTTTTCAATCTTAGCTTTTTCTTTACGACAGTTTTTTTCATGGAAGATAATTTTAGTAATTTGTGATATTTTGAAACGTTACTATAAGGTACTTACTTTATTTCGTGGTCTTTTTGACATCAGGAACATAAACGTAGTGAAAGTGTGTTAACTCAGCTGGTTCACACTTTCAATATTATTTCCCTTAATGTGGGACAATTTTGGAAAATTTATCTCGATCGTGTATCTCGTTTTTGAAATTTGTTTGCTATTTAAAGCAACTCAGTACAACGCAAAGCACCGTGTTTAAATCAATTGTGTTTATGGTGGCGCATCTTCTCGCATGCAGTGGAAACATGCTTCTTAAAACAATTACCCCCATTCAGTACTGTCACGCTACTAAACAGTAAGGTTATTGTTAACTCGGGTGTACGGTTTCAAACCTTATCTCCCCTCAATAAGGCCTACGTGTCCTCGATGACAACCGAAGTATGTTTCCAATGAGATTTTAGTGTCAACGAACTGACAGACATTGTGTATGAAGCTCGCCTTGGTTTTTTACGTCTTGCTTACGAGTCATGCGAATATTGCGTTCAATATTACGCAGTTACGTTGTTTATATTCCGTTGCAGGCTGCGTAAATTTCCTTTTTTTTCCTTTATAGTTGAGTCTGGTTTAATCTATACTAATATTATAAAGAGGTAAAGTTTGTGAGGTTGTAGGTGGTAATCTCGGGATCTATCGAAACGATTTTGAAAACTTTTTGTGTTGGATAGTCCATTTATCGAGGAAGGCTATATAGCATCACTCTACGCCTCTTAAGAATGGAGCAGCGCGGGTGAAACCGCGAGCGGGTCGCTAGTAAGAAATAACTTGTCAGGAGACAAAATAAACTTGAAGCATATTTTGTTCGGTGTACCTACCTATCTTGAGGAGCGACGGTCCAACCTAATGATATAAAGTACCTACCTACATACCTACGCTAATTTTCTGAGTATTAATCAATACCGAACTTATCAAGTGTTGTTTTGCAATCTAGACCTACAGATTATTTTGGTCGTTTAAAATTATTGACGTAAATATCCAGTTGAAATAAACATTTATAAGTAATTTTTCGACATTGTCCATTTTTCTAGAGTGGGCAAAGAGGTTTCTAGAATTCGCAGTGCCCACCCTGCCACAAGCTACATTTAAAATGCTGATTATCCTATATGACGCCTCACGCGTAGGCATGGAAAAAAATCGTTAAAACTTATTAATAGCACCCACTTACATGAATGGGACGTACCTATTTAGATGTTGTATTGCGTGTTGACTAATGATTGCGTTATGAACATCTTTGCCAAGTAGTTGTTTGCAGGTAGTGTAGACTGCTGATTTTGAAATCGAATTGTGAGTCGATCGATAACCGCGTATATTTTTTTTTTCTAAGGGATCTCAATAATAGTGAGAGTTTTTAACACTGTATGAGATTAATTTTTATAGATGCGCATAGGCAGTGTAGTAGTATAGTGATACTGGTGATTTTGGTAATCGCGTATTTTTTAGGGATGTCATTATTAATGAGAATTTGATTAGGGATGTCATTATTAATGAGAGAACACTGTCAAAGTAGAGTTATTTAAAGATACGCAGTGGAGTGGCGATTTTGAAATCGAATTATAAGACGATCGGTAATCGCGTAACTAGTGGTTTTTTTTTTCAAAGAAAATACGGTCGTGGTCATCACTCTTTAGACTCTCATCACTCATACCCATATTTTTGAGTGTACACGCAGATGTTTATTCTTTAGAGCCGTTTGCTGTTGATATTTGTTTTGTTTCCCATCCAAATTCAAACCCCGCACTAGGCAGATGGCCTAGACTTGGAACAAGTCTGCCTCTCGGCTGTTCTTGCGACTGATATGATATGATAGTTCTCGATATTGAGACAAGTGCGTCACCATCGGCAGAACAATCGAAATTGACAAAAAATATACTATTGTTTCCAGGAGTCGCTGGGTGGTGGGGTGTTCGGCTCGGTGGGGGCGTCCGGCGCGGAGGGCGGGGAACGGCGCGAGGGGGGCAAGCGCGGGCGCAGACCAGGCCGCAAGGCGCAGCTCGACAAACAGGACATGAAGGCCAAGCTAGGTAAGGACCTTAATGTTACCGTACCTTAATTTTAGACACAGAACAGTTCGTTATGAAAATTGTTTAGGTGATATGGCAACATTTCTTCTTTGTTTCAACATGAATAAAATATAATTCCTCCATCATCTATCCAGCATCTATCCATCATCCATCCAGCATCCATACATCATCCATCCATCCATGATTCATGCATGATTCATCCATCATCCATCCATCATATAAGGGGGGATATGATAGGAAAGGGAGTGCACGGCTGACGGGGATTATTGGAAGAAAAGGACAAGCTGCGCCGACCCCAAATAAATAGGGACAGGGCAAGACGATGATAAATAAAATATAAACACTGGATGTATCTTAACATTCCCTGGAAGCAGAAGCCTGACACTATAGTAAGTGTGTGTGTATATATCAGTTTTAAGAATCAAAACTTTGTACAGAGGACCGACAGCACACATTTAAAAATTACTATCGACTCGTGGGAGCTCCACTCCACCCTTGCTAGAGCCGTTTCACGCCGAGCAAGAAGATTTAAATTCGTCCCTAAATATTTGTTGCTGGTTTCGTTGTAAATACTCCCTCGAACCAGTAACTTACATAATTATATCCGACAAAAAAGGGGCAGCTTTGCGTAAACTGTGGGTTTATATTAGTACAACTCTGTCTAACCTTTCGGGGAATACAGGCGTGATGGTATGTACGCTTTTCGTACAATGAAAGCTTATACTGGCAAATTATATTACGTTGTGTCCCAGATCAGGCCACATAACACATAAAAACTTGAAGTCGAACAGTTTAGTTTGGAATATCGTCATAATTATAAAATAAGCCTGTAGAAAAGTCATGTCTGCAATTAATTATTTATTTTATTTCACCATAACATAAAATTGTGAAATAATTAGAAAAAAAATAAATGGAGAAGACTAATTGAATGATACCGAAGCTTTTAGAATTTAGAATTGTTGTCTGGTTGTATGTATGTATGTATGTCCGCCTATAACTCAAGATCTACTTGATAGATTTCTATGAAATCTGGTGGACAGGTAGATTATAACCCAGTTCGAAATTTAGGGTACTTTTTATCGTTTTAACCCTTATCTTAAAGCTGCTGAAGCTAGTTATTAATATAGGCCTAACGTAGGTATTTGCATGTGTTTAAGCAGAACGCAGCAGGCAGTCTGCGCGGGAGTGTCGCGCGCGTAAGAAGCTCCGCTACCAATACCTTGAGGAGCTCGTGGCGGACAGGGAACGCTCCGTCCTGGTGCTGAGGAAGGAACTGGACAAGGTATGTATTTTTTTTTATGCAACTAAGGTGACAAACAAGCATACTGCCCGCCTGATGGTAAGCGGTTACCGTAGCCTATGGACATTTGCAACACCAGGGAAATCACTCGCGCGTTGCCGACCTGTTAAATTAAGGAGGAATAGTTGATTTTAAACATTTTAAAATTGTTTTAGAGGAAATTCAATCATATAGGTTTATTTAAGTTCGCTAATTCCAAAATTGCTTGTTTTAAAATTCAATCTATATACGTTATAGTAATTTTATGTATCGAAATATTATTATTATTATCTGTTTACGTAACGACAGACAGATAATAATTTCATTCTTACAGGTTAGGCTATAAATCATAATTATCTTTCCTCTTTTCCAGTATTACAAATGGAATCTGGAGCTAGACCAGGGCAGGATGCCAGAAGGTCTCGAAGCTGTACTCCAGGAGATGGGGATTGTCAAGCAGGAGGAGAGTAAATCCTTTTTACCTTAGCTTTTTTGCGTGTTTTACTTTAATTTGCAACATAAATTATATGTAAGGGGAACGAGGAATTGAAGATTCACATCATTGTACTGTTCATGTTGCAAGCTTCACGCTGTTTTCAACTCTTGGAGCTGAAATGGAGTTCGCCGTAACACAACTTTAGAAAACGTTTGAAAAACAGATTACCATATTTGAATTTTGTCGTCCTTAACATCTTTGAGCACTTGATTGTGACTCAATGGACAGGGGACCAGCGTTATAGGGACAAATTGCATATTTCTGATAAGGTGCGAAGTGTTGTCAGCTGAGCTAAGCTGATCTGAGGTAGCATTACTTCCATCTTGCAATACTGTTCGAAGCGGCACATAGGAGGTGATAGAATCACGATCTAATTACTTTGAAGTACGAAATATCAACTGTACTTTTGTCACTGTTTCATCCCTTCGCTGTAGCGTTCAACTCTTTCAAAATTGACATTGACAGCTCCGCTTCGCTCAGTTAAGACTCCGCTTCGCTCTTGGTTTGGTATAACAACCTGCTACACTGCCTTCCTTGTTCCCATTTTGCTCGTCTCCTCTTGTACGTTAAAAAACAATGCCATGCATCAAATTAAAAAATTGAGATTCAAAAAGTTTTGCAAAGAGAAGGCTGTCTCACACCAAAAATAACATGACATTTAAAAAAAAAACTGAATAATACGATAATGTGAATCAATGAAGAGAACCGTCGTGATTATATTTGTTATTTTATTAATTTCTGGAACGTAATTATTTTTATTTGTTTTTTGGCAATTGTTTTAATATTAGTTTCAAAATTTTCCAAAGTTTTAACGTAGGAATTTTAAAATTTTAACATTATTTAAGTGTGGTTGTTTACGTTTGTGTGACAATAGTTCGAAATCGAATTTAAAAACGGCATTAAATGTCACTTTAGTTTTTATTTTAATAACGTGATTTATATTTTGGGTAAAGATGAGGAAGGTAATTATTTACGAGTGTTATTTTTTAATCAATAATCATGATTTTTTTTTATAAATATTTTAAGGCAACTATTTTTATATGGCTGTATCCTAAATATTACATTAAGGAGAGGTCCTTTTAAGGAACTTGTACATAAATCCTTTGCAATGTTGGAATTGTTTATCGTCATTAGATGCGCGTGTTTTCTGTTATAATTTGTTTTGAATCGTGTGATCTTCGTTTTAATAAGAGTACAACATTTTTCGATTTTAAGGTCAATCTAGGATTTGTTTTTATTGTGATTTTTTTTAAACTTTAAATCGTGTGTATCAATTTTTCAATGACGAAGTCCCCTGTCATTGAAAGATTAGATTTCAGAAATAATAAATTATTATGGTTACATCTAGATTTTAGGATTATCTGTGGACATTCACTGATATAAATATATATTTTTTCGTTATATTTGAACATTACTTATTAATCACATAAAATGATGGCATGGAACGTTGATTTTCTAAAAAAAACATTACCTATTATAATTATTATTTTGCGTATGATTGTGATTAGGCGTAAAGCCGTATAATATAAGACTAGTCGTAGGCAAGTGCTAGGTAGATAGGTATAAAATATATCTCTAAACATATTATAATTTCTAATGTTTCAATATAAAGACTAAGTCTTGTAAATATAATTGGAAATCGAAAGCCAACACTACGAACCACTAGTAGAAGCAAAAAAAAAGATTACAGTTAATATTTACAGAGAGACTTGTCATTTGTTTGTGTGCGTGTGTGTGAGTGTATGTAGTATGTGTGCAATTTATCTAATCGCTTATTCCAATGATGACTAAAATTAAGCAAGGCGCGTACTTGTATAGAATACGTATTTATGGTATTTCTGTCACCTATTTAAAAAATATATTAATTTACTTAAATGAAATATTAAAAAAACTAGATACTTTTATCTAAACTGAGACTATTTCAGATTCCTATAATATTCAAATAGCTAATACGCGTGATTTTAACATTTTAATAAAAGCAAACTTCAAAAGAATACTACGTAGGTATTAAATATTTTTTATAATTATGATTGCAAAACTTCTATTTATCTAAATTTCGTATCATCATAATAATAAATTTTACATTTTATAATTTTGACTTTCTATAAAACCCTATAAACTCACTTTCTGTAAGAGTACGCGCACACATTTATACAATATATTATAATATAAGCACGAATCGAATTTTAAGGCTCTTTTTTGCATAGTTCATAGTTTCTTTAATTATTTTACTTAAGCATATCATTAGAGTCGTAAACGACTACTCGTCAACGGAGTGATAAAATCATAGATTTTTGTTGTTTTTTAAACCGTCGTTTTCAAAATGGCGTTTTGATATATATACTGTTATTGCATATGGCGTAGTTGCACAAATGTGTACTTGACTAAAGCAAAATCGATTTTATGTTTATAGTTACAACGTTTATTTTGTTAGACAGATAAATCAAAACTTCGTATAAATACGTCATGCACAGTGCCAACTTTTACTTGTACATATTGACAAATACATACAATTCTGATCTATATATACATCTTTGCTATAGTTTTGATAGTTTGCCTTTTATTCAATAATTTCGTACAAGTCATTTTGATTTTCATTTAAAAATAACAGTCTAGTGTGACGCTACATGATGAATATATAAAAAAAATGATTCAATTTTATACCTGTACAATACAGATTTATGTACACCGGTATGAAAAAATTATATATGTAACACTGTTTTGACTTCCATTAGACTATATTTAAAAATATGTAGATACATAGTTACTGGTTAAGATATGACACACAAATAACTTTTTAGGTATATAAAGTCGGTATAATTTTAATATAAGTTTGTTTATTTTATCCACGATGCTCTTTACCGTTCAATTATTAGTTTTAATTTGATTTATTTCTATATTACTTTGACGTGGTTGAATAGTCTTACATTATATTAATTACGCTTTAACTTTTTTAATTTTAATTAATCAAGAATGAGCATGTTATATATTATAATTATATAATATTTTTACTAAAACTTAATTAATGTGATTAATTAACACTATTTTAAAATATTACATTACATACCTACTCCCTGAAGATTAGGTAGATGGAATACATATAATTATATTGTATTTTTTCTAACAAATTTAATATATTTAAAACTATTTGTTACTGCGAATTATAGGGTTATGGAGGTCATATAAATATTGATACAAATATTGATCTAGTAATAATTCAAAAGGGATTTATTTAATTAAGTTCTTATATATAAGTATATATATAACTTGCTCCTTCTATTTATTATTCGTATTAAGTTGACTATTTTAATGTGTCGGCAATCCGCCTTAGTTTATTATATTACATTATATTTTTCGTTGTTTGAATTATATTTTCTATTCGTAATTGCATTAATTTCATTAATACATATCTTAGTTGGTTTAATATGATTTAATAATGTAAGTAAATCGTGTTTTGTTATAAAATAAGATGCTATAGAAAATCTTAAAAAATAACGATTCTTTTGAATTACAGATATTATTTTTTATATACCAAACATCTTGAATGTGGGTGACTGCAGAAATACATGTCATTGTAATTTTATAAAGAAAAATCTTTTGATTGTATATTTGATTACAAAGGTATTTCTGAGCGAACTCAGCACCGCGTTGCACTATGCCTCACGTGTGAAGCTTACAAAAAGAAAATACTTCATACAACCAAAAGGAAATCCACCTCAATTAGATTATAAGCCCAATTCTCATACACGAAATAACGTTCAGATTTTTTAAAACAATTTTCAGATTTCAGTATAACATTTTTCATTGGTATTCTTTAATTAATTAAAAATATATATGTTTATTAAAAGGACTACCACTGGTCGAAACACCGTGTTCATAATGATATTAATTTTATATAGTAATTATTTTCCTTGATGATTTTTCGAAGTGTCACTAAAATTTCGAAATAAAGATTATTCAAAAATAATAAATAGGTCATGAAATATTTCTTGCATTTTATTTAAATTAATAAATAGTTTTCATTGTCATTAACATAACAAAAACATGATTATAATAAATTTAAATGACGTAATATTATATTTTTATTAATTTGTAAATGTTAAGTAGGTTACTTACAAAGATTTAAGAAAATTATGTGTTTTATTTTATTTTTATTCAACTTATAATATTGCTCCAATTATACATATTTTATTACAAAGTATGTTTTACGTTTATTAATGTTTTTGTTTATTTAGTACATAGGTACACAATAACAAATATCGTTTTATAAAGTTTCTCCGATTAACTCTTAATTTAATATTGGTCTAAAACTTTTAATTCCCTTGCAAACAAATCCAATCAAAATATCAAGACCATAATATCTTAGGAAATACCTAAAAAACGATGTCAAGTTCAAAACCAGAGCACCTTTACTATATAATAGCCCTATATAAGTTTATAGGATAAAACTTCCATTTTATTGGATTATCTCCATAAGACATCGAAATCCATCAACTAATTGGGGAATTCATAGGAATTTGTGTAACCTATACAGGGTTATTGGTAATCAATCGTAAAATGCAAAATGGCTACTTCTCTACACCATTTTAAACAACTTTTGTTCTACGACTTTTGATAACTGATTAATATTTTTTCCTATACTAAAATAAAAAACTAAAAATCTACACTCTATTATTATCATATCTATGGCATGACTCAGCGGGGTACGTACCGACAGGTGCCCGGCCGCTGGCACTGCGCTTGGTCGAAACGCGGGGCGCGCCGCGTCTAAAGAACTAAGAAATATCAGAGAGTACTGGCAAAACTTGAATATTTTCCCTGATAAATGTTTTTGAGAAAAGTCATAGAACAGTCAAGAGTCAGCCCATACGCGTTTTACGATTGATTACCAATAACCCTGTATAGATACCCACAATAACTGTTTCTTTTTATAGTCTTAAAAATCTGTATGAAGCATTTCGTGTATGGGATTTGCAACAGATATGGTTTAAGTTGTGACACTAGTTTATAAGCATGCATGCATTCTCCATATTATTCGCTTAATTTTTAGCTTCAAACACCAACATTTTAGGTTTTTTTTTTGTAGGTAGGTAGATCTCATCATCAAAATGTATTTTCCATGCTAGGATTTTTGATCCCAATAATATAACATTAGATTATTTGAGATTAATAATATACATTTTAAATTAAAATAAGAATGTAAATATGCAACTCTGGAATGGGTATGACGAAAGTGAACTAACAAAGAAATTTGCGTAGGTAAAATGTATGTAAGAATACTACTAAACTAAGTGATAGTTCTAGTAGGAATTAAGTTAGGATAGTTAGCGATAAGTGTAGATACGCCACTGAAAAAGTCGGCATGGTTTAAAACGCGTAATAGCTAAGAATTGCCGAGTAGTTTAGAGATAAGTAGGTTTAAGTCATTCGTTTCCACATTCTAATGTTTATTTAATTGGAGCTTACAGTAAGAATGACAGAACACAATTTCAAACCCAGGCATTTTATAAAGATACTATAACATGACACTCCCGGTATGACAGACGTTTGTTTGGTCAAGTTTAATAAGATTCAAAATATGGTACTCACAAAATAAGTTGTTTAACAAAGCTGATATCAACTTAGTCCTCTTAAAACTCACGAAAATGGACTGCATTAACACTGCTGGCTTGTTCTAAGATATTAAAAAAACATTAACAATAACAGTAGTGTAATTATATGAATCGAATTGACAATTGAGATTAAAGTTTCTTACCCATCAGCGTAGGAATACGTCAAAAGTTAATTACGAACAGTGCATTGACATCTTGACAACTTATTTTTTACGACACCGCTGTCGTACCTATATTTATCATAACATATCGCTGAACGTACTTTACGCTTGTTGAGTAAAGAGTGAGATGCACAGACACATATGAAGGACAGTAAAAAGACATCTTGATAACTAGCAATAACTATTCGCCGTTGGGTCAATAAAAACCCTACAGATCGGAAGACACTTCCTTTGGAATAGCAACACCTTATTGTTGCCCACGAGTTACGACGTACAGATTCTCCTTCCACGAACATGTTGTGTGGTCTATATGTGTAGTTATCATCACTCCGTTGTACCGGAACTCTTGATGACTTCAATGCGTTAACAGATGCGTGCAACCTACATGCAAGACTGGTCACATCCTACGAATACGTCAACGATTTGGTACAGCACACAGCATTTGAGCCAGTAATCAAGTAGAGCTTCTCTCTCCTGGTCGACGATCACCTCGACTTACTGAGTACTATGCAGAATCGCCCCACTTAACGACTCACTGTGCACTACGCGGTATTCGGTTCCGACTCATTGTGACCATCACGCTCATGACCGCTGACTTGCAGCAAGTCACAGAACTTTTGGCTTCAATGACTGCTCATGCTCAAGCCTAGTTCATCTCTCGGCCCACTTCAGCGTCTCGGCACAGCAAACTGCTCTTTGGTCGGTCATCAATTAGAGCTACTCTCTCCTGATCGACGCAGCAGCTAGCCATTATCCTACACTGTAGCACCTCAACTCACTGAGGAATTTGCAGGATCATCCTACTTGACTGAAGACTTACCGCCGACTGAAGACTACCGCAATACAGTTCCTACTCACTGGGAACTACGCAGGATTCAGTTCCGATCCACTGGAATTTCTCACTGGCATCATAAAGTTTATGACCCCTGGCTGTGATATTAGTAGTACCCTTGCTTTATCGGATACCGACCATATGCCTCCTGCGTACGTACGCACAAGCTCTTACGCGACCTCAGGCGACTTCAGCATCTTGGCACAGCACTCTGCACTTCGGCTGGTCAATAAGTAGAGCAGGTTTCTCCTGGCCGACGTAGTAGCTAACCACTGCACCCAACTACGCTACCTAGGCTCACCAAGGATTATGCAATATTACCTCGACCTAATGCATACATTTTTGACTCGCTGGATCACATGAATTACCAAGACTTGATATAGCTAAATATTTGCTACACCTTAAACTTTGTCAAAGAAACCTTACAGCATATGAATACTATTATATTGTACCTATGTATTTTTATTGAGACAACTTTAAGAATAAGGTAACAGCATGGAACCTCCTACGTCACTAATTCCATCGTCATCCGTCGTTATGCAGCAAGACTGTAATTAACATACACATTGTTACCTTAGACAATAACATGTCAAAATAGGTCCACTGCTGAAGTAAAGCTTCCCTCATAGCCTTCCACAAGGACCCGTTAGATGCCGTCTGCATCCAACGATTCTCACCTACCTCTACCCGGTCGTCTGTTAATATCTTGTTTGGTGACCTGTTGGTGATGATCGAAGTAGAATAAAACATCTTATTTAGTGAATGGAAGACACTGTTGAACATACATCTGTTATTGATTCAACAACAAATAGTTTCTTGACATCTTATTAATCGAAATACGATTACTCTTGAACGTCCTATAAACTGTAACATATCGTTCAGTGAATTAACGATACAATAGTGAACAAGCCGATACTTTGCCGCTCACAAATACGACATGGTTTCATAACACCTTTCAAGATGAAGACGATATCTTTCAAGATCATTGAACTGTGACTTTCACTTATGGATAATGAGAATTATTTTGATTGAAGAAACATGAAGAATAAAGGACATAATATTTAATATTGGCTTCGTATACCCGACTTCGTATACTTCGTATCTCCCATGGACCGTAACATCTTAATAACCAAAAGTCTCTTTCGAGCACAGGTTTCCATTGAACTTAAGATCTTGTCTCTGTTGAATAAAGGCCTCGAATAGACCACAACATCTTATTCGTCAGCGAAAGATAGTCACTGCTGATCACAGGTATCCCATTCATCATAACATCTTATTCACCGAAAGACGGTAACTTTATACATAGAACTCCCATGGATCGTAACAACTTATTCACCGAAAGACAATAACTTTATACATGGATCGTAATATCTCATGTATCGAAAGACGAGAGCTTTATACATAGACCTCTCATGGATGGTAACATCTTATTCACCGAAAGACGATAACTCATAAATAAATCTCTCATGGGTCGTAACATCGTATTCACCAAAAGACGATAACTTTATACATGGATCGTAATATCTCATGCATCGAAAGAGAAGAGCCTTATACATAGACCTCTCATGTATGGTAACATCTTACTCACCGAAAGACGGTAATTTATACGTAGACTTCTCATGGATGGTAACATCTTAATCACCGAAAGACGGTTATTTATACGTAGACCTCTCATGGATCGTAACATCTTATTCATTCATTTAATAGTGGTCCTCATTCGGGTAATATATTACGGTCCATATCAGGCCTATGTTTAAGTGAGGTCGTCTTTACCTCACTTAAACATAGGCCTGATATGGACCGTAATATATTACCCGAATGAGGACCACTATTAAAAATAGTCCCACCGCTATATATACCTTAATGTCATATTTAATGAAAGAAGGACTCTGTTAAACATAGGCCTCTCCCATTAATCGTAAAATTCGTCAATTTGATACGGCCGTCTGAGTTTCTGTCGTTCACTGTTTGCCAATAAATTTATTATGTTATAGAATACATTTTCTGATTCACAATATTCATAGCAGATAAAACAATGGATAATTTACTTGTAAATATAAATTATTAGCCACAAGACAACAAAATTTTCTCAAATATAAAGTTAATATTAGCATTTAACTTGATTAGTTAGTAATAAGTGTAACATTACCAAAATGAGTACATACGGTAGTTTTAGTTTTTAACATTAAACTCGTATGACATGTAAATATAACGAGGGAATCCCGTCATTGAATCGCTGAATCTCGAAAAAAAAAATAGATGTAGGTAGGTATAATTACTTAATAAAATAATTATTTTTAAGTCTAAAATAATTTCAAGTATTTTTTATTCGGCTGAGGATTTGTTTTTTTTTTCTCTAACTTGGGTCACGGTAAAGCAGTCCCTTTAGACCTTCAACACAAATAAGTCCAATATCCAACTTAAACGGGTCGGTAAAATAACTTTGATGATAGCTACTGATATACCATTTATTTTTTAAGACTACGAGTATATTTGAAGAATACGGAACTACAAAAAGTACTTATTACATTTACATTTGTACAGTTAAACGGGTTAAACAGTGAAAGGACGTCATTTTTTGGACCCTTCAAAAAATTGTCTTAACTCAGGGTAAGAAAACAAAGATATTTTTGTTTTGGTGTCTTAATAATTTTGAAATGTTGTCAATTGTCCTGTGAGATTAGGTATTTCAGGCAGTGCAATCTCGAAATCAAATTATACAGGTTATCGAAATACATAGGTATTATGCCCCATACCTACCTACTAAAATATATCTGGGAAGCATTACTTTTTAATTTATCTCCTAAACAACCTACATGTTATTACGATTAACCCAATTTCCTTTTTATTTTCCTTTTTCATCTATCTCGAAGTTGCATCATTGGACTCGAAGTTGTCAAGCACGTCTCCACATTTTTGGTCTATCATCACACCGTCAACGGTTACAGGACTCAAAGGCCCATTATAAACCAAGCTTTAATACTATAAATCCGAAACAATCTAAGCAATGAATACTAATTTAGCAAGATTGGTCTTATTTTTTTGATCCAATAGTTTGATGGATCGATTGATTGATAAATGATAATTCAAGTGCAAATTAAAAACAGAATAGTTCGTATTACGTCATAAACACATTTTATAATTCTATTATTTCCCCACGTTTTCATGAGTGTTTTTCGTACATTTGTGTCCCAAATCATTGATGCATGTCTTAAGAGTTGTGCACTCGTATTCTTTAGGGCTGCTTTACCTACATAGTGTAAATATTTTTAAAATTTCTATCTTCTCGTTCAAAATTTTACTTTTTATTAAGAGGCATCGGCCTTCACCGGTTTTTTAACATCAGAATAATCATAATTTTCACCATAATTAGAAATACAAAATACTGTTCCATTTTCAAATTTCTAACTTCAATTTAAACGTTCGGGTACATTCCATGAAAAGTCATTCTTATTTTTAATTTCGTTCGGAAAAAATCTTATTTAATTATAAATGTTCTTTATATTTATGGCTTTTTAAATTTTCCAAGGACAATATATACGTCTACTATTATTATAAGGTGTAAATATAATGACATTATGGGAGGGTACCGTGCCGCAATTTAAACTAAGATACCAATAGAATAATTAAAATTATGATAAGTATGATAACACTATCAAAAACCGAGGAAAGTAGCTCTAAATGCGTAATGTTAGTTAGTTATAAATAAATTATAAAGTAATTAGGTACTTATAATTCGACATTTTATTTAAAATAGATACCTACTTAATTATATTTTTATGTATATTTGGCTATTCGCCCTGCAATACGTTAGCACATATACTCATAATTAAAAAACATAATAGCTTAAGTGATTGATTTCATTCTGTACCTAAGATAGTTAATAAGGTTTTTGGCATTAAAACCACATTATTATTTTAATTTTTATATTTGTAAGAAATTTATAAATTCCTACAAATCTCTTATTAAAATCTAGTAGATGTACTTACTTAGTGCGAATAATTTCATCGATTGATTTATAGAATATCAATAAATTCCATTAAAAAAAAATAACTGATCGACTTTTTAAGAAAAATCTAAAATACTATCAATACTTGTTATTTTATTACTGTTTGTATATTTATATGCACTGTTGTGGATCCAATAATTGCAATTAAATAAATCAGATGAGTGCACGTCGTATTTAATAAAAATATTATTATAATAATTTATGAATCAAATAAATTCCCATTTCTCCTCTTTGAAAGTTACTAAAGCAAAAATAATTTAATAAACTGTTTTTAGTATTTATAATTAAAAGCCCTAAAACTAGAATTATTATTACTATAAATTATATTTAAGGTATGTATAATAAATTAGTCGGCAGGAAGCTAAAGTGAACCGTTTATAACCTTAACTTATTGTAAAATTTAAAACGTGTGAGTTAATCAGAATCTGCACTAGGTAAGATGTAAAAATTGACTAGTTTTAGTATTACATCTTAAAATTAGGTTACGGATTACTTATAAAGGTACATTTTTTTAGCTATAGACAGTTAAAATATGTTGTTATTTGTGCTAAATTGTCGTAGTTCTCTACAACGCCATAATTCCAAACTGCAAAGGAACGGAATAAATCCGAATAGCAATAACATGTTCCATATTAAAAACATTCACGCGCGAAATTTTAACAGTGATTCTGATTGCAATTATTCCTTTTCCAAAACTTCTTTAGAATTTTCTTTGAATTACACAAAATAAGTTAAAAAATATCTTCTATATTTTAGAGCGTATCTAATTAAATTATGTAACTAATCATTTAGTAACTCAATATATTTTTCTTTTAATTATATATCCGGTCCTAATATCGTACAGAGCGTTTCCGGATGTCAGAAAACTGTAGCCTTAGCACGAACAACTTGCGAAAAAGTATTCGTATCGTCACGATAGAGGCGCTGGTCCATATCTCATACAAATTGGTCTCCATGACGATACAAATACTTTTTCGCAAGTTGTTCGTGCTAAGGCTACTGAACAGTAGCCTTAGCATCGTCATGGAGACCAATTTGTATGAGATTTGGACCAGCGCTTTTATCGTGACGATACGAATACTTTTTCGCAAGTTGTTCGTGCTAAGGCTACTGATGGTTCGTTTGACACCTATTATCACATAGATTACTGCCTAAAAGAGACATAAATTGTTTGCAAAGACCTTCTTTGTGCTTTTTACCGAGCTTGACAAGGGTCATATCATGACATATTATTGCGATTGAGAGAGAGATAGAGGGATATCGCTTTTCATATTAAATAGTGCCATCCTTTTCTCACAATCTAAAAATTATCGCATTAATAGTTGTCTATATATATCTATTCATGTCAACGTTAAAGAAAATCGTAACCGATATAATTATTCCAGACTAAAAACAATAAATATTCTTACTTAGTAAGACTACTACTACTTAGTAAGTTTTGTGTGGTTGTTAACCGGTAGTCCGTGGACCAGTGGTCCGCGGACTACCGGTTCCACTCCTTGAGAGCCCCCGAAGTGGTCCGTGAAGTCATCTTAAAATTATTGAATAAATGACACCGATGTGCACCTTCTGTTACTGGCAAACACCTACTAGTTCGTGGTAACACAACATTTTGAGAAATGGTCCCTCATCACGAAAAGGTTAAAAACCACTGGTCTAATAGATAAAGGGGCGGAAACTTGTTTGAGAGTTGTGCTGGACCTAAAACGTGACTAGAACCCTCTTCATTCACACTGAGCGAATAAAATAACTAAGACCGCAACTCTCAAAAGTCCTCTTATCCTTTTAGCGATCCTGACAAAAGAATTACATTATTCTTTTTTGTTTTTGGTTTGGAATCGATTAATTTGGTATATACTGGATTAAGGAAAATCAAAAAATTAATTCAATAAATCGCGTTATGGCCTCGAGGCACAAGATCTATAGATTTGTATTGTGTCTGTTTTCTTCATTGTTTGAAAAAGCTTGTCTAGCAGGCTGCCTAGAATGCGCTGGATAATAACACTACGTCTCTCGTAGACACTTCATAATCGAGACTCATTATCGTGAGTATCAATTTCGTGTTAAAGATAAGAAACTTCTCAACAGTTGCGCTTGAGCTAAGACCATTAGGTACATGACTCAGATTAAGAAGAGAATTGGTACTTACTTTTATGATGACCGCATCTCTTTAAAGTTTCTTATCTTGGACTGACATCCTCAATGTCCGTGACAATTGAACTGTACCTGAAATATATTTGGTGTCACTTAAAAACTTGTTTTGGGATGAACATGAAATAATATTACAGACACGATAGCGAAGCATTTAATGTCAAGAGCCATAAGTAATTTGAAAAAAAAAAAATCTCTTTTGCATCTTCTACTTAACACTTCAAGTAAAAAATTACAAACGCAATGCAAAATCTAGTTCGTGTGGCCCGCGTCCGTTACGCGCATTGCTGAATAAGTTATCGTGATTCTCGATAAATTATACTGATTGTGGATTATAAATACCTACCTCAATCATTGAGATTGATTCGTTTGAAAGATGCCAAGCTAGAGCCGAAAACATCCAATCCGATCCTGTAGATCATACTAAAAAGCAATGATCACCGTAACTCTCGAGAGTTCTCTCAATCTTTATCGCACAATTCGATACTGATCTGCTTTTATGGTAGTTTTTGAGGTACGGTTTTTAGTCTGTACGAATCCGACATACCCTGCTACATACCCGAGTGGTAGAAGATCCATGAGAATTTTCCGTACACGAAAAAAAAGTTTTTGCTTCAGGTTCACATGGCATAAAGTCTATTAAAGAAATTTAATATTCGAGCATTCATGACCAATATATTTTCGATCCGGAAAAATAATCGACTATTATCAGCTACGGTCTTACTGATACGGAAAAACTATTAAATAAATAAATATAATAAATAATGATGATTTATTGCCAGAAATAAGTTTACAAAAAAAAAAGCTATATGTAGCTATTAGCTTAATGTAGATTTCTTTACAGTTTTAAAAGCAATTCTTTCCTCTTTAAAAGGTTTTACGTTAATTATCATCATCATAGTTATGTAAATAATCATACCACTGAATTTATGGGTTTATAACAGGTATTTTACTAATTATTAATTTTTGTAGTATCCAAACAAGTGAAATAAAGTACTGACATCTTATTCGTTTCTTAAAATATTAAAAAGACGCGTGCGTTTTTTTATTGCCATAACGTCATCATCACTTTTAGAAAGTGTCAACCCTGATTCGCACGATCGCATATTCAAGTCGCGTTAAAAACGCGTTGTTTTACAAATTACAACAATTGATTGGTCGTATGTGTACTGATGATAGCACTTCTACCTCGCCTCTCAACATCTCATTCTTTGTTCTATTGAACGCACGTTAAAAAACCGTCCGTGCGAATCCGGACGAAAAAAGATAAATTGACCTAATTTACTCGACGCATTTCGGAAGACGTAAATGGCCCCATCATACGATCCTCGACATACTAAGCAACACAATACAAAGACTTACGTTTTCACCAAATAAATCAGTACCTACCTAAAATGTTTTATTTTTCGCTACATTCTATATTGTATTTGGAACTTTCCGTTCCGGTTTGTTTGGATATGGCCCTTAAAATATTAATATAGTATATTGTATCTACATTTCCGCCGAATATAATTGGTTTTATTTATTCAAAATTTTCATTATTTCTTGTTTCTTCTGAATGAATTTAATAGTACCTAAATCATGAATAAAATATAAGGAAGTTTCTTCTAACAATTTGAGACATCAATTATTTATGCTTGGAATGAAAATAATTCAGTCTTTGTCAAAGTTGATATTACCTAACATTGGGTATATATTATTATGTACGTAGCTAAATGAATATTTTAGTTTTTAAAAGCATCGAGAAAACCGTTTCACTAAATTTGGGCTCTGCCGTAGAGTGTTATTTGCTATCGTGGTTGCCTAGTCATTAAATAATTATCTTATATTGAAAATGCTTCAATTGATTTCTTAAACCAAACGGTTCATTTATCCATTTTTTTTAACACTTGGCGGAAATATAGATACCAAAATTCTTAAATTTTATTTTAATCCTTAAAAAGCGAGCTGACATTTCTAAATTAGGTTATACATTGCTATAAGTTGACAATTTATATTTAAATAATTAATAAGTTATAAATATAACTCCAATGAAGCGCACTATGTTTTATAAATTATATTAATCTAAGGAGTAGATTGCATTTGAATAATATTTTAGGTTAGGTGTGACATTTCACAATTCATCATTAATATTTCCAAAACTCCAGCACGATTAATTTATTATAATGGGACAAACATTTTAATTTAATCGAATTTAAGAAAAACAATTTTACTTTGTTCATTAACGAAGCCTTCTTCGGTAATGGTGAAATAAAAACCACAAACTCATAATAAAATAAAAAAAAACAAACGTACATCAATCATTACAAATGACGTCACAGGGGAATTAGAGACCTCAGAAATTCCGCGCTAAAATACTTATACTATACTCTATGTCTCTGTCAAGTATTGAATTTATTATGGTATGATGGAAAAAATGGAGTTATTAATTCTTATGTATTTTAATTTGAAGATATTTGAATACCTTTTCGTTTAATATTGTATTAACAACATAAGTAAACTTCTCCATTACAGAAAGCAACCAAAAAATTACAAAGAAATTCGATCTTACTTAATTGTTGATTACTTTTTATTTAAAAATTATACTAATTATTAATAATAAATTAATTCAATAAAGCTGATTAAATTAATTGATCAAAATTTATGGTCTTTACAAAATAGCATTTTAAGTAACAGTTGTTTAGACTATACAAGAGTTTCTACTTTTGAAAACTACCATAAAAATAGACACGTATTTTTTTCTACTGTAAATTTCTTTAAATATTTTATAGTTGTGATTTGTGAAATGAAGCAGCTATAGGTGAGTCGTTAATCACAGAAATACACCTCCTCTTTTGTTTTTCTGTGTTAGGCGACTTACTTAATCTCCCTAGTTCGTAACGATGTAAATATTCTCTTTGCAAGAGACGTCTCTTTGAAAAACTTTCTCAGAGTAGGACTGTAAAAATAAAAAAACCCTAATAATAGTTTTTAAGTTACTTAGTTTTAGTGTCTGTACATATGCTCCAAGAGAGTCGGATTCAATCATGAGGTCACAATTATGTCGATTAGTAGAATAGTCAGATAGAATTAGACACTCTAGTATAACGTCAAGGGGATGTATGTTTTATGGCAGTATGTATTATGATCATAGCTCGCTAATTTCGTATGTAAGACCTGGAAAATTCGGTAGATCTAATTAAGTGAATGAATGAATGTAATAAGTAATAGGCGATCAAATAAGGGGATTTGTAAGGGGCATGACAGTGGAAACGTCGGGAGGGGACGCTCTAGTAAGACGTACACCGACCTGTTTGGACTTCACTTGACGTCGGTACATCAAGTTATCACAAACTGTCAAATTTCCCCAATGGATAATAAACTTTATTGTTTGGAAATTAAATTGAAAATCGGTTGAAGAAATTTGACAGTTTTGGATACCATGCTGTGTGACTGTACCTACTTCAAAATGGTAAGGTGTATGGCTCTAGAAACCGACGCGTATGTAAGATGCATGAATGTGGACGAAGCAAAAGGAGTATGACTATAATAATTATCAAGTAGGTTTAAGTATTTCTTTTTTAAGTTCGTTTTTAGAGTTCCGGACCAAAAAGGTTTGGTGTGGATGGTGTATCTGGATGGTGTTCCAGTGTATCTATGTATCTAAAAGACTTGTCTCGCACTTTCATAGAACAATAAACTAAAGGTTTGCCTTACTAATTAACAGACAATATAGTAAAACAAAAGCAAAGACAACGCAAATTTAAAACGGATGATAATGATGTATCAGTGTATGTATCTCTGACATTTGTTTTTTTTTCATGATTACAGAGACAAGGTGATCCCGTATATTTTCTGTAGTTTATTTCTGTCTTTTTATATATATTTTTTTTTATTCAACAGTAGTAGTAACTAACAAAGCGGTCAGTAAAGTCGAATAGCTGGCAATTGTAAAACCATTTTCATCGCATATAATAAAATAATATATTTTTTATTATAACTCCTGAATGCAGAATACTAACTCCTTTTAAATTTTGTTAATTACATAACAGTGTGACTGTGAAGTGTCAATAAAATAACACTTAGGTTGTAATCGTAGAATATAAGTATATTTAAAAAATAATTAAGGTTAATTTAAGGAATTAATTCTGCTTAGAAAAAGCATCAATATTTATGCAGTAGGTAGGTTAGGGCTCGTTCACACGGCAACCTTATTTTAGGGCAACTCTGTCATTTTGTAAAAAAAACGCGATTGCCGAGTGAGCGTGTTTAATAAGTTTTCTTGTCAGTGTATTTGCGAGTATTACTAAGTCTATTTTGCTTTTTGTCAACTAACACTAATAAACTACTAACGACAACAATAGTTATATCTAGATATTAAAAGTTTAATGGCATCGGTCTCGTTTACCCACCATTGCAATAAACTTGTCTTGCCATAACATTAGACTGGCAAATAAATAAATTGAACTTATCGTACCATTGAGTTCTATAATTATACAATGTCATTCTAAGTAAAAATGTCGGACAGCTAACTTTATTACAAAACTGTTTATACCTCAATTTCAATACTTACTATTTAATATAATAACAAAACAAGTAACAAGAAATTATATATTTATCTTTCCTTTTTAATTCTACAGCAAACTAGTGACTTGCTTACAACTGCCAAACGCAATGCTATGCCTTTTATTTAGCTTAAAAGACATACATTTTTATTTTTCTTGCAAATAAAGTTTTAATTTAATTTTAAAAGCTCACCAAAACCTACATATACTATGATATTACTGTAACACGTAATCATAATCAGAAAGTTCGGTATAGTAGCCTTTTACAGGCGAGCACAACATGTTTTGAGAAAGGTAAGATCTTCATCCAAAGTAATCAATCCAAGAAGCCTGTATACGGAGTATTCGAACTAAATTTTTTTTTGTCCATGTACTAAGGTAATTTAAAAGACTTTCAACTCTCATAAACTTGCCATTTTAGAAAATCAACGTTGCCAAATTTTAATATTCATGCACTTTTTTTATATAAGCACGATAATTATATTCGGTCAAGAATCTGGAATTTGTTGTCAAAACTGATAGAAAAATAATGATCAATTCGGTAAAGGTGCTGTTACACGGCCGCTTCAAATTACGCAATTACAAGCAATTTTGATGTCACGTACCAGATATTCATTTGATGGAGCAATTGTTGCCGATATGTATAGACCACGAATACACTACATAAATTATTGTTGAAATAATAATTAAAGAACTATCACTTGATTCACTACTTCGGGCAACGTTCGCCGGCTACCACTTAAGTACTCTTTCACTTACGACAACTATCGCTGGCAACCAATCCCGTCTAACAACACCTTAAGACTAGCAAAGTATTACAACGCATAAGGACAGTTTTGCTGAACTGAAGGTTAACCCCCTTTTATGTTGTCCCAACAGTATGCAATCTTAAATTCAATGTCTTGTCCGATCTTCCCGAATCGACAGCAAACGGAAAGAGAAGAGCAAAAAAAAAGAAATAATTGATATATATTCAACTAGATTGGTCTAGTATTCTGCTACTACAGTTTCCGCTTGACCGATTATAATACAAAAAGGATTTTATGTAACTTTGAAAAAAAATATATTAAGGACTAAAAGCTATTTAATGGAATTTGTAACTGTTTAGGAATTTTAATGAATAATAAGATGATGTGTATGTGATTTAAAACATTTAATTTTATATTCCTCTTACACTTGTCGCAAAATTTAAAGTTTTTGGATGTTTAACACCTATTATATATATACATAAATAAGTATATTAGACATAGTATTCTATTTTATAATTTGAATAGTTTTTATTTTATTCATAGTGAGAGCTCTCCTTAAGGATGATACAATAATTATGAAAAAATAATGTTAATGAAACCAAACCCTATCTTACTTTTAAGTTTTGATCAATAAATAATTATGGAATGTATATGTTTTGTGCCATGCAGTTTCAATATTTTATTTGTGTCAAACAAAATTGTGTGTCAGTTTATCTGTTTTTTTTTGGAAATAAATTATTTTTATTTAGAAAAAAAAAATGTTTTTATTACATACAAGCCATTTTATTTAAAATTAATTACATAGTTATTTATAATTTTAAAGTTGTGTGCAATTTTCGGATACTACATTTTCAACATAATAATACCGACAATATCAACTTGTTAGGTAAGTATTGATAAAAAATGAAAGAAAAAATAATTTTGTTTTAATTATTACGCTCATAAATTTATATTTTAGCTATATAAATCGCCAAAAAGGCCAATAATTTGATAAAATTTCGCCAATTACACAGAAGTTGGAGCTCAACAAATCTAGTTTAATTATATAGTTAATTTTATTTTACATTAGTCATGTGTTTTCCTGAGCATCGTTCGAAATCTATACTTATAATAAATCTGTAGAGAGGTCAATTCTGTACATGAAATATATTTCCAAAATAACTATCAGCGGGTGATTAGTGATCGATACTGACGCCAAAAATGCAATCAGTAAAATTTTTGTCTGTCTGTCTGTCTGTCTGTATGTTCGTTATAGAAACAAAAACCACTCGACGGATTTCAACGAAACTTGGTACAATTGTTCTTCATACTCCTGGGCAGGTTATAGTATACTTTTCATCACGCTACGATCAATAGGAGCAGAGCAGTGAAGGGAAATGTTGGGAAAACAGGAGAACTTACTCCATTTTTTAAGCTTCCGTCGCGTGTGCAGCCTTAATGGTTAAAGCTACACAGAAATCATGTATGACGGAAATGTTCTCCTTAAAATTATATAAAAAATATTCCACGACGGCAAATGTCTATCTTTTATGGTTGACTCACAATAACACGTGTAACTCCCGATAGCTTAGCAGTTCGGAGCTTTCTGATTATATTTGTCTAGTCTTACGTTAGGTGACTGACTGACTGACATAGTGATCTATCAACGCACAGCCCAAACCACAGGTTATAGTATACTTTTCATCACGCTACGATCAATAGGAGCAGAGCAGTGAAGGGAAATGTTGGGTAAATGAGTGATTCATGAGTAAGGTTTCAAGCTATAAAACATTACGCTACAACCCTTAGGAACGGGGCAACGCAGGTGAAACCGCGGGCGAAGAACTAGGGAACAAAGTAACTATTCCACGCGGACGAAGTCGCTGGCAAAAGCTAGTCATAAATATAGATACTTTAAGTAGCTCTTCTTTTCATATTTTGTTTAAAAAATATAGATAATAGCAACCGCTACTCCAATAATCACCCTCAGATCTATAGGTTTACTAGTGCCTAGACCGCATTATGTACATGCCTTGTCGCATAAGAGGCTTTACTTAGTAAATACTATACTAATACGCAGTAATTTAATTGAAATTCCTTCTTATAAAATATTAAGGACAAACAAATTGTGAAGTATGCACTTTGTGTGATGCTCGAGAACGTTTGCCACGATCCAGTTGGAAGCTGCCGGAAAATTTTGAGAAGTATGCGCTCAGAAAGCGGTGTACTATATATACTACTACGCAGTAATTTAATTGAAATTCCTTCTTATAAAATATTAAGGACAAACAAATTGTGAAGTATGCACTTTGTGTGATGCTCGGGAACGTTTGCCGCGATCCAGTTTGAAGCTGCCGGAAAATTTTGTAAAACTCAGTTTTCTAAGCACTTATCGTCCTACATGTGCGTAAAATTAAAATTGAAGATGAGTTCTTTTCAAAGACATCTTATAAATTATTTACTGAATCAGTAGTCTTAGAGTCACAAGCCCATCTGCTGAGCCTGGGTTCAATTCCCAGATACAATAAAATGTTGGGTTTTTCTAAGAAATTCTCAATAGCACCTTGGTGTTTGAATTTGTGAAAATGAAAATTCCCTTCTTTCTTTATCTTGGATATTAATAAATCCGCAGTACGGACTCGAAGCTATACATTTATGTACCAAGGTCATAACGTTTTACCTAAACTGGGAGTCGAACCGAAAAATTTCTTTTTATCGCCGCTTATAACATAACAAGGTACCTAATCTCTCTAATTAAATAATATATAGTTACCTAACAAATAAGTATCTTCCTATATACTACATATTTTAACTTTGATAAAGCGTGGTCGAAAATTGCCGAGCGTTTTGTCATTTATCTATCTGCCGGGGGAAAATCCAAACTTCGGGCTGTTACTGAAAATTTCCTAACAGGAAAATCCAACAAAAATGAACTTACTCAAGTTGGAAATCGGTTTGAATAAATATTTGAATAAATATTTCATACAGTTAGACACATTTCAGAAATAAGTAGATATAATTACTAAAAATATTTTTAAATTAATCAATAACGCATGACACTAAAATTTGCATTAGAAGTACTAAGCACTAAATCTATGTCTCTCGTTAAATTAAACCTAAAATACCAACCTGTTTTTTATTTACGGAGCATATTGTGCTCAATAAATTTACCCAAACTATATAGATAAAATAACTTTTAAGAAAAAGTAACACCGCCTTCAAAAACATAAAAAAAATAATGTTATGTGCGAAACAGTTTCGGAAGTCGGTGCTTTTGATTTGATCGGATATTTTAATTTCGGCGGTTTTACTTTTACTTAAAAGTTATTTTATTTCAACATTTTTAGTAGCGAGTAAAATTTTTACATATAGGTACCTAGACGATGTTATCATTTTATTATTTACTCAGTCGTTACGTGTCATTTTCAGTTTGTTCTAAATTTTGTGATCAGATTAGATATCAGATAAAATTTGTGGGGCCTTTGAAGTATGACCTAAGGATAAAAAAAGAATAGTTTAATTGGTTCATAATTGACGGAATAATCGCGTAACAAACATACAAAAAAAAACATACAATCAATTGAGAACCTCCCCCTTTTTGAAGTCGGTTGAAAAGAACATAAGAGTTTGGGCAACGCTAAATTGTGTAGCAGACGTAAAGGTAGTAATCATTTAGAGAAGGATTTCTTAAAGTAGGATTCGTGATATGAATATAAAAGCCCAGATCCACTCTGTTCACTCTTAATATATTTATTAGGAAACTTATGCAGTAATTCATGCGTGTAATTTCACGTGGAATTTGGAAATTCTGAAGGGCTTCCGCGGCTACAAGATTATGAACCACTGATTTAGAGATTGTGGCGCGTGGCCAAGTAATAACTATGCTCATTAATCGATCCGTTAAGCTGTCTGTCACGGTCAGTCTAGGGATGGGTTCTTAAATCCGTCTGTCCCGGCTGTCACACGGAGACCTATGTAAGTCCTGTACAATACCTCTAAAAGTTCAAATAATCGAGCGTGGATTCGTGGAATCAATTCATATATTGGAGTTCTTCAAAAACCTTTAGCAAACGAAATAATATAAGCCGCCATTTTAGTCCTGCAGAACAATTCATAATTAAATTTAATATAAGTCAGATTATATTTTATTGCTTTGCGAAAAACTTTGACAACAATGCGTTTGTCAGCCAAGTGTAAAGGGGTCTTTGAGCGTAACTTTGAGTGACGTAAGCGGCCATGCGCCAAATGTGATCAAACCTTTATTCAATTCATTCGGAATGAGACTTGCATTTAGAAATAAGATCTCTTTATTCTTATTACAATTTTATTAAATTACTACGATTTATTATTAAGGTTACGTTTTATTTGAACTATTTATAATAATTCAATATTGACATATTTGCTGGTTAGGCATTAAGTCTGCCCCTTTAGTGTAGTAGTTGCAAGTGGCTATTGTGTTCTCAGTTTGATTCTCAGTTCGAGAAATGCGCTAGGGTCGATAAAACAAAGAATTAAGAGTATAATGATCAGTCAAATTTTTACATATAAGGTATCTAGGTAAATACAAATACCTGATTATCATCTACTACAAATATTTTTAAATAAAACTTTTAAACATATATGTACTTTTCAGAAGAGTATTTATTAATTTTGTTTAAATAATAAATTAGAACTTAAGCATTGAACTTAAGCATCTGCCTTCATTTAATAATTTAACCGCAAATTGCCTACAAAAACTCTGTATTTTAATATCCAAATATAATAAATTCACCGACAGTATTTTGTACTTGAGACAGTTTTTAGAGGGATGACTTCTACTTAAAATTGATGAAATCTTTACGTTTTTAATTAAACATACCACCATACAATCACCCCTGTATTCACTGAAGGGTTGGGCAGAGGTGTACTAATGTAGGTATAGCCACAGGTATGTTTCAGGTCCCATGTAGGTACCGAGCCTATTGCCATTAATCGGGCACAAATCCAGACTGCGAGCTGCTATTGAGAATTTCATAGAAAAACCTAATAACATTTTGCTCGATTTGGGGGTCGAACCCTAGAGGGTAGCAGTCGCACTTGGGACCACTAGACTAATGAGGCAGCGTTTATATTTTTGAGGATTTATTAGGTTTTGTTACTATCGACCAGACACAATTGGTTTTCCCAATAACCCAGAGACTCACGCGCACCGCCCTTGTGTCTATTAGACCACAGTATAATGCAATGTCATGATTAATTGAACTTTATTGAAATGAAATGAAATGATATTTATTTCTGTAAATAGATCTGTCAAAGATACTTTTACATGTATTTTTTTTAAGTACTAGATGGTGTCGGCATTTCCTAGCTGACGACCTCTGAGAAGAAACACCGAAACATGAATATATAACATGAATATACCTAAGTACCTATTTAAATAAAAGCACTTTCCGGATTCTATCGCGTTATAATATGGGATAGGAGGGCAAACGAGCAGACGGATCGCCTGATGGTAAGCGATCACCGCCGCCCATGGACACCCGCAACACCAGAGGAGTCACGAGTGCGTTGCCGACCTTTTAAAAGGGGATTGGGCGTCCGGTAACCTCACTCACTCGGCGAAACACAACGCAAGCGATGTCGCAGAACTCAGTATAAATTTTATTGATACACATTTTTGACCGACTTCAAAAAGGAGGAGGTTCTCAATTCAATTATTCCGTCAATTATGATTTTGAAGAGAGAAGAAGAAGAGAACAAGAAGATCTGAACACAAAATTTAGAACAAAACTACAATAATACTTAACGACCCAGTGAATGATAACGTCGTCTAGCATAACAATCTACTCGCTACTCAAAATGTGTTTTTTTATTTTTATAATACCTATATCCGAACTCAAGATTCGAGGCTTCTCTTTGAACTTTGATTGTCATCCGAATATAAGATTACTTGCAAATTAAAGACAATCGGAGTTTGGCTAACAGAATACTGTTATTAAGAGAAGCTTTTATCGGTAATCTAAAATTGAAACATGAATATAGCCATTAGGGGAATGATTGCCCGTAATAGGTCTCTAAATTACCAAGAGAATCTCTTAACAAGCCTTTGTACACTTTGATTACAAATAATTTATTTGTATCGGCAATATTACTAACCAGTGGCGGACTAAGCTCTTCGGGGGCCCGGGGCGGTAACACTAATTGGGGCCCCCATACTACAAGTCATAGCGCGTGCCGGGCCCCTATTATCTATGGGTCGTACGGGTGTGTGACTATGATATAGGAATAGACGAATATTTTTTTGCGATTTCTGAGTTAATCTGACTGTCTCGGTAGTTTAGTGGTCCCAAGCGGGACTGCTACGCTAAAGGTCCTGGGTACGATCCCCAGGTCGAGCAAAGTGTTACTGGGTTTTTCTGTGAAATTCTCAGTAGCAGCTCGGATTCTGGACTTGTGCCCGGTTAATGTCAATAGGCTCGCCCCCTGTTACATGGGACCTAAACATCCCGGCGAAATGTGGGTGTACACTAGTACGCATCTGCCCAACCTTTCGGGGAATACAGGCGTAATGATGGTATGTCCTGAGTTAATCCCGTAGTAAAGGTTATCAACGTGCAAGCGTACATTGACCCTTTAAATTTTAAAGTATTTGTTACTGATTCCAATGAATTTGACCAAAAAGGACTTCTTCTCGAGATCTTGAGTCCTCCCAGGATCACGGGCCCGGGGCGGACCGCCCCTTTCGCCCTATCCTTAGTCCGCCACTGTAACTAAGTTTCGTGATTATTGTTATGTCAATTAAAGCAGAGCCATACAATACATTAAGCTTTGACGTGGTATGGTCAACAGCACATCATACCAGATAATATCCAAAACTGTCAAATTTCTTCAATCGATTTTAAATTTAATCTCCATATAATAGAGTTTATTATCTATCGGGGAAATTTGACAGGTCGTGGTAGCTTGATGCGCTGTTGACTGTACATCTCTGCTGATGAGTTTGTCTGGGATGGTAACATTTTTTTTAAATAGCCTGTTTTGTCCCACTGCTGGGCAAAGGCCTCCCTTAACTCACTCCAGGATTTTTATCCTGGGCTTTCTCATACCACGTTGGCAAAAAGCGGTCAAGATCATCTCGCCAACGTCTCCTCTGCCTAGAAGAAACCGATTCACTCATGATTTAAAGACCCCCAGATTATATCTATCGGGGAAGACCCACTCGGGAAACACATTCCACATTTCAGCGGTACGCATGATAAAAGTCATAACATTACGTCACAGGTACAACCTTGCTATAAACCGTGTCATCCTGACCATGACCGATGATATTGCCACACTAAGCTCACTTGGCAGATTTATTGGCAGATCCTGGCCATATATTCTTATTTAGAAGCGAAAAATATCATACTGCCCGAACTAATAGTACCGATGTCAATTTTTGCCATTTTGTTTGTCTTAGATGCAGGTAGAATTTTTATTGAACTTTTTATTTGAGAGTGCGTAAGTAGGTGTCTTAAGTTACGGAGCCTGCCCCCTGAAGTCGAGAGAAGTGGGGGCTAGAAATATGGAACGGACAGTGAATCCCGTGCAATTCTGCATAATTGCACGAAATTGTGTCATTTTGGTCACCTCCAACCGATAAAGGTGTGATTCTACCCGTTATCCTGACCAACGTTCCTTATAAAATTCTTACGAGTTTTATCACATAGGTACGTGGAAAAAAGACGCTACGCTAAAGGTCTTGGGTTCGATTTCTAGGTCAAGGAGTGTTATTGGATTATTATTTTCAATCCTCAGCTTCGAGTTTGGATCCATGCCCGGTTAATGGCAATAGGCTTGCTACCTATCATATGAGATTTAAATACCTCTGCCTTTGGGGAATACAGGCGAAATGGTATGTTATGTTATGTAATACAACAACCTTTTAAAATCAAGTCAAGGTAAAGCAAAGATAAAAATATCAATCCAAAAATTATCTGTATAGGCAATTTTACCCTATTTCATAACGAATCCATTGAGAACGATAAATAAACGATTTGATTTTCCTTGATCATATTTTTACGTACAAAATTTAGGACATACCCCTGACTGCGGCTTTGATAGCGATGCGGGGTGTCGTTACACGTGGAAAACTGAATGATAGTACTCACTAATTGCTGAATCCGAAGTCCTGCGTTCGATTGCCACGTCGAGCAGTATTATCGAAATTTCCTGTGAAATTCTCAGTAGCAGCTCGGAGGTAGGATTTGTGCATTTATGATTTGTTAGGTTAATGGCTTGTCCCTATTTCATGGGACATAAACACACTTACCGATGAACTGTGGGTGTAGTACATTAGTGCACTTCTGCTTAACCCTTCCATCCTACCATCCGCCCGGAATACAGGCGTGATGGTATGTTATAATGATCTATACTCTCAATAATAATAAGTAATTTGATTTAAGACATCAAACTTTAAAACATTTCAGTTTGTCCGAACTCAAATATAATTATTATGCTTACTCTAGGGTGCCACAATTTTGTATTCAAAATATATTTTATTGTTATCTCAACAACGTATTTCCAAAATAAAATATGCTTTCGTGATTACCTAGAGAAATCAAGTCGGTTCATTCATCTTATTTATAAAAGAATAATCCCGGGAACGTGTACCTATAGTAAATATATACCCTGTATGTACATATTTATTATAAGATCGTTGTTTATTTAGCGATATTTTTGTGCTACAAATGATCGCTATGATTTATGTTATCATTACTTAATATTAATGCCGCGTATTTGTGATTAATGTTCAAATTATACGATATTAATTAATATCAGTATGAATGTAGATGTGTAAATGTAAATTTCCTCGTGAAAATGCTGTCTGTTGAAGGTCTATCAAATAAATGTCTAACATAAAACTTTTGATTTAGTTGGAACGGTAGCTTAGTAGTAAATAGGTAAGATAAAATAGGATCACTAGATCCGATTGGCTGTCTATATAATCTAAACGTCAAAATTTGATATTTTTCGGTGGTTTAAATTGATTTAATTACCAAATTGTTCACGATAGACGCCTGATTGGCAATTTAGAAGATTACTAGGTATTGGACATATTATGCTACTATTAGTCTGGATTATATTTTGAACAGTTTATTAGAACAAGAAATTTACTTGATTAAAGGTTTATTTATTGAGTTTCTTGCTAGCTCTTCTCCATAAAACCTACGTACTCGTACTATTTGAAGCTTCGCCTAGTACTTATTTGACATTTTAGTATTTTTTATACATTGAGGTAGCAAAAAATTTGGTTTATGGTTGGATTATAAAATGATTCCACGAAATTATCTACTCATTACAAATAAAAAGTTTACCACTCATAAAAGCACCCCAAATGATTTTTACCGAGAATACCTATTTGAAAAGATGAGAAAGATTTTTCTTCACCAACATTCATTCAAGCGTGTGTTTCATCGTATCTAATGTTGTTGAGCAAAATATATTTTATGAAGTCATTCGAGCGTGTTATTTAGGATGGCAACACTGGTGGGTTTCTTGATATTTGACTTACAACCCTAAACATACATAACATAATCAACTCATTATACCGTCCCACTACTGGGCACAGGTCTCCTCTTAGAATGAGAGGGATTACGCTATAGTCCCCCCCGCTGGTCTAGTGCGGGTTGGCAGACGTCACACGCCATCAAGAAAATCTCTCAGGCATGCAGGTTTTCTCACGATGTTTTCCTTCACCGTTTAAGCGCGTGATAATTAAATTAATTTATACGCACATGACTTCGAAAAGTTAGAGGTGAGGCGTGCCTTGGGCAACCCTAAAACCCTTTGAAAAAAATACCCATTATGTACGATCTCTGATCGAATTAAATGGTAAAGACGTGGCTCAATTTCCTACATCAGATAATCGAGATAGCTTTAAGCCCTTTTTTATTAATTATTTGTCTTTGTATCTTTTTGTAATGCTTGGAAAAGGCACTTCAGCTCGTATTTAGAGACGATTTCAAGGTTGATGGCGGTTTTACCCTGTCGAGGTAAGGCTTGGATGGGGTAGGAGAATTGAAGTATTTGTTCGTACAATATTGAATTTAACTGCTGCATGAATAGAGTATTTATAACTTCGTACAACGATCTGAATGAGCGTCAACATCGATCGACCAGTTACATCATTTTATTACAATATATTTTTGGCTTCATTTTAATTTTGCTGACAATAAGAATCTTTTTATAGCTGACTGTACTACTTAATAAGAATTAATTTTACTGGTTTCTGACACTTACGCGAATATTAGACATTGAAATAAAACTATTTTTTACGGATTTTATCGCGTTGTATTAATATTATTTAATTCCCGACGTTTTGGATCCTTTACAGCATCCATGGTCACGGGCCTAACAGCTACCTTACATTTTTGTTATTTATTGGCGATCCGATTCACACAGAACGAGCTCACCGTATCCTTCGGTCTTGCAGTTTTGGGCTTGGATCCCGATTTAATGGAATCTATAATGGGGTTCCAAGCAGGTGGTAAGCCCCAGCCATCTTCTCTATTGAAATTTGGGTGTTTTTTAATTTCAATAGCCTCGCGAATCATCCTGGAATTAATCGGTTTTCTTTTGCTAGGACTTGTGGTTTATCAAATCTGATGTAGTGTTACGCCTTGTCAATAGTATGTTCACAAACTGCTGACTTCTTGGAACGGCGGTGTTTGACATCGGCGATATCAAATGTCATGAAGAATTCATTTTTTTATATATTGAGTTAATATAAAAGCCTTGGGCTGCATATAAAATTCAGTGTCAACAGTTTTGAGTAGATAGTGACAATATCTGATATCATTTATGTTCTGATCTGCGTGTAAGTGCATTCATAGCAATGGGATTTTTCCAATAAGTGGCAACCCTCGTCACAGCTATCGAATGGTATCACTTTAAATTATACGCATTATGACACTTCGCGACCTTTAACAGGCTTGTGGGACCAGATTTATAGTCAACCGTGCATTGCATCCCGTAGAAAGGTAACTTTAATGTCAATGCAGGCGAAAATGTTTTGGTATCTACAATTATTTGCTCTAAATAACTTTCTATAGAAGCCTGATCTTGGCAGGAAAAAAAAACAAATTTGGTATGTTGTTGCCTTCTTTAAAAAATTAGAGCCCTGTTTATTGTTAATACAGAAAATTGCGCGCATGCCTACAGAGGTATCCAGGGGATTTGTGCTAAATTTGGATATAATAAAAGTGTCTTAAATGGCGTATTTTTTTGTGAAATCTTTAACCAGCTAACTTTAGTAAAATTCTATAAAAATATAAAAAAATATCTGATGCTACTCATACAGTGCTAGCTGTCCTAAGTGCGGCTGCTACGCTAGAAGTTCTAGGTCCAATTCCCAGGTCGAGCAAAGTGTTAATTTCTATTAAATTCTCAGTAGCAGCTAGCTGTATATATCACGAGAAAATTGAAAATATCGTTAATTCTGCGAGATGATATATATAAGTTGACGAAATATTTCAGAGCGGTTCATTTGTTTTATCTTTTTTGCAACATCACGTAAAAACAATCAACGCGGGTGTCATCAAAGATCCCTGATGAGAAGCAGAAACGAGCCAGCCTTATCAACACACGCACTGAATCATTATAGTGTACTCGTATACGAAGGGCGATGTACGAATAATCTCTCTCACCTCCATTGAATTAGGTATCGTGCTACGTTTACATAGCACTTGATCGTTGTATTTTTTAGAATACTGCAATGCTCGCGAACGTATTTGTCTCACGTTCAATGTTCAAGCACACTTTAGAAACCCTTGACCTCAGCCAACTCTTGAAGTTTTCTTGACACCTTACCCTTAACTACACGTACAGTCGACAAAAGAAGTATACAGATAGGTACAGACAGTCAACTTCATGCGTCTTGACATAATTTGCATAATAATTAAATATCCGAAAAGTTTTGGTATGTATGCATCTATCGATCATTTTTCTTATTAGCATGGAAAATCCTTATGGACCGTTTGCCACTTGGGAGGCGGCTAGGTGTCCGACTGAAAATACTACTTGGTTTTTTATTAATTTATTATTTTATTTCGGGCGACTAGGCCCATAGAAGACAAACACGATTATTTTTCACTCAATAATAAATAGGCTATTTTCTTTATTTTTTATTTTTTTAGTAAAGGAAAAAATTCAATCGCGGGCAGGATTCGAACCCGCGTCTTCTGTTTTGATATACCAGATGCTCTCACCTCTAAGCCACCGCGAACCCTACCCGCATGATTGAAATTTTGCCTTCACATTGTGAATTTACGTCATACGTGGCTTAGAGGTCAGAGCGTCTGGTATATCAAACCAGAAGACGCGGGTTCGAATCCTGCCCGCGATTGAATTTTTTACTTTACTAAAAAAAAAAACTTAATAATCTTAGCATGGAAAATGCAAAAAAATCACAAGAAGATAATAAATAGGCTTTCCTTGCCCGATATGTACCTACTATAGGGCCATGGGATTCGTGTCATGCGCCACGACCGTGACCTTCAACTGACAACAACAACAACTGATATGTAACAAGGCTTATCTATTTTTAATTGTAAAATTTTCATTGCAAATGTGTTGTTCGTTTTTCTAAATAAACAATTTATTTTTATTATTTTGACATAATATCGCGTGATACATTATTATAGAATATTTGTCAAAGCACAGATGTCGTTAGCCGCCTGTATACCTGACTCTTTTGTTGACTGTACTATCACCATATCGATGAGATGGCCCTTTAGTATGTTTTTTTTCTGAAATTAACACACTCAATATTTTCGGTAATCACACATGACGTAGTAGGTAGCAGAGAGTAGATAATGTCAGTTTTTATTTTTAAGACAACTTTTAACGTGTATATGTGAGTGTGTGAAAAAGTGAATTTGACGATAGAGGGCGTTAGGGTATATAAATATAATAAGGGAAGCCTATTGCCAAATTCGGGGCTGTCACTGTTTCAAATTCAAACTGAAATCTTTATTTCATACTAGCTTCTGCCCGCAACTTCGTCCGCGTGAACTTCAGAATTGGATCCGACCTGGATAAAAAGTAGCCTATGTGCTAATCCAGACTATAATCTATCTCTGTACCAAATTTCACCTACATCCGTTCAGCCGTTCTGGCGTGAAAGAGTAACAAACATCCATACATCCATACTCACAAACTTTTACGTTTATAATATTAGTAGAATGTAATTAGGATGTTACAAGTTACGATATGTTGTAAGTTAAGATTTCGAAGTATGATCGCAGTATTACCTAATGAAGGAGAGAGATATACGAGTACTTAATGCCATAACCTCATTGAAAATAAAGACTTACAAACCATTCAAATTGTTGAGTGTGTGAACTATTTTTATTTCACTTGTCATGACACCGAGCTGCTAGTGACAATAAAAAATCCCAATAACTCTGCTGGACCTGGAAATCGTACCCAGAACATCTAGCGTACCAGTCGCGCTTAGGACCACTAGATTAATGAATTATAAAAACAATAAAGAAAATATCTGCATTTTTTATTTATCCCCGAGATTGTCGAGATCGTCATCGTTAAAATGTCTTCCAAAGGCTAAGAAATTCTTTCATCTCGTAAAGGAAATTTGAAAATTTTTTTGGTAACAATAATTATTTGAAGTTCAAAATATAAAGCGAACGCCTAAAGCTTTTAGAAAAAGACGTAAATATTTGTTTTCATTCTTAAGATTCAAAGTTTAAACAAAAAAAAAAATTAAAATTAATGTGACGTTATTTGGAAAGTGTGTTGAACTTTGCTATTTCTTAAGTTTAGTAAAGAAGGGAAGTTATTTCGTAAAAATTAAACTCCTGTGAATATGATAGCAATGTTTGAAAGATTCCAGGGTCCGGCGGAGTCTGATTTGTCCATACAAAGGTAATACAATTTTAACGTGGGAGAGCCATGCTTCGGCACGAATGGGCCGGCTCGACTGGAGTGATACCACGGCCTCACAGAAAACCGGCGTCAAACAACGCATCGTTGTGTTTCGCAGAGTGAGTGAGGTTACCGGAGGCCCAATCCCCTTTTAAAAGGCGGGCAACGCGCTTGTGACTCCTCTGGTGTTGCGGATGTCCATTGGCGGCGGTAATCGCTTACCATCAGGCGATCAATCTGCTCGTTTGTCCCCCTATCCCATAAAAAAATAAATAAATAACTAAATAAATCGTAATTCAAACACAATTTAATAAAACCATCTTACTATTCAGATACTTTCGGATTCAGATACCGTTAATCTAGATTCCTACCCTACCATTAATCCAAAATAGTTTACTGGAAATAAACGAGAGAAAAACAAGAATTACATTCCCTTACATTTATTTCCAGTGAAGCATTTTGGACGATTTTAAAAATAATAAAATAATCACGTAAATTAAAAAAAACTGCCACTAATCTACTTACCTTTAGATAGATTTTTGTGAATAAAACCCAGGTGGATCAATTTTGGACAACGGTATTTAGAAATAAAAAATAAAGTTTAAAATAAGCATTAAGCATACATAATCAACCCATTACATTATCCCGCTGCTGGGCACGGGTCTCCTCTCAGAATGAGAGGGATTAGGCTATAGTCCACCACGCTGACCTAGTGCGGGTTGGCAGACTTCACACGCCATCGAAAAAATCTCTCAGGCATGCAGGTTTCCTCAGAATGTTTTGCTTCACCGTTTAAGCGCGTGATAAATAACTATTAATACGCACATGACTTCGAAAAGTCAGAGGTGGGTGCCTTGGATTCGAACTCGATACCTTTGACTTGGCAGTCCTATGGTCATATCACTAGGTTATCAGTGACCGACATTAAACATCATACAATTATATGTACATACCACCCATTTACCTACCGTAATAAAGTTTACATAGATTTATAATGAATTTCCAAACTTCTATGCGAGTAATGTTACTTAGTTGAACCTTTCACATTTAAATTAGTTCAATAAAACACTTTAAAACGTAAATGGAGCGAGACTTCACAACAAATGTGCTTAGTTTTGAGTTTGTAAAGTGAAAATCTCTTCGTGTTAAAGAGAATTGCATCTTTGTTCAAGATAAAAAGTGCCTATTAATTTATTCTTTGCTTATTGACTATATAGGTATATGACCGTGTTAATGAGAGATTTTTAAACGGCGGTATCCTAATGGCTACGGCGTCGCACTTGCGATCATTTGGTTGCCGGAAACATTGCACTACCGACGTGAACCCACTCGTAACACATACTAGTAATGTGCGACCCACATTGCGAGTAAGCTTTAAAAATATATAAAAAATGTTGAAATACCACATTATTCATAACAATTAAATATGTACTCTTACTTAATATTAGACACCGCTCTGACACACGGTTTAGCTTTACTTTTAATTTTTGTGAATAAATAACTGTTACGTCTACAATTTAAAACAATTTTCGATTGATACTCTTACAAATGACACAATTTATTCGAATGTCTTACACGAATCCAAATATCGGAGAATTCAGAGGGCAGCTGCGATTTAATCGGGGTCAGAAGGTATCCTATACCGTATTCTGCTGTCTTCTTCTAAGCATACATTTTGTGGGTTAAATATGGCTATGTTGATAGGTCATTTTACAAATTTCATTCAAATAATAAATTCTGGTCATGCAGATTTTTTGAAGGGTCAAAACAGAGGTATGTAGTCGTAATTACACCTCTAAATTGATTCGTTTATAGAGAGCGAGTCAAAATTCCGTAATCGCATGTACCCGCGATAATCTCGTATTTCAACCCACCCTATTCGCATGGGAATTTCCCAAAATCCCGTTTAAGGGCTCACCTACATCACATAACTGTTTGATTGGTAGAAAGCGTGGTGTTTAGCGGTTAGGGTAGATAATCATCTCGCCCCAGTCACCATTACCGTTGTCAAATGTCGGTCGATTCACTCGAGACAAATTTATGTGCGTTCCACAGATATTTTGTTTTGGGTCAGAGTGTCCATTAATTGTCTGTTTTTAAACTCCTATTATATATAAACTTGCTATTAGCGTTGCCATGTCTCTCTTTTTAGTCCTCTCGGGATGCCTCCAATCGATACCCTGAGTGGGACGCCCTAAATTCATCTTTTTAATCCAAACAGCCTATTGAATAAAATAGCGCACGAGGCGACCGAATAATGCACGGCTTGACGGAATGAGGGACAATATTTGTAAGTTTATTGAAATGCATTTTTATTGCGTCCCGAATTATTTGTCCCAATTCCAATTTGTTTAGTAAAACAGATCTCGCAACACTACTTACAACATTGGGCGTGTTTTCTAATACAGGAACTGTCTTTATAATTATAAAATTTAACTGCTTTCGTAGTCTAATGGTCGTTAGAGCGACAACTACACCTGGGGATCTTGAGTTTGAGTCCCAGATCGGGCAAAGTATCAGGTATTGGATTTTTCCATTAATTTCTTAGTAGCACCTAAATATACCGACGAAATATACATTATTACAGCTTAGTCGGACTTTATGGGGAAGATAGGCATGATGGTAACATGGTGAAAATTAAAAAAAGTAGGTACTGGGTTAAATTTATGAAAATCAAATATAACTTAAATTTTGTGAAGGCGATACTGAGTTAATTTGCTATCATAAAACAAACGTTTGGTAACCTCTGAACTGTTTAGTTTTAGTTTCTGTAGTGAAGGTATTTATTTGTGGTGGCAACACTAACAAGCAAAGTGCGCGTTATGAGTAAAGTTGTGTCGTCAATGTTACGTGTAATAACTGTGTAGTGATGTAGCGGAGACCAAGGTTGTGAAACTGACCTACACAATATAATGACCTACACAGAATGTACATGAGAATAAATATTACATGCTAGTTTTTAACGGATTAACAGAAGAGGAGCACCATAATTACGCAATCCTTAATAATACGAGTAATATAAACGTGAAAGTTTGTGAGTATGGTGTGGATTTATGAATGTTTGTTACTCATTCACGCCTGAACGGATCTGGATAAAATTTGTCACAGAGATAGATTATAGTCTGGAATAACACATAGGCTACTTTTTATCGAGGTCGGACCCAATTCTGAAGTCTCGTAAACAAAGTCATCAATAATACTAGTGATGGATTCGCACGGGTGTAATGGTTTTCTCTCCATAATATAATCATGCCTGTATTCCCCGAAGGGTAAAGCCATACTAATGTACAATCAACAACACAACAAGTTACCACAAACTGTAAAATTTCCCCAATGTATAATAAACTCTATTATTTGGAGATTAAATTGAAAATCGGTTAAAGAAATTTGACAGTTTTGGATACCATGATATGCTGTTGACTGTACAACACCCACAGTTCACCAGTATGATTAGGTCCCGGGCAGAAATCCCAAACTCCGAGCTGCTACTGAGAATTTCATAGAAAAACCCAATAACACTTTATTTTTTTATAAAGTTATTTTACGTAACTAACGTTAAATTCAGAATGTGAAGGCAAATTTCGATATAGCGGGTGGGACTCGCGGTGGCTTAGAATTCAGAGCGTTTGGTGTATCTAACCAGAAGACGCAGGTTCGAATCCTGCCCGCGATTAATTTTTTCCTTCACTAAAATAACTAATAACACTTTGCTCGATCTGGGAATCGAACCCAGGACCTCTAGTGTAGCAGTCGCTCTTGGAACCACTAGACTAATGAATCAGTTATAAGTAATAATAACACATAAAATGTTCACATATATGCCACATAAAGTAGAATTTCAGTATCGACAAAGAATCAACATCAATAAAGTTCTTATCGAGCTTTTTTATAGCTTATTTTCCTGGAATCTTGTCATAATTCAAAATGATGTCACACAAACAACATAAGAACAAACAAAGTATCGTGACGTAAGTCTTATTACGTGATACGTCACGTAGGTGTGGAGGACGTTTCGAAATTATTGCAAATTAATATGTGGGCGTCCCATCAAAAAGGGTTTAGCAATGTGATATTGTGTTAAGAGTAGATTCGATATCTAGAATACTTATATTGATAACAAAGACAAAAAAATGTTACAAAACTGGCACATTTTTTTATGAGACCTTTGAAGTTTAAACTGTGAAAAAGCTTGTAGAGACAGTGCTGGCGCATTTGATTTACCTACATTGTGTAGCTTAGTGATCTTGCTCCCCGCACTTAAGCAGTTAGGTCGTTTGTAATTTATACGTATAAATAATTAATTATGTATTTGGTAACAGTAGATTATATATTTACAACGTGGGAGACCCATGCTTCGGCACGAATGGGTCGGCTCGATCTGAGTGATACCACGGCCTCACAGAAAACCGGCATCAAACGACGCTTACGTTGTGTTTCGCCGAGTGAGTGAGGTTACCGGAGGCCTTATAAAAGGCTGGCAACGCATTTGTAACTCCTTTGGTGTTGCGGATGTCCATGGGCGGCGGTAATCGCTTACCATTAGGCGATCCGTCTTCTCGTTTGCCCCTATTCCATAAAAATATATATAATTATAATGGAACAATCTTCATATAGCAACCATCTCAATGTATATGGGTTTCATAAGTCTGTGACAGAATTTCCCCTTTTAGTGTCTATTATTCGTAGCTTATGTCTGTCTAAGTTTATGCAATCAGACTATATTTGTCTCGCTATATATTTCAGTCCTAGAGCAAAGAATAATATTGTGACTATGTTAAGGCTTAAAGTCGAGTCTTGATCAATAGGCGACCACTAGTAATCATGAGAATGTTATAAAACTTAGCAGGGGACGACATATATACTTATTTATCTGTTTAGGGTGGATATTTGTTTTTGTATTCGAAGAAATTGCAGTAATGTTTGGAAAATCTCTGTGGCAATTAAATTACAATTATGTTATAAGTATGATATAAAATAAAATAACTAAATAATAAATGGTTCTGAGCGGATGGGTAAACAAAAAACCCCTGTTATCTATACCTGACTATCTACAATGAATATCTACAATGTACAGACCGATGTCTGTACATTGTAGATATTAAAAAAAACTAATATGGGGGGTCTTTATTAGAGCAACCGAAGCCAAAATATCAATATTTAGAATTTTTGTCTTTCTGTATGTTTGTACGCGCATCACGTAAAAACTTCTGCATGGAATTGAATGCAGTTTTCACCGGAGTAATGCTAGAGCCCTTACTTAAAATCTGTTGCATGTTTCATCTTGATATGCCGCCTATAATCGGACTTATAGTATGTTAATCTTTTTGGGACATGAGTGAGACTGCGAGCGACTGCAAGTAGTCTTTAATAGAGCAAACACCAAACTACCCTATTAACACAACCTTAAACGGTGAAACATAACATCATGAGGAATCCTACATCCATAAGATTTTCTTGACGGCGTGTGAGGTCTGCCAACCCGCACTAGGCCAGCGGACTAGTGGTCTAACAGCCCAACCCCTGTCACTTTGAGATCAGCGTTTTACGGTTTCACGATGATGAATAAAAGCATGATTGAAATAAATCTCTCTAGGGTTAGTGGAGGAGAAATTTTAATAAATACAACATCAAAACGGACATCATCATCAAAATGGACAAGAGAGGTAGGGCATAGCGGAATTGAATAATTCTACTCACAATTGGAGCTGAGGAAGTACCTCCTTGCAGAAAATCGTAGCCAAAACACAACATAACTCCGTGCTATGTTGTGTTCCTAACGGTGAGCAAGCCAGAGTTCCGCGAGGAAGCGTTGTGTTGGCAGTGTGGGGGACCGGTGGTGTTCTGTTACCGCCTCTGGCATGCATGGCAGCATGTCTCCTATGCTGCCAGCCCAACTATTCCTCCATAATTTACAGGGTCGGCAACGCGCGAGTGATACCCCTGGTGTTGCAAACGTCCATAGGCTAAGGTAACCGCTTACCATCAGGCGGGCCGTATGCTTGTTTGCCACCTTAGTGGTATAACAAAAATGGACATTGTAAAGTGCCCGAAACATCAGGATGTAATAACTTAAACCATTTTGAATAATTCCGGTGTGTTTCGAAGCCTCATTGTCTTCGTAGACTGTATTTAATTTAGCTAGACTAATATTACACAAATAATGATGAACATAAGGCAACGTATTTCGATAAGACAATGTGAACTTATTACGGAATTTGTGTGGGACAAAGGGGATTATGAAACCAACGCAATACAATACCTACCCTCGATCAATGACCGGCGCTTGCGTCGAGGGGATTGTATCGAACAAAGGTTTGACAGATATCTTTGTCTTGCCAGTAGAAAAATAAACATTGAAATAAGTAGATTTTGCTTAGCTACATTTTGTTTAGGATAACTGAAATGTCGGATCACACAAAAGAACGAAGGTTTCTTTGAACCTTGTACAACTGTAATATATATTATATAGGTACTTATATATATTTACTAACTGTTGTCTGGGGTTTTGCTCACATTCCAAAATAATTTTTGAGACATAAAGTATAGAGCCTATGCCAAACCTAAGCCTGGCCTGGAGCCTAATATGACTTTCTTGAAGGTGCAATCTATCTTTATACCAACATTCATCAAAATCGTAAGAACCATCCTCGTACTTCAAGGCATATTCTGAAAAAAGAATTAGCAAAATCGGTTCAGCTGCTCTCGAGATTTGCGCTTAGCAACACATTCAGCGATTCATTTTTATATTATAGATATGTTTTTTAGACTGAAGGCTGACTCAACGTGTTTGGGAAAAGGCTAAGATGATAGATACCTTAATTAGATTATGGCGATTGATGAGTTGCACGTAGAATAAGAGAGGTAGGGCATAGTGGAATTGAATAATTCCACTCACAATTGGAGCTGCGCGACTGATTAAGTAACTCCACCTTGCAGAAAATAGTAAACAAATAACTCTAGTTATAATAATAAAAAGTAATAGCTCATAGCTCCGTGTTATATTGTGTTCCTAACGGTGAGCAAGGTCGCCAGAGCTCCGCGACTGATTAACTAACTCCACCTTGCAAAAAATTGCCTATGGACGCTTGCAATACCCCTGGTGTTGCAAGCGTCCATAGGCTACGTTAACCATATGCTTGTTTGCCACCTTAGTAGTATTAAAAAAAGGTGTTTTTTATATTTACAGACAAAAAAATATATATAAATGTATATTTTAGACGAACTACATTAAAAAAAACTGTTAGATAATAGAGTTCACATAAAAAGATTTTTGGAATTCCGTTTTCGATTCTGACGGCTGATGATAAATGTTTAATAATAGTTCTGCCTCGGTATTCCACTGAAAGGAATATTTATTTAACAATGTCACCGTAGGAAATACCTACCGTTACAAGACTTCACGCTTTCAGGTTTTGGAGGGAAAGGAAATACTTAGAAACTCCAGTAGGTACCTACAATAATATCTAAGAATTAATTCATACCTGCCGTCACCCTTAATGGCTGAAAGCACAAATTTGTCGACAGTTTAAATGTCGTACTTCGTTTTAATAGTTTCAATAAAGCGTTATTTATTTGAAATTTCAATGGCTCACTTTACAATTTATAGCTTTATTTACACCCGTAGTGTAGGAATTTAAATTTTAAATGGCTTTTATTTTACTATAAATCAGTCTTAATTTTGGATAATTTTAAAGTAAAACCATAAAGTTATAGGTTTATACGGATCCATTTTAAGCCATACAAAATTGCAAAGATGAACGTTAACTATTTGTGTGTCTCACAAAATAATCAGAATTACATATAATAAAAACAAAAAAAAACATGGCCGAGACTTTTTTAATTTCGCGCCACAAAGAATGCGACCTTAAAGTGGGCACAGGACGGAAAAGAGTTGGATTTCATAAACCAACGAGTAATACTGACACTGGCTGGTAACAGTCAATAATCACATTCCATATTTAAAATTCAAAATGACATGCCAGCTGCCACGATCTCCGTCATGATAATAAAAATAATTTTAGTCTGTGCTTTCAATCAAGATTTGTACGATTGTCCTAGTGTGTTTAGTATTCCCAAAAGTTATTTTAAATATAATGACATACTCGTAATTAATTACCATATCTAGATCACTGTAGTTTTAATATCAGTCATAGGTAGGCACTGATCTCTATGTAGTAATATAGAGGTCAGTGGTCATAGGTGAGAGGCAAAGGATCTTTTGTGAGATTTCATGTGTTTTTTTCATTCATTCATTCGAATTCAGTGGACATCGGATTTTTTTCATGCAATAATTTTGATTCCGATTTGTTTTGTTTTCTCTCTTGACGTAGAAATGAGAGAGCAATTATTAATTTATACATGACAGGGATATTTAATTCTTGACTAGCTTTTTCCGCAGCTTCGCTCATGAAGCACGAAGAACTCTAATTTACAAAATAGTAAATGACATTATGTCCCACAGCCGGTAATTTTAATAATTTATTATTTAAATTCTCTGAGTGTACAAACATTCCATTCAGTTATGGGTGTTGTCAGTCATAACGAACTCTACTGTAAACTTTTCGATTCCATCAGCCTCTGAAATCTTCATAAGTCGTAGGTAAGTATATTTAAAATCAATATAAAAAAATCATTAAAATACGCATACTTTAATTTTATATTACTTAGTTTATAAGAATAAAATTATTCTCGCCCACGAGAGTGTATTAGGTACGCCTCTATCTAACAATTCAGACAATACTGGCGTGATAGTTTGTTAAAAATAAAGCAATAATTATTAGGTATATACGTACTTACGAGTTTTCACAAAGAATGACACTTCCCCAAAGCGAACATCTAAACGGCCTTATTCCAAAAAAATAGTGAGCTATTAAAGTGTCCATTAGCTAACGAGCTTTTTAAATGTAAAGGCTTGTTAAGTGTAATGTTATTCAAGAACCCTCACCCAATCCCTTCTCGTTAGCTAAGAGATAGCGTTGGGGAAGACATAAAATCCGATCATAAGATTTTGTGCATGTTGAGTCGTTGAACTCAGTAGCGTCGCCAAGCCGCGCCGGGGAGCGGTGCGGGGCAAGTGACGCGATGATCGCCCGCGCCCCCCGCTCCCCTTATCTCCTCCATGACTAGTCACCCGCTGCACACCACCAAGCACGGTCGCGCTCGCGCATTTCAATTTTTTGTATTGTTCTTTATACCGTCTTATATGCTTCAATTATAACTTATTTGTCACCATTAATTTGTAGGTAATCGTACATTCATTTTATAAATAGCTTCACTAAGACGAGATATCGTCGCTTTAATTACGAATGGGTATGTATTTTGCCTTGTCACTATAATTTTTATCTGTTAGATAGAGTTGATAAGTCTCTGTAGCAATAATATTTTTACGATTTTTAGTTTTAAGGCTCCGTATTCAATCTCGGAACGTTAATATTCTACATTTTTTGTCACAGCAGTTTTACATGCAGACTGTCTGCATACTATATAATACTATTGTTATACTATGGCCAGAAAGGCACTTGGCGTATTGTTAACTTATGTAAAATTGTATTGCAGATTTCATAAAATATATGAATAAAAAATATAATATGCAGAAAAATACTAAAAAGAAAAGAAATCGCTCCGATAACTGGGTGCCGGCAGATAAAGTAAGTAATTTTTAATTTTAGTACTTAGAATAATGCTATTAACTATACGAGTAGTATATTATATTGTCATAAATGCTTAACTGGCTTATTTGGCTTGCATTAAACCTTTTCCTAGACTTTGCTGAAGGAACTTGTCGATGAAAAAATAGAGATTGTGGAGTGCAAGAACACAGACACAAATACGAACACCATAAAGAAGCAGGCGTGGTTTGAGATTGAAGAAATGTAAGTACCTACCCGTGCTGTTAATGTTCTAACTTAACATACCGAAGGGTTAGGCAGAAGTGTCCCACGTAATAGGCGGCGACCCACAGTGTCTCGCACGTACTTATGTTCAGTAGTATTTTATGTATATTTCTTAGTACATATTCCATTATATTAGTTTTTCGTTTTTTTATTGTTTTAGGTTCAACACGAAATGTCAAGGGCCCAAAAGGACAGTTCCGCAATTGAAAGCACAATGGGGAACTATTAAAACAATTAAGAATAAAGAGGTAGTTATTTAATCATAATTACTTTTTAAATCAGTAAGTTATCTTTTTGTCTCGGTATACCTACATATTTTAACTATTTACGTTCGCGCATAACATAACATAATCAAGCCATTATACTGTCCCACAGCTGGGCACGGGTCTTCTCTCAGAATGAGAGGGATTAGGCTATATATAGTCCACCATGCTGGCCTAGTGCGGGTTGACAAACTTCACACGCCACCGAGAAAATCTCTCAGGCATGCAGGTTTCCTCACGATGTTTTCCTTCACCGTTTAAGCGCGTGATAATAACTATTTGATACGCACATGACTTCGAAAAGTCAGAGGTGCGTGCCTTGGGTTCGAACTCGAGACCTTTGATTTGGCAGTCCAACGGTCATACCACTAGGCTAGCACTGCTTCCCGCATAACGTTGTTGTTTAAAATCGAAACATATTTTTTTTATCTGATGGAGTATATGACCATCGGTTTAAAAGACAAGTCGCTTTTTTATGTTAAGTATATACCTACACTATGTTAAGAAACCCTTGTCTGGTCCGAAAGGGGCATAAAGGTATCCCAAGCACATCACCAAATAAAATATGAAACATAAAATATTCATGAAAGCAAACATATTTAAGAGCGGCGGTAGCCTAATGGCGAAGTCGTCCATTGCACTACAAACGTGAACCCACTCGTAATACATGCATTTAGCTTAGCATGAGGGGTTAACAAGAATACAAGTTTAAAATTCAAGGTCATCGTATCTAAATTGCCACAATTACCCAAAATGCAGCAATTTAAAAAAAAAAACATGGTCCTTCTTATTGGCTCTCAAGTGGCAAGACAAGTGTCTTAAGTATAATTTCAGTTTTGTCCTTAAATTTTTTTTTTCGGGGATTTTTTTTCTTGTATCTAATTGAAAATGATTATATAAATAGAACCGTATCTGGATACCTAAGATATTTAATTTTTCAGGCTAATGCCAGCTCGCCACCGCCTTCAACCTCTTTGAATTGCTCATCATCCAATCCTCAGATGAAATCATCACCGCCTCCCTCACCTTCTTCTTTGCGATCTTCATCTTCTTCTGCCCCATCATCGCCTTCCATTTCATCAACATTACCTTCCCCCGTACCGTCATCACCACTTCCGCAAATTGGTGTTCATCAAAGTCCTCGCCCCTCCTCTCAAACAAGAGCTCCAAAACGAAAATTGGATTTAGAAAATATGGTAAGGACTACTTACAACGTGCTTTAAATTACAGTCGAAGAATGAGTTAGTCAAATCAAAAGTTTTGAAATTTTGATTTGACTAACTCATTTGAATTGAAATCAGTCCACTAAAATGGGTACTTTTGAAGAGCCAAAATAACTTTTAGGAAAATGTAAAACCGCCTTCAAATACATAACAGTTTCGGAAGTCGGTGGCGAAATCAAAAGATCAGATCGAAACAAAGACACCGACTTCCGAAACTTTTCCGCACATAACCTTGTCTGGAAGGCGATTTTACTTTATCTTAAAAGTTATTACCTGCCAATTCCAAAACTTTGGTGGATAATTATTTATGATTCAATCTACGTCAAAATGTCGTTTTCTGCCTGTATATTCTGTATAATTATTTAGTCGATTATTACTTGTAATAAAAACTATATATTCATGTTTTTTTTTATAGAGAGAACATTATTTGGAGAAAATTGCTGCCGTGGAGATACGTTGTAGAACAGAACTTCATAAACTACAATGTCAAAATGAATTACTCAAAAATAAAATGTTACTAAAGAAACTAGAGGTGCAGGAGCAGAAACTTAAATATTACAAGCTAGAGTGTAAGTATTATCTATTGTTATTCATAATATTATGTTTAATTCGTTTTATTATAAGTACTTATAGATTCGATCGTAGTGTCGCCTGCGTGCAATTTCTCGACTTTTCTGGTGGATACTTGATAATTACGAGCACAAGAAAAAAGAACAGCGAAATTGTTCTCAAATGATGACGAACTTTCATATTATATGCGGCAATTCATTTTCATATATGTAGATGAATACTAATATTATAACGTTTGTTGCAGGTTCAGCAGCCGACGGTAAAAAATTAAAATAAAACATTTGCCATAATACATATTGATTAAAATTAGATCCACGACTGCGGAATCGCTGGCGAAATATAATTTTAAGTTATTTTTTTAAATTGTTCTGTAAATATTTAGGTTAAGTAAGTGTAATAAATGAGTACAAACTATTTCCTTAAAATAAAAGTATCCTTAAACATAGTTATATTGATACTTTTTTAAGATGCAGGAACTTGTGTTTTTTATTGTTTTACTTATCTATATTGAAGTACTGTAACTACTGTATAGTAATTATAACGATACTAAACTATAGGTACAGTAAAAAATTTAACATAACATACCATCACGCCTGTATTCCCCGAAGGGTTAGGCAGAGGTGTACTTAATGTACACCCACAGTTCGCCGGTATGTTTAGGTCCCATGTTATAGGGGGCGAGCCTATAGCCATTAACCGGGCACAAATCCAGACTCCGAGCTGCTACTGAGAATTTCATAGAAAAACCCAATAACACTGCTCGACCTGGGGATCGAACCCAGGACCTCTAGTGTAGCAGTCTCACTTGGGACCACTAGACTAATGAGACACGCACCCATAATGTTCTGAATTCATTCTGTTTTTGCAATGTTGAAGGCAGCTTGCTTCTAATGGAACTGAATTATGCACTAGAAATAATAAAGGTGAATTTCCTGGCCAGGGAAAGAAAGTGGGTTTCGGAAAGTTCGTTCGACTTCCACGATTGGCAAAAACTGCTAAAGATCTAATTAAGTGCTGTCGTATCGCAAGATAAGACACATTTTGGGTCGCTGAACCACAAAGACTAACTCTAAAATGTTAATCGAGTCCTATCTAAAGTGGGTACTATCTCTAGTACCAGAGCATTTAAATTGACGCTAAAATTACACAAAGGCAGGAACACGAAATAGAAAATATAGCTTTTATGTCCCATCGTTACATGGTTAAAGCGTCATTAGTTCTTAGAGGTTTACTAACCTTCTCGGATTTTTTTTTTATTCTTGATAGGCTTACACTTGACCGCCAGTTTCCCTGATGTTAAGCGACACTGCGATCTACGATGGATGATGATGATGTTATTAATTATTGACAGATCATCACGCCTGTATTACCGAAGGGGTAAGCAAAAGGGTACTGCCGATATACATACTAGGTAGGCACCTACGTAAGTAGATACACAATAGACACCCACATTTTGACGGTATAGGTATGTTTGTCCGTTCCATGAAATAGACAACGATCCTATTGCTGTTATTTGGACACAAATGTAAATTCTGAGCTGCTATATATGTACATTCAGCGTCAAATACTTCATGACAACCAAAATGGCCAAAAAGTTTGCAACACGACCTTATTCCAACTGTAACAAAGACGTGTTGCGAACAATTTGGTCACTTTGGTTATCACGAACTATTTGACGCTGACTGTACCTACAGAAAATTTAAAAATATAAAAGTATTAATAAAATTCACTGCGTAAGTGACGCAAACCATTTTTTTCTTTTCAAATAAGTATTTCTTTCTTTTTCTTGTAAAGGCATCGTGGGTGCGTTTACAAACACAAATTATCACACACTGGACACCCAGACTCGAAACAACTACCTGTAGATCATACAAATATTTGTTCCGTGCGGGGACCGAACCAACGTAGGTAGCGTAGAAGCCGATTGCTCAGCCTCTACGCCCAAAACTACCAAAACTATCTAAACGCCCAAACGCCGTGTTACAATTATGTACTTAAGATTTATAACAACAATTATTATCTAACAATAATAAATATTTATAAAATCCCGTCTTCCATTTAAACTTTTCCTGAATCAACACGAAATTAAAACAAAGGTCTTTTGTGAAATTATCTCAAAAGGCATGAAGCCCTAGGGTGGCACTAATGATTACAAAGTAATTATTTTTAGAATTCCTATTTCCAAGTCCTTAATTCATCCTATTCGCAGCCATTTTAAGTAAAGGGCCTACCTACCTATTTAAAACATTTAGGTACTTGTATTGTAAACGTAAACGTTTGTCAAAGACAAAATCGAATTCTGATAACATTTAAATTGAAGCCGGAACGAAGTACCTACCTACTTATTATGATTACTTTCGGAAGCAGAGGAGTTGAATGATGCAAGTAGTGATTGCTCATCTCTTATTTCTTTCTATCAGGTTTTTTTATATCACTAAGGTGAGAAACTAGCATACGGCCCGCCTGATGGTAAGCGGTTACCGTATCCTATGGACGCTTGCAACACCAGGGGTATCACTCGCGCGTTACCGACCCTGTAAATTAAGGAGGATTAATTGGGCCAGCAGCATAGGAGACATGCTGCCATGCATGATAGCGGCGGTAATAAAACACAACCGGTCCCCCACTGCCAACATAACGCTTCCTCGCGGAGCTCTGGCGACCTTGCTCACCGGTAGGAACGCAACACAGCACAGAGTTATGTTAATTGGCTACGATTTTCTGCAAGGTGGAGGTACTTCCCCAGTCGGGCAGCTTCATTTTTGAGTAGAATTATTCGATTCCCTACCTCTCTTAAACGAGAGCTTTGGTAGCTACCTGGTAGTGTGGTAGTACCTACCAAGGCCAAATGTTCTGAAACTTTTCAAAGGATACTGAAGATTTAGCTTTTAGGCTTTTAAGCAAGAACTTAAATAGTTACTATGCCGCAAGGCGCATTCATTAATTCAGAGAAAATGTTGGCACTATAAAATAGTTATTTATCTTATGTCTTTAAAAAAAAAATATTTCAGTCTAAATTCTACTGATTTAGAATTTAATTAATCCAGAAAAAATGTTGGAACTTTATAATAATGATTATTCATACTTAGTATCTACTTAAGTCGTTTCAAAAATTTAGAAACTGTACTGAATTATAATTTAATAAAAAACTAATTGCCAGATTCACACACGTAACGGTAAAAATAATTTTCTCTTTTTGAAAAGATTCACATATTTAAATCAACTTTTTCCACGACAAAAGTAGGTTGACTTTTATTATAAATAACGAAGTTGAAATTATATGGAACCATTTCGAAAATGTATGCTTTCCACAACATAAAAAATGTACAGGTAAATTAATATTTTAATCGCCTTTTATGAGGTCTGGTAAAAAAAGAAAATCGTACCCTACATACTACACAAATTCGACTCAAATTTGTGCTACCCGACCCTAATACCGTCCCTAAATATAAGCCGTGTCATTAGGTACGTTATCTATAGATAAGTTACAAGTTTACCTATATTTTTGTAAGTAATAATCATGCTTTATTTTTGCTGAAATGTCTATGATATCAGTTTGAAATCATCATCTATGATTAATCTGCTTACCTTTCTCAATCACCTGCTGCCTTGAAAACAAGGAAACAGTTATTTTCAAGCTTCACACTACATAAATCTTTGAACAATATCCAGATAAATCACAATCTGTAAATTGAAAAAAAAAATATCCAGTTAAATCGAATTATTGAAAAAGAAACACTATTTCTACTAACTTCACAACCACAATATTTTAAGTATCATTTCTGACAACAGAAATACGAATAACAGATAAAAAACTACATTTACGACAAGCTGTTAAATAAATCGTATTAACTAAATTAATTGAATCATAATATTAAACCCAGCGATTTGTATCTTTTACAGATCCACGCGCTGTCAGGATTAGACTGAGGTATTGGTCGTCTATTTGTTGAAACTACCTTACATTTTTGATTATTGACAATCCGATACAAATGTCATTCGCGCGAATCAAATTTTGTTGACTTAGGTAGAGCCTATCCAAAAGATTTTTGAGCCTACCTGTTGATAACAAGAGAAGCACCCAAAATAATTTTAGGATATCTTGTAGTCTATGCTTTGGAACGACAGAAAAAGTAAAAGGTGTAAACACTTACATTAAGTACCTACTAATGTCCATTTATTTATTTTTCAAATGGAAAAACTCAATTATACTGCTCAACCCAGGAATCGATACCAGGACCTCATGCTCAATAACCGTACTTACCACCAATTGATGAGACAATTTTATCATTATCAACAACTTTAATGAAATTGTTTATGTATGTATTATTTTTGAAACAATAAAGTTGTACCCACATTTTGTTGTGTACCTATACTTAACTTTGCTCATTTTCACTTTGACTAACAAATTTTCGGAAGCTAAGAAATGAAACAAAAGCAATAAGTTTGATTGATAATGATGTAGCATTGTTTACTTAGTCAAACTGTTGACCTAATTCTGTGATTGATATTGTTTTAGTAGGTAGTACTGTAGATAAATGTAATCACGAGGTAAACTTTAATTATGTTCTGGGCAATAATAGATCGCAGACTAAAATGGGGATTTCCTCTATAGACTCCTACCTCTAAAAATTCAATAACAACAACTTCAATTCGGAATAATCGTGTGCGCCTGAAGTTAATCGTCATTTTATTAATCGCGTAAACCGGCGTTAAACAACGCTTACGTTGTGTTTCGCCGAGTGAGTGAGGTTACCGGCGGCCCAATCCCCTTTTAAAAGGTCGGCAACGCACTCGTGACTCCTCTGGTGATGCGGGTGTCCATGGGCGGCGGTGATCGCTTACCATCAGGCGATCCGTCTGCTCGTTTGCCCTCCTATCCCATAAAAAAAATCGTTCCAAACGGCTGCGCAAATATGGCAATAATATGCGCAATAATAAAAAATGCGAAGCATTTATGACCCCAATTGTCTTTACACCAAGTTTTGGCTCAGAATCCACTGGTCTCCTAATATTCGTCCCCCGGAATAAAAGTTGCAGATTCGGCCCCTATATAGGTGCCCATTGGTCCCCCGGTGGGAGACCAGTCAATAGGTATTCATTTATTTTTAAGGTACCTACTCGTCTCCTAGAATAAAAGTTATAGATTAGGCACCTGCTCAGGTGCCGTGATAGAAAACCAGCAAAATTTTTACATTACATAAAAAGCGTTCTTCTAGTACATTTGTGAGCAGTAGTCACTGCTTTAACGAAATTAATTTAAAAAACTATGATAATAAAATTATATTAGTTCGTTGAAAAATAAAATGGCTATTCATGCTCTGCAACATACAGCATTTCTAAGTTTCAAAATTTACCAGGATAATAAAAATAATAGGCGTTCCAAAAAAAATAAATCGTTTATTTTCTAGAAGACTGATTGTCACTAAAAACTTATTTTTTTAAACTGATTAACTGTAATTTTAAATAAATATGATATCGATCTTCGTAATACCTATTATTATTAATATTTTTTTTACCGTTATTAGGAAATATCTAAATTAGTAAAGTGAATGGGAAATATACCTAAATATATATACATATATATATTATTATACCACTAAGGTGGCAAACAAGCATACGGCCCGCCTGATGGTAAACGGTTACCGTAGCCTATGGACGCTTGCAACAGCAGGGGTATCCCTCCCGAGTTGCCGACCCTGTAAATTAAGGAGGAATAGTTGGGCCGGCAGCGTAGGAGACATGCTGCCATACATGACAGCAGCAGTAACAAAACACCACCGGTCCCCCACACTCTCAACACAACGCTTCCTCGCGGAGCTCTGGCGTCCTTGCTCACCGTTAGGAACACAACATAGCACGGAGCTATGTTATTTGGATACGATTTTCTGCAAGGTTGAGGTACTTATCCAGTCGAGCAGCTCCAATTGTGAGTGGAATTGCTCGATTCCACTATGCCCTACCTCTCTTAAAATGGAATAATGATTTCAAAATAAATAATAGATGGAGTGGGAACCTCAACTATTTAAGGGGACGAGTGGGCACAGGGTGCAAATTTCAGGGGATCAGTGGATTTTGAGCCTTAAAGTATATTAAAATTTACCACTGTAAAACCACTTGCGGACAAGTTCAGACGCGCACACTTATTTCGACCATGCAAATTTCTCCATAAAATCCCTATAATCATTAGACGTAAGGAAATCATTGTCTTCCTAAATAGTATTATATCATTGCTTCCTAAGGAAAGATTTTACATAAGAATGAATTAACTTTAATCTACGCTTTAACTTTTATGGATCTTCTGTATTTTATTATCTCGATGAGAATATTACGGTCTGCAGATACGATATTTTAAGCTATCTTACGCATCTATGGAGCCCAAGAATCTTATACCTATAACATTCTTGACGGAGCCCCAATTAGACCGTTCAAGTTCAATGGCACAAGAACTGACAAAATCATCAATTCTTATTAGTCATCAAATGACGATTTGATACAAAATAGTGGACTTGGGACTGTTTTTTATCTAATCATTCTTTTTATGAATAGCGAATCGGATCAACATCTTCCTGTCCTTGTCTCAATTTATTTGCGTTCGGCGCAGCATGTCCTTTTCTTCCATTCATTCCTATCAGCCGGCACCTCATCATTAACTTTCCCATCATATCGGCCTTAACACAATCCATCCATCATTTCTTTGATGTTCCTCCACATTCATAACCATAACGAATATTTACCTTTAACCTACCTGCATCGGCCGGAAACTGAGGGCGCTTTGACACCTCTCCTCCAGTCACTCCTCTATGACGTGCCTTACCTTCGCTATCATAGCGTTCCCAGGGACCTAGGCGCCTGTATTAAAAGAAACACGAGGAAAAACATTAATACAAGTTAAGATAGAGTCCCTGTGTGGGGACGGGTTAGAATACAGTTTCTCACTGCCATTCAGATGGGTATCTCGTAAGAGCCGAGAAAATATCAGACCACTCGGGGTCTGACTGAGTGGCGACCACCCTTTAGTCGGAGTCTTTCGTAAAGTACCTTGGTGTGTGTTTCGACTTTTGCGCGTAAGAGCCAGTTTCCCTCGGATGCTGCGGCTCTGACAGTCTGCAGTCCGTCTCTTAAAGCTCGGCAACGCATGAGCAACTCCTTTGGTGCTACAGGTGTCCATGGGTGGCGATGACTACTTACCATCTGGTGACTCGTCTGCTCGTTCGCAGACCTAATCAATAAAAAAAATATACAGAGTACGATATACATAAAAAAAAACTGATCTTCATTACTGAAGCTATTCCTTAAAATTGTTTTATCTACCTTTCAATCTCAGAGAGAAACTTTGTTACGTAGATTCCGAGTAGAAGAAATTCAATTGGAAATAAATGTTTGCTTTCTAAAATAGGTACAGTTTTGAGTAGATGAAGTCAGGGTTGAAACCTTATTAACTTATAAGGATAATATAACTATATAATACTTCGGTCAATTGGATTTGATACATAGATACTATACGTTTTCCCAAATAAATTGCCATTTATGTTTAGTGTGATATAAAGACGAAAATGGTTTTATAATAACTGAAAATGGCTTTATAATGGAGAAATAACATTCCTAAAATAAGATTCGGGGATTAAATATATGCTTCACCTGTTAAAAAAATAATACAGAAATACCTAGTTTGTATACAGTTTCAGGAAATCTTTTAATCTTCCTAATTACTTACGTACATATAGATGTTTAATGCTCGATAATTACTCAGCTAGTGAAGATAGAACTGTGTCGATAGAACAAAGTCTCCATCAGTACCTTTCGATTATTACCCTCTTGAACTATTGCCAATTAGCAAGGTAAGTATGTTTGCTACGGCTCGTCTCTTACCAAAATTGCCTATCGCCATTGGTACCTACGAGTAACTATCTTCCATTATTTGGTTTCCTTTAGCGTGTAAAGTTAAAAAAATAATGTTTGTCACCAATGAAAAAATATATAAAATAAAGTTTCAGGTGCGTTTCATGTTGCGAGTATAAAAAAACCCAACCATCTCTTATCCGTAATTGCTATACAGGCCATTAAAGTATTAGGTATATCAAAATAATGGGCAAACATTACTTACCCCTGCACTAATAATATCCGCCAGTCAAGCGAGGTGATTATGGCATTTCCTTGTAACCATTCTTTATAAACGGCCATTAATTGGTTGCTATCTAAGTATATATTTGAGCAGAGAGGAAGCCGTGTCATTTGTTTCGTGCCCATCGGCCTGGTTTCCCGGCCCTTGGGTACGGGCTTTATCACACTAGCGACTTACAAGTGTTTTAAGCGCGTGAGCTTAGTGCAAACCCGGATCAACCGTTCTGGGCATGGTACCCACAACCCTAATTGAGTTCAATATTAAATGTAAACTTACTTACCAGCTTTTAAATCTGCTATAAGTACTTTAAAGCAGTGAAAGTTTCATTAAAATCTATTCAGGAGTTTAAAGTCTAAATGAGAAATTGTGATTTGCAAAAAAACACTAATTTTTTGAGAGCTAACAGAATATTTCACATGTTTATTAATTAACTAGTTTTTCGCCCTGTGGCTTTGCTCATGTGGACCTATACCTACACTGTACAAGGTCTAGAACGGTTAAGGTCTTATACATTTTGTAAACGTCTTTTCTTTATAAAAATGAAATGCAAATATATCCGACTTGCACTTGGCCGATTTTCTGCTGGCGATTACCACAACCTTTTTGTGTGGGCTGGATCCGCCCCTGGCTTAGCGATCTCGCAACGACTCCCGTATAACGTGCGCAGTGTGCACGCAAGTTTATATAACTGAAAGATAGCGGCGAGTTCGAATCCACTCAAGCAAGTTTACAAATTGACTCGCTGATAGTGAGATATTGACATCATATCCATCCAATGGAACGCCATCAATTTATTCCTGGATGGGTATATGGGTGGTTTGGCTTGCGGAGAAGTATGGGTAAAAGTATAGTGCCATTATAAATGCTTTAAAGGACACCGGAGAGTGTCTTCCTGGTTGCTAATTACAAAAAACTACGAACATCAATCCCTTTAATGATAATCCACGTACATAAACCATTCATTATAACGTTCAAGGAGAATAAGATTCAAGCAAGAATAAAAAAGTTGGAGAACAATAATATTATAAAATAAAAGAAAAGATTTTTAGATAAAAACTCGCCTGAGAAGGATAATGTGAGTTTTGAATGGATCTGTTAGGAGTAAGAGTTATTTCAATATTGTTCAAGGCAGAAAGCCTCGAGATTGGAAAACTTATGGAGAGTAAGTGCTAAAATCACAACTTTGTATTCAAACCATACATTCGGTCGTAAAAGTTTGATCCGGATCACGTATCGGCACACAAACAAGTAAAAGAGTATAAGCAGGGCACCGACCGTAGTGTTACATGCGGTCGTAGAACTAATATCAAGATGTTTGTGTATTCAGAACTTCAATATTTCTGTTCTGCCTACCTAATACTAAAGCCTAAATTAGGTCAATTTGTTCGGTTAAGTCTCGTATAAAATAATATATCATGTGTCATAAATATAAGGATCCGTTTCAACCTTGTTTGGTTGTGGCTTTAGTTATCCGTCAGAGAAGAAAGATACCGACATAGCTCAAGGGATTAGCTGGAGTGGCAATGGGCCGGTCCCCTCTCTCGGAGAATTGACGAACGCTCTTCTCGAGTGGAGACTGTGCGTAGTGTTGGACGCCCAGGTGAAGTGACGACTTGCACCTGGCAATAACTGGATGAGGAAAATCGAAGACTGGGCTCTGTGATGCTCAATAACAGTGGGGTCTAACAGTAGATGAAAGTCTTTGGCTATACTTATACTGGTTTCTGATACTTACGCGATAATTTTTAGGATATATCTAAGTTTGTCTAGTGTATTTTGGGGTAGTGGATAAAATACTTTATTTTCTTTTTGGGAAATTCAAAATCAGACTGGGTAAAGTAGAAACTTAGGACGCGAAAACCAACAAATTTGTGAGTAAGAAGGTATAGAGATTATTACCATATGGTTAAATTCAACACTGGTAATACTAATATTTTATTCATTTAAAGATATGGCAAGCCCCTTTGCAAGTTAGTCGCAAACACATATTTGAATCAAAATTATATTCTCAAATTGGGGCAGAGAAAAATATGTGCCGGTGCCATGTGTATATTACGATCGTGATAAGATTTTTAGAGAAAATTTACTTGTGCTTGGGAAATTAATATCTCTTTTTCTCGTGGATTACGAGGAAACTAACATTATAGTACAGTGGTTATATACCTAAATAACATAACATACCATCACGCTTGTTTTCCCCGAAGGGTTATACAGAGGTGTACATTAGTACACTCATCGGTATGATTAGGTCCCATGTAACGTGCCCACAAATCCGAACTCCGAGTTGCTACTGTGAATTTCTCAAAAAACCCAATAACACTGCTCGACGTGGGAATTGAACCCTAGAAAAAACTTTATACGTACTCATATTGTTTATCAACCGTTATGAGCACATTAAAATAACAAATGTGATCTTAGGAAATGCTTTCGTACCAATCTGTCGCAAATGTTCCGCGAAATATAGTTGTTGGAAAAGGCTATTTATAAACTTGTTGGTCCAATTTTGATTTAATCGTTTGGGAAGTATTAGATTAGCCCGCAGGGCCTGCACAAGGGAAATTGAGATCAAGTCCATGATCTCAATTTCCATGCGATGCAATGGCTAGAAAGCGAATGCGCCTCTTTGGGCAGGTTATCCAAGACCAGAGGACTGCAGTCTCATACCCCCAGGCCTCTTTATAAAGCTCATGGAAGAGCTGTTAATGAGTTATAGGTATCTAGGGGAAGTACAAAACATCCCATTGGGTCGAAGTGCACTGAGGCCTTGCTGTCTCGGCCCTATATAAGATAAGATAAGCGCTACGCGCCATCGTCATATTACGTTTTCTATAGTGTGAATCCACACGGATACCTGCCCCTAGTTTATGTCAGATAGGTACCTGAAATTTGTTTGGCATTCTTCGTGAATTTGACAGACTATAAAAAAGAACAGGTTTACAATAAGTATAGGGCAAAATATTCATGGAATGTAAACTCACAAGCCAATTATTTTTTATTCTGAGTTCTGTAGAGATCACTGCAAAGAGCTAGCGTTATGGCTGTTTAGAAAATAAATCTAAATTGTTGAGAAAAAGGAATGAGAAAATATTCCGCTCTCGATTTTGATGAGTAAATTTTATGTAATCGTGCATTTTGGTGTTTAAACTAGAATCAAAAGCCCTCTCAATATCCTACTACTTCACAGTACCCAGGCTAACGTTGTTTGTATTAACTCACCATTGTCTTGCCTGCCCTTCACCGGTTGCTAGCCAATACCAACATAGTTATATTATACTCTACTCCTACTAGATGTAAACGTCTTAAAACTTCCTAAGTCTTTACCCTTATTATGCACGACTCTTACTCTAGTTTAATTCGTGACCTCGCTTTGGTTTTAATCCATAGTTACTTGATCTGGTTTAAGGTTTAAGAAAATCAAACAGCTAAGATTTACTAAACTGTATTTTTATAAAATATTTTTTACATTTATATAAAAATTAGTATCTAATATAGCTAACACACTCTTAATAACTATTTTTTTATGAGAAATGTTGGATCTATAATGACTAGAAATACTTTTATGCTCCAAAGTTTATACACAAATATGAAAAAAAAAGCTGTCCATACTAAAGTGTATACTGTGTATGTGTGTAATACCTCCACGATCTAAATGTATGGAACAACTGATATTTTTTTCATATTTCAGGTCGGTCCCATAGTAAGAGTTGTTCATATTCATTACTACGTTCGTTTTGTTGCGGGAAAACAACCATTTAAATTTCAGGGTGTATAATCTATCTTATAAGATAATCTACAAGTTCAATTGTATATATTCATAGATATATCGATACTGTTTTGTCTGATTCTTATATATATATATCATATATTAAAAAATACATTATCAGAAGTTTCTAAAATTTAATATTAACAAGTAATTCGAGTTAGAGTGCTAGATAAAAACATTTTTGAATGAATAGCTCAAAAGATGTTTTCAAATTCTAGATTTATTGATAGACAAAGTTGATGTCAAAGCATCAACTTTCGTTATATTACAAACATTAATTTAATTTGAATAACTTACTTTATTTACACTAGTCCAATACCTAGGAGATATCTTTAGAGTATTTATTTTATACTTAAGGGAATCTGAGAAGAAAGTTAACACTAAAAATCAGTAAGGAATTAAACAAAACGAACGGGAGAGTAAAAATAAAGGAGGATGTTGGTGAAGATCTCATTTGATTTTGTATAGATACCTACCTAGCTCGCTGTGCTCGCATAGATGAAGTCAGACTCGAAAGTTTGCGAAGAAATGCGCTTATAAATTCCTTGGCACCTTTGGTACAGGAAGGAATGCCGCAAGGGTTTAGTCACAGATTGGCACAAGGGAGACGTTAAAAAATTTGGCGCAATGGGTGTTGGCCTTACTTATAAGTATGTATATTTGTATATAATAGCTACTTAAATGGTTACACTAAACTAGCCCCAAAAATACATGTTATACATACAATTGCAATCCATTTTCACATCAATGTTGACTAATAATCGATTTGCGGTCTAAAATTGTACATGGTAAGAGTATTAATGAACCATTCTAGTTTCCCTTGCAATAGTTTATTTGTCGACTATTCATTGCTGTCGGGCGTTAGAATTAATGAATTCTCTAGACAAGTATTCCACCAATCACTTACTTGCACTTAAGTATTTGTTGTGTACATTTTTTAATGGAGATGTAGAGGAGATTACATACTTACATAACTTAAAAAATGACGATGGTGTGTATGTTTTCTTTGACTTCTTCTTTTTAATTCTACTTCTAAATTATCTTCAAAAACATACCTACAGCTTATAATAACAAATGAGATTTTGTTTCATTGGCAAAACTTCATCCATAAAACAATTTATGGATATTTTTTAAGTAGGTATAATAAACAGAAAATTATCTCCCGGAAAAGTTTTCACATTTCAGAAATAGAAGCAAATATTAATTTAGATTCCTACATATTTTAACTTCGTTCACAATTTTAAATATTAAGAAATTAGCAAAGTTTTTTTATTATGATTCTGTTTTTTTAGATACCAATGGTATTAATTGACCATCACTCGCAGTAATTACTTACGGTAATACTTATTCTTGGATATTTATAATTCTGATTTTGGTATAAGAAATTTTATTTACAGTTTTTTTTTAATAACACTTAATGTTTACACATTAATTTTAACCCTGACACCGTTAGATCGTCAATTTTATTTCAATTCACGTTTTGGAGTAACTATTGAACACAGGGTCCTCACAATCCCTGACTTCACCGACGCAGTATGGCGTCGGGTCCTTTACAAAATCGACTTTGCTTACGAATGATATCCTCGATTCTCGTTTAGAGTGATTGTTAGTTGAGTTAACGCTGGGTAGAGTGGTGACTTCCCTGCATATGGTGTGATCTAAATTGATGATGCGAGAATCACGGCGGCCCCGGACTTTTCTGCAGAGCAGCGTCTCTTGGAAAGCGATGCGGTACCTGAAACAAATGAACATAAAGTCTTAAGAGTTCGGCGGACCGCATTTCTCTTACAAACGTAATACCGAAAAAATCATAATTCACACATAATTTAATTAAATCTTGATATTATTCAGATTCCGATACCGTTAATTTAAGTTCCTACTGTACCAATTCGTCCGAAATACTTCACTGGAAATAAATGTAAGCGAATGCAATTTTTGATAAATTTACCAAGTTTGGAACGATTTTCCAGTATTTTATTTCCAGTGAAGTAGTAGTAAACGAAATAGTACCGTAGGGACCTAGATTAACGGTATCCAAATACGAACACCTGCTACAGCCTGCTACAGCGAGCAAGTAGTACTGGAAGGAGATAAGTGCACTAAATGTCTGCATCACCTGTATGTACCTACGAAGCTTCCAAACGCACACAAGAATGCTAATCCTGTACAGGGCTAAGTAACCAATAAGCACAAAAAGCATAGACGCTTTTCCTTCTTTGTATTAAGTCTGATAAAATAAACGTAATATAAAGCTTTATGGACGACTATGGAATGTTATGGAATTAGTCTACAACGTAATGTCAAAGAAATTATTATACTCAGCGTCTTTTGATGTCGAAGTGTTAAAAGAAATGACATTAACGAGTGAGCTTAAGAGTAAAGTTAATAAAATGTATCAAACAACTTATTTTAAATCCAAATAACTTTGAGAGCTTTAGATTAATCACCTTCTGCGTTTATTATAAAATACATAGACCTCACTATAAATAAAAGGTTAATAAAAAATAAATAATTGAATATTTGTTGCCATTTTCACTTAGTTATCAGATTTTATCCTCTTATTTCGCAGCTTTAATAGGAGATTGAAAAAAGCTTCGCTAACCTTGTACTGTAATTAGGACTGAGTCTGTAACCAAATCTGGGTCACTGTGTGTTTTTATATAATTCAAAAACGCTTAGTGGGTGCTAGATTATATTCCAGAAACAGCACTAGGTATTTTAAGTGTTGATAATATTATAGTGATTTACTTTTGAACAGTAGATTAATTACAAGGTTTAATACTTCGTTTAAAAGATATAAAACGTAAGTGAAATTGAATTCACATGTAATGGCCTTTGTATTCATGATAGACTGCCTCATTGGTCTAGTGGTCCCAAGCGCGAAAGCTACGCTAGAGGTCCTGGGTTCGATCCTCAAGTCGAGCAAAGTGTTATTGGGTTTTTCTATGAAATTCTCAGTAGCAGCTCGTAGTCTGCATTTGTGCCCAATTAATGGCAATAGGCTCATCCCCTATTACATGGGACATAAACATACCGGCGACTGTGGGTTTACATTAGTACACCTCTGCCTAACCGTTCGGGGAATACAGGCGTGATGGTATGTTATATTAGAGTAATTTGAAACACTGAACTTTTATAGAATTGTCTTTCGAATATAAATCAGATGAAACGTGGTCATTTCTAGGTTTGTGTTGGACTTGTTACTTAATTAATAAATTATTATCTACGGAAATATTTAGCGTGAAAATACACGTTTACAATACATACATACATACACTCACGCCTTTCTCTCACATCTACAATATACATAACATAACATACATAATCAACCCATTATGCCGTCCCACTGCTGGGCACGTGTCTCCTCTCAGAATGAGAGGGATTAGGCTCCACGCTAGCCTAGTGCGGGTTAGCAGACTTCACACGCCATCGAGAAAATCTCACAGGCATGCAGGTTTCACTGTTTATGCGCGTGATAAATAGCTATTTAATAGGCACATGACTTCTAAAAGTCAGAGGTGCTTGCCTTGAGTTTGAACTCGAGAACTTTGGCTTGGCAGTCCAATTGCCATACCACTAGGCTATCACTGCTTTTTATGTCTACAATAATACAGAAAAATTATGAAAACAGTTCCGTTGCTCTTCCATGAATCAGCTTAATTACTATGCCAAGCCATAGAACTTCCTGCGACATAATATAATTGTCCAAAAAATCCCTTGCTGAAGTTTGAGGCTGTCAGGAAATTGTTATCGTCATAATTTACGGCTCTTGCCAGCCCACTACAGAGTATTTAAGTTTTACGAAATCCTTTTTGCGTCATCTTTTCGTATAAAAATATTATGTCGGGAAAAACTTTGAAGAGAACAACAGCTGGTGGACGTACTTGAACAAAATGTCATAACATCATTATCAGTATACAGGCTACAGGCAGGTATATTATCGGTATACAGGCTGGTATGCTACCGTCACGCCTATACTCCCCGAAGGGTTAGGCAGAGGTGTACTTATGTACATCAGCAGTTCACCAGTATGTTTAGACACTCATGTTATTTGGTGCGAGCCTATTGCCATTAACTGGAGGCAAACCGAAACTCCGAGCTGCTGCTGAGAATTTCATAGAAACACTTGCTCGACCTGGGAATCGAACCCAGGACCATACCAGGACCAGGACCGTTTCATAGAAAAGCTCCATCACAGTGCTTGAACTGGGAATCGAACCGAAGACCTCTAGCGTAGCAGTCCTACTTACTACCATTAGAATAATGAGGCAAAACTTAAGTAGTAATTAAGAGGTACAAAGCGAAACATAAAATAGAATGTTGGTCGGTGGCACGGCATAGGACCTCATTAAAAACGTTTCAGTATATTAAGTGACGAAGACATCCAATTGATGAGCCCAAACATGTCTTGCGAACCTTTATCTTTTTTACATTATGTTAAATCTTGTTCAGACTTTTTTAGGCATGACCTAAAATACACACATCAGTCGCCTGATTTACTTAAAAAATATAGAGTAAAACCTTGAGAGGCATTTTATACATACCATCATTACGCCTGTATTCCCCGAAGGGTTAGGCAGAGCAGTACTAATGTAGGTACATCCACAGTTCGCCGGTATGTTTACGTCCCATGTAATAGGGGGTGAGCCTATTGCTATTAACCGGGAACAAATCCAGACTCCGAGCTGCTATTGAGAACTAGCGTAGCAGTTGCGCTTGGGACCACTAGACTAATGAGGCTGTCATTTCAATTTTATACATCCATCTTGTAATTATGTTAGCATAATGATGGATACTTAGAATACGAACTTGTATCTAGGATATCTAATATTTGTGTTTCTTTAAATTAAAATCTTGCTTTCTAGGTCGTAATTCAGGTTGGTACTTGCTTTCTACAAAATAATAGATAGGGAGTCTAAATCTGTCGCTTAAAAACATAAAATTGTAAATATTTAAAAAGCATTCCGTGGAAATTTCTCTTAATCCTTAGCCAATTGTCCTCACAGGAATCTAGTTGCTAAATTTCATAGATCTACATACTCTGTCTTAGTTCTTGTGTATTCGCTATTACCTAAAAATAACAGTAGGTAACACAAGATAAATAGATTCTGATTCTGTGAAAGCTCTACTTCGTAAAGGCAAAAAGGTGTTAAACCCAGCTGTCTCCGGGAATTTTATACGTACATAAATAGTTTATGGAAGATTCTGTTGTTACTCAAAATTGAATGATACAAAACATCGTAAACGTGTGTTGTTGATAACTTAACGCTACTTTTCGCGAACTATGACGTACTTGTTCTGAAACAACATCGTTTATCACCTTAACGTCTCTTTGATAGATTCGAGAGGGGATCAAGGTCCCAAGGATCCTATTCTTGGTAGATATGGCTGGATTTCTATACCTACCCTCGATACTCTTCATATTCACAAAGGAGTGTGTTTATTTTATATTGTGGCATTTTATGACTATGTTACGAGTAAAGTGAATCATAATGTAAACTTGTTTTATTAATTAACAAAAAGAAAGAGAGTATATGGGAGAGTAACATTCCAAGATATGCATGGGTCGCTGGATTTAAAAACAAATTTTTCTGTCACTGAAATAATGAATAGTTCATATTTTAAATGTTATAATAGTAGCGACATTTACCGAGCTACATATAAACTAGACGGACAAGTCCTGACGCCTAAGTGGAGTTTGCAACGCAACTTGGATATACAACCTCCTGATATCAACCGACGGGCCGCGGCCCGCCAGGCAAAACACTCGCCTGGTCGAAGGATCCTCCCTTTGGTTGGAGAGGCAACACACCCTCGCCCCTGCGCATAATTATTATGAAAAAATTACAAAACAGGTGGGTGGATAAAAGGAAGAGGGTAGATATTTTTAGAAAAAAGAAAGAAAAGAAGAAAGAAAAACAAATTTTTTGAGACAAGGTCCGTATGTTACAGTACAATATCTTTGTGCTGTATCTACAATCTACATCGCAATCTTATGATCTTTATCGCACGTTCAATATCTATTAAATGTTTCTACTATCCGTGATCAACACGTAGTCGTTAGTATATAAGATGCACCTTTGGATAATTATAACTAGACTATACTACAACTTTGTCTCATTTATACCTAATCATATACTGCCAAGAAGTTTGGCAAATTGGTGACCCCGACGAACGAATACGCAGCAAGAAACATGGCACAATCACCATGCAAGGCGAACATAAATCAGCAAGGAACACTTGAAGTAGCTGCTGGCACCTCGGTTTTATCTCGCATTCCGGAATTTTGGAAAGACCAACCAAGATTATGGTTCACGCAACTAGAAGCCATATTAGCACCACAGAAGCAAGGAGACGAATACAAATACTGTACAGTAATAGCAAAATTATCCAAGGAAGAAATACTACAAGTTAGTGACCTAATCACTTCACCACCGACTACAGATAAATATAAAAACATCAAGGAACGTTTAATTGATTGTTACGAAGAAACAGAACAGCGACAGTTTCAAAAATTAATATCAGAGACAGAACTCGGTGATCAAAAACCTTCGCAGTTATTACGTCAAATGCGAGTCCTCGGGAGAGGAAAAATCAGTGACGAAACAATTAAACTACTATGGTTCAGGCTTTTACCAACATCAGTTACTACGGTTCTAGCAGTTACGGAAGACATGGAAATTGACAAACTGAGCCAAATTGCAGACAAAATAATAATGAATTCAAAAGTAACCGAAATATCAGCTGTTAGCAACGACACTTCAAACGACAACAATACAGCATGCATTTTAGCCCAGCTAGCAAAATTACAGATAGATATTGACGCAATTCAGCAAGGTCAATATGGCTATCGACCCAGCACGCACAATCATTTCAAGAAACGTCAACAATTCCCGATTATGAGGCCGAGAACAAACTATAGAAGAGCAAATCGATTTTGTTACTACCACGAAAGATTCGGAAAATATGCAAGGAACTGCATTAAACCATGCGGTTGGAAACCAATGACTTACGTACGGAACCAGGGAAACGAATAAGAGCACAGACAACGGCGAAACTCTGTGCAATCCACCCATCCAATCGCCTCACCATTACCGACCGAAAAAGTGGTATGAAGTTTTTGATTGACACGGGCGCAAATATTTCAGTCATTAGCAAGCAACAGAGATATTCAATTTTACAAAATGAACAATACACACTATACGCTGCAAATGGGACTAAAATTAGGACTTACGGCGAGAAGACGCTTACCTTGAATTTAGGACTACAACGATGTTATAAATGGAATTTTATAATCGCCGATGTTACACAACCAATAATTGGAGCAGATTTTCTAGAGCACTATAAACTATTAGTCGACATAGCAGGTCGCAAACTTATCGACAAAGTTACAGAGCTGACAACGCATGTAACTTCAGAAAAAGCGACACAACAAACAATTCGTACTATCGCAGTGGGAACGAATTCACGTATTACGCAACTTTTAAACAAATACGAAGACATCACGAAAGAGTCCTCTCTACGCAATGCGCCCAAACATAAGATTGAACACCACATTATCACTACAGGACCACCCGTCGCAGCTCGAGCAAGACCATTACCTCCAGAAAAATACGACATAGCCAAAAAGGAATTTCAAAATATGATAGAGCTCGGAATTTGCCGACCGTCAGATAGCCCATGGGCAAGCCCATTACATATGGTAAAAAAGAAAAATGGCGAATGGAGACCGTGCGGAGACTATCGAATGCTCAATAGCACGACAGTACCGGACAAATACCCACTACCAAGATTAACTGACTTTACATACATATTAGAAAATAAGAAGATACTAAGCAAGATAGATATACGCAAAGCATACCACTGTATTCCTGTTAAAGATATAGAAAAAACAGCCATCATCACACCTTTCGGACTTTTTGAGTACTTAAGAATGCCTTTCGGATTACGCAATGCGGCACAAACATTTCAACGATTCATGGATTCCTTATTTAGAGATTTAAACTTCGTATTTATATTTGTAGACGACTGTCTCATCGCATCGGACAACGAAGATTTGCATTATCAGCATTTAGAAACGGTTTTCAAACGTTTACACGAGAATGGAATAACCATTAATCTCGAAAAATGCGAATTTCTCAGAAGGGAAATAGATTTCTTAGGTTATCATATAACGAGCCAAGGAATACAACCTACCGAAGAAAATTACAAAGCAATCATGGAATTTCCCAAACCGAAAACAATTCAAGAATTAAGACGATTTTTGGGCATGGTCAATTTCTACAGAAGTAATATTCCACGCGCAGCGGAAAATCAAAGAATTTTAAACGAATATCTACATGGTTCAAAAAAGAACGATAATTCACCTGTTCCTTGGACAACGGAAGCAGACAAAGCTTACGAAAAATGCAAGGAAAGCATGAAAAACGCAGTGTTAACAGCGCATCCTTCCCGCAACGCATCACTAGCGCTCATGACCGACGCTAGTGCTACTTGCGTTGGTGGAGTTTTACAACAAAAATCCAGACGCAATTGGGAACCATTAGGTTTTTTTTCACAAAAATTGAGCGAAACTCAACAAAAATATTCTACGTTTGACAGAGAGCTGTTAGGAATATACATGGCCGTCAAACATTTTCACAGATTAATCGAGGGAAGAGAATTTACAATATTTACGGATCACCGACCTTTGACATACGCATTCTCCCAAAAACCATCATCAAACGATACACCGCGACGGGTCCGGCAGTTAGATTTCATTTCACAATACAGTACCAACATTCAACACATAAGCGGACGTGACAATATTACCGCCGATGCATTATCTCGAATAGAGGAAATATACGTGCCATCACCTATCGATTACGCTGAATTGGAAAAATGTCAATCAACAGATAATGAACTAAGTAAATTACGTGACAATAAAAGATTAAAATTCAAAAACATTACGCTTCCGGGTTCCACAATAAACATCACCTGCGACACGTCTACTGGAAAAAGCCGCCCCTACTTACCAAAGCAATTTCGCAAACAAATTTTCGATACCATTCATGGTATGAGCCATCCAGGAAAAAGAACTACGAGAAAAATGATAACCCAAAGGTATTTATGGCCGTATATGAACAAAGATATCAATAATTGGTGTAGATCATGTATAGCCTGCCAAAAATCAAAAATACAACGACATACGATATCACCTCCTGGTACATTTATGACAGCGCAACGTTTTGAACATTTACATATTGACATCGTCGGACCACTTCCGATTTCACAAGGGAAGAGATATTTAATCACAATCATAGATCGTTGTACGTCATGGCCCGAAATATTTCCGGTAGAAGATATAACTGCAGAAACAGTAGCCAAGACACTTTTCGAAGGATGGATTACTCGTTTTGGATGTCCATTGCGCATTACTACGGATCAAGGCCGACAGTTTGAATCAAGAATATTTGAGTCACTCTCACAATTTTTGGGAATACATAAAATTAGGACAACACCTTATCATCCGCAATCCAATGGAATGATAGAGAGATTTCATAGAACTTTAAAGGTGGCGTTAATGACAAGAGAATCCAACGAAAATTGGTTAAAAGAAATTCCAACAGTTTTACTCGGGTTGCGGAGTAGCTTGCGAGAAGACACAGGTTATAGTTCAGCAGAGATGACATATGGAACGCCAATACGACTCCCTGGAGGATTTTTTGAGTCATCAGCAGCACAGTTATCAACGTACGAAGAGTTTGTAAAACAAATTCAAAAGGACATCACACAAATGACATCAATTCCGAAAAGAAAAAACCACAACCAAGCTATATTTGTGCATCCCGAACTCAAAGAATGCTCACACGTATTTGTTCGGTGTGATAGAATTAAGAAAGCCCTGACACCGCCGTATGAAGGACCCTACCCAGTAATTAGTAAAACAGATAAAACATTTTGCATTAGAATTAGGGATAAAGAGACAGTGATATCAATTGATAGATTGAAACCAGCATTCATGATCAATGACGAATCAAACTACGTGCCAGATTCAAAGGATTTCTACAGACATTCACACACGTACACTACACGATCGGGACGTAAAGTAAAGCCAGTAGTACGTCTATAAAAATCGCTGATATAAGCAAGCTATTCGTATATATATTAACATAGATCTTAACATATACCATTAATTCACAACTACTCGTAACAACAAGACATCTAAAATGGGAAATCAAAGTTCTAAGGACCAGATAACATACAATACGGACAGTTGCCTCAATCAAAACGAAGCGGACAAACTCCGTAACCTGATCCAGGAAGACTTACGGTGGACAAGAAATGTTGCAATGGGACAGATTATTTTAACAATCGGCGTGATCCTACTTTACGGCATAATGAAAACACTGGACAGAAGAATGAAGAGTTTAACGGAAAAAAATAATAAACACTCGTGCAACAGCTAAGTCAAAATTACATACGTCAGCAAATCACACCACAACAGGCGTCATCAAATTCCACCGCGTACAATAGCATTATTATTTATATACATCAGCAAATAACTAGTAAGGTTTAGGTCAAATTTATATTGTAAACACTATTACCATAATAATTTTTTTTTTTTTAAAGGGGGGTGTACTGTTACAGTACAATATCTTTGTGCTGTATCTACAATCTACATCGCAATCTTATGATCTTTATCGCACGTTCAATATCTATTAAATGTTTCTACTATCCGTGATCAACACGTAGTCGTTAGTATATAAGATGCACCTTTGGATAATTATAACTAGACTATACTACAACTTTGTCTCATTTATACCTAATCATATACTGCCAAGAAGTTTGGCAAACCGTACAACACACACAGATAAAATGAACAAATAAAACACGATCAACATGAAGTGCTGTCGGCATGCTTGCCCCTAATGGGTTGCCAGCTCAGCATTATGCTGGGCGTATTCAATACCCAGCGCTGGTTTTCAGTTGGCACCCTAGCAGTGACACACGGACACAGAAAACATGAATAAATATAATATAATAAAATTAATGTACCCGTATTTAAATTATACTAAACATAACTAAATATTCATAAATAAATAAAATATTCATAAATATTTGAAAATTATAATGTCGAATGGTGGGGTGTGGTGCGAGTCAGAGAGCGAGTGCGCTTCGCACTTCGCAGATCGGGCCACAGTCTGTCATTCGGCGAGCGACGATCCAAGAGAAAAGACATGTTGACTGATGGTGCGCTATAGCTAATATGCTATATAACTCAAAACACATCAAACCTCTTTTTTTACAGATAAGAACTTCTAATAAGCTTTCTTTTGACGGTGGTTGGACTCGTACCGACTAAAAACCGAACATGCCTCCCCTTGCCCTATAGTCACGGCCGTGGCCACCGGTGCCGTGACTCGTGATATTCGCCTCGACCCTGATAGACTGTGGTCCAGCATAAGCTGGACCCCTTCAGGCCTCGCCTCGCATTCTCGCACCTACTGCAGTCATTTTCTGATCGGGCAACGGAATCCCCAATCAGCCGCCCGCAGGCCACAGCTCATGGCCTTCCCACGCCCGGTACATCTACTGCGGATCAGGAGAGAGGTGGACAGTTCTCTCTCCCTTATAATTAACTATTTAATACGCAAAAGTCAGAGGTAAGTGCCTTGGGTTCGAACTGGAGACCTTTAACTTGGCAGTCCAACGGTCATACCACTAGGGTATCACTGCTTTTCATCATTGATATACTAAATAGAAAATAGAGGTAAAGAAAACCCATTTTCGTCCAGTTTTTGGGTTGTGCAATTCTCCCTATGCCTTTCTAATATAATATCGTATAAGCTTCTCTTGGTATATTCAAAACATAATGTCGTTATTGCATATCGATAACGTCCTTTGAGCTTTGACATCAAGTTATGTCTTTGTAACTGAATCAGTCTTGACTATAGCTCGATACGTGTTCATTTATATCGAGTCTCTTGTGGATTGTGAATTTGTGTATTACTTAGTAGATTATTTAAACTTGTTTGAGCAGGACTAGAAATTGTTCTTTTTTTACCCGACTGCCAAAGAAGAGGAATGTGTATGTAATAATAAGATATTTCTTATCCAGTGTTCGGCGAAAGTAGTGCCATTTCGCGGGATTCGTCGATCGTGGCATAACGAGGACGTATATTCTCATCCCAAAATCCCGGGATTTTAAAGATTCACTTTCCCATCAAATGTTATCGACATATAATTTACAAATCCGCACCCTAAAAATGTCACTGCTTTTTTAACTACACATACATAGCTAGTTTTTTGATTAATAAATAGCCGACTCAATAGTACTGGTGTACAAAAACTGTGTTTAAACTTTCGTAATAGAGTTCCCGTACGCGGCTTCGCCTGCATACTTAGGTGATTTTCGTTTCTAAATTATACTGTGCCCACTGTACCTACACCAATGTTTGATTCAAGTACAAAAAAGCAAAATGTGAAAAAAAGCAGTCCCCGTTTCTCCGTATTTTTTAATCCTAGTTGCCTCCTGAACTGTATGCGTAATTGGATAAACTACTTAGGAGAACCTACTTAGGACTTTCGTAGAGAGCATTAGTGTTGAGCTGGTTGATGAAAGTCCGTACACGTGTGTCCATTATCCTTTCGTATTGCGATGTCTAACTTTAGTAAAAGCATGTTTAACTATATCCTTTAATGTTGATACTGTTTTTGTTAACTGCCTCATTAATTTCGATGCTTTCGGGCTCGATTTTCAGACCGAGGAAAGTTTTATTGGGTTTTTCTACTAAATTATCAGACTGTCTCATTAGTCTAGTGGTCCCAAGCGCGACTGCTACGGTAGAGGTCCTGGGTTCGATCCCCAGGTCGAGCAAAGTGTTATTGAGTTTTCTATGAAATTCTCAGTAGCAGCTCAGTGTCTAGATTTGTGCCCGGTTAATGGCTATAGGTTCGCCCCCTATAACATGGGACCTAAACATACCGGCGAACTGTGGGTTACATTAAGTACGCCTCTGCCTAACCCTTCGGGGAATACAGGGGTGATGGTAGGTATGTATGTATTATCAATAGGTTTCGATGTTTGGATTTGTGCCCGGTTAATAGCACTCCATGAGGATTTTCACACGAAAAAAAAAGGTACCCCTATTGTATGGGACCTACTCGTAAACACTCCGATGAACTATTGGTGTACAGTACCGTGTAGTACCTACACCTCTGTCTAATCCTTCGAGGACATAGGCGTGAGGCGTAGAGGTGTATGTTTGTTTCTAAAATAAACATTATACATAATTGAAACTGACTCATATGAGTTACGATGATTGAGTTTCTGTAATTAATCCTTGAAATCGATACTTAACACAGCTTTGAACACACTGTATTTTTACTAAATAATTTGTCTTTGTACTAAGTAAGGAGGGATAGTCTAGTGGTATGATCGTAAGACTGCCAAGTAGAGGGCTTGAATTCAAATCCAAGACCACTGACTTTTCGGTATCATGTGCGTATTATTAATTATCACTCGCTTAAACGTACTGGTTTCTAACACTTACGCGAATATTAGACATTGAAATAAAACTACATATTTATGAATTTTATCGCGTTGTATTGATATTATATAATTCCAAAGGATATGGTGAGCTCGTTCTGCGTGAATCGGATCGTTAATAACTAACAAAAATGTAAGGTAGCTGTTAGTAGTTGCAACATTAGACGTCCAACAACTTAGTCTAGCCGTGATCATGGATGCTGTGAAGGATCCGAAATGTCGGGAATTAAATAATATCAATATAAAATCCGTAAAAAGTAGTTTTATTTCAAATCGCTCAAACTGTCAAGGAAAACATCGTGAGGAAACCTGCACGACTGAAATATTTTCTAAAAGGTGTGTCAAGTCTACCCGCTGTAGGCTAGCGTTGTGGATTATGGTCTAACCCCTGTCACTCTGACAGAGATCCGTACCCAGCAGTGGGACAAAATATGGGTTGATAATGATGGATGTATCTTTATCATACTGTGACATGGATAGACATTTTTTTAATGGGATAGGGGGGCAACGGAGCAGACGGATCGCCTGATGGTAAGCGATTACCGCCGCCCAGGGACACCCGCAACATCAGATGAGAGGAGTCTTTGGAAGGGGATTGGGCCGCCGGTAACCTCATTGACTCGGCAGAACACAACGTAAGCATTGTTCGACGCCGGTATTCTGTGAGGCTATGGTATCACTCCGGTCGAGCCGGCCCATTCGTGCCGAAGCATGGCTCTCCCACGTAAAAAACTAAAAAAGACACAGCCTCTTGTGGAACATCATCTTCCCAACCTTTTCCCCGAATATGTTGGAATCGGCTTTCAATATAACCAGATGCGGCGAATATCATTATTATATAGAAACGACTGCCATCAGACCTCCACAAGCTTTTTTCTGGGCAATACTGATATAGACTGGTTATCAGGCTTTTTGTACTTATTATCTGGCTCCAGCAAGATGAAGTGATGATTTGCGAAAGGTTGCTGGCGGAAGCTGGATGCGACAACCGAAGGACAGGGTGAAATGACGCACTTTAGGGAAGGCCTACGTCCAGCTGATAGGCTGATGATGATCTGACTTCCACTAATGATTGAAATAAAACTATTTTTACGGATTTTATCGCGTTGTATTAATATTATTTAATTCCCGACGTTTCGGATCTTTTACAGCATCCATGGTCACGGATAAAATCCGTAAAAATAGTTTTATTTCAATGTCTAATATTCGCGTAAGTGTCAGAAACCAGTATTCCACTAATAATTGACAAAAATGTTTGTATGACCTCCTAGATGGCGGCTTTACGTGCTCTCCAAGATTCCGGTGGGTTCTCGATTTGTCTTAACCTTGCAGTTCGATTCAGCGTAGTTATTTTTTAGCTATGAGCCTCTCTCTCTTTTGTCTACCATACCTATCATAATAAATACTAAAAAAAAATCATTAAAAGGTAATTTAGCACCGACAAGCTATGTGTCACTTTGACGGCGCTTTTTTACAATCTCGTGGGAAATTCCTTATATATCTTTTTCGTTGATTCTTAAGTCGTAGAAGCTGCCTTGGGCTCTATTAAATCTCTTAATAAATCTTTGGAAGATAGAAGGCCGTTTTTATTTTTAAATAGGTAACTTACTTATGTACTCAATCTGATTTTTTTTTATCCGTGATAGGCTTACGCTTTATCGCCAGTTCGCCTTATGTTAAGTGATACTGCTATCTACGATGGAGCGCGCTTGCCTAGAAGAAATCTATCTCTCATATCTACTGGTGTGTCCTCTGTGCCCGAACTTCTGCACAAAGGACGATCTCTACGCAGCCACGCCTATGGCCATTAAAGTGGTCTCCTATTACTTGGAAAACGTTTGAATATTGACACGATAAGAAGACGACGAATAGGTAACTTATACATTAAGAGTTAGCTCAATCCCTTTACGTATATTCCTAGGTAATAACATCTGTCAGTTAATAGCTATTGATTAGTGTTTTAGAAGTGCTTGACCGTGCCAAAACCGTTGTAACAGAGGTTCAATCACTACTAAGTCGGCACCTGCGTCTAATGGCAGCACTTAACCTGTAGGTTAATGATTGATGCGATGTTCGGGTAACTATAATATAAATAATTCTATGAAGAAAAATTTTATTATGCTAGCAGGTATGTCCATTATAGAGTTAAACTGATTTCGTGTTTTGCCTGAAAGTATATTTTAAAGATATCGAAGGTATATATGTTTTAATAATATAATAATTATTAAAAAAATATATATATAATTATATATTGAGGACACGTTTGGCGTAGCGGCTGAGCGATCGGCTTCGGCGTCACGTGTTGTGGGTTCGATCCCCACACGGAGCAAATATTTGTATGATCTACAGGTAGTTGTTCCGGGTCTGGGCGTTTGTGTATGTGAGAATTTGTGTTTGTAAACGCACCCACGATACAGGAGAAAATCCTAGTGTGGGGCAACGTTTTTAAAATAATAAATATTTATAATACGAGTATAAATAGGTATAATTTTGAGTTTATCTCTACACAGCTGTCTAATACAATCATCTTTCAACTTTCTCATTAGTTTAGTGGTATCACGACTGCTATGCTAGAGGTCCTGATTTCGATTCTCAGATCGTGTAGGGTTTGGATTTGTGTCCGGCTAATGGCAATAGGCTTGTCCAATGTCAATCACGTGGGACCTAAACATACTGGTGAACGGTGGGTGTATATTAGTACCTGTCGAACAATTCGGGACGTATTGGTATATTATGTTATGTTTGTATCCAACTCAAACTTGTGTCTAAAAAAGCAATGGCAAAAAGTAATATCCAACTTTGGCACTCAATGTTGACACATCCTCATATCGCAACATTGTACCAGTGAAGATTGTAACGCCATTTATTTTAAAAGAGTGTCCATGGAGTTTCTTGCCGGATTCTTCTCCATAGGATCAACCTTCTGGAATCGTGCAACTAGAACCATTACAAGCTTATTTGAAATAAAAACATTTGAACTTGAATGACGAGTATATTTGTGCAAGCGCAACTGTCTCTGGTATTAACAACTAACATTCAACTTTTTATCTCTAGATTCCTCAGCGTCTTGTGGAATGTGTCCGAGAATCCTTAAATATATATAATCGCGGCAAATCCTGCTGAAAACTAACGCACTAAAGAGAAAATTTGAAGACTCACATTAAAGGGTACTTTAAGTCACGGAATCCGTGTACTTTATTTGTTACCCGACCATTATATCTACATTACTATGTCATGATAATAATAAAATTGCTATTACAAATTGTGGACATAACGACAATTTGAGGTCAAAATGAAAATCCACAAAAAATATAGCACACTGACCCAGTTTCAAGACAATAAAAATATTTGTTTTTCGGGGACTTAATTTGTGTAGATAACGTTTGCTCATAGTTTAGTTTCAAATTAAATGTCATGTCACATAATTTATGACTCTTTATAAATGCCTGTTAAAGCCTATATAATAAAGTAAAAATTTTGATGTTAAATTGTGATGTTCTTTTTAAGGTAAAATGGAACATATCTCCTATAATCTACCTACAACATTTATGATTAATTATTATTACATATAAGAAAAAATAATTATAATCAATGACATTATATAGTTAAATCATTGATTATAATAATTCGAAGTAAATTTAGCTTAGCACGAATACTAGTAATGTGGGACCCACATTGCTAGTAAGCTTTATAAAAAAGAAAACAAATTGTCATGGACCAGTTGGAGTTAGATCGGTCTGCCGCGATAGGTGATTTGAGGTCAACTACAGGACATGCATCTCTGACTTTCCAATTCATTCCTTTATGATTGATATTCAAGATTATGATAATCAAGATAAAATAAGCAAATGTTGCAAAGTTTGAACAAACATGATGTCTTGATTTAAATCTGCACACAAAAAAAGAATTTATAAAGTTCTACGTGGAAAGACGAGTTTATACAAAGAAATGGTACTTGTATGATCTTTTTATACTGACACTTTAGTTTCATAAAATCATAAAAATCATAGTTGGAAAAGTGTAAGCAGTCCAAAACAGGTCCTCTGTCTACCTTTCAATCAATCACTCTCACAATCAGACGTCCATTGATCATACCTTATAGAGGCTAGAGATCTGTCAGCGCCATCTAATATGACCTAGTAAACCAAAACCTCTGAAGTAAAACCCTCCTTGACCTAGAAAGCTAACGTTATAATGTTGTTATGTCTGATAGCATTTTGCTTAAGTGACGTAACGAGTTTTGAGTGACTATGTGTCACTGTACTACACCAATTTACTCTAATTCAATATTAGAAAGTCTCTTTACCGCAATGGTATGAGTTAAGAAGATCTACTTTTTATGTAAGAGTAGCCCAATATGTAGTATGTCTTGGTAAAGATTTGGCTCGAATATCTTTGCAAACTACGAGTATGAGTGACTTTAACATTACTTTATTGTTTTTTTTTATTTTATGGGATAGGGGGGTAAACGAGTAGATGGATCGCTTGATGGTAAGCGTGGACACTTGCAAAACCAGAGGACTTACAAGTTACAACCTCACTCACTCGGCGAAACACAACCTAAGCGTTGTTTGACGTCTGTTTTCTGTGATAGCCGTGGTATCACTCCGATCGAGCCGGCCCATTCGGAACATGATTGGTTGAGTTTGATTACTGGCAATAATTAAATGGCTAAGGCACCAAGACGGCCATAAGTCCGAAAGGCAGTGACGTGGCTCAAGCAATTTAACTTAGTAATATGTAGATCACATTAAATTCAACGCTGTAGTTACAAATACAATATGTCGTAATTGGTGTTGCAAAAATAAGTAAATGTCTGTGTAGGCAAGTCTTCGAATAAATGACATTAAATTTAAAATTAAAGTATGTCCTCCGCAGCATCAAGACATGGTTACCATGTTCTTGCAATATGATGGAAGTAACAGGATAGCAAATTTAAAATTGATCAGACCTGTGAAAGATGCGCACATCCCTTCATGAACCGGAAAAGAGTTGATAGCCTACAAACGCTGGCCAGATTTTATTAAATCACAGCTAAGGACACTCTCGATCAAGTAAACGTTTAAAAAAACTGAGTCAGAATCGGTCCAATTGTTTGGGCGCTACGATGCAACAGACAGAAACACAGATACGCAGACACAGATATACACTACAAACTTATAACAGCCCTCTTTTTTTTGGGGATTAAAAAATAGCTTATTAATCGCGTAGTATAATAATTATCATCATTTTTCCTTACAGGGCAACGAATGTACCTTTTGGATCTTTTTGTTTAGTGTTGAATATGTGCCCAGGCGACTCAACTCTATTAACAAAGTTAAGAGGTTTTACTTTGAAACTCGACTACGAAACTGTCACTGCAGCTACTGCGTAGACGGCTACGATGATACGCTACGAATGTCGTAGCCGCTACATGCTACGAATATGTTCTACCAATATTTGATTAGGTAACTGATTCTGAAGACGATGGATAAGAAAAGAGGTGAATTTATGATATCATCTAAAAGATAAATGGTGATAGTAAAGTGTGATATACCTCCGCCAACGTACGAATGAAAATCTTTGGAATAAGCGACCTTAAATATACTACATATAGTTCATTTTCTACTGCAACTAAACACACTTTTTACACGTTTTCATTCATTCTGAAATTGATTTACTTTTCGTGTAGTTAAAGTTGTTACATTTATATGGGTGCTAATAACATGTTTTACAATTTCCAATTTTAATCCAGTTTATTGTATAACTGTTTCTAATAAAGTTGTGATGTCAAACAAATTGAAAAACTAACAAACTGTTGCTATTCGTGGAATAATATTTTCTTTCTCTAATATTTTATTTATGTTTCTTGATTAGAGGCAAACATTGATAAATTAAAGTTGAAACTGTGATCGTTGACTCCCACACGATCCAATAAGACGGATACGAAGTTGGAAATGATGATGAAAAAGTTTTGTGGATTGTATTTTCTTTAAAATCTAAAAAAATTATAAATAGTTGGTTGGTTGGTTGGTTTGGTCCGACCGGTTTCGGTCACGGCGACCACTTTATGGACTCTGTCGTCGCTGGTGAGCTCGCATGTGGCTTATGTAGCCAATTTTCTTAATAAATGTTCTAGAGCATTGCGGGCATGTGAGCTCATCATTGACGATATTGTAAGAAAATGCCGCAGATGGTCGGGCTTTTAATTCATCGCGCTTGGCGTCAAGCTCAGAGCGCCGTTGTGTTTCAAAATCATAGATTATTAAATAATAGGAAGTGCAAAGCGCCAATACTTCACATAGTACTTAACTATCTGCATAATGGATTGACCGAGTGCGCCGCGCGAATGGTTTGATACTTGCTTGAAATTATTTATTTGATTTTTTTAAATTAAATACCGTTCATTCATGCCTACCTGAAAACAGTAGCTTAGTTTGCACCGTCTAAGATAATAAATAAGATTATTTTTTGGAGAATTGAGATCATTGAATTACATATCTCTTTGTGATTTTTTTGCATTTTCCATGCTAAGATTATTAAGTTATTTAATTTAATTCAATTCAAGATTTCAATCATGCGGGTAGGGTTCGCGGTGGCTTAGAGGTCAGAGCGTCTGGTATATCAAACCAGAAGACGCAGGTTCGAATCCTGCCCGCGATTGAATTTTTTCCTTTACTATTAAATAATTGAATTACATTTTAAAATGAAAAATTAGTAATGATTACTGAACCTCCGATTTTGATTTGTCGCATGTTTTCAAAGTCACCCTGTATAATGGAATAGAACATAGTGATGGAACATAGTTAGGCCATAATATTGTATAGTCCATTTAAGTTCAAGTTCAAATGTTTTTATTTCATACTAGCTTTTGCCAGCGACTTCGTCCGCGTGAAATAGTTACTTTGTTCCCTAGTTCTTCGCCCGCGGTTTCACCTGCATTGCCCCGTTCTTAAGGGTTGTAGCGTGATGTTTTATAGCTTGAAACCTTTCTCATGAATCACTCATTTTCCCAACATTTCCCTTCACTGCTCTGCTCCTATTGATCGTAGCGTGATGAAAAGTATACTATAACCTGCCCAGGAGTATGAAGAACAATTGTACCAAGTTTCGTTGAAATCCGTCGAGTGGTTTTTGTTTCTATAACGAACATACAGACAGACAGACAGACAGTCAAAAATTTTACTGATTGCATTTTTGGCGTCAGTATCGATCACTAATCACCCGCTGATAGTTATTTTGGAAATATATTTCATGTACAGAATTGACCTCTCTACAGATTTATTATAAGTGTAGAAGAAGAAGATTGCTACGAAACTGGAAAACGATCTAATAAAACCAGAGCACATCTATCGATTGTTGTAATCGAGTTAATTTTTGTCTGTCTGTCTGTCTGTCATACAGACAGACAGACAGACAAAAATTAACCTATGACCTCTCTACAGATTTATTATAAGTATAGATAAGCTTTTACAAGCATTTATGAAACGTTATGATTCTAGTTGCACGGTTTCAAAAGGTTGATCCTATGGGGAAGTATCCGGCAAGAAACTCCATGGACACTCTTTTAAAATAAATGGTGTTACAATCTTCACTGATACAATATTGCGATATGAGAATGTGTGAACACTGAATGTCAAAGTTGGACCAAAGTCGATAATTACTAGAAGGTTCTTATCATATAAAGTATGAATAAATACATAATGTAATGTCAATAAAATATATAATTTGAATTCAGTATTGTATAGTTGCTAGGTAGCATACCTGGAATTTGATATTAAAATAACGCTAATATGATATTTTAAATTAACATACCATCACGCTTGTATTCCCCGAAGCAGAGGTGTGCCTACATGATTCCGCCACGGTTGGCGGAAGCTGGATGCGACAAGCCGAGGACAAGGCCAAGTGGCGCATATTGGGGGAGGCCTACGTCCAGCAGTGGACTAGTATAGGCTGATGATAATGTACCTATTAACGTACACCCACAGTTTGCCAGTATGTTTGTTCCATGTAATAGGGGGCGAGCCTATTGCTATAAACCGGGCACAAATTCCAAACTCCGAGCTGCTACTGAGAATTTCATAGTAAAACCCAAAATACTTTGCTCGACCTGGGAATCGACCCCAGGACCTCTGGCGTAGCAGTCGCGCTCAGGACCACCAGGCTAATGAGGCAGATAGCCTCGTGGTACTGAACTTTAAATTGCGTCAGATTTAAAATTCAATACATATATATGATTTTACAGGCCATTTAAACTCACTCACTGATTCACTCAATTACGTAATTTCAAAAACGACAAACTTGAAATCTGGAACGTAGATTAATTATAAAACAGGCTATGGCTGAAGGAATTTCAGAATAATCCTTCTGCATTGGGAAAAATACCGCGGAAACATATATAGTAGAGAGATAGAGGTTTATTTTTACCTAAAATCAAACAGTAAACTATAGTAAATAGATCAAAGTGAAACTCCGCGCCGTCCTCAATTTATAACAAATAGGCTTGACGGTAAATATTGGATTCGCGTGCTCTCGGCAAAATGTAGTGCCATTTATTATGAATAGTTTCAAACGACTTTACTATCGGCCTTTCTAAGATGGATCGAGTTTTTTGAACCCGGAATAACTGGGCCAAAATGTAGAAGTAATGAGGATTTGTGTTTAACTCTTCCAGTTCGATTTCCAATATCTAGAGTATCTTTATATAGTATAAAACAAAGTCGCTGTCGCCGTCTGTCCGTCCCTATGTATGCTTAAATCTTTAAAACTACGCAACGGATTTTGAAGCGGTTTTTTTTAATAGATAAAGTGATTCAAGGGGAAACGCGGGTGAAACCGCGGGCGGGTCTTTAGTTGTATTATAAAGAAGTGGTAAATTTTTTAAAGCATATTGGCACCTGTTTATCGCTTGCCTAAATCACTGTTTACGACGTGCTGATGATGACTGATTTATGAATTATAACATACATACCATCACGCCTGTATTCCCCGAAGGGTTAGGCAGAGGCGTACTATAATGTACACCCACAGTTCGCCTGGTATGTTTAGGTCCCATGTTATAGGGGGCGAGCCTATAGCCATTAACCGGGCACAAATCCAGACTCCGAGCTGCTACTGAGAATTTCATAGAAAACTCAATAACACTTTGCTCGACCTGGGGATTGAACCCAGGACCTCTAGCGTAGCAGTCGCGCTTGGGACCACTAGACTAATGAGGCAGTGATTTATTAATTATTTAATGAGAAAATCGATTTCGAAACGGTAAGCCGAGTTTTTTAGGGTGTCCTTCGTGTGTGACTATCTCAAATTATATTTATATTGGTCTTTCACTACGCCGAGTTGTAATATTAACAAATCCTATTAAAAGGACCTATTTATAAATTCTTTGACGAAAATTTAATATCAAGGATAAAATATTTTTTGTATAATATGATCATGGCAGCGACTCTGCGTTGGAGTAATAGTCGTAATAACACAATTTGCTACTGATTGAATTTAAATTGGATCGTTTAGGGTACAATAAAGGGAAGACGTGGTTTATCAGAAAGTTTTACAATATCTGGCATATTAAATTTAATAGAAGACTATACTTATTAATTAAATTATTAACAGCATACTTATAGTGTACATAAGTATAGGTAGATACATACAATTGACAAAAAGAGGCCTAGTCCGTATTGGATTTTTTTTTAACTTACAGTCAATGTGGGTGTGCTCATTACTAGTATTCTTGTTAACCCGTCGTGATAAGCTAAATGCTTGTGTTATGAGTAAGTAATTTGAGGATTCTTTTGAAGTGTAAATTACTAGTTCTTAATTCGCAGGGAAGAGCTTATTTTTAGTAGTGACTTAGGAACATAGTAATGATTTTCAGGGGGACAAAAAATTTGCCAATCGAAGTTTCCTTATTTCTTTTACCGTTTTAGGTATAGAGTCTTATAAACTGTAGCTAACTATCTTCAACACATTAAAGTATAGGCTTCGTAGGGAATATGACTATCGGGAAAAGCGATCATTACGCTCAATCAAGATAAGTTAGACTTAGAACTATAACTTTAATTAAAAGTGCTCTACTCGTATTATCACTTTTAATGTGAGCAAAATGTTATATCTATCTATCTATTCTTATTTTAATTTATACTGGCTTACATGTCCATTATCTGCTTAAAATTATGTCAGTCTATTTAAATATTATCATCTCTATACATGTATCGTTGGAAAATACAACATTAAGTATCCAAAACGTTGTTATAGTTTTCACTCACTTATCAACTTTTATTGCGATCTAAAGAAACAACTTCAAACGCGCCGAACACAGTTGGGTGACTCAAAGTTGTCAACTGACTACATAAGTACCTAAACACAATCGTATGAAATTGATATGTGCTACGGTTATCTTCGTATTACAAAGGTAAATATTTTAATAAAAGAAGGGTAATTCGAGAGAGAGAGAGAGAGTTGTGAGAGAACCTGAGTACGTCTCAGGTTCTCAGTTTATTCTAGCTATTCATTCATTCATTTGGACATATTGAAAGAATGAATGAAAGATGATTAACGAAAGGAATTGATAAGACGAACGTCAGCGGCAGCGTCAGAAGAAGTCGCCCTAGAAGGACTTACGCCGATCTTATTGGCGAGACGAGATCTTTCAAAAGGGTCTCGTGCGTAGTACTCGCAATCGGCGCGTATTTATGAGAAGATATGAATGTGGAAGAAGCAAAATAAGATTTTTTTATAGGATAGGTGGTCAAACTAGCAGACGAATCGCCAGATGGTAAGCGATTACCACTGCCCATGGACACTCGCAATACCATAGGAGTCACAAGTGCGTTGCCGACCTTTTAAAAGGGGATTGGGCCTCCGGTAACCTCACTCACTCAGCGAAACACAACGTAAGCATTGTTTAACGCCGGTTTTCTGTAAGCCCGTGGTATCACTCTGGTCGAGCCGGCCCATTCACACCGAAGCATGGCTCTCCCACGTAAAAAGTATGCAAGAATCGTAACAAGCAGCGGTTTATAGTTTCTTCCTACCCCTGTGAGAATAAGAAATGAGCGTATGTATGTATTTAGCTATTCATTTGACTACACGGTTGAGTTTTCCTGTTTTTTTTTTACTGAGAAAATGTTATTCAATACCAAGAGAGCATTCTGTTAGCTATCCCAATGGCAGGTATCCATGGGGATTCAAGAATGTCAACGATAAATCTCTCAAAGAGAAATACCATTAGTTATATAAACATAGCATTCGTATTTTCCATTTTAATTGTCAATTTCGCAGTTAATCTCTGCGTCTGGCAATTTAATTACTGCGAATTAGTAATTATTTCGAAAAGCAATCAAAATAGAGTGTGGCACTCAAATATTTTACTGTACGGAGACTTTAATAAACAGAATATGAGTTTATAGAGCTGTCGTAAGTATATCCAAGTAATTTTAACTAACCACGAGTGTGTATTAATTGCTACAAGTACTGTTATGAAGATACTTACGGCATATATTATATATGTATATAGCATTGCTTAGTACTCGCACTTTAGTATCTAACTCAGCGCGCACAAATTATTGTATTATAACGTAGGTAATGGAATTATGAGTGAGCAGTGATATGACCATTGGTCTGCCAAATCAAAGGTCTAGAGTTCAAATCCAAGGCACACCTCTGACTTTTCGAAGTCATGTACGTATTAATCGTTTATTATTATGCGCTTAAACGGTGAAGTAAAACATCGTGAGGAAACCTGCATGCCTGAGAGATTTTCTCGACGGCTTGTGAAGTCTGCCAACCCGCACTTGGTGGACTATAGCCTAATCCCTATAATTCTGGGAAGAAACCGGTGCCCAGTGGTGGGACAATGATTACATTGTCCCACCACATTGATTATGTTATGTTATGTTAATGGAATTATATGTGACCACACCGCCTTTTAATAATGTTTTGTTTGTATTGTCGGACAATACGTAAACATTATTAAATAACGCTAAAACTGGCCCAGATTCTCAATTTATCTCTGTAAGACAGTATAAGCGACAACAAAACCTTATAAATGAAAGACTCGCCGCACCGATCCAAATCGATTATAAAAAATACATATACATATATTGCTGCTAAATGCTAGTTAACATGCGAAGACGAGGGTTGTTCAGCGTTTCGCCCAAGGGATCCATTTCCCAAACAAGCGAAGCACTGATATTCCATATAAAATAGTCACGCTAAACGCTGGCGAAGGCGAGCACTGCATCACAGTATCATTCTTAGATATAACTTACTTTAATGACTCGTGAATTTTATGAGGTAGGATCAGCCGTTTACCACTTTAGCGATTGATGATTACATATACTTCCAGAATAATATTATAAATGTGAAAATAATTTTGTCTGCATGTTTATTTATTACGTTTTCAAGCCTATACCGCTGAATCAATTTTAATTAATTTTGGTAAGATAGAGTCAAAGTCAAAATGTTTTATGTCAATTAGACCATTAAAAACGTACTTTTGAAAAGTCAAACTAGTTGCACGGTTCCAAAAAGTGGGTCCTATGGAGAAGAGCCGGCAAGAAACTACATACTTACTCTTTAAAAAAAACATAGAATAGAGAATAGAATAGAATATTCTTTATTGCACACCAAAAAACAAAAAAAATAATGATATGTACAAATTTCTAAGTCATAAAAGGGTACAATGGGCGGTCTTATCGCTAAAAGCGATCTCTTACAGACAACCTTTGGATGGACACGAGAGAAAGGAGAGGTGAAAAATAGGTAGCCTGGCGTACACAAGAAAGAAAGAGAAAAAAATAAATAAATAAAAAATCTACTTAAAACAATAATAAATCATACACAAATTGTGACATTGTAAATATACACTGAAACGGGCAAGGCATTCTGATGTGTAAGATTTATTCAGTATATATTTAGAAAGAAAGGGATTGCCACAGCAAGTAAGAGCTAACCAGTCCCAACAGACAGCATCCGTTCACGAGCATGACGTGTGTATCGGCGTAGTTCGACCCAACCATATTGTAGGGAATACGCTACCATCAGCAGGATATTTAAGTAGACATATGTAGATTGATTGGACCTTGGAATACTCTTTTGTTTTCAAGTCTTTTAGGATGCGATTGAAACCTAGGGAAAGAACTAGTTAATCATAATTTTGAAATTGAAAACCGAGACATTTATTTAGGTAAATTAGGTACTAATGTCCATTTTGATATTTTGGCTAAAATGACAAAAAAGGTTACAAATTGTATAAAGATAGGGATAGGTTAAAGACGGTTATCTTTAAAAAAACGATTGAAAATCAAGTAAACCGTTCAAGAAGTGAGATCGTATCTATCGACTACTTCTCGATGGACTGAAAGGCTGGAGTTATTTACCATTCCATTCACTAGAAAACTTATCCGTCGAAAAGATAGACCAAGTCTATACAATTCAATGAAGGCACGAGGAAGAGCTGTTTAAGTTTATACTCGTAACTGTAGGATATTAAGCTGAAAGTTATTCTTTATGTTTTATTTCTTTCATTGTGAAGTATGTGCGGGGTAATGTAACTCTAAATGATAGAGTGAGGAACAGTGTGATAACACAACGCGGACTGAAAGATGATGTAGCGACACGTATTGAAAAGAATATGCTGATGGTTTGGATATGTTGAGAGAATGAATGAAAGACGATTAACTATTGGAATTTATAAGACCCATGTCAGCGGCAGCGTCGAAAGAAGTCACCCTAGAAGGACGTACGCCGATCTTATCAGCGAGATACTTCAAAGAGGTCAGGTGCGTAGTACTCGCAACCGGCGCGTATGTATGAGAAGATGTATGAATGCAGAAGAAGCAAAAGAAGTGTGCAAGAATCGTAGCAGGTGGCGTCCTATAGTACCTGCTATAGTATATATGTATTTATATAGTACTGCTAGTCTGCTTACCACTGTGAGAGAAAGGCGTGAGTGTATGTATATACCTATATTCTTTATGTCAAGTTAATGTCATAAAATATATTTTTTTGAGAAACATTAAAGTTATTGTTATCAGCTTAATATTAACATTACTTTTTGTTGGAAGGGAATTATTTATTAATCATGACCTATTCTTATCTTTCACATCGAGTTACTTATCTAATTCTCGTAATCGTAATAAAAATGTATCAGAAGAACTTTTTATTATTTAGAGGAGAACGTAGTATTTATGGACTCGTATGGAGCCGGCAAGACAGCCGGCTCTTCTCCATAAGACCTAGATAGGTACTATGTATCTCTTTGGAAACGTTCAAATAGTTTTTAACATTTCAAAAATACATGCCTCATTAGTCTAGTGGTCCCAAGCGCGACAGCTAAGCTAGAGGTCCTGGGTTCGATCCCCAGGTCGAGCAATGTATTATTGGGTTTTTCTATGAAATTCTCAGTAGCAGCTCGGAGTCTGGATTTGTGCCCGGTTAATGGCAATAGGCTCGCCCCCTATTACATGGGACCTAAGCATACCGACGAACTATGGGTGTACATTAGTACGCCTCTGCCTAACCCTTCGGGGAATACAGGCGTGATGGTATGTTTATGTTTATGTTTAAAAATACATTAACGATCTAATTGAAATAAAATATTTGACGTCGACAAAGAACGATAATAATGACGAAAAAACGAAAAAAGTCATGATACGAATAGATATACCCATTATAAATAGGCATACAGTATGAAAAATAAAGTACCTATCTACAAGAATTTCACAAAAGAAAATATTAAGATCGAAGGTCCTAGAACAATAGCTTTCTCTATGTCGTCGAGGGAAACACTTTTTTCTGTAATATCACGAACAGCAATCAAAGAACTTATTAAGGAAAAAAGATTAAATATACCCATGGAAGCGAGCATCAAAAACAGACGGAAATTAGTACAGATGAAATGTTCAAATGAAGTTTCAAATAGCTGATTACTGAGGGACCAGCAGATTGTACTTAAATTAAGTTAAGGGCATTACATCGCTCAAATCCAAAAAACACTCTAGCTTTAAAGAAGTTTCTAGTGGAATCCTTATGTGCGTTTGCCATATAAAAAAAATATGTTATACATAAGGTCATCACAAACAAATTGTATTGTTTAAAATTTTCATAAATTTGCCCCAATTTTGGATAATAATTGGAGTAAATAGGCCTTTTTAAACCTAATCTGTATTTTTTCTCTTTAACCGCTTAATAACTAGTCATGGATTTTATACCAAAAAAATTGTAATGAAGTAATTAAAAATTTGTATTGTTTTTATTTTCTTATTTCTTTGAATATTTTGAAATAATAAAGAAATACCCGAAACCTCACTAGCAGCCCGCGTGAAACACCCCCGCAATGCCTGTGACTAACAATTACTAGAACAAAGACTAACTCCTAAAGGTCATTGGGCAATGTAATAAGAACAACCTTTGTAAGACCGAATAGTCGGTCTTATAATAGGAAGAACAATTATATTTCTAGGTTTAAATTGTTTTTTACTCACTGTATTCTGTTACTTATTTCAAAAACAGGTGCCTTTTCCATTATAATTATTATTAACGGTGTTAGGTAATAATTTTCTCCAGTATTCTGAAAGGCTCTAGTGCCCACGAGGGATCGTTATTATCCACTCTATGAAAGACTGGATTATAATGGCAAGTTATATGGTGAATATATAAATAAAGTATGTGTGTTTATAAGTAATACTAAGTATGTGATTCCTAGTCTTGCTGAAATGTTTAATTATTGTGTGTAATCTTGATAATGTCTTGTAATTCGTTTGAACCAGCTTTAGCTCGCGATTTCTTTGATGTGACGTAAAGGCCAGTTGGGATTTTAAAGCTTGGCTATTTTCACAAATTACGCGTTTAATCGGTTATCGCTGTACCAAGGTTAAGTGAAATTTGTTATTCAAACAAACAACCTCGTTTCATATCCGGTATATAATCTATCCAAACTTTACCATCTCATAGTAAAATTTAGATGTTTATTATTATAACGTTTTTGAATAATAAATTTAGGAAAGGGTGGGGATCGAGTCGTATCCAGAGGTAAAATGGAAAGCAGAAAATAGAAAACAGTGGCGATTGCTCCACCGACATGAGCTGAGCTCTTATATTAAATAATAATACATTGAATAACAAAATCCATTAAAATGGTAGGTATACTTACATACAAAATTATTCTTAACTTACCGTACTGCCTCATTAGTCTAGTGGTCCCAAGTGCGACTGCTACACTAGAGGTCCTGGGTTCGATCCCCAGGTCGAGCAAAGTGTTATTGGGTTTTTCTATGAAATTCTCTTTAGTAGCTCGGAGTCTGGATTTGTGCCCGGTTAATGGCTATAGGCTCGCCCCCTATAACATGGGACTTAAACATACTGGCAAACTGTGGGTGTACATTAAGTACACCTCTGCTTAACCCTTCGGGGAATACAGGCGTGATGGTATGTTTATGTTATGTTCTTAACTTACTAATGAATGAATGAATGAATGAAATTTATTTATTCGAGTGACCATGACTCATTATGTTAGTAATACTTAAATCTATGTTAGTAACAAATATAATTTACAAAACACACAACACAGCCAGGCAACCTATTGCTGCGCCCTCCCGTGTGAGATGGCGCAACAACGGCTCACATAAGCGCAGTCCAGTCTGTCAGCGATTACGCCCAGGAGACTGTTGGAGCTGGCCCGCACCCTACCGACCAGAGATGCACATCTCTTTCGCATCATTGTGTGAAAACAGTCTACATGAGCGTCGGCAAACATCCCCGACGCACTACGGAAACGGGGCAGCCCCAGCAGCAACCTAAACGCATTATTATATTGAACGCGGAGAGCGCTATAGGACTTTCGAGTATATCTAGCCCACAAGCTGCACGTGTAAAAGGTCGTGCAGTAAGCCCGGAAGAGCGTGATACTATAAATACGTTATACGTGAAGGTTTTACCTCTTCTTAGAAATATTTGTTTCACAAATACTACGAGTAGTATACATATATAGACAGTGGATTTTTTGTGAGAAGAATATTGATTTCTCTAGATATTATGTCTGTGAATAATATGATCATTACTATTAAATTTTTTTGTCCGTGATCGTTCATTGCGGAATAGATTAATGGATAGACGATATTTCCACTAAACGTCAAGATCAGGTAATTTTGTTCATGCATTTTTAAAGGATCGTTCATCATTTAAGTAATCTGTTAGTTTGAAGTTTGACATTTATGACACTGCGAACAGATCGAAGCATTATTTTAATAAAACTCTTTTTTTTTAAAAGCTCACTAGCAATGTGGGTCTCAGATTACTAGTATTTTTGTTAAGCCCTTGTGCTAAACTAAATGCTTGTACTACGAGTGGGTTCATGTCAGTAGTGCAATGAGTGGGTTTCGAACCGACAACCACAAGATCGCAAGTCCGAGGAACTAGCCATTAGGCTACCGCCGCTTCAAATTCCATGCTAAAACAGTAGATATGCCACTTGGTTTGCAATTTTTATATATCTACTTCCATATGTTGAATATTATTTAAATGATGATGATGAAATTATTCAATGAAATGTATCAATTGAAATAAAACTACTTTTTACGGATTTTATCGCGGTGTATTGATATTATTTGATTCCCGACGTTTCGGATTGAGTATTTTTAATAGAATTTGGCATTAACGCATCTTACACATTATCGAATATAAATGTCAGTTAACAAATAACCAATATTAAGCCGGAAAAAAAAAATCCTTCGGCCCACACTAATGCAACTCTCCTCTTGCTTAACATTTTATCATAAGTTGAATTTCTGATCTGACACAAAATATAGTATAGGGACCTAGAAATAACTGAGTTAAAGGTAAATTTGGTCGTGGTCGACGTTGTAAAGTCACATGACGAGATTCTGACAAAGATTTAACTCTCGATGGTAATGACGTATTAAAATCCATGTAGCCTTAAAAGTTTGAAATAGTTTTAAAGGCTTGGTCTATTGATTTTACCATCGGTAATTCGGAACCTGAAAATGAGGTTTATTAAGTACTGTCTGACTGACTGTTGAACTTTAGTTCAAAGACACATTTTAGGATTTGGTTGTGAGACGAAGTTAGATTCATGAACTGCAATAGATAAGTATTCTTTGAAGTAAATGAAGATTTAATATAAGATGTATATAATTAATCAAAAAGCAGACTTCTTCCGTCTAAATCCGGGAAACAAAAGATAAGACGTCGCTGCGGAAGCTCATTAATGCTTTTGTTAAAAATAACGTTGATTTGCGTAGGTTTGGGTACTGACTAGCAACAGCCCAAAGATCATGAGGATTAAGTACACATCTGTTACTATTAGGAATATGACAGGCAGATTAAATTAAGAATAATGATCATATAAACCAAGAATTGCTTTAATAAAATAGCTGAAATGAGATTTGTTTTTAAATAGTAACAGAAAATAGGTTATCTTTTCTGTTACTATTATATGTATCGATCACCACATTAGAAACACAAAAACATTTTGGGAAATAATATTTGAGTAAGTAATCTCACTTACTTCGTTCCGAAAAATATAAGAAGCACAAAAACATTTTAGAATCACGTGTACTTCATTGTTTTGTTAACTTACTTGAGGTGATGGACACTGGCGGCAAAATAATAATAATCGGAGACTTTATGCCCGCCATACAAGATCAATTAATGGAAACAAGAAACTACAGGAAACACATCATAAAGAACCTTGCCACCGACACCTGCAGGAAATGCAGCAGTACCCCAGAAACCATGGAACACATCAAAGGCGCATGCAAGTCAATAGCCCAGACAGATTACAAACAGACACGACCAGGTAGCCAACGTCATACACCAGAAACTAGCTTACCACTGCAATCTCATTCACTATTCCAAAAAACTGTATTTCGACAGAGCCATCCTGACTAACCAGACCATTCATTTTAATAGACCAGACATTATGTTTATCAACAAAATAAGTAGAACTGGCCATCTGATAGATATTGCAATACCAAATACACACAATTTACAAACTACAATAGCAGAGAAACTATCTAAATATGTATATTGAATTGAAGGATGAAATAACACGACTCTGGCATCTACAGAAAGTAACAATAGTCCCCATAGTATTATCTTCAACTGGAGTAATATCCAAACAGCTGCTGGCACCAGTCCCTAGTAACTCTCAACTTGCACGCAAACACCTACCATTTACTCCAGAAAGCTGTCATTCTAAACATCTGCAGACTAGTCAGAAAATTCTTACAGTGTGGACCAGAAAACTCACAGTAACTAAAATCAATTTCAAACCACCACCGGTGTACACTTGGCTTAACCCGTGACACCGGTTTTTTTTCGCTTAACCGGAGTAAAGAAAGTGAATATAAATAATATTAATAGACCTACATACCTATTATGAAATAAGCAATAATAATAAATAAACAATACAAAAGTATAGTAGGATAAGGGTAGGTTAGTACTTATTAGTACTTTACAAAGTTTACGCGTGTTAAGGGTCCGGCGGAGCTTATATTGCCCACAAAAACGTAATAACGAAATAAATTTAATCGTAATGCAAACAATATTCTATAAATTGTGTTATTATTCGGATTTGGATACCGTTAATCTAGGTCCTACACTACCATTTCGTTTACTACTACTTCACTGGAAATAAAAATTGGAAAATCGTTCCAAACTTGATAATTTTACCAAAAATTGCATTCGCTTACATTTATTTCCAGTGAAGTATTTTGTACAAAATGGCAACGTAGGAACCTAGATAAACGATATCAGAATCCGAATAATAATACAATTTGATTAAATTGTGTTTGAATTATGGTGTATTATGTGTGTATATAAGAGAAATTCGGTCCGCCGGACTCTCAATATACAGTGATAGATTGTATACACGACAGTTTAGAGAAAAATAAGAGAACAGAAATGTGTCTCCCATAGTTACTTCCAGCTATAAGAATATTTTATGTGTGGACATTAAACGCGTCAACGTACCATATGCCTCCCTGCCATAGTGGTAGAGGCAACACTTAATTAATTCCACTCACCCAATTTTATTCACCATTATCAACATGTGACGCGACAAGTGTGGAATTCTACATATATTATTAATATGGTTTGTTCGTATATAAATTAGGTTATGTTTACTTTGGGTAGGTACTCTTGTGGTTGAAATTAAGTTTGAGTTTTGAAACCTATTGATTGTAAACGGCAAATATGTACTTTTGAGTAATAATAGCTGTTTGAGACGATAGAATTGAATAATCTTGATCATGTCTTGTAATGTCGTTACCTAGCTTAACTACGAACACCGGTAAGGAAAGCAAGGTTCTATTTGCACAGTGCGACGATCTATCATCTTTATTGATTATTATTATTCCTGGTGATTACTATTAATTTGTTTTTTTGTTTGGATTTTTTATGAAATTCCCAGTAGGGTAACGCAGCTACATTTAATTTGTGTACGGTTTACGACAACCAGCTCGTTGGTTACAGATTACATGAATATACTTCCGCCAAACTCTGGGACGTGACTCTCATCATCATCAGCCTATACTAGTTCACAGCTGGACGTAGGCCTCCCCCATTGTGCGTCATTTCGTCCTGTCCTCGGCTTGTCGCATCCAACCTTTCGCAAATCATCACTCCATCTTGCCAGAGGGCGTCCTACCCTACGTTTACCGAGTCGTGGTCTCCACTCCAGAACCCGTCTTCCCCAGCGGCGTGACTCTACATAACCAGTAAATATAGACCAAGGTACACAAATCATATCTACCTTTAACCTTTGTACATATTATAAATGAACACCACGGTTGTTGCAGAAATGTATTACTTCACTTGTATCCAAATCCATAACACACCTACCATCATGTCTGTATACCTAAAGGAATAGGCAGAAGCGTACTAATGAACACCCATATTTTAAGAATAAGATTTGCCGATACTTACGTTTTAGAGTACTTATTGCTATCGGTAACTTTAACTTAAAAACTGTTGAAAATAGGTACAGTAATAGTAGTTTCTATTCCTGAGAAGCTCTTTTATTAAGAATTGTATTAATAAGTTATTAGATGTACCATGAACGCGAAATGATTGTACCATTACTGGGAAATTTGTAAACATAATAACTCAATTTCATACGCACGTGAGACTTTCAATGGTTCAGCTACAAAAGTGAATAAGACCCATATATTCGTACTCGTATGAGCGTCAAGCAGTATTAGCCCAGTCCTATGTACCTATGGACTGCCAAGTCAAACATAGTAGCTCTCGAGTTCGAATTGCGAAATCAAGCCACGTATCTCTGACTTATCGAAACTTTTCAAGACATTCGTCTGGAGTGAATCCTATGCTTTATCAAATATTCTGTCGCTATGCAATAATTGGTTAACATTAATGTTTTCAATTTTAAGGGCAATGTAGTCAGTGAAATAACTATTTAGTTACTACATAACAACTGAGGTGTCAAGATAACAACGCCCTATTGGTGTTGCTAACACCTATAGGCTGCGGTTGTCGCTTACCATCAGGCGGTTCTTATTCTTGTTAGTCATTTTATTAGGGTGTAAAAATATCACTCGCTTACACAGTAAATGAAAACCATCGTGATGAAACCTACATTCCTGAGAGATTTTGTCGATGCGTTAGAAATCTGTCAACTCGCACAGCTACCGTGGCAGAGAGTTATAGCGTAACCCCTCTTATTCTGCCAGAGAGTTTATAGGTTGATGATGATGATGATAATGTCCATAATATATAAAACACGTCAATAGCTTATTAAATAAGGATTCTAATACAAAATATCGTCTACGCATATAACCAACACTCTTCTCAAGAAATAAATAATTTCAAACTGTAAATAAAAATCTTGTCACTAAAAAAAGCAATGAATATTTCAGTTGCCACAAGGGTTGACGAACAATTTGTATGAGGACAAATTGGACTCATTAACATTCGTCTGGGTATATATTTTTTAATCAACTAACAATGCCTACTAAATTCGATTTATTACAATAGTTATAATAAGATTTTTTTTATAAAAATAAAAACGAAGTTGCAGAATTAATAATACCAACGTCTACTGGCTGAATTTTCAATTAATTTTGTTATTTGAATTAATTTGGACATTTATTAAAATTCTTTGAGCTGTAATTAAAGTGATAAGTGGAAACTATTTAGTGCCAACACTACATACATTTTGGACATACAACAAATGTCCGAGTAGATTCTTACTGTCATTTCTTCCCCGGTGAGTGTATCATGGATAGATTCCTCACCCCAAAAAGAGGAGGGTAATGTCGAATTCCTAGCGACTAAAATCATACTCAATTCTACAGTCCTGATATTTCTTGACTAATGTATGACAACTTTAAACCCTAACATTGCAAAAAAATTCAAATTTTCCAATGGTAAATTAAAAAGTTTTAACATTAATCTTCCAAGCCTGAACACTTTACACCAGTATTATAACCCTAAGCCACGCAACTGATCAAACTTTATAAGCTTCACAATACCGCGAGACGGCACTTGTTGGGACGAGAAATAATAATTCTTCTTTTTAAATTCCATCTTTCGGATCTCTGCGGTTGGGCACACTAAAACTCACCGGAAATTCGGATAAATAATAAAGGAAACATTGAGAATGAACAAACAAAATAACAAAATACAGTTTAATATGCATATGTAAATAATAGGTAATTTATTTCGCACATTTAGCACGTAAATTGTATAAATTGCCGTAAACATATTTTCAAGCATGAACAAAACATTCCGCTTAGTATAAGTATCTAAAGGGTTAGTGAAAACTTATGTACCCGTACATATACATACATTTTACCGAGGCCAGTCTTAAGTACTATACAAGGTTAGCCCTATTGATATTTAAGCACTTTTTGTACCTAACGTTATCATCGATAAAAGTCCTTAGAAAACATATTGTATGACCTACTGATAGCATACTGGTTTCTGACACTTACGCGAATATTCATCTTGAAGCGTGCTTCAATCAAAACTTATTTCAAGCCGCTGAAGATCAGTTAGTTCCTATCACCTGTCAAGTGCGGTATACCTCTACAAGATGCAGGAGTATACAAGCTTGATTGTGATTGCGGTCTCTCATACATAGGCCAAACTAAAAGAAGCATAGGGACCCGCGTAAAAGAACACATCGCCGATGTCAAACACCGCCGTTCCAAGAAGTCAGCAGTTTCTGAACATACTCTAGACAAGGCCCAGCACTACATCAGATTTGATAAACCACAAGTCCTCGCAAAAGAAAACCGATTCCTTCACAGGATGATTCGCGAGGCTATTGAAATTAAATACACCCAAATTTCAATAGAGAAGATGGCTGGGGCTTACCACCTCCTGGAACCCCATTATAGATTCCATAAAATCAATTTCCAAGCCCAAAACTGCAAGACCGAAGGATACGGTGAGCTCGATCTGCGTGAATCGGATCGCCAATAAATAACTAAAAATAAATAATAAATAAGGTAGCTGTTAGTAATTGCAACATTAAGACGTCCAACAACTTAGTCTGCCCGTGACCATGGATGCTGTAAAGGATCCGAAACGTCGGAAATTAAATAATATTAATACGACGCGATAAAATCCGTAAAAAATAGTTTAATTTCAACTACTGATAGTATTTTTTTTAAAAAAAAGCTTACCATCAATGTGGGTTGCACATTAGATACTAGTATTCTTGTTAACCGCTCGTGCTAAGCTAAATGCTTGTGTTACGAGTGGGTTCATGTCGGAAGTCTCGAACCGGCAACCACATGATCGCAAGTCCGACGCCCTAGCCATTAGACTACCTCTGCTTTAGGATGTTCCTGGTCTGGGTGATTGTGTAACAATGTAGAATACGCAATTAGGAAGAAATCCTCGATTAGAGTAACACGCACATAAGATGACCACGCATTTTATAGACATTTGATCATGAGAGGACAGCTTATACGGGCAATAATAACACGTTGTGTAGCTTGTGTTCGTGAAGTCAAAAGTAGCCCCTGGTTAGATTGGGCTGACTCCGACATTGTTGGAAAGAGGCTAGGAGGAAGCAAGACATCCTAGTCATCTGTATAATTTCTTCTTCTCAATCGTACTCTTGGCGGAGTAGTCGTAGTCATGGGGGTTGTTATACGGCCTTTCTTATTGAATGATCTGTATAAATACACAATGTTAAAAAACCCTATCCTATCCAAAAGGGGCATATAGGTATAGAAATATTAAATATTCATGAAAGTAAACAAATTGAAGTTTAAAATTCAAGGTCATCGTTCCGAAATTGCCACAATTACCCCAAAATTCAGTAAATTTTTAAAATGTTATATTTATTATCAATAAGGACCTTATTAAGTTTGACATCCAAGGACGGTGTCATTGCCACCTAAGTATTGCCATTTCAATTTCCTCATTTTATAAAACGTTTTTTTCGGGGATTTTTCTTCTTGTAAATTGAAAATGGTTATATAAACAGAACCGGATCTCGATACCTAACAATACCTTAACGGGTCGGACTGGGTTTACTGTAAACAAGCCTTAATGATTGGAACCATCATGTTGCCCCAAGGATATATAAAAGACATTAACGCTAATGTCACTCGCGCTTCTTTAGCGCCATTGATGTGTACCACATTTTCCATAGTAATACGTGTGACATTGAGCTCCGAATGCGGAATGCGGATGTTATAAGGTTTAGGGTAATATATTGCATTGTCAAAGAACGTGTAGATCACTATATATTTCCCAGAGATAAATGAATGCAGTGGGATTAAGTAATAAAAGTCGACATGAAATAAGGTTTTATTTGGCGAGATAACATAACTCATTTTTCTGTTTATTAGATCATACCTACAGCATATTATTTTATATATCAGTTGAAAGGTACCTACATGTTTTATTTTAATACAAATTTTATTGCACAGTTATTCTTGTTTGCATTGTATACCTTTTGTCAACATTATTATTTATGTTGTGTCAGTATTTCTAGTCGTAAGTTGGAAATAATTGACATTTATGTACGGTAGAAACAGTAATAAACGTCGAGTTTTCACTTCTTTTAAAAGATACAATAGATATTGCCATATAATTTTTCTGAAATGACGTTCGTTCAGAAGTTGTATTTTTATTGACATTGTTTACTATCGGGGGTAAAATAAAATGGAAGATCTTTTGTTTGTTCCTTGGTCACGTAAGTATTACGTGCTCACCACCAGCTACCAGTATTACCTTTCAACTAGGTCCGGAGTAGGTATGGTGATGATTAGCCCATCTATCGACCCATTATCCCTCTCAAAATACGCAAATAAAGTTAATAAGTTAGTAGTAATAATTAATTTATGGTTTGCTTAACATGCGTTATTAAAAAAATTTACAAAAAAGTATTTTTGATTTAAAAAATAACAGAAACTAGCATCTTTTTAATAGCAAATAATAATTTGATGACAGTCTGTATAAGCCCACTCTGGTGAAGTACGTTTCAGAGAGCCACTCAATATGTCTTGTTATTATTTGTAAAGGTTTATTTGGGACGTGTATAAGGGATCTCGGAGCCTTTGTAGAAAAATATTAAACATAACAAAACATCACGCCTTTTCCTCGAAGCATTGAGTAGAAGTGTACTAATGTCCATCTTCATGGAATAGTAGTGAACCTATTTCCATAAAATACATCCAAACCCTGCTACAAAAAAATCTTAGAAAAATTCTATTATACTATCTTTTTGTGATTTTTTTTCAAATTCAAATTTTTATTCGTATAAATGTGGTTACATTACAATTTCTTTTTGCATTTTCCATGCTAAGATTATAAAGTTATTTTAGTGAAGGAAAAATTCAATCGCGGCCAGGATTCGAACCTGCGTCTTCTAGTTAGATACACCAAACGCTCTGACCGCTAAGCCACCGCGAGTCCCACCCGCTTGATCGAAATTTGCCTTCATGAATGTGAAGGCAAATCTTGAAAAAGCGGTTGCGATTGAATTTTTCCTTCACTAAAATAATGCTATTTTACTGTTCAAGTGCTCAACTCAGGTCAACGGAATCTAACCATAGATTATATTTATGCTCAGTAATCGCGCTTGCAACCACAAGGTCAATCAGACAGTATGAAAAACCATCGAGGCACAGAATAACATAACCTCTGAAAGTCAAATTAGAAGTCGCGATCTTTTTAGGCGTAATTCCCAAGCTATGTCTTACCTGCCACTCATAACATTGTACAGTATAGGGTTGACGGTAGCGGACACGTAGTAGAGTGCGCCGGCGATGTTGAACAGGTGCTCGTTGATGACGTGGAACTTCGGCAGGCTGAACCCGTAGATGTAGAATAGCCGCTGTACGTGGAATGGAGCCCAGCACACGAAGAATGCTATCACTACTGCAGCTGTTGACAAAAATATTGGTTTAGTTTATCGAACATTTATGATTTTTAAAAGAAAAAGATATAACACAGCTTCTTTTTTATTTATTTATTTCTTAACCAAGTGTTACATACTTAATCTAATAAATATTATGCCAAACTGCATAGCAGTTTGTCGGCAAGGAGTTCTTTTTATTTTAATACAATAATTTGCTTAAAGATCGAGCGTGCAAAAAAAAAATATTTAACTAAGGTTACTATAAATTAACAAAAAAAATATTTTATGTGGGTAAAGTATCTCATTCGATTCCAATCCATTGATAATATTTGAACGAGACACCACCCGCAACATCTTATGGACATAGTGATAAATAGTGCTTCATGAGAATTATTTTTAGCTGTCGTTTGGATTTAACACTATTTAAGAGATCCTTGGGCAAATCATTAATTATTGATGGCGTGATCAATTTTCTTGTTCTTTGTCCAAAATAATTACTTACTTTAGGTAAATCCAGCTTATTCTTTTTGGCTAGGCGGGTTGGGTAGTTATGCACTCTTTTCTGTTTATATTTCAGAATGTTATGTTGCTCGAGCAGACTAGACCGCTTTCTGGAAGCTGAGATATAGCCAATCCCTTGATGACCGTATGAAGATCAATTACGCACCAGATTTTAAGTTAGACCTCCAGCAATACGACTGTGAAAACTACATTCAATTTCATGCAGTAGTTTTACGCGATACAGCGTACAAACATACAGACAGATAGACAGACAAAAATTCTAAAAGTTGTTATTTTGGCTTCTGTTGGCGCAAGTAAATAATACGTTGTGCGACCCACCACCCCGCACTCCGCAGCCACACTAGCAACCATTACTGCCCTATAGCTAGGTATCAAACTCAGATTGACATGGTAGCAATGCCTCTCTGGTCTCGCGCAATTGCCAGACTTCACACATCATACACCAGCATAATGTTTACAGTCTATTTCTTAAAAGAAAACATCATTTTATCGACATTAGAACACATTTTGCCACAGATTTAAAACAATTATTTAATATGAAAAGTTTCACAAATGTCTACATACCGAAGTTATAATATTACATTAAAATGTATTCGCTTGACAAAATTTGGCTTAAAGAAAGTTGGAGTTGCTAATGAGACTAAATTTGCAATTATGTGAGTAGAATCCGTGCAAAAATGTCTCAACTCGGAGATAATAATTATGTAGATTATTCGAACAGGTAAGTGGTTCCAATTATTCAGTGACAGTAGAAAGTCTTGGGGTGATGAGGAAGTAGTTATGAGGAAGAGGATGCTAATGAGGAAGTATTAGAAATACGTTTTGAGGATACTTCCTCACTTCTTCAACTACTGATGAAGATGAGGATATGAGATGGAGGAAGAGGATGCTGATCAGGAAGATAGAAGCTGTGATTTAAAATTGAAGAATAAATTAAAAGATTGATTGCGAATGGGCCCTTTTATTTAGAAAAAAAAGGAAGAGGAAGAGAAATAAAAAAAATGAGGAACTACCGCATTATGAGGATGTGGAAGAGGAATCTTCATCAACCCTTACGACTTTATTAGATTGGAATTACATTGCTACGATAGCGTAGCAGACGTAGCGATACCGTAGCCATCATCGTAGCGCCTACGACGTAGCAACCGTGCTATCCTTGATGTGTTTTAGCACATTTTTTAAATTCTTAATTATATGTTTTTTTTTTTTATTTAATTGCTTGTTCTAAATTCTTAATAATAGCGATACTACATTTAGGGCCACTGGCACCAACTTCTTAAATATGTTTAAATTATATTTAAACACAATTTTTAATTGAAAATTTTTCATTGAAAATTTGTGTTTAAATACAATTAAGGCCTTAAGTAATTATAATTACAAACGTTTATGTTGGGATCATATACCATCACGCCTGTATTACCCGAAGGGTTAGGCAGAGGCGTACTTAAGGTACACCCACAGTTCGCCGGTATGTTTAGGTCCCACGTTATATGAGGGCGAGCCTATAGCCATTAACCGGGCAGAAATCCAGAATCCGAGCTGCTACTGAGAATTTCATAGAAAAACCCAATAACACTTTGCTCGACCTGGGGATCGAACCCAGGACCTCTAGTGTAGTAGTCGCGCTTGGAACCACTCGGCTATGAGGCATAAATATATTACCTACGTGGATTCAAGGGAAAACAAACATTTAACGATGTACGCACTTGTTACATGTATTTGTTTTGTTCTAGGACATACGCCGATCTGATTGGCGAAATCCTTCAAAAAGGTCAGGTGCGTCGCACTCGCAACCGGCGTGTATGTATGAGAAGATGTATGAATGTGGAAGAAGCAAAAGAAGTATGCAAGAATCGTAGCAAGTGGCAGTCTATAGTTTCTGCCTACCCCTGTGGGAGAAAGGCGTGAGTGTATGTATGTATGTATGTATGTTTTGTTCTGTTTATTCTTAGTGGGTATTGTATGAGTTTTTACTAACCTATAGAAAGTAAACCTTCAAATTACGTGCTAATACAAACACCAACACGATAAACTTCACGTATAAGAACTGTTAACTAAATCGTAACCTTTTCCTAAGTTGTATACGTTTACTTGTTCACCCAGCTTATGAGGGGTTTAACACGGTCACAGGCAGGCATATTTTTCTGGAAAATGTTACTGGACAAAGAACATAAACACTTTTTTAAGACGTCTTAAATAAATGTGAGGTCACTGACCTCTGGGAAAGTAACACGTATTTCTGGATTTACGAAATATTTAGGATTTATATCCGGCAGTATATATATACAATAGGAGGGTCCCCAGGTTATGTCAGTAAAAGTTCAGTAAAAGAGCTTAGGAACTATAATATTCTTTTTCGACGTTACCTTGACATTCAGTTTTCTTATCGACCTACTAATAGGCTAGCTAAATGACTATTTTTTTATATTATTCGAACACATAACATATCATCACGCCTCTATTTTCCGAAGGGTTACGCAGAGGCGTACTAATGTACGCCCACAGTTCGCTGGTATGTTTAGGTGCCATGTAATAGGGGGCGAGATTATTGCTATGAAACGGGTACAAATTCCAAATTCCGAGCAGCTACTAAGAATTTTATAGAAAACCTCAATAACACTTTGCTCGACCTCGGAATCGAACCCAGAACGTCTAGCGTAGCAGTCGCACTTAGGACCACTAAGCTAATGATGCATTACAAATTTAGCTTGTATAATAATTAGGTTCGAAACTCCAGTTTAACTAACAGGATTTTATTTTCTGTAGGTTTAATTTCACCACCTGCTAATAAGATCCCGTTAATTCACTTGCCAGTTAATTTCATAAAAAAATTGTTCCATTTTTTAATTTATTTGATTAGTAGCAGTTACTGAGACTGAGGTTACTAGAGTTACTTAGTTACAGTGCTTGGGATTTTGACGAATTGAATCTTTTATTTACACGTACTGTACAAGTTAGATTTATCGAGGCAGTAATAAAACAATATTTATTTGAGAGTTTACGGGAATTCAAAAACAACTGGTGAGTTGATTTAACAACTTGTAATATGGAGTTATTTAAAAGATTTTAATGACCTTGTCTGGGGCTATAAACTGAATTTAACCCTTTAATGTTGGCTTTTATACCTTTTGGCATATAAGGCCGCCTGCAGTACATCAACAATCTTGGCGTTAAACCACTTTTCACACTTATAATTAAGAGTACAGAAAGTTAGGTAATGCTGGAGGTCTTGAGTTTTATTCCCAGCCCGAGCAAAGTTTTTTTGTTCGTAGCAATACATAACATAGCGTAATCAACCCATTATACTGTCCCACTGCTGGGCACGGGTCTCCTCTCAGAATGAGAGGGAGGCTATAGTCCACCACGCGTGGCAATAGTAGCAATAGTACCCGCTTAAGTACACCTCTGCATAATCCTTTGCGGAATTCAGGTGTGATGGTATGTACTCAACCGCCAGCGTACTTCACTGCAGCAATACGCAAATACAATTCTCAAGATACTCTCAAGTGAGTTAATAGCAACAAAAACAGAATGTCAAAATAGACCTGATCTTCCTGAATCTTCCCTGTAAAAAGTATTTGAAAAGTAACAGTATAAGTATTTAGATCTTCCTATTTCTACCGAGGATACGGCAGACAAAGACTAAGTGAGGTCGTATGGAGAGCCTCTTATCAGCCACCTTCATTACCGCAATTTAGTAACCGATATTGTTCACCTTATGTAAAGATACGGTATGATTTTATTTACCAACTAGTAATGCTAGTAGATAAAACTAATTGCAGCTGCGTTATGTGCTTACTCATCAAGTGGCATGGAGCCACATTTCCCGAAGGAAAGTAAAATTGACTGGTCAAATTGTTAAAAATTGCTATATCGACATTCATACGTTGACCCTTTATAAGTCTCGCTTACTTCATTAAATGAAGTGTGAACTTCTGAGGCTATTTTGTTTGAGAATGGAATATTCTCTAAATTAGCGCGCTCCATCGTAGATCGCAGTATCGCTTAACATCAGGCAAAATAGCGGTCAAGCGTAAGCCTATCATGAATAAAAAAAAAATAACATCTATGCCATCTTAAGTAAGATTAAATTAGTATACATACACACATACATACACTCACGCCTTTCTCCCACAGAGGTAGGCGGTATTAGTATACAATTTAATATAAAAAATGTTCAATGAATTCTAAGACTAATATTAAAAACATTGTGCATGACATTCTAATAACTTTAAGGACTTTATTATTTACCCATAATGAAAATATTAAATGATTGTGATAATAATAATTGTGACGCACGTTTTGTCTGATGTTAGCAGTCGTGAACAGCCGGCCGGGCCACTCAAATAACTTAATTGTTTTTATGCAAAAATATCGAAATCAATAACAAAAATATACACAAATGTGAAACAATTACGACCCCAACTTACTTTACACCGAGTGTACGGGTAGCATACATTGATTGATAAATGATAGATATATTGATTGCACACAAAATTTATTCACAAACTATAAGAAACTTTATTGAATGCTATAAAATGTTCAATGATTGATATGATTGATGAGTACATGATACGCTTGCTGAAAGTGAACTAAAGAGTAAAATGGTTACAAATCATCGCTGCGCACGTAAAATGCTGATCGCGGCAAATGTAAAGTCGTTGACCCGTACACCGTGTTTTTATATTAAAATTTACCACGGCAAGACCACTTGCGGATAACTTCAGACGCGTACTTTTATTTCGGGGGTACTCAGGACCCTCTTTTCCATTGAGCACTAAGGGCACATGCCCAGCCTAGCCTAGGGGCCCCCCTAGTACCCACTGCTTTTGTTATTTTTGCATTTGTTTAAAAAAATAGTCCCCTGACATAACATTGTCACTGGGGCCCCATTATCCTAAAGCGCCCAAAGCCTCCAATGGGTTAAAAACGGCCCTGACTGTACCGAAAACGAATTAGTATGTAATCAGTACTGAATTACCGATATACCTTCTCCACAAATACACTCGCACGTAGGCACTGAAATAAATGAATACAATGTTTACACCGTTTCCAATTACCTACGTTTCATGATTACCCTCGTAATTGTTTCGCACAAATACTCGTATATAGTATGCTACAGAATAACTACATACTGTACGCCTAAAAGCTAGGGTTGTCTAGTGAGGTAGAGGCTGTCTGTCTAAGGATTTTAAATCTGTATATATAAAATGCTTTGTCGTGAATGACTGAGTGACGGATCAACGCACTAAACCACGGATTGTAGAGACCTGAAACTTAGAGGGTCTGTTTTTGGTATGACGTAGAAATGACGATAAGAAAAGATATTTGGAAATTCAACCCCTAAAGTGGTGAAAAGGGGGGATGAAAGTTTCTATGAAAGTTCGTTTTATTTTGCGGGTGAAACCGCGGGGTTCAGCTAGTCTACTTAGATAGCGGTCTGCGACGCGGCTTTTACTTAGCATAAGGCTAATTACTAAAGGTCCATGGAGTTTCTTGCCGGCTTTTCTTCATAAGACGTGCTTTTTGAAACCATGGAACTAGTTTTGACTTTTCAAACGTAGTTATCTTAGTGGACGTATTGAAATAAAACATTTTGAAACATAACCGGATGATTGGCCAAGATTTTCCTAAGCGTAAGTCAGCTCAACAGATTTCAACCTATAAAATTTGTTGCTATTCACTTCCAGTCAAACAACACACAGATTTATAAAGGCTGAGCCATTTCTGATATTAAAAACAAAACAAGTGAACAATACGGCTTAATACGTATGAACCTTTATAATATCAAATACTCATCTTCTGGAAATAAATGGCGACCCTACTCTAAACATTTACTGTTTTGTGCTTATACAGAGTGTCTCCGTATCGTCGGATGTCATTACCTCCTAATGATACAAAACCGTTCAAGCGTATCGGGAACCACCAACCCGGGCGATTTCATTCTAGATTAGGATACGTACGAGACAAATTGATAGCAATATGTCCTATTGGTAGTAATCAACAACCGAATAGAGCATGCTTCAAGGACTCATATGTAATATTACTTCAGAAATATTACATATTATTCTTTTTAAAACTCTCTTAATGGTACCCTCACAAATAAAACCCGGCTAGATGGTACAGTGAAAGGAATGTAATATGTAATGAATGTACGCTCTGCGTAAATTACTGATATTCAGTGTTTTATTGTTGAACTGATAACCAACCCCGATATTGTACAGAAAAAGCTATGACAAATATAAGATTTTCTTCAGACGCACGTACTCGGATCAGGGAGCGATAATTCGTGTCTCAAGAGCATACAAATGACTCAACTCACTATATTTCACTCTACAGCTGAATATATTATCCTCTCCCAAATAACGCCACAAAAATAGTTTGAAATCTTATTCTAGCAGTGCAACCCACACGTAAATCCAATTTATTACAAACATGGACATAATAACAATAAAAATAACGAGTTGCTGTCGATAAACAGCAACACGTGCGAAATTTTCGTGTGCGATTTAATTTTCTTTAACGGCGATAAAACTGATTTAATGATGGCGATATTTTAAAGTGCAACACTAGGTAAATATTCCCAAACGTGCTTAATGTTGTATTTTTAAGTTTTCGCTCGGAAAATTGTACTTATGTGACGTAATAAAATCGTTTAGGTAAACGTTTTATGCTCATTATTTCACAAAAGCAGACTTTACAATTTCCAATATAGCATAATTATATACATATAGGTACATTAGATGCGATAGATAGAATGCGAACAGCATGCATATAAGTAGGTACTTCTATTTATTTCTGCGTTTATCGATAGGATAACGAAAAACCTTAATTAAATATATTTTTACATACTAATTGCTTACCTAATTATATTACAGTTTTTATTTTAATAATAGAAAAAGTAGCTAAGACCTTTCGTATCAAATAACGCTCGGTTTTAATCAACGATAGTAAAATATTCACGATTTACGAATCTCTACATACAAAATATGTACATTAGGAATTTGAAAAAATGGTTTAGTTAGTATTCAGTAAAAATATAGTCATGTATCCATAATTGATGTTATTGATTTGACAGGTAAAGTAGTCTCTTGTAATATATTATGTGTGAAGCATAATATTGGTATGAATAAACTTGTGTGTAGAGTAAGAGAAAGTTATCTGAGGATAGAATACTTTCTGCCTCATTAGCCTAGTGTTCCTGAGCACGACTAGAGGTGGTTCATTTCTATTTCTTTAACGTTCTTTAAATAAGCCGAATAGATAATTTAGATACATTATATTACGGATTTATTAAGCTGCCTATACTCAATTGCCCAATGAATAGGGGCTCAAAGAAAATTTAGAACTTAAGTGTTCATTATTTTCTTTTATTGGTTGAAATTGAGAATTACAGTAAAGTGGATAAGACAAATACCAGGTGTGTTTTATTCAAATGGAGAACTAAGCGATTTTATGTAAAGGTTTCCTTACACTGCGCGAATATTAGACGAATAGAAATACTTATTTTACAAGGTTCTGAGCTATAAAGGGTCATACCCTAAAATTAATTAAAAATTATAAAATCGCCCGTCACTAACTTTAAGCTTCAAAGAAAAATAAACCGCATTGAATTTTGTTGATCCATTATGAAGTTACGATACCTCAGTAAGACACAAGGATGAATTTATAAAAACACTAATTCGTCGGGGATTAAAAAGTTCAACCTACGATAAAACGCGTAGAAAATCTTTCACCGAAACAGGTTCTGAACTAGTGATGCAATCAATATTGTGATTTCAGTGATACATTCAAACGTCAGTTTTGAGTGAATGCACGTTCGTATGACAGGGTGGAAACTGGGATCCCGGAAACCAATCGAATTATAGTTCACTCACTGTAATCCATCCATCCATATATACGGTTTTCTGTACCTACTCTTCGTGTACATGGATTTTTTTACGTGGGAGGGCCATGCTTCGGCACGAATGTGCCGGCTCGACCGGAGTGATACCACGGCCTCACAGAACGCTTACGTTGTGTTTCGCCGAGTGAGTGAGGTTACCGGAGGCCCAATCCCCTTTTGAAAGGTCGGCAACGCACTTGTGACTCCTATGGTGTTGTAGGTGTCCATGGGCGGCGGTAATCGCTTACCATCAGGTGATCCGTCTGCTCGTTTGCTGTGCTATCCCACAAAATAAGGAGAATACAAAATCTATTTATAGCTTATAAGACTTCACGATTGGTCCGGCTTCTATTTCCAGTAATTCCCATACAAAACTGGATCTGTGTGTGTATTTTATTTTATGATGAGAATGTGTATTTGTAAACGTATGCGATACAGGCGAAAATCCTGGTGTGACAAGGTTTTGTTTTTCAATTTACAATATTATAACAAGAAAGATTTGTATTTTTTTAGGTTTGTATCGAATAAACTCAAAAACTAATGGACCGATTTAAAAAAATATTTCACCAAGAATGCTACATTATCCCTGAGTAGGTTATATACTAGAAAAAAATAGGGATACCTACAAAAACTTCAATAATGTCTACCCGTGTGAAGCCGAGACGGCCCGCTCTAGTTTAAGTAAAATTCAACTGCCATGTTTGAAAGAGCACTGTAGAACGGGTCCTTCGATTTGAAGATTTAGGTGGTTTTAAACTTTTTTTATTATTTAATAAAACGGATCGTAATTGATGAATGAATTATAAATTGATCGATGAAAGTAATTGGTGATCCCTAGTCACCAACTTCATTTGGGGTCTTTATATAGTGAAAGTGTAATACATAGTAAATCATATACATATGTTATACATAGTAAAATTTTATTTTAAATAATACGATCACCAAGCGCCCTGATTATATAAGTTTAGTTTAACTTGAAGTGCGGTAATTGGTCTCCTTGAAATTTTTATTCTTTAAATTAAGATATTCAAAATTTGCCAAATCTGCGTGAATGCTGCATCAGGCGTTGCTCATATTTCAAACTTAATTTAACTTTCTTCTATTGTACGTGAGGGTCTACGTAACGTTATAATGGTTATGGTTATTAAAACATTATCTCCAGTAACTTGTCGATTTTGGGACACCAATTTGCAGGACGTGGTGTAATATAGGCTACAATACCATTTGACCTACATAATAGGCTTATTATCTTGTCGGCCAACTTGGATGGTTTGACAAGTTAATTCCCAAAAGACTGCTACATACACATAACTTAATACTCAACACGACAAAAGTATTTAATAAAACTAAGTTAGTATGTCTTTGTTGTAGGTATCTGAGTTTCACGCATTTTCTCCCCAGTGACTTTATTATTTTAGCTGTGCTTTGCTCATAATACCTACATATATGTGTTAAAGTATTAAGAGTCCGGCGGACCGAATTTTTCTCACAAATGTAATACCGAAATAAATCGTAATTCAAACAGAATTTAATCAAATTCTGTTATTATTCGGATTCCGATACCGTTAATCTAGGTTTGTAGTAGAAACCTAGATTAACATTTTGTATTGTGTTTGTGCATTTTGTGTGTTTGATTAGTATTTTGGACGAAACTTTCTACTTTACCATTTCGTCCAAAATACTTCACTGGAACTAAATGTAAGCAAATGCAATTTATGATAACTTTACCAAGTTTGGAACGATTTTCCGGTCTTTTATTTCCAGTGAAGTAGTAGTAGACAAAATAGTACCGTAGGAACCTAGATTAAAGGTATCCAAAATAACATAATTTGACAGAATATTGTCAGGATTACGATTTATTTCGGTATTACGTATTTGTGAGCAATTCACGCTCCACCGGACCCTTAAAGTTGAACATTTTACAAGCACTTCCATGTACAATAATTTATAAAACATTATGAGTCTAGTTGTATGGTCCCATTAGGTTAATCAAATGGAAAAGAATGCGTTAAGAAACTATATATGCTTAAAAAATTACTACTACGACTGCTACGCTAGAGGTCCTGGGTTCGATCCCCAGGTCGAGCAAAGTGTTATTGGGTTTTTCTATGAAATTCTCAGTAGCAGCTCGGAGTCTGGATTTACATACCATCACGCCTGTATTCCCCGAAGGGTTAGGCAGAGGCGTACTTAATGTACACCCACAGTTCGCCTGGTATGTTTAGGTCCCATGTTATAGGGGGCGAGCATATAGCCATTAACCGGGCACATTTAGGAAATATAAAATGTCACACATTGTGTTAAAACAGGCATAACTAGCATTATGTTGTGTAGAATTTGTACTTATAAAGGATATTAACTGGTTTCTATTAATCATTCCTCAGCCAATCTTATAACGTATTCAAGTGAGTTTGCAGTCGAGGCTAGCACAAATACGTCGAGATCTTTCATTGCCTCGACTTCTGCTATTGATTTATCTCGTGGGTATAGTTGTACTGTATAGAATATACACATATGAACGTATCATGACTCCAGAAGCATATTGGTCGTTTATTGAAGCATATTGAACCTTATATTAAATAAGTTATTAGTGAAAACCGCGTCTAAGCAAGCGTAGTGTGAAACGTTCGATGTCAAGGTAGGTACGTGCGACTTGCGGAAAGCAGCTGGTACAGACTAGATGAGAAGAGCTGAACTCTGAAGATCGGAATCTGGAAGTTGCCTACGTCCAGCTGTGGATGAACACGGGCTGATCATGATGCCGACAGAGACAATACCGTGGAGTCCTCTTTCATGAAAATATGTGAACCTAACATGTTAGATTACCGATTACCGTTCAGATAATCCGCCCAATCCCCTTTTAACCCCTTTGACTCCTCTGGTGTTGCGGGTGTCTGGGCGGCGCTAATCGCTTACCATCAAACGATAAAAAAAATTTCATAGTGGACAGCGACACACGTTTGTGGTCAGACTCGATGTATACGTTTACATAAATCTTATCTTATCAGCATAAAATACATATTTTATATGATTTATTGCCTGCAGCAAATAGTTTTCTAGAATCTACACAATCAGAAGCCCAAATTTAGCTCTGACTCATTTCAGCATGAAAGTTAGATAAATCATAGTTTATACAACTTGCATTCAAAAAGAGATTAGCCGAAGACAAAAGTCAAATCCTATTATTATAAGTAATTATAATCATAGAATAAGATATAATAGGTAATTAATTCTGTTAAAAGCGTTAGACAATTACTGAAGTAGAGGACATGTATATAAAGCAGATTAATACGTGCAAAATCTATAAAATATGAATAAAATACCTCAATATTATTTTATTTATTTTACTGATATATTATTTTACACATATAACTAGGTAAACAATACATGGGCTTGGCAAAAAAATTACACACTAAAACAGATAACCTTAGAATAAATTATGCAAACATTATTTCAATTCATTTAATATTCATCCAGACTCCAATAACATTACTTTTCGGTTTGGAACCAATCAAATAACCCCCCCCCCCCCCGCATAGGCTGAAGACGCGACTGGCTGTGCCAATTCTTTTAAAAACATATTGAGAAATTGCTAGACATTACCCGTACGTCGGATCTCACAACTACCACGCGCCACGCTTCGGTGCTTCGTTTTTTACGTTGATTATCATTTTGAGTGGCGGGTAGAATCTGATGTACTGTACCTCGGCTATGTCTTCATTTATTCGGTCGGTACGTGTTATTGTAATTTTATTCTAAATTTGGGAACAGATCTTCACTAAATTTGAATGAGACTACCTCGGGAGTAGGTATAATCTTTCATATAAAAAAATAAATATTGAAATCGGTCCACAATTGATGAAAATATCAGTGACCATCCATAAAAAAACATAGAGACAAACATAGAAACTTCTCCTTTTTTTGAGGTCGTTATAAATGTTTCACAAACTGTACCACTCGCAAGATAATTCTGTCACATATATTTATTTGGTAACACACCATTTGTCATTTTTTTATCATAAATTGGTACTTTTTATCGTTGTTGCTTGTGATATGAAAATGTGTTTATAAAAAAGGATGTATCTAACATCTTCTATAAAGACGGCATTTTATAATTTGGTTAGGTTAGATTGTCTGCCCAGGCGGCTGAAGATCCATGAAGATTACCGTACTAAAAAAAATATATGGTACAGGTCTGCGTATGCGTCGCTCCCCACACCAGAGCATGGCGCGTGATAGTGTGAGATCCGACGTAAACTTTTGGTCAATATAATAACTGAAAAGTGTCAGATTCTTATCCAATATTTATTTTAAAACTCAAATTAGAATTCTGAAATCGTCTTTCTATTGTTTTATTGTGTGATTAATCTTCAACCCTTTTTTATCCCAAGGTCCGCTTGGATGAAAAATATTGTTTATGAAAATATAATTCACATCATGTTACCAATTTGAAGGATTGATTTATTGATTGGAATAGAGAATTACGATGTAGATTATTCGGATTAGTTAAATCGTAATTTTGTAGCGTATAGTTTAGGAATTTTAGTTGTAACATGTCTGCTTTGTTTCCACATAATACAATAATTTATTATATAACCAAAGTGTATTTTATATTTTATCTGAAGATCAAGTGATCATAAAAGTATAAATTGCAAAATAATCTTAGGATTACTTTTATATCTTGAAGTAGCTAAGTTAGAATGCAAAAACCGAAAGTTAAGAACATCTTATTTAAGTTTGGACAACTTTTAAATCGACATATTGACAAGTATATAACGATAGGATCGCAGAAGTTGGTTTATTAATATCGGTTTTTTTTTTCAATTGAAAATGGATTTAATAAAAAGGAGGTAAGTATAATGTGTTGCCAACAACACTTAAGGATCCGGCGGAGCTTGAATTGCCCACAAAAACATAATACCGAAATAAATCGTAATGCAGACAATATTCTATCAAATTATGTTATTATTAGGATTTGGATACCGTTAATCAAGCTTCGTACGGTACTATTTCGTCTACTACTACTTTACTGGAAATAAAAGACCGGAAAATCGTTCCACACCTGGAAAAGTTATCAAAGATTGCATTCGCTTACATTTATTTCCAGAGAAGTATTTTGGGTGAAATGGTAGAGTACTAGTAGGAACCTAGATTAACGGTATCGGAATCCGAATAATAACAGAATTTGATTAAATTGCGTTTGAATTACGATTTATTTCAATATTACGTTTGTAAGAGAAATTCGGTCCGCCGGACTCTCGGACTTAAAATAAAACTTCCTAGACTTATTGTAAAATTTCGTAATAAACCAATGTTCGCTTTATTGATTACCTAAGTGGTTCAGGAGTCGGGATTATATTCGGAAGCTATTATCGTAACTCGATGAAATCCTTCGGGATCGAATAAAATATTCACTGCTTTAATTTGGGCAAAAAATCATCAATGTTTTATTTTAATGGTTCACTGTTTTAGTTTGATTGAAACTTAAATAAAAGTAAATATTACTGCAGCATATTGCAGATTGGTGACGAAGGGCTCAAACCGACAATCAACTTTATTGCGTTGGTTTATCTACTACCTAGCAAGCAATGGTGCTATTCTAATATTGATTGTCGGCTGTTACTGTTTTGTGCTCAACGAAGTGATGAAGCCTCATTAGTCTAGTGGTCCCAAGCGCGACCGCTACGCTAAAGGTCCTGGGTTCGATCCCTAGGTCGAGCAAAGTTTTATTGAGATTTTCTATAAAATTCTCAGTAGCAGCTCGGTGTCTGGATTTGTGCCCGGTTAATGACAATAGGCTCGCCCCCTGTTACATGTTATCAAACATACAGGCGAACTGTGGGTTTACATTAGTACGACTCTGCCTAATCCTACGGGGAATACAGGCGTGGTGGTATGTGTATGTGTGAATAGTGATGAATTATTGTTTTGCGAATAACCTATTTAATATCAGCAATAGCCTAGAGAAATGATTGTTAGACTATCAAGTCATAGGTTTCGAGTTTGAATCCAGCTTAGCTTCCCTCTTTCCAAAATTGAATCTTTACCACTGCTGATAGACCAACCACTAAGATAGAAATTAGGGAAATGCCCACGGATATCGGAGAAACGAGAACAACACGGGTAACACTGCAAGACATTACTGTAATCATAAACAGTGACCAAACTACTTCTCAATATCTAATTGAAATTGAGATAATGTTATAACACATAATACATAACAATACAGGATTTACTGCTTATAATATAGTCGATGCGGTTCTAGTGAGTCTGAAGTTTCGAATTTGTAGTATGTGTGTATTGGAACTGTCGCCCAAACCATGATCACACAACAACCGCTTGCAAATACTAAGTTACCTATTATTGGGTAAATCAAGTCTCAAATAGAGTAGATACACAGCAGTTTCGCCCAACATAATTATAAGACTATGTACCAGCGATTTACTCGACATGTAAGTGACGATGTATAAATCTCATGACCTCACACGAATTCGAATGTTAGATATTGTAACAAAGCAAACAGAACCATGATACCAAGCTATTTTTCTGGCGCAGATATCTTGCATCACTAACAGAGATTAACCAAAGATTTTTCTCTATACTTGTAGTTTATGACGGTATTACTAGCCAAATTTCATAGTTCTAGGTCAACGGAAAATACCCTTTCAATTTTGATACCCTTGAGAGTGTCGAAATATTCGTTTTTTGCAGCATAAACCGTATCTTTTTTGGTTAATTAACTAAGAAGTTTGATTTTTTTACAGCTTCTAAGGAACTGTAGACCTGAGTATATGGTTTTAATTTCAATTCGATACCTCCACGCGTTGCCGCATTTACGCGTTGAGATAAAGGGTCTTGACATACAGATGGACGGACGGATGGACAATAAAGTGATCCTATAAGGGTTCCTTATATGTATGGTTTTTTCCTTTTGAGGTACGGTACCCTAAAAACAATAAAGTGTCATTGTGAATATTTTATCGTTCCGCGCTTCAAATGAAGTCTATCGATTTGATTGGAACCTGTAGCTTCTGCTATACATAAATTTACGCAGATAATCGGCCACTGAAACAAGGCCACACCAAAAATGTTCCCCCTTGTTGTACAAACGATCCAGTCAAAGTATTTATATGTAAGTAAAACTTTTTTAATTGTTCCGCGTGAACAAATTAAATTCCAAACAGACGTAAAGCTCTGTCAAATAACTTTGGATATTGGATACGATGGATTATATTATACCTACTAAATTATAAGGGTACTAATCGATATAGAATTTAATTAAGGGGCTCAACAAATGTGTGATGTTACTTGTGTTTATACGACTAGATACCAAACTTAGTACTTAAGGGTCCGGCGGAGCTTGAATTGCCCACAAATACGTAATACCGAAATAAATCGTACTCCAGAAAATATTCTATCAAATTATGTTATTATTTTGATTTGGATATCGTTAATCTAGGTTCCTACGGTACTATTTCGTCTACTACTACTTCACTGGAAAGAACCGGAAAAGACCGGAAAATCGTTTCAAACTTGGTAAAGTTATCAAAAATTGCATTCGCTGATATTTATTTCCAGTGAAGTATTTTCGACGAAATAGTAACCTAGGAACCTAGATTAACGGTAACTGAATCCGAATAATAACAGAATTTGACTAAATTGTCTTTGAATTATGATTTATTTCGGTATTACGTTTATAAGTAGAATTTGGTCCGCCGGACTCTTAAGCGCAACTTTTATTAAGGGTTCGTATAAAAGCCTCCAATGAATTTAAGGTATGGCCTCAAAATGGAGAGGGAGCAGTTGGTAGATCAATCACCAGATGGGTAGACTATTAATAGGAGCTATTGCATATAAAGACTTGTACGCAAACCGTAACACAGAAATCATAGGCTCAAGACTTTTTTATTGTACCAAATAAATGCCCGACAATAAAGTACACGTAGGTACAAGTATTGTACTATAAATATACGAAAAGGAAATAAAAGCGTTTCATGATTTACTTCTATTTGGATAGTTTTCTAAGGAAAGTTTTGTAATAAACGGAAAAGATATTGGAGATATTTATTTATATCGCCCGAGCCATACCAACTTTATCAAAATGTAGAGACAGCTACATTAATTGGATATCTCCCACGGATTATATACGTTTGTGAAGATTACCAATTAATACAGGTATCCACGTAATCACCTTCGGGTGGGATGCGATCATGCGAGGCTGAGCCTTGTTCTTTGAAGGGGTCCAGCGAATGCTGGGCTACAGGCATGTTCGTGGTGCCTCCCCATGTGTCTGATGATAATAATAATAATAATGTGGTGTGTGTGTGTGTGTGTCACATTGTAGTTACATTTCATTAGATAAGACTTGCCTGCACTTTGATTTAGTCATTGGGTATAGATTTAATATAGAGTTTAGTTTATTATATAAATATGACCCAAGTAATCTATGAGGTATTATAAAAAGGTATACATAATAAATAAAAAAGTCGTTTAACATGTCAAGTTATTAAATGACTTATTTTATCAGCAGCAAAAATAAATTGCATTATTACCTTGTCCTAGCGATACATTTTTCAACATTTTTTATCGTTGTTATTAGGTATACCATACCATCACGCCTGTATTCCCCGAAGGGTTAGGCAGAAGCGTATTAATGTACACCTACAGTTCGCCGGTGTGTTTAGGTCCCATGTAATAGGGGGCGAGCTTATTGTCATTAACTGGGCACAAATCTAATTTTATTAGGTTAGGTTAGGTTAGGTACATCTACAGAATAAAATATAAAATCTTGGCTTCACTAAGTTGAAGGAGCCGTTTCAATCATGGCGTGAAAAACAATTGCCAAACTTAATTAAAGTTGGGTGATCATTGCTCCGAAGTATAAAAAGAGTCACGAAGCGTCTGCAGTATTCGTATCTATAACAATATAATTTCGAACGCCGATAAAATTATATGTTTTTGTTTTATAATATCAAAGATACCTAAAGTGGGCATGGAAAGTGAAACAAGATGATGTACGAAGACGTTTGGTAATTGAAATAATATCATTGTTAGGCACAGGTCTCTTCATAAATAGAATGTATTAAGGCCATAGTATACTACAGTGCTGGTCTAGTGCGGCGGACTTAACATACATAACCTTTATCTATAAATATTTATTTTTAGATTGCCTCATTAGTATAGTGTTCTCAAGCGCGACTGCTACGCTAGAAGTCCTGGGTTCGATCCCTAGGTCGAGCAAAGTGTTATTGAGTTTTTCTATGAAATTCTCAGTAGCAGCTCGGAGTCTGTATTTGTCCCCGGTTAATGACAATAGGCTCGCCCCCTATTACATGGTACCCAAACTAACCGGCGAACTGTGGGTGTACATTATTACGCCTCTGTCTAACCCTTCGGATAATACAGGCGTAATGGTATGTATGTATTTGTTTTTACTTAATTCTTCTGTCTTAAAAGGCTTAGTGTGCACTAAAGGCTCAACAAAAATTTTAATAATAAAAAAGCCCTTCACCCTTAAAGCAAGCAAGTAATAATTAATTTCTATCCACAATTGGATAGATTGGTGCCACTTAGGATAGCTTAAAAAATATAACTTCAGCTGTGGTGGAGGCTGCTTGTTAATTGTTAAGAATGGTGTAAGGAATATCAAGAAAGATAAGGATAAGGAACAAAGTTAAATGATATAACTCAGCCTTGTAGTAAGCCCTAAAAGTTTAAGATCGTTAAGTTAACAATCGTCGTGGCAAGCGGGATTTGTCCTGTAGACAAATTACAGTGTAACGTCCGGATCGGCAATTGAATATTTATGTTATAACCACCAATAAATACCGAATGTTATTTACGGCATTGAGACTAATATCAATATCCAACCTAAATTGGAAATATTCTAGGTTGTTTTTTTTTAAATAGGTAGCAGAATATTATCCCTCGTATTACAACTTCTCTTAGATCCCCTTAGATTTTCAAAGAGTTTTTATCATCGCCGATTCATATCACAAGTAATATAAAACGGCGGTACCCTAATCATGGATGTATGGATGTTTGTTAGTCTTTCACGCCAGAACGGCCAAGCGGATCTGGATGAAATTTGGCACAGAGATAGATTATAGTCTGAAACACATAGGCTATTTCAGACTATAGGTCGGACCCAATTCTTAAGTCTTCGCAGACAAAGTCGCGGGCAGAAGCTAATATATAATGATTATAATAGTAGTACTAAAATTAAACAAACGTCACGAACTATTTAAGTCTGATTACCTAATCAGATTATAATCTGATCTAACCTTACAGATTAGAGATGACACCAATGCCTAAACAAATTTATGTCAATGTCTAACGACATAAACACCTAGTCAGACAGCTTACACACATGCGTATGAAGATATTTGAGTAACAAAGTGATGTTAATAGACGTAGTACAGTCAGCGCCAAAAGTCGCTGAACAACCAGTTTTCTGCATATAAGAAAACTGGTACTAACTTCTCAGGTCAGAATTTTTTGGTTAGTAATGATGTAAAAACGTTTTGAAGATTGCATCGTGTTCAGCGAATTTTGGCGCTGACTGTACATGTTGCTTTACCCACGCATTCCGTTATTCACCTTATAAATACTGTCATAGCAGGAAGCAGGAAGATGTGTACATCTTCGCGGGTGTAAAATAGGCTATACACACTGGTTTCACCCGCTTTGCGCCGTACCCAAGGGGCGTAGCGTGGTGTAAAATAGGCTATAACACCTAACGCTATATATAACCTTTCTCATGAATCACTCCGTCCATGGGTCAAAACCGCATGAAAATTCGTTCGGAAGTCTGACAGACAGACTGACAGACGTGGCGGGGGGACTATTTTATTTTCTAATATCTAATGATTTTCGCATACAAAGCAATTTCGAAGCACTGATAATCTTAGTTTCGATGTACTGGTAAGTTAAGACCTCGAGTCCAAAGCCTTCTCTGACTTTTCAAAATCAAGGGAAACATCAGGAGATAACTTTTTCTATTTTTTTTTAAATAACCTTGCCCCACACTAGGATTTTCTCCTGTATCGTGGGTGCGTTTACAAAATTCTCACATACACAAACGCCCAGACCCGGAACAACCTGTAGATCATACAAATATTTGCTCCGTGTGGGGATCGAACCCACACCACGTGGCGCAGAAGCCGATCGCTCAACCGCTACGCCAATCGTGTCGTCTGACACGATTGGCGTAGCGGGTTGGATAACTGAGCGGAGAGTTATTTCTTTTTTTTGTTTTTTTTTTAAATGGCGTGTGACGTCTGGCAACTCGCATTTGCTCGAAGAGGTACCATTTAATATTTCTATTTCGCCAATCGTGTCAGACGACACGATTGGCGTAGCGGGTTGGATAACTGAGCGGAGAGTTATTTCTTTTTTTTGTTTTTTTTTAAATGGCGTGTGACGTCTGGCAACTCGCATTTGCTCGAAGAGGTACCATTTAATATTTCTATTTCGCCAATCGTGTCAGACGACACGATTGGCGTAGCGGGTTGGATAACTGAGCGGAGAGTTATTTCTTCTTTTTGTTTTTTTTTTTAAATGGCGTGTGACGTCTGGCAACTCGCATTTGCTCAAAGAGGTACCTCTTAATATTTCTATTTCTGAGAGGAGACCATGAGTTGTTTCTCAAACCGTTAAATAAACGTCTTCTGGTCTGGTACATCAAGCGTTTTACCGAGGTATCTGGCCTTAATTTCGAATTTCTCTTTCACAGTAATAAAACTGAAGAGTCGTGCACAGAACATTGCTCTTTTACTATAAAACAAGAAAACTTGTTCAAGTTTTCAGATTTGCATATAAATCTAGGTGTACTTCCTTAAAAGTGTTGTACAGTTGTGATTTAGATGAAAAACCATTGAGTTATTAAGTTTAAAGGTACTAGAAACGACGCCCGCAAAACTTAATAGTTAAATTTTTAGTATTTTTAAGTAGAGAAGTGCTGGAAGCGCTTGAACGGTGATTACAATATATCAATGAATATTAATATAACCAGCTGTAAAAATCTAAAAGCACAAAAGTGAAGATGATATTTTTTTTTCGTAAGTGTTGCAATATGTATATAATATATAGTGTCTGAAAACGTAAAACTTACCCAACATTCTTATGATAGCTTTCCTTGATTTCGCCTGTCGCGTTTCTCCGTGGACGTGACCGTTTAGCAGACCGATTTTCGTTTTTTCTGTGACTCGTGTCGACCTGTCAAATAAGAAGAAAAGTTTAACTGAAATGTTGGAATATAGGTCAAAAGTTGCAAAGTCAATTCTTACTTTGATGCAGTTTTTATGACGTAGACCGATCAGTCCGAAATTTCAATGACGTATCTTTATATATATAATTCTTCTGTGAGTGTGTATGTCACTGAACTTCTCTCAAACGACTGGACCGATTTTCATGAAATTTTTTGTGTGTGTTCAAGGGGATCTGGGAATGGTTTAGATCAAACGACTGGACCGATTTTGATGAAATTGGGGATCTGGGAATGGTTTTGTCCGCTGTCCGCTGTATTTCGCTTTATACGTAGCGAAGCACGTACCGGGCCGCTAGTTTCTTTATAATTTCACGACGCTGCGCTGATTGATTTATGTACTATACAGAAAAAAAACAGATGCCGGCTATAAATGACTATTTGAGAAATAATGTGCCTGATAATCTAGACATTATACGAGTAATAATCCAATTGATTAACTGAACGAGATAAAAAATCTTAAGAAAAACACTTCAAAAAGAAAATAGCTAACAGTTATATAAAAATAGAACATTAGCCTGATTAGGAGGCGCGGCTGCTGGGCCAAGCTGTTACTTTAAGATATAACTATCCTAAAAGTTTTATCTAAAACAGTTGAAGAAAGTTATTCATCAATATTTCACTACAAGCATCGTAACGGACGCGTTAAGAGTATTCTTTGAACTATGACATCAAAAACGTACCATGATGTCATAATATAGATCATTATAATAGCACTTCTACATTTCTTATAAAGTGCTACACGTTATGAAAACCCGCCACCGAGGAATGTGTAGGGCTGTTGGATTTTTGGTAACATTATTTTACGAGAAATCCGTGCTTCAAAATGGTCATTAATTTGTAATATGTATAATTAAACAGATGGGACAATCTTTTCATCGTTCCACGAAAGACTTTCTAGCCTATATAGGTTTTTTGTGTAGCAGATATACAAAAAAAACACATTACCCTAACCCTACTATGTTATCCTTAAGCTTATGACCACCAGATTGTGCATTACATTCCATTATATGTTATGAGAAGGGTACATATACGGACATTAAGCCCATCTGTCCAGGGTTGAACACAAACGGTCGGTACATCAGAACTACATACCGTTATTCAAGATAGATTGATTTATTTTAGATGATTGATGAGATGTCGATGTCTACCCACAAAAGGGATTTGGCAGTATGGGATCACGGTAATTGTTGATGCCGGCGCTCAGTGTTGAATATGACGTGACAACTTGATAACACTTTTTTGGTATTTTCGTTGCAGTAAAGTATTATTGAAAAGTGTTATAATCCTTTTAGCCTTTTCCCAATTATTGTTGGGGTCGGCTTCCAGTTTAACCAGATATACCTGAATATCAGTTTTTTTTATGGGATAGGAGGGCAAACGAGCAGTCGGATCGCCTGATGGTAAGCGATTACCGCCGCACATGGATACCCGCAACACCAGAGGAGTCACAAGTGCATTGCCGACCTTTTAAAAGGGGATTGGGCCTCCGGTAACCTCACTCACTCGGCGAAACACAACGTAAGCGTTGTCTAACGCCGGTTTTCTGTGAGGCCGTGGTATCACTGCGGTCGAGCCGGCCCATTCGTGCCGAAGCATGGCTCTCCCACGTAAGCGAAGTAACGAACATTATAACGAAGTAACTGCCAATTTTGGGCATTTATTGGAGGGATAGATTGGTGCAAAGGCGTTTTGGGAATCTGACTACCACTAGATAGCAATTGTCACAGGTGTTCGAATGACAACCTGTAAGTATATTTTTTATCACAGCATTAATTATCATTATTAATCTTATTAAATCTCTTTTTATTTCGTAAACACCTTAAACTATTGAACTATAAATCAAATAACTGTAATAGAAAACAGTTGTTATTGGCGCAATTCGCGGGAATGAGCGAATCTAGCCTTTTTAAAGTAACTATTAACTTTAAAATGGGTAGTTTTTAAGTAGGTAGTCGACTCACACGAAGCTATTTGTAGGAGGTTATTCGCCCGAATTATATTTCAAAGCGGAATTTTAAAAGTGGCCATTCGTGTGATTAAATGGGCGAATTAATTTCCGATATACAGAAAGAAAAACAACTCGATGTTCATTTTTTTTATTCTTTGGAATAACATCGAGCCCTTTAATCTTCAAATGCGAAACGTGAAATAACTATCAAGTCACTGGTCTGAATAAAAATAGCAATATAAACTCTCAAAGATATGTTCTTGATAAATTTGCCCTCTGCATAGTGACATTGGAATAAAAAAAAATCTTATAATTCTCTATATCTCGTTTCAGACAAATACGAAATGACAGTCGAACGACAAGTAAACTGCATATCAGATTTTCGGGCTTCAGAGTACCTACTCACGGGTATAAAATCGGTGCTGTGGGAGTAAACTTAACTAAATTTAAGGGCATTATAATATTTATATTTTGGGAAATCTCCAAGAATTATTTAATAACCATACGACGTTCCTCCATTTTGTACTACAGTAACGGGAATGGTATACCATTTCTTTGCAATATTTAATTATTACCTGGCTTAAAACTCTCACCTGTCTTATCTTATTCATAATATTAAAAAACATCTTATAAATCTTTTCTTCCTTTCTATAGCTACAATATGTTTTGTCTTCTTTTCCCTGTCACAAAATATCTCGTGTCAAAACCAAACATATTAAATTAAGGTTTCAACCACCACGTTGCCTCGTTCCTAAGAGTCATATTGTGATATTGAAAATATATAAAAAATTGTAAATAAAAATAAATATATTTACCAAAATAAAAAGTAGGCTATAGCACTCAGGGATAATATACCTTTCTAACAGTGAAAGAATTTTCAAATTATGATCGGTAGTACAGAAGATTACCCCGAACATCCAAACTCACAAACTTTACCCTGTTTAAATTAGTATAGATTATAGCTATTATAATTATTATAGACTAAGACTGTTAATAAAGTAATAGAATTGCCTTCTATAAATATTATATTCTGATTAATTAAGCCATCCACATAGGTATATTAAGTTCAGTGTACCAGTCTTTTGGCAATCCATTCGTTATTGACTACAACATAAATTGCTCCTTCATGTGTAACCTGCCGGCGGCGGTGCTATAAACAATTAAAGCAATAGCTCTTATATTTGTTTGTCTAACAGTATTTAATCTATTTCCAAATAACCATACTAATGGAAACATCACGCTTATAAGTTCAAAGGGTAGTACATAGGTAGTATTAAGTATGACGTAAGTGGGGCGAGTCCTAACTAAGAAAATACTTGTGTAACTTATCCGTACCTCGCTGATAAGCGATCTGACCCGATTGCCTATCAATCACCTATGCTAAAAAGTCTGAAAATCCTGACAAATCACACAAACTGAACCAGAATGCCCGAAAGAAAATGAATTGTTGGGAATTGATTGATTTCGTGCGTCAAGTGATTCATACAAATAATTTATTTCGAACCTCTTGGCTCAAGATCAAATGTCGTTGACCAGACAATAAATACATTCACCGCAGATAGCCTCAAGAGGCATTGAAGTCTCAGTTTCTGTGATATCCTGATAACACGTAGTGCCAACGAATGATGTATAGAAGAAATTATCGTGAGTGTGTTTTACAATTGTATGGTTGAATTTTTCCAAGCCTGTTCCATAACCAAACAATCTGAGACATATACAGACGGCATTGCACCAGTTATTAAGCCTTTTTTTTATGAATATCCTTGATTTTTCTGTGACCATGAAGATCTCTGTTAAAAAAGTTACCCTCGGCCTCCATTCTCGAGTTGGGCGCAGCGTGGTGTCGTTTACAAAGGCGTCGAGACTCCACCTTACATAATAATCGTGAGAAACGGAAGTCGCCTAATGGGGTGACTCAACAAAGCTACGTTTCGGGAAGTCAGCCTAGCTGCGCTAACCTTGGGGATTGGAAATTTTATCACGTGCATTTATTAACAACAGCAAATCAATTTACTTTTTATTATGTTCATCATTATGGGTCTAATATTTTTTCTTTGTTAGGCTATGATTTGTACAATTTTCCATATTTTATCTTTTAAACGGTACAGTGAACAGCACATCAAGTTAACACAAACTGTATTTCCTCCGAAGATTTTTATTAATATCACACTGGCATAACGTACCATCACAGTTCGTCGGTATTTTTCAAAAAGCAAGCGAGTTTATGATAATCTAAAAAATAACTTTTAAGAAAAAGTAAAATCACCTTCAAACGACATAAAAAATAATATTATGTGCGAAACAGTTTCGATGCCTTTGATTTGATCGGATGTTTTGATTTCGCCACCGACTTCCGAAATAGTTTCGCACATAACATTATTTTTCATGTTTTTGAAGGCGGTTTTTTCTTGGAAGTTATTTTATTTCAACATTTTTAGTAGCGAGTAAAATTTTACGTATACCTAGACGACGTTATCATTATATAATTTACTCGGTCGTTACGTGTTATTGTCATTTTGTTCTAAATTTTGTGATCACGTCTTGACCAAATTTTGCCACCTCTGAAGTATGACCTGCCGATCAAAAAAGAATCGTCAAAATAGCTTCATAATTGACGGAATACATAATCAACCCATTATACTGTCCTACTGCTGGGCACGGGTCTCCTCTCAGAATGAGAGGGATTAGGCTATAGTCCACCACGCTGGCCTAGTGCGGGTTTGCAGACTTCACACGCCATCGAGAAAATCTCTCAGGCATGCAGGTTTCCTCACGACGTTTTCCTTCACCGTTTAAGCGCGTGATAATTAACTATTTAATACGCACATGACTTCAAAAAGTCAGTGGTGCGTGCCTTGGGACTCGAGTGAACTCGAGACCTTTGACTTGGCAGTCTAACGGTCATACCACTAGGCTATCACTGCTTGTTATAGCAGCAGATATTGACGGAATAATTGCGGAATAATCTTCCTCCTTTTTGAAGTCGGTTGAAAAAATGCCTCGCGGAAACATTCACAAGGACAACCGTTAGTCATAGCACAGAGTAAATATAATAATCCTGACGGTGGTAGTTAGAAATTTGTAACCCTGACACCCACTTTATGATGAAGATGTTTCAGTCGCTGTATGTATCAAATACTGACTTCAACCCGGATCGGGTTAAACTGGAAACCAATCCCAACGAACTGGTAGTTGGCTATAGCTTAATATTATCCTGATTGATTTTATTGATCCTTATGATTATGATCATAACATACCATCACGCCTTGACGTTACTATGCTCTGTGTTAGGCAGAGGTACATTAATGTACATCCACAGTTCGCCAGTATGTTAAGGTCCCATGTAATTTGTTTTGGTTGCGAGCCTATTGCCCGTTCCAAGCTGCTACTAAGAAATTTATAGAAAAACCCTACAAAACTTTGCTACAATCTCTCCTGGGAATCAAACTCAGTACCTCTATCTAGCGTAGCAGTCGCGTTTATGACCACTAAATCCTGATCTTATATCTAGATCCCGGTGGGTAAAGTATTAACATTGCAAATTCCTTATTGAAAAAGAAAACATATTACATTTTCCTGTACCCCACAATTTGCTAAAGCGGAAAGACTGTTGTACCCTAAGGATATGAGCACACAATCCGTGTTAGAATACCCGACACTGACAAATTACATATACACGAATTCATTGTGCTACGATTGTTCGCGGAGGCGACGGTTTCACACTCTTTTTGCTACGAAATGAAAAAATAATGTCCCAAATTCTTGTTAAAGGTATGATATATTGTTTTATTTGTATGTAATTGCAAGTAGAAGATGACAGCTTTAATGTAACATACATACATAATTAACCCATTATACTGTCCCACTGCTGGGCACGGGTCTCCTCTCAGAATGAGAGGGATTAGGCTATAGTCCACCACGCTGGCCAAGTGCGGGTTGGCAGACTTCACACACCATCGAGAAAATCTCTGAGGCATGCAGGTTTCCTCACGATGTTTTCCTTCACCGTTTAAGCGCGTGATAATTAACTAACTTAATACGCACATGACTTCGAAAAGTCAGAGGTGCGTGCCTTGGGTTCGAACTCGAGACCTTTGACTTGGCAGTCCAACGGTCATACCGTTAGGCTATCACTGCTTTTCAATTTGCTTTTTCTTTAATGTAAGTTTTCTTAGAATTGTTCCATAAAATTAGTATTATTATGAGAAATTTGGTGACATTTAAGTATATTAATGTCCTAATGACCGTCTAGAGGTTCTACTCCCTACCCTACTCTAAACTATCAAGCATGCTTGAGGAAAGCGTGAAATTTGTACTTGTTAAGCTTTTTTCACCGTTTAGTACGACTCCTAACAAGAAAACTACATGCTTTAATATTTGGCGAATGTTGTATGTTTTTGCAATGGTTGCCCCTTAACATAGCACAACTTTGTAATACGAACGTGGTCTTCCTAATATAACTCGGGGTTGATTAAAATCTTCTCAAAGATATTTTTGCAGAGACGGAAATGTAGACAAATTGAATTGAAACAAAATTGATAGAAATTACAATTAACAACGGCTGATTTGGCAAAATTTATGTAATTTCCTTACATTTTGTGTTGATACGTTCGTCAATTCGAATGTTACTTATCTACTTTTATGAACAATAAACAATATTTACAAAGTACATCCGATGCGAACCAGTTTTATTTCGAATTGGATGTAAATTCAGCTAAATTTGGAAAACACTATAAAACCTAAAAGGGTATCATATTATTTAAACTTTGTTTAAGAGCTCATCTCTTATCGGTGGAGCAATCGCCAATGGCAATTATTTAAACTAAGTAATCCTTACTATAATATAAACGTGAAGATTTGTGAGTATGGATGTATGGATGTTTGTTACTCTTTCACACCAGAACGGCTGAACGGATCCGGATAAAATTTGACATACAAATAAATTATAGCCTGGAATAATATATAGGCTACGTTTTAAGCAGGTCGGACCCAATCCTGAAGTCCAGGCAGACAAAGTCGCGGGCAGAAGCTAATAAAAAAATTTAGGGTGACTGATATAGTGTAAGCTACTTACTTACCACTACTACTACTGCCACTTGAACTCTACCTACTATCATTTTTTTCCAAAGACACGATTCGTTTATTTAATTTTCAATATCAACAGCAAAATCAACAGCTTGGTCAAACTGCGTGCTGATATCTCTCCGCTTTGGGATTTTTTATTGGGAAAGTTGTTCATTATATACGTATTTTAAGTACTCGTATTTTAAACGATTAGATGAATTACCAGTCACTATTCATATAATCTTATTCTAAGTCAGATTGTTGTTAGATACATATCCGATAAATCCAAGTCAAAATAATACTATACGAAAACCTACTATTCGAAGCAGCAAGTTAATAAAAGTAACTACCCATTCTTGCCGACTGCGAGTATTTTGATATTAAGATAAAGTAGCACGCTATGACTCCATACACGAATTTACGAGTTCTTACTTCAGTCTCACTTTTAGACACGTGGTAAGGAATGGCAAAGGGCAGCTACAAAATATATTGTTTACCTTGTGACGTTCAGGAAACGAGTTAAAAGGGTTTGTTTTGATCCTTATTCAAGTCTGCTTTACAGAGTAGCTCCGTAAACGTAATTTAGGTAGGTAGGTACCTATTTTAAAGAACGATGCACGTATGTAAAATTCAATTAGTTAATTTTATCATACATAAATAGGTATCATTACGAACCTGATTGCAACGTGACTATAGACAGGTTACCGAATTTACTAGTGATGCACGTATCTAAGTTCGATGTAGGTTAATAGAAGCGAGTCTATTTCTTTAAAAAAATATCTCCTGGATGCTACTAGCAGATTGATTAATATTTCCAGATTTTACATTTTACAGAAAAACCTAATAACTCTGCCTGATCTGTGAATGAAACTCAGGATATGATAATCAGCAATTACACCTTGTAAGAACCACAAGTCTTATAAGACAGTAACAATGTACTATAGGTAACTACTTCAGATAAACAAATGTATACTAACAATGTGTACCTTATATGGTAGCCCATTCTAGCATATAAGCAGAGTATGAGAACCGCTGGCACGAAGAAGAAGAAGATGCTGCTTAGTTCTAGAAGAGGAGACGGCGCCATTAGCGCACAGAAAGCAGACTCCAACGATATGTTGCCGGAATCTGAAAAAATACAGAAAAGTCATGAGTTAATAGCGAAATATTTAATTGTAAACAGAAAGAAGAACTTTGTTGTCATTATTATTTAAAGGAGTAGTTGTATATAGAGTCCGGTTCTTTTTTAACCGACTTCACAAAGGAAGGAGGTTCTATGTTCGTCTGTATGTAATTTTTTTATGTATGTTCACCGATATTTTCGCCAGTTGCGAACCGATTTCAAAAATTCTTTATTATATAAAAGAGTATACTCTCAAGGTGTTCCCATACAAATTTGGTGAATCTCTGATGACAAAATCTATACTTATAATAAATCTGTAGAGAGGTCAATTCTGTACATGAAATATATTTCCAAAATAACTATCAGCGGGTGATTAGTGATCGATACTGACGCCAAAAATGCAATCAGTAAAATTTTTGTCTGTCTGTCTGTCTGTCTGTATGTTCGTTATAGAAACAAAAACCACTCGACGGATTTCAACGAAACTTGGTACAATTGTTCTTCATACTCCGGGGCAGGTTATAGTATACTTTTCATAACGCTAAGATCAATAGGAGCAGAGCAGTGAAGGGAAATGTTGGGAAAATGAGTGATTCATGAGAAAGGTTTCAAGCTATAAAACATCACGCTACAACCCTTAGGAACGGGGCAACGCAGGTGAAACCGCGGGCGAAGAACTAGGGAACAAAGTAGCTATTCCACGCGGACGAAGTCGCCGGCAAAAGCTAGTTTAGAATAAAATGACAATAACACGTAACGACGGAAGAAGTAATGATATCGTCTAGGTACGCAAAACTCTACTCGCCACTCAAAATTTTGTAATAAAATAACTTTTAACAAAAAGTAAAGCCGCCTTCAAAAACATAAAAATAATGTAAGGTGTACGACAGTTTCGGATGTCGGTGCCTTCAATTTGATTTGAACTTTTGTTTTCGCCACCGACTTCCGAACAGAATGATATTTATTTCTGTCAATTGTTCTTTTAAAGACACTTTTACAAGTTAATGTTTTAGATTTTTAAATAATACTAGAATGCCCCCGCATTACCTAGATGACGACCTCTAAGCAAAAACGCCGACACAAACTCAGAGAATCATGGTTCCTTTTAAAATCTACGACTAGCTACATGGAACTGTCCACATTTAGATATTATATTTTTCCAATTGAAAAATATGTCTATAATATAACGGTCTATCTGGTTTTCCAAGGTCCAATCTATGTGTATACCAACGGTATAGAGGTACTTACTTAGATTGGCGGGTTTCACGGGGTCGAAAAATCGATCCAGCTAGGTCTCATTTCTGGGAAAATCGTTTTAACGATTTATGAGTAAAATAAGCGTAGCTCAGTCGCCTAGGTATTGAAGATTATATGTCTACCACCTCACATTAGTCCCCTGCCAACAATAGGCTGATGATAGAAATCAAAATGGAACAGTGTCCGCTTGTTAGTGGTAGTAATTAATTACGTGTCTACGGATTCTAAACGGACAAGGTTATCGCTTGAACCCATTCCGACAAAGGTTGAGATCTTCAATATCATTCTTTACTTTTTTAATCTCTATGAGACTGATTTTTTTTGGCCGATTTTGACGTTTTTATTTTTTATCTGAGAATATAATTCTGAATAGCTGCCACATTTGGGTGATGGCTGACTATCGTAACGGTACCAACCGCCTACTTCCAATACGCCTGTACTCCTGAAAGGGTTAGGCAGAGTCGTACAAATATACAACCACAGATCGCATATAAATGTTAAGGTATCGTGCACTATGGGGCGGGCCTATGCGTTTTGTAAGCGTGGCTGACTACCACCATAAAATACTAGAGGTCGATATTGTTTTTCTAAAAAATATTAACTTTGTCATAAATTATAAAAACAGTGAGTTTCACATGTGTAATTGTAGAGATAGATAATAATGACAACTTTCACTCTAGCTAATTTTTTATGTTTTGGAAGTATCTTAAGACCTAAAATAACGTTGTACGGTAGTGAATCATGTTTTCTTACGCAACGCGCTTCTTAACGACCCTTTTCTCAAAGCGTTTGAAACATGACGGCAATATTAATATGCCCCGTGTACGAACTACGTGATAAGGTAAAAGAAAGAATATTGAAAATATTTACCTAGATATTGAGTTATCAGTAGGTTTGTATATTTTTTCAACGATAATAAACTAAACTACGAACTCATATTCTGAACCTGAAAATTAATTCAAATATAATTATGATTCATGCATGTATTTTGACAGGTTCATTAATCTAGCGGTCCCAAGCGCGAGTGCTACCCTAGAGGTCCTCGATACCCAGATCGAGCAAAGTGTTATCGGGTTTTTCTATGAAATTCTCAGTAGCAGCTGGGAGTCTGGATTTGTGGGACCTTAACATACCGGTGAACTGTACATTACTACGCCGTATCTCTTACCTATATATCAAATAACGAATTCTCATAATCCTCTTGCTATTATCATCAGTTGGTTAATAAGTATTTCAGGCCGAGAACTATACTAGAGTTATCAAGTTTGGATTGGAGTCATCATGTCGGCAAACAAAGCTTGAGACTTCCCCGAACCCAGAGCGGGGAAAAAATGTGTATGATGATACCACTGGAAAACCATTGGGCAGAGCGAAATGGCGCTTCTTGGAATAGGCGTACATTAATCATTCTAAGTAATGTTGCATAACTATCTCCTTATCATGATGTTGATGGACTAATTAAGCTGCAAATATTCCACTTACTACACCACTTTATAGCAGCAATGTTGAAACCCTTAATACAAGCGTAACCGCATTAAAAGTAGAAAGTGTCGACTCACCACCTAACACCGCTGTCATCCATTACCATGACGTCACACTTGCAACTTGCAGAGCATTATAATAAGCGTCTGATTATTCAGCATAATATTCACCGAAGAAGAAAGGGTGATAATGAACAACTTTTGTTTCATAACTTTCTCGATGCTTGTCTAGGTTATGGTATACAGATACGGATATAAGATAAAAAAATAAGAAAACGTCATTACTTTCTTGGAAGATGGAAAATCGCAATCTTGGCCGGCAGTATTGGCACTGTCGCTGCAACTGCGGAGAGAGAAACCAACAAGCGGCAAAAATATAACAAATTTGTGAATAGTTATATTTTTTAACCGTTTGTAATTGAAACGCTAGTGCCATGGGGTCCGAGTGCACTTTTTTTAGATAAGATATTTCCAAAGCCTTGACCGACGACGCCCCGTTCTGTTAAAATGTTATTCGAAAATGTTATTTAATCCTTTTACCATAACAATCGTCGTTTTTAATTTTGAGTATTAATATATTAACTATGTTTTAAATTTTCATGTTGAAAGTACAGTTAAATTACATATTATACAAGACATGAATACGAGTACACAGCTTGGTTCTACTTTTTTATTCACGGTATGACAAAAATTTCAGAGCCCTTTTCACTGATGTATTCCCAAGTGGAGCTCATTTACTGGGTCTACGTTACCTAAAGAATCACACGAGGAGTAAGATGAAAAAATAAAAACATAATGTACTGCTAGTTATCAGGCAGCTCACGTTGTAAAAGTCGACGAAAAGGGTCACTGTTGCTCTAAAGTAAAGGATCGTGCGTTCCATCATTTACAAGTAAATCAATTTGACTTAGTTTCTAAGTTCCGACTGCTACATTAAACGGTTATAGTTAGGGCCTTACCTTATAAATTCAAACTTTTCTCGTTACACTCTCTCATTTGTTTTCTCTAATTGTCTGTTTTACTTAGTAGATACGATTTAAAGGATCACCTCTGAAAATTCAGCGAAAAAGAAATAGCAAAAAAATGCCATCCCAAAAACTGAATTTGTAGCGACACTCAAAAGATTAATTGTGCCTATGGGTGATTACAAATGTAAATGTAAATATTTATAACTATAGACCGCCACTTGCTACGATTCTTTCATATTTCTTACATTCATACACCTTCTCATACATTGGCGCCGGTTACGAGTACTACGCACCTGACCTTTTTAAAGGATCTTTCCAATAAGATCGGCGTACTTCCTTAAGTCCGGCGGAGCTTGAATTGCCCACAAAAACGTAATACCGAAATAAACTATAATCCATACAATATTCTATCAAATTATGTTATTATTCGGGTTTGGATACCGTTAATCTAGGTTCCTACGGTACTATTTCGTCTACTACTACTTCATTGGAAATAAAAGACCGGAACATCGTTCCAAACCTGGTAAAGTTATCGAAAATTGCATTAGCTTACATTTATTTCCAGTGTGTTCCAGTTTACCTAGATTAACGGTATCGGAATCCGAATAATAACAAATTTTGATTAAATTGTGTTTGAATTACGATTTATTTCAGTACTACGTGTAATAGAAATTCGGTCCGCCGGACTCTTACGTTCCGATCATCGTTAGTCGACTTATAATCGTCATAATCGTTAAGTCGTTAAGTCCGTTATACATTTGGGGAAACCTGAATACCGAGTGGCGTTACAAAGCAAGATTAGACATCTTGCTTTGTTACCTTATTCTATAATTCATGATCATTATTGACTTTGATGTCTTAAAAAGTATTTATAGCAAAACACAAAAAAGGCAAATTTAAACTTTATGTGGTCAGGATCTTCAGGCCTGTCAAGGAACAATTAGCAGACACAATAGAAAAACAATTGTTATGATCGTCTGCAGGGTCACTGTTCTTTAAATAAACTGATATTACCAATGAATAGGCTCCAAAAAATTAGTAACTCCTTTAGGTGCCAAGGTGTACGTTTCTACAACAAAATCCCAAGTCATATTCAAAATCTAAGTTTAAATAAATTCAAGACTGTGGTCAAGCAAAAACTGTGTAAAAAAGCATTCTATACAGTCAGAGATTATTATAGACGACAAAAATGCTTGGGATTAAGCCGCTCAAATGAACCGGGCTCTTTCATTCATGGATGACACCTCAATTTTTGACATATTAATTTTCTTTGGACATGTTTTATTTTTCCAAGTGACATGTTTTATTTATTATTTATTATTTACTATTTCTGGACATGTTTTTTTTGTATCTATGGAGTTTCTCTCTTCTCCATAAGACCTACTATTTGGAACCGTGCATGTAATTTTGACATTTCAAAAGTACCTGTATATGGTCTAATTGAAATAAAATTTTGAGTTTGAGTTTGAGTTTAATAAATTAATGAGCATTGGTCAAAATACTTGCTTTAATTACTCTTATACCATACAATAGAGTGTAGGTAATTAAAGACGCCTAATACAATATCCTTTGTGAAATATTAGACCTTTCCTCACAAATAATTTCCGTGTGGACTGCTTTTAACTGCTGCGGGTGCAATTACGTAATACGTGTCCTTACATACTTGTGTTGTTTTAATTACGAATGAGGTTTATATTACGAAAGTGTGAAATTTCCTAAAGTAACCTGAAATGTAATAGTGAATGATATCATTCTAACAATACGCCTATGACAAAGTTAGACGACTGAATTGAACGGATAGGTATTTTTTTATACATTAATTCAGCAAACGTGCTGACGAGACACCTGCAACACCAGAGAAGTTGCTGATGCGTTAATTGCCGACCCTTAAGAGATCCCTACGGACTGCAGACTGCCAGAGCCGTAGGAACCAAGGATAACAGGCTCTTACGTGCAAAAGTCAAAACACACGCCAAGGTGCTTTACGATAGACTCTGACGTAAGGGTTGTCGCCAGACAGTCAGACCCCAAGAGGTCCTACCACCGAGGAAGTCAGATATTTTCACGCCTCTTACGGGATGCCTATATGAAAAGCAGTGAGGAACAGTATCTAACCCACACTGGGTAAACGTATATATACGTAAATATTGAAATAAAAATACCTTTATACAATAAATTGTCCGTAAATAAATGGATCCTGTAAAAGCTTTTAAGCGACAGATGTAAATGCTTCTTTTTTTTTTCAAATTAAAACCTAGTGTACAGGTGTGTCTGTCACAAGTTATAATATATCCATCATCACGCCTGTATTCTCTATTCTAGATTTTTATTACCTTTTTTCAGAATACGTACTTATATGTATATAATATATAGATACATACCTATTTTATACATAGGTATAGGTACTCACGCCTTTCTCCCACAGGAGTAGGCAGAAATAAAAGACCGCCACTTGCTACGATTCTTACACATTTTTTTTGCTTCTTCCACATTTGTCCTCTTTTCAATATACAAAATTACAATTATCTTACGTATTATAAGTAATAACCATGTTATTTTTAACAAATCAAATAACATCTCACCCTATTGTGTGAATTCATAATGCAATTGATGATGTATGTTTGTTGAAATAATACACAAAATACTCACTGTTACAACTGAGTGCCTGTAGTTTATGTTGGCAAACTTTCAACCAGTTTAGACAAAGGAGCTTATGGTCCTATAATCGGATTTGCAGAGGCATTTACTCGATATTATTATTCCTATCGAGTGCCTGGGAATGATAAATGTTTATGTTTATATTCCACGACTTAGAAATTGAAATCATATTAGGACAACATAATCTTACTTAGTAACCAAATCTATTCATCGCTTCGTTTGGTTGGAAATCATACCATAGTTAGTTCGTGCTTCATCCTCGAGATTGTTTTTTTTAAATAGCTTTTGTGTCCCACTGCTGAGCAGAGGCCTCTCCTAACTCAGTCCAGGTTTTTCTATCCTGGGCTTTCTCATACCACCTTGACAAAAAGCGGTCGAAATCATCTCGCCAACGTCTCCTTTTTTTGTGTGTGGAAATCGGGCGCTGTCGCCCGAGGAAGGCGACGGGGCGTGTTGGCTACCCAGAGTGGGTGACCTACCGACTAAAACCACACGGGTGTTTCGCCTCACCGCTATTTGTTGGGATAACGGGAGTGAGTTTTCCTTCCTCCACGATCGTCAACGTCTCCTTGGCCGACCTCGTTCACGAATAGCATTGTATGATTGCTACCTTGAAATAAAATTCTATAGAACAGTAGCTGTTTCCTCCTGTGTCATTCGCATCCTAAGAGGGATTTACTCACTATAACTCAACTTCTAGGTGGCGTATCAAGATGATACACTAAGCGGAGGAGAGGGGAGGCCCTCTCCTTCCTTGTGTACACCTTTCGTTCATCCTGACATGTACACCTTTTCGTGCAGTAAGTTTTTATGTGTATACTTTCAAACATACAGCCAGACAAAAAGACTTGAAACTCGATATAAACCAAAAATAAGAGATAGCTAAATATTTCAGATGAGTATATTTTGGTGTTAGGAAAGTACCTTGATACTTTTCTAGAGCATTTTCATATTCCGCTATCGCACTCTGTGATTTATTCTACATTTATTTGTGTGATATGATTTGTGAGTGGAAAAATGGCAAGAGATAACGGAATACCTTTGTGTATAATGTATTATATTCGTGGCAGGGTAAGTTATCATGATTTTATTTTTCATGCACATCTGTGAAAAATAAAATCATGCAGCATCAGGAACTTCTCTGGTGTTCCAGGTGTCCATGGGCGACAATGACTACTTACCACCGACACTTGCCGATTTAATCCACAAAACAGTACAGTCAGACAGCACAGCACATCATGCTATCCAAAACTGTAAAATTTCTTTAATTGATTTTCAATTTATTCTCCAAATAATATAGTTAATTGGGTAAACTTGACAGTTTGTGGTAACTTGATATGTTATATTTTGTATATTGTGCTCGCTTTATCTATCTTTTGCTATAAGTTGTTAAATTGGTAAAATTCTCCACGTTATCCTTTCAAGAGAAGTTTCAACTTTACTTAGTACTTTGGAGTCTGTCGTGGAATTAAAGTGAATGCCTTTGACTTAATTTGAAAACAATATTATTATTATTAATATTGCACAAAAACTAAAAAAAATATTTATATAACTTTGGAATATAAGATATGAAAACGTGACAAACATACAATCGCAGAGTTACATTAATAATACATTTTTGAATATATATTTGTTGTTAACCAAATGACTTTTCTTGAATACGTTTCTCTTCAAGCAATTTTATTTCGCAATTTACATTCATAATTTAGGCTTTTTAAATACGCAATCCCAAAAAATAATGTAGTTAATTTCTTAAAAGTGTACTTACGACAAGCAGGCTAACGAAGTTTCAAGAATTAAGGATTTTCAAGATTAATTTCTTACGATTTATTACGGTAAAATATTAAAAAAGAAATTAATTTAGGAGTATTTCATAAAAAAACGTGTCATTAAGACACTAGTGAGATCTGGAATACAAAAAACGTAGAATATTCTTCATTAAATAAGAGAACAAGTCGTATCGGTAAGGACGATATCTTACAGTTACAGACAAGCTTTGAAATTGAATGGATTGAAGGTACAAGGAAAGAGCAATCCTCAGCTAGTCTGTCCTCTACTTAAATAACTTGAGATTAAGAACGCATACTAACAGCTTTTCTTGAGATTCAGGGCTTGAGATTAAGGAGTATGTGACAGCCTTTCTAAAAACCTCGTACAGTCAAATTCCTTCTGTCGATTTTCAGTTTAATCTCTAAATAATAGAGTTTATTATCCATTGGGGTTTGACAGTTTATGGTAACTTGATGTGCTGTTGACTGTACCTACCTATAATCCGTGTAGAAAGTTATACTTACGCTCTCTTGTTTCATTTTGTTCAATGACTACTACACTTATAAAATACTGTGTAACTATACACTGCTTAGACAACGTTTATTGGTAAGCCAAAACAAATATAATTGAGTAAGAGCCGATTTTTCCATCACTAGATAACTTTTAACTGAGGAATAATATTGACATTTGACAGATTTTCAATAACTGTCAAAAATTTGAATTAATTTCTACAATAAAGTTATCTGGCGATGGAAAAATCGGCCCTAAATAAAACTCTAACGTGGGTTTTTTTATGGGATAGGGGAGCAAACGAGCAGACGGATCGCCTGAGGGTAAGCGAGGCCTGAGGGTACCGCCGCCTATGGACAAACGCAACACCAGAGGAGTCATACGTGCGTTGCCGGCCTTTTAAAAGGGGATTGGGCCTCCGGTAACCTCACTCACTCGGCGAAACACAACGTAAGCGTTGTTTCACCCCGGTTTTCTGTGAGGCCGCAGTATCACTCCGGTCGAGCCGGCCCAGTCGTGCCGAAGCATGGCTCTCCCACGTAAAAATTCTCATGAGATTAAGTAAAATGGTGACATCGCGGATACACAACTAAACTATCAAAAATGTTACAGAAACTACATTCTTAGTACGTACCGATTGTTTGAAAAACTAGACATAATTGCAAACCTTTGCTATGAATTGCTAAACTACAATTTGTTGGCGTCACATACACATTCACGTATAAGGTTAACCACAACTTGCACTTAGTCCGGAATGTGGTCAGACCGCCAAACAAAGTATTTAAGAGTCCGGCGAGCCGAAATTCTCTTACAAACGTAATACCAAAAAAAATCGTAATTCAAACACAATTTAATCAAATTCTCTTATTATTCAGATTCCGATACTGTTAATCTAGGTTCCTACTCTACCATTTCGTCCAAAATAGTTCACGGGAAATAAATGTAAGCGAATGCAATTTTTGATAACTTTACCAAGTTTGAAACGATTTTCTGGTCTTTTATTTTCAGTGAAGTAGTAGCAGATGAAATTGAACCGTAGGAACCTAAATCACAGTATCTAAATCGAATAATAATATAATTTGATAGAATATTGTCTAGATTACGATTTATTTCGGTATTACGTTTTTGTGGGCAATTCACGCTCCGCCGGACATTTAATAAAATATTTAAATAGCCACATTTTAGTAAACACGTAAAGTCAAAGTCCTTTTTGAGTTCTCAGAAGTAATATTTTGTATAAAACCTACAGATGTATTTGTAATTAAACCTAAAATAAATGGACTCTTCAATAAAATTCGTTATTTACTTCTATAAATCTCTTGCAATTAACAGTTCAGTTAAAAAGTTAATGAACCCAGAGGATTAAAAGCCATTAAAATGATCTCGCTTGAAAATTTCCAAAGTTTATAATAAATATATTATATCAATTATTATACTAAATTAATATATGATATTGCTTTATATGTTAATTCTTCTGTACGTGTGTTTGTCACCTAACTACTCCGAAGTGGCTGGATTGATTTGGATGAAATTTTGTGTATATATTTGAGTGGGTCCCTTGATGGTTTAGACATACATACATTGTATGGTATGGTGCTCCACTGCAATCGGGTTTTAGTACTTTTTATCAGGGCAGGGCAACGTCTGCTTGGCCCGCTAGTTATAATATAATTACATCTATACTTATAATAAATCTGTAGAGAGGTCAATTCTGTACATGAAATATATTTCCAAAATAATTATCAGCGGATGATTAGTGATCGATACTGACGCCAAAAATGCAATCAGTAAAATTTTTGTCTGTCAGTAAATTTTTTGTCTGTCTGTCTGTCTGTCTGTCTGTCTGTCTGTCTGTCTGTCTGTCTGTCTGTCTGTATGTTCGTTATAGAAACAAAAACCACTCGACGGATTTCAACGAAACTAGGTACAATTGTTCTTCATACTCCTGGGCAGGTTATAGTATACTTTTCATCACGCTACGATAAATAGGAGCAGAGCAGTGAAGGGAAATGTTGGGAAAATGAGTGATTCATGAGAAAGGTTTCAAGCTATACAACATCACGCTACAACCCTTAGGAACGGGGCAACGCAGGTGAAACCGCGGGCGAAGAACTGGTATATAATAAACTTGTAAGTTACTTACTTGAAATCTTTTGATAAATAATAATTATTCTAACATTCTATAAAAGCGTTATGTATGAAAAGATATTTGTCATCGCGGGAATTGTCGTGGCTACATCTCTTTGTAACCCTTCGGAGAATACATTTGCTGAAAATTCTCCTAAAGACATTATTTCTCTTTGAAGCGTATACCATAAACAGGAAAGCCTACATAAAATACAAACATTACCAAAAATACCACATTAATTTCATCTTGAGCGTTAATTACGACAACATTTCAATAAAACAAGTTGCTCAAAATTTCGTACATCGTATTTCAGTATTACATAAATACAAAAGACTTCATTAAATTGTTGTCATCACAAAAGCTTAGTAAATGACGTAATGTGCTCATTGATATTCATTCAATTAATCGACCTCAGTTTTAAGATAATTTCCTATTATTGGCGTTTCATTTTCATTTATCAAAAGGCTCTTAACTGAGATTGATCTATTTAATATTTGTTAGGGCTTAATTCATCTTTTGTTTTATGCTGATAAAGCTGACTCTAAGTAATTGCTTACTGATAATACCTGCATTTATCAAGGTAAATTTAATCCATGTAAATATATGGATCAATCAGGAGGGTTTACCAAATCGAATCTTACAAAGCGATCTAAAACTGATTTGGCTATAAATCAGAAATTCCACCAACACTGGATTTGTAATCTGCATTCGATTGGAAACTATTCAGCTGAATTGTTTGGTACGAATCCTGTTTACCAACATTTTGTGTGTTACAGCTTGGTTTAACTGTACCAACTTTTGTTTGATGGTTGAAAGTTTTAAGAGGTCATCAAAGTTGAGACTGCGCTATTTGCCAATCGTTGTGGTGGAAGAGATATTTTTATAGTTTGCCTACTTGAGAAACGTGTCAATATAAAGTTATATTTATATTGACAATGGTTTCTGAAACAGACAACTAATAGCAACAAATAATCTTCGATGACCGAGGTCACGGCAATGAATATGATAGTACCATCATCATCATCATACCATCACGCCTGTACTTCCCGAAGGTTTAGGCAGAGGCGTACTAATGTACACCCACAGTTCGCCTGGTATGTTTAGGTCCCATGTAATAGGTGGCGAGCCTATTGCATAGGGGGCGAGCCTATTGAATATGATAGTAATTGTATGATTATAGAATTAACTTAACATACTATCACCCCAATATTCCCCGATAGGTTAGGCAGAGGTGTACTAATGTAAACACACAGTTCGCCGGTATGTTTGGGTCCCATGTAATAGGGGGCAAGAACTGAAAAGAATTGACTTATATGTACATATACAAATCATCATCATCATCAACTGTGTGTGTCCGACTGTTGAGCACGGGTAGGAGACCCGTGCTCAACAGTAGGGCAAAATGAGAGGGTTTAGGTTATAGTCCACCATGCTACCCTAATAATAAAATGTCTCTCAGGTGTGCAGGTTCTAATGTTTTCCCTCACTATTTAAACAAGTGATATACGCACATGATTTTGAAAAGTCAGAGGTGCGTGCCTTATGTTCGACCTCGAGACCTATGACCTGGCAGTCCAGCAGTTTTATCATTAGTAATCTACTGATAAAACTGCTGGACTAAGTGCTTATTCTGCTGCAATTATAATTCAAGCAAGAAAATGCCTTTTGAATGCGCTACGTTGCTCTCTAATCAAAGGTCTATAACTTAATACCTACTTAAAAGTTGATATTTAAACATGTTGCTATGATGAACCATTTTATTCAATACATACATACATACACTCACGCCTTTCTCCCACAGGGGTAGGCAGAAACTATAGACTCATAACTCATTTTATTCAACTAGTATATTAAATTCTTGTGAACTTTAACATACAGAGTCGAATTTAATCAAGGGCTATGAAGAGAGAAACGTCTTCAGAACGTCCCCAATCATGGAATCAAATCTGAATCTCAGTCTGTGAAAAGTGTAATTAGGTTTCTTATTTTCAGTAGTGGCTTGGAATTGAAATTTAACCTTCTTCAAATTAACGAAAAGGTCAATCACAAAGAATTTCAGTTTATTTAACGGTGTTGTGACACTTTTTATATGGTTTTTATTTAAAAACTTGAACTTTTTCAGGCAAAGGTAGCGTATGTCCATCTCTATACCAAAATCATCTAAATTGGACCGACAGATATAATAACTTGCGCATTTATGATATTAGTACCTATTGCATTATATGTAATAGTTCAACCATAACTGCACCTGTTTTGCAGTGGTACGAGTAGTAGTTGGTTTGGAATTTAAAATTCGTGAGGTCATTGGTAACCGCTAGCAAACATTTTACACATATCTCGATGCGACGAGATAATAATGTCAAAACAAAATTATAGAAGGCATGTTAGCTCCACGGTGGAGGGAAGCTTCAAAACTGTTTGTGACGGTGTTGAAATTGGTGGGTAATATCCTAAAAATACTTTGGCGGTTTGTAATATCTGCTCCCCATATAGAAAAAGGCGTGAGTGTACGTATGTACTTTGTTTACTTGTAACATCCAGCCAAAATCTATAGTGAAGTATACGCCTAGTCTCAAAGGAGCCTGATTCCAGTAAAGGAAACAGTAGACTGATGAAAATGACCCAAACAAATTGGATTAACGTTTAAACAGACAATCCATTACCCACCCAGACCATTTGTTGTATGTAATCTTGGCAATCTTTCCGGGTAATATGGTGGAGATATCATCTAACATTGCCATATTTACTTCATTTTTGTTTATTATCGCTTAAGGCGAAGCCATTTAGCCATTACATGTTTTCATCAATCAATGGAATATTCACAAACATCCATACTAAATATAAAGTTATCAAATAATTAGTTTTTCGGATAAATAATGATTGTACGTAGTATAATTATAAAGCAAAGCTTTACGAGAATTTTTCATCCAAAAATAAGATTGTGACACGTGCTTTTATCTGCTTCCAAAGGACATCAAAGTTTTTTACCTGTACCTACATGGTGCTAAATTCATGCTACTTACCTCTGTAAGCGAATCAATGTGTATAGATCATATATCGTAATATTTAAAGGTTATAGGGAATATAATGGGCTTAATGGGGAATAACAAATATAGCATTTAGGAACCATAAAAAGCTGCGGGAGCTCAGAGGACATTATCACAATCACCGTTTTTAATAGTTATCGTAACATTATGGTGCTTCAGGAAAGTGTTATTAAGCTAAAAAAAAACCTTTTGGAAATATTTGCAGAACAAAGGTTTCAGTTTCAACATTATAACCTTCTTGGCTTGCTTCATTTCAATAAACGTTAAATTGTTTTTACCATGATATAAACACAATGACAAAAACAAATACATAGATAATTATGTTGAAGTGTGTCTAAAGGTAGAAGTTTATTAAGCATTTATTTAGCATTTCGATTGAATTTTTCCTTCGCTAAAATAACTTTATAATCTTAGCATGGAAAATGCAAAAATATCACAAAAAGATATTTATTTAGCACTAGCTTTTGCCAGCGACTTCGTCCGCGTGGAATAGTTACTTTGTTCCCTAGTTCTTCGCCCGCGGTTTCACCTGCGTTGCCCCGTTCCTAAGGGTTGTAGCGTGATGTTTTATAGCTTGAAACCTTTCTGAATCATCCATGAATCACTCATTTTCCCAACATTTCCCTTCACTGCTCTGCTCCTATTGATCGTAGCGTGATGAAAAGTATAGTATAACCTGCCCAGGAGTATGAAGAACAATTGTACCAAGTTTCGTTGAAATCCGTCGAGTGGTTTTTGTTTCTATAACGAACATACAGACAGACAGACAAAAATTTTACTGATTGCATTTTTGGCGTCAGTATCGATCACTAATCACCCGCTGATAGTTATTTTGGAAATATATTTCATGTACAGAATTGACCTCTCTACAGATTTATTATAAGTCTAGATTATATAATAAGGCCCAATAATGTTCTGTAATGAACAAAATAATAAATATTGGCTATTATGATTATGTAGTTTAACCTTGTAACCATAAGTAATGGTCCATGCTTGGAAATGTCTAAGAGTATTAGAAGGCCTGTAATTAAGAAATATTTATCAACGAGTTTCTTTCATGGAATATTTCTTAGTTTCTTTCATGTTTCTTAGTTTCTTTCATGGAATTTCAACATATCGTAAAAAATTCTTATTTTAATAGGTTCTTTTCAACTCTATCAATTTTTTTTTTGCTAGACACGGTGCAATTACCTTCTGACTTTTGGGCTATATTTAATTGGTTTATGTATACACAACATAAATACCTACTATGCCAAATTAGCTTATTTACTTGGAATGGAAAACTACTTAATATTTGATGAAAAAATAATAATATTTTCAAGCGATAAAAGATATTGTAAACTGAAAAACAAAAACACTTTTTGTCAATTGACAACCATAAAGAAAATCGCTAGCAAAGTGTAATGTTACATTTAGTCCAGACTCCAATCACGTAGGCAATATAGCCAGGGGTATACAAAAAATTCGTGATTAGAACACGAAGCCCACAATATTTTTCTAGATTAGGAATTAAAACAGAAATAAAATACAGTGAGGCATTAATTCATGGAAACAAAAAAGCAATAGAGCTGTATTACAATTATTTTTTTAGATGATGTTGCCCCACTTTCCTCAATTGTCTGCTGTATCATGGATTGTACCTAAATACTTAGATCCGGAACAACTATCTGTAGGTCATAAATGTATCTGTTCCGTGCGGGGAACGAAGCCACGACCCTGCCAGATTGAGCTACTATGCCAAACGTGCCTTGAAACGGAAAGAACTTAAACGAAATATGATAAGACATCTGCACCAGTGCGTAGGTTGACATGGTTTGAAAACGAAGTAACTTCCGAAGTATGAAGCAACTTCCGATGTAACATGTCACACACAATCAAATGCCTCGGTTGAAACCCGAAGAGCGGTCGAAGAGGATATCAAAATCTCGCTGTTATTACCGTTTTAGTTCTCAATTTGTCATAGGTTTTACACTATTTTCAATATTAATATGGAATAAAAAAACGGTGCAAATGTGAACGTTTTGAAATATGAATCTCAACAATCATCGCTTAATTAGCTATACCTAACACTCAATACCATCAAAATATACGTAAGATTTAATGAGGTAAGTAATCATTCATGTTTCCCCGCTACCCATTTCAAAACTCATATCATTTTATTACTTTCAATATAACGTAGTTTGACGCGAAGCATCGCACCAAGGACCTTTATTCATTTATATTTTTTGCTCTTGCATTTTATCAATTTTCACAAAAAAATACACTTAATTTTTTCTCATATCTTTTTTGCCTTTATGAGCGACGATCACGAAAGATTACAAAAATCTACACATTTTCGATTTATAACAAAAACCAAATCTAGCAAACCCGTGTCAAATGATTAGGCTCAGAACATTAATTGTAGTCAAGCTACACAATGTCTACTGCGCGCGTACTGTCAGTTGGGACAGGGTCAACTCAAAGTTGTAATAGTACTTTCTTCAAAGGACCATTCTATACGTTGCCCCTCACACAATTCTTACCTAAATCTATATATATAAAAATTAATTGCTGTTCGTTAGTCTCGCTAAAACTCGAGAACGGCTGGACTGATTTGGCTAATTTTGGTCTTGAATTATTTGTGGAAGCCCAGAGAAGGTTTAAAAGGTGAATAAATATGAAAGTACGAAGTTTGCCGGGTCAGCTAGTATTTATATATATCAAGAGAGACTGCATTTTTGAAGTTTGTGTGGGTTGTCCCTAATTGTTGCCCCTCCGTATCGAAAGGAAAGAAATTCCGGCGCCATCTGGTCATAAAGAACATAAAATATTTACTCCTGCCTTTCTTTCGATATCTATTTACAGAAATTATTCTCATTCACAAAGTATATATTTAAGATGGGCTATTAGAAATCCTATAATCAATTTAAGTAAATTAAGAATTAATTATCACGCGCTTAAACGAAAAAGGAAAACATCGCGAAGAACAAACCTGCCTACCTGAGAGATTTTCTCAACGGCGTGTAAAGTCTGCCAACCCGCATTAGGCCAGAGCGTGATCGCCTTACTTCCTATCATGAGACGAGACCCGTTCCCAGCAGTAGGATAGTATAATGTGATGATTACCAAGTGGACCATCAATGGATCACGCGATCGGATTATAATATGGTTTCACAACTTTTCCTAAGTAGGTTAATGAACTGAACTTATCATGTATGATAACATTGCAATATTTGGTATCTTTTTTCCTTTACTATTAAATAACTTAATAATCTTAGCATGGAAAATGCAAAAAAGATAGTTAAAAGGTAGGGTGGCATCGTACGACACTGAACTGACTGTAAAGTAAGTCGTGTCGGTTGAGAGGTAAGGTAACTTGCCTCTCATAGATGTCACCAAACGTCACCTTATGACGTAAATTCAGAATGTGAAGGCAAAATTTCAATCATGCGGGTAGGGTTCGCGGTGGCTTAGAGGTCAGAGCGTCTGGTATATCAAACCAGAAGACGCAGGTTCGAATCCTGCCCGCGATTGAATTTTTTCCTTTACTATTAAATAATTGCAATATTTGGTTTTACTAATTATAATAACTATCTTTATCTTTGATTATTTGAGTATTCAAACATGGCAGGTGTAAATTACATTTATAAAACTTTTGTCATTGTTTATATTTATGACTATTTAAAACATTAATCATCGCTATTTAGTGTACCATCCAATGTAAGATCCAAGTTTGAACCAAAAGATGGACCTTGTTTTCCGAATTGATGTTCGTATCAGAAACTAATATTACTGTTGCTCTCATGCAGTTATCAGGAACACAAATTGTTTATTCAATATTACACAGCGTTATTACCGAGTAAATCTGGCAGCTAAATTGAAATAGCAACATGCTACCTACTGATTTCATCCGCATCTGTTTCTTCCCCAAACCATCCTCGACATATTTAATGAAACGCTCTGCTGACAATGGTGCGAGATTTAATTCCATTATTCAACAGCAGTTGTATCTGTTATCATTAATTATACTAATGCTTAAACTGATATTTCAGTGCTTGACATCCTTTCAACTAATGAGCCATTTACCATCTGTCGTATTATCACAGAACACAAATTGATCATTTCGGAAATAATCCCTGCTTTTTCAGAAGCGAATTCGTTGCGTTTCATACAAATATCGTCTTTGTGAAACGAAGCTTTGTCTATTTCTTGAGCAATTTATTTCAGCAGTCTTATGAGAGGGGAGTTTTTTACTATGAATATAAGGGGATTTTTTTCAATAATTAAAGTGGAATCCCCGTAAATAATATAACAAGAATAAACCTATACATCTCAACTGCCTCATTAGCCTAGTGGTCATGAGCTCGACTGCTAAGCTAGAGGTCCTGGGTTCGATTCTCAGGTCCAGCAAAGTGTTATTGGGTTTTTCTGTGAAATTCTCATTAGCAGCTCGGAGTTCAGAATTTGTGCCCGGTTAAAGATAATAGGACCTAAACATACCGGCGAACTGTGGGTGTACGGTTTGCCTCTGCCTAACCCTTCAAAGAATACAGTCGTGATTTTATGTTATGTAAACCTATACAGATCACTTGTTAATTGGATGATAGTACCTACCTACCTACATTCTTCCATAGTAAAAATGAGCTGGTAATTGAATGTCAATCAATATTGATTGCTTGATCCCATCCCGATGTGGAATATTATTTTGGTATATATTGGAGTCTATCAATGTTCCACGATAGATTGTTTACGAGTATTATTTCATTGCAATCACTCATCGATGTTGCTTATGGAACGGATATCGCGTTTCTCGTTCATTCATCGGTCGTCACTTCACTTTACCTAGTGCACGTGTCAAAACATCTCAACTGTAAACATTAACTCGATTACAACAATCGATAGATGTGCTCTGGTTTTATTAGATCGTTTTCCAGTTTCGTAGCAATCTTCTATACTTATAATAAATCTGTAGAGAGGTCAATTCTGTACATGAAATATATTTCCAAAATAACTATCAGCGGGTGATTAGTGATCGATACTGACGCCAAAAATGCAATCAGTAAAATTTTTGTCTGTCTGTCTGTCTGTCTGTATGTTCGTTATAGAAATAATAACCGCTCGACGGATTTCAACGAAACTTGGTACAATTGTTCTTCATACTCCTGGGCAGGTTATAGTATATATTCATCACGCTACGATTAATAGGAGCAGAGCAGTGAAGGGAAATGTTGGGAAAATGAGTGATTCATGAGAAAGGTTTCAAGCTATAAAACATCACGCTACAACCCTTAGGAACGGGGCAACGCAGGTGAAACCGCGGGCGAAGAACTAGGTAACAAAGTAACTATTCCACGCGGACGAAGTCGCTGGCAAAAGCTAGTAATATAATATGAAAACGAAAATCGAGGTAAAATACTTAAACGCATGTTATTTTCTATCAGTAGCCTTAGCACGAACAACTTGCGAAAAAGTATTCGTATCGTCATGGAGACCAATTTGTATGAGATTTGGACCAGCGCCTCTATCGTGACGATACGAATACTTTTTCGCAAGTTGTTCGTGCTAAGGCTACAGGTCTAAAATAACTTGATACTATCGATACTTGTCAGACACTAGAAGTGTACCTAAACTATAACCTATTTCATTCATGAAAATAGAATCAAATTCACATTATTTAATGCAATGAATTATTATGTATATGCACATATAAAATAACAAAAATGTTGTAATATTTAAGGTTAGGTCTGAAAAGGAATTTCAATAGGTACAGTAAACGCTAAAAAGTCCATAAGCACACTAAGGATTACATTGCCATGAACTACTGTTCATAGCAATATTGAGTGCCCAACATTGCTCGATACAGGAATGCGAGCTCGATACAGCCAGCGCGTGTCACTTGTTAACGACAATAAATAGAAGTTCGTAAGTCAAACTAAACGTCAAGCTATTGCGTTGTGAGGTTCCTCTGAGGTTGTGAGATTGCCTATGGACATTTGGTCGCCACTGTACCTATCGCAAGTAAAAAATTTATGAAAAATAGTCAGAAAATTCAAGTCAGACTTTTTGGTTTGACCGTAGATTTACCTATAAAAAATATAAATTCGCCACAATTATCTTATTAGACGAGTAGCGTTTTAAAAAAATTATAACAATTATGTTACAATAATTTACTTTTATCTTTGAAACCTTGGGTAACAAATTCGAAATTACGACGTAGGTACCTAACTTGAAATCAGTAGCGAACAATTTAGTTCCCGTTCATTACACAAGACCTAATAGCTATCGAATTTTCCATCTGACTGGCACTGGTATCCAGTCTGGAAATACAATTATTTAATTTTATCCCTAATACTTTCTCTTTTTTGGTTTACTAATAAGCTTCCGAACTGTAAATTCTTACTGTGCCTTTTGTTAAATTGATGCTTCAAGTGTAGGACAGAGGTTGATACATCATGACATTACAAGAAATGGTACTTTTATAAATAGAATAATAAGGGCCTTAATTCACCGAGACGACAACACAACCAGGTCGCACTGGCAGCAAAATGTATACCGTTTTAGAGATCTACACCCTTTTTTTAAATGCGTCTTATGTTGCCTCGCTTCGGAGATATAGGACGGTTATGTCGGACTCTCCGGCAAAACCACCACCACTACTAGCTTAAGTATAACGCTGGGATCACGGGAATCACTCTCGCATAATCCCATCGCGGACGTTCAATGTTGGACCCTCCCCAAGGGCCGAGTGCAATGGGCACCTGACGAGAGATCTACACCCTATCCAACCAGCACCGACGGATAGAAAGTTAGTAGCGGCTCTACCGTGACACACAAATGTATAACGTTGTACGGTGCCTCCGTACATGCTACCGAGGTGTCTTGGTGTAATAGGACCCTAACACCTATATCTTATAGCAACATCAATAGCAAAACAAAAACGGTTCTAATCCTTCAAGCCACAAGAGTTAATAAAGGGAACAATGAGGTACCTATTTAGGTAATTAATACATTAGAAGATACACACAAAGTCATTTTTACTTGGCACAGACGGGTAAATAAGACGTAAAAAAACAACTTTCTCAACTTCAGTGTTTCAAGCTATTCAACGCAGGCTTCAATTCTAGACGCCAGTGTTTAAGTCAACAATGATAAATGCGGTTCCCTCACAATTTATTAAGACGCTGGAATTAGTTAAAATTTGGAATAATAGTTCTTAAGCTAAAATTGTACTTGTAAAATCAGTGGCTTGGGTATGACATAACATACTATCACGCCTATATTCCCCGAAGATTTAGGTAGAGGTGTACTAATGTACACCCACAGTTCGCCGGTATGTTTAAGTCCCATGTAATAGGGGGCGATCCTATTGCCAAACAAAAAAACCACATAAACCCGACCTTCTTACAAAGATACATCGGTCAACTTTGTGCCAATTCAAGTTATGAAGCAGATATAATGCGTACTTACTTACTCGTAAAATAATACTTGTGTTAGATATAGTGGGGTAATCAGTCGCAATTTTATAGCCGGACCATGTCTTATCCCAGACACAAGTAACACAATGAATGACGATCGGAATACTCGAGTGTGAGTGTAGTGCCCGGAATGCCTATATTAATGACGCATTAGAAGGTTAGATAATACATTTTCCAGACCCACAGTACGTAAACAACTTTAAGACATGTCAAAACAGTATTGGGAAAGTGAAGGGCCATTTAGCACTTCTATAATACTTTTACTTATTGAGATGAAATGAAATGATATTTATTTCTGTAAATAGATCTATTAAAGATACTTTTACATGTAATTTTTTTTTAAGTACTAGATGGTGTCGTCATTTCCTAGCTGACGACCTCTGAGAAGAAACACCGAAACAAACTCAGAGAATCATGGTCTCTTTTGACCTTTCCTTTCTCTCTTCGTCTCTTTAGTCCAGACATAATAGAATCAGAATATGTGAGTGATACAATGCAGAGCAGTGTGTATTTACAAAGTATAGTATTTACAAATGTTGTTTATCTAATATTTCTGAATACTGCTTAAACAATAAGATATGTATATTTACACAGCCAAACATCAAATAGAATTATTATATTTCAAATTCATGACCACTTTCTATTGGACTAATACAATTTCTATTTAGGTAATCTTAATTAGTAAACATGTAATCAACCAATTGTGAAGCATTCTTGGCCGATGACCAACAATTGCAGAGTTCAATTTAATTTTAACCAAACATATTCTAGTTATCTGTACGAATTACGGATACCCGGATACCTAATACAAATACAAGGGTTTCATGGAGATTACTATTTACCCAGATCTTGAATAAACGAGATACAGTGAAACAACAAAAAATAATACGTATTGAAATTATATAGAATTTTTCAGAGAGTTTGATAACGAAATAACCCTTGGCCACTCACAGGGCAAAGTGTACCCATCTACAAATCTATATCAATAAAAAAATATGTTTATCCTCTATCAATTCGATGGGTTTGTGCGCAGGTTATCTTATTTCTACATATCTAGTCGCAATAGCGTCATTAACATTAGTCACTGGAAACTACACAAACATTGATTCATTTTCTATATTTAGTTAGTTTCACAAGCTTGAGTGAATCAAATCTAGTTCTAAAGTTCCGCACTTGAAATCAATCAACATGAATGCAAAACCAAAGTGAAACAAAACACACGCATATTCAAAATTTTATTTTATATATATAGCTTCGACACACATTGTAGCCTTTATATAATCGATTACCAACATACATATTAGCAAACAAATTATCAATGATGAATCTTATACAGCCCGGTGCCATAAATCATACGACTTGCGCTTAAGAATTGCAATAAGATATTTAGCTTAGACAATTACTCTTCCACAGTCTCCCTTACTAATTGGAACTCAAGCTTATCATATTTAATTGTTCTCATGAGGATAAAAGTTGAACTTGATAGCTGACTGATGACCTGCGATAACCTTTTGTCACATCTTTCTTCCTCATGAATCGTCTGCCACAGGGTAAATCGGACTCGTGTCGATTAAAACCCGCACTTGCACTTAGTCCTGTAGTCCATGATAATGGACTTTGTGTCGGTCGCCACCGGGTTGTTAGTTTTTATCTAGTGATGTGACCACGAAGTGCCACAGATCAAGACTGGTGTCAGAGTGGAGTTAGAGGTGTTTGCTTTGCACTTTTCAAAATGATGTGCATAACAAATCCAGCAGTAATATATATAGAGTATTGTTTCCCGGAAAATTCGAGGAAAACTGAAAGTGCTTTTTCTATGGGTTTTTTATATATATGATGTATTGAAAGGACAAGCCATAGTCTGTTGGCTCAACTATACAAGATGATATTAATAAGTCTTTTGCTTTATAGTGCAAATATTTGCAAACGATGTAAATTTTTTAAAGAAAAAGTGATTCTTAGAATGTTTTTATAAACAACTTTTATAAAGTTTTAATAGTTTGAGGCTCTAAAAGCATTTAAAAAACATCACAGCATTAGTATTCCTTACGGCTCTCGAACCCCAACGGTAGCGATGTGTTAAGACTCAAATATAACTGAAAAAGTTGATATGAAAAAGTTTCTATACCGCTCTCCTCTCGTGAAGGAAAACTTATTCATTCTAAAAATACAATTTCTCCGAATGTTTATTTCGTTCAATATATCAATAATACACCTTCAACTTTGCGTAACCCATCAAGGAATATTACACTAGGTAGATGGAAATCTCGCCTGTTCAAATAAAGGGAAAACAACAATAAACTAAACAAGGTCAATTTTTATTTTTAGAGTAGTCCTAGAGAAAATAGGATCCTGACTAAGCTACAACGACAAGGCAAAAAGGTTAGAAAAAGTAAAAAGAAAATAGAATCAGGCACATAACCCCTTTTGACACCTGCTGCGTTAAATTACATTTTAGTAAGTTCCAACTGTCTGCAACTGAAATTAAATGAACGCACTTAGTACATAAGCATTCATATATAATGAATACTCACAAGAAAATACGTCGAAGAAAGCATAAATTGACCTAACCCTCTTAAGACACATTCTTAGATAAAGGGTAAGGGGACAGAATATATTAAATCATTTGTTATAATCTCTGTTCATCATGAATGTGTATAATATAATTTGATTTAGGTATTAGTCAATGTAAAATATTTCTAGATCTTTCTTTACGTTGTATTATTCAGTCGCTAAATACTATGTTAAATTATTTTCAAAGAAAGATGAATTATTTAACATTACAGGATTTATCATAATTCCTTCTTTATAACGTGGAAACAATTACAAATCAAAAGAAATAAAATCAAGCAAATAGCGAGAATATGTTTAGAGGAACCTCTATAGAGACAGGCAAATTTTCTCGTACAATATTTTAACGCTCTGAACAATTTCTATTGAATTTTTAACGAAGCTAAAAGCTGAAACCGCCTGTCTCAATTTATACGAGAGCGAATGTTGCTAAGTTCATTTCTCCTCAAAAAATGTTAGACTTAATTTATTACACGCTCTTAGAATTTTAAAATATTTTCGTAAATAGTTTAATTATGGCTCCGACACTAGAATATTAAGTGAGGAATATTAAATTTATGTGTTGCAAGTGGCATCGAGAAACATGAGGTTATAAAAGAAATAAGTCTGTCTGACTAGAAAGTGGCGTTTAATTTATGAATGATGTATTTTTCATATGAGGATTTTAATATTCTACACACTTGAGAGTTATCATCAATCATTTTAATATATTATATTACTAAATAGGATCTCATTTAAAATCGACGTATACAATTCAAATGGAAATTCGTACCACGATAGTAAAATTTTATTGTGTGGAGCTGCTATTCTAACTTTTCGAATCGAATTTCTCTTACAAACGTAATACCGAAATAAATCGTAATTCAAACACAATTTAATCAAATTCTGTTATTATTCGGATTCCGATACCGTTAATCTAGTTTATCATTTCGTCCAAAATACTTCACTGGAAATAAATATAAGCAAATGAAATTTTTGATAACTTTACCAAGTTGGGAACGGTTTTTCAGTCTTTTATTTTCAGTGAAGTAGTAGTAGACAAAATTCTACCTCAGAAGCCTAAATCAACGCCATCCAAATCCGAATAATAACATAATTAGATAGACTATTGTCTCGATTACGATTCATTACGGTATTACTTTTTGTGGGCAATTCAAGCTCCGCCGGACCCTTAACTATTGGCATTGGCAAGGGATAACAAAAAATTAAAATAAAAAAATGGTAGGAGTTTTCAATTTGGTATTAATATTTTGTATCAATAAGGAATAAATCCAACATTGCATGACATTTAACTACATCTAGCCTCGGCAGATAATCTCTATAATGTTTACCTAAAATTGTTTGAGTTAAATTGTGTTAGTTGCCCGAATAGTATATTTTGTTATTGTAATCTTACTTATACAAACAGGGAGAACGGAGCACAATACTGTTTCCACAGTTGTGTTATGATCTTACCAGCTGGTAAGTTTACAACAAGAAATGAGTTACTGTTACAAGGATTATTGAAGCTCGGTTACCTAGCCTCATAAATTTTCCCCGGTACACACTGAATGCACTGTGTATTTGCGTAGGGAATCCCTAGATAATCTTTCACAATTCTCTTATTATTTTATAACTGGTTCTATCGTACTTTTATTTTACAGATGTTTATTGTTATGTTTGGATTTTTTACAGCTTAATCTTTTTCGTACTTTACTAATACTCTGTGTTAGATAGAATAAATTAATGTCCTGCAAGTACCTACTTAGGAAGTCGCAAAAAGTATTTATTGTTATAGCTACATGGGGATGTTTAACCACCTAAGGACACTACAACACGTGTGTGGATCTGATTGTATTATTATATACCAGTAAATAAAATTTAAATGTGTCTCTGATTTCAAAATTAATTAAAATTTTAAGAAAGCTAGCGTAGCGTAAGTCTATCATGTATAAAAAAACAAGCTGCTATTTATATGATGCCTGATAATAAAAGGCCTTTTCAGAAATTTTTGTTCGTCTAGAGTTTTGTCTTGATCAATGAAAATTTTACAGATTAAAACTGGAAAACGCGAGTAACACCGATGGACACAATAGTCTATAGTTTAATATAATCATGTTACGTAGAGATTTCTCAAAAACCCGTGGCCTTAGAAATAAGGTCGTGGACGTGAGGTATTCCCGGTATACGTTAGTAAGCTTATATTGTAGACACGTAACTTCGAAAAAAGGCTTCGGAATTTTCGCCAAGATTATGTCACGGTAATTGAATCAACCTAAGTAGGTACTTAAATTCATTAGTACCTACCTAAACAAATCTCAGAATTCAGCTTTCTTGTTAAGTATAGGCACCCGCTAAAAATCCTAACAACACTCTGATAGTTACGGAATTGGCAAAAACGACATTAATATTCGTAAAACCGTGGAGTACAGCTATTGTCTTAAGTATTCTTTTAAAGACACCTCCCCGACTAACCCCTCTATCGCGGAAAACTTTATAAACATACAATTAACGGACACAAAATACACCCACTCGATACAAATATCCATGGAACACACAAATAATTGCCTCGAGTGAGAATCGAACCCAAAACACGCGAGGTAACCACCAAATGTGCATTCAATATTAACAGGTTTCTCCAGCGAGTAAGCTGCAAACCTCAATCAATGTTTCTGTCTAGACATATATGATTAAAGTCATACCTACATACCTACTAATAATAATGAATGCTCAATAATCTTATTACCTAAGTACTTACTTGGTGGGTAATCCCTGTAGCTGATGTCTGTGTAAACGGCAAAAGGCGACGCGCATACTATCGATATGATCCATAGTATGAGAATGATCCTCGAGGCCCTGGTCAGCCCAGCCATGGTGTACAGATGGAGAGGATGGCATATAGCCAGGTATCTCTCCAAAGAGAATGCCGATATGGTGAGCACTGACACGTACGTAGCCCTGAAATAAGAAATAGAATTAAGTTCTGTCTGCCTCATTCAGTCACACATCACATCATTCACATCACTCAGTTTAGTGACCCTAAGCGCGAATGGACATTTCAAAAACCCGAACGAAACACTTTAAGTATACTTTTATCATGCGTACGAAATGTGGAACGCGCTTCCCGGTGGGTCTTCTCCGATAGATATAATCTGGGTGTCTTTAAATCACAAGTAAATAGATTTCTTCTAGGCAAGAGCGCTCCATCGTAGATCGCAGTGTCGCTTAACATCAAGCGAACTGGTGGTCAAGCATAAGCCTATCAAGAATAAAAAAAGACTGCTACGCTAGAGCTCTTGCTATCTATTTCCAGGTAGAGCAAAACGTTATGTTCTGTTACGTTACATTCTATGAAATTCTCAGTAGCCGATACAGTTTGCATGTGTGTTCGATTATTGGCAATAGAGTTCTAGGGTTGTAGGGCTCTATTACATGGAGCCTCCGGGAAAGTAGGACGAAAGAAGAATTGATAACCTTCGACATACCTACCTAAAAATAATAATCCCTTAAAAGATCACATTTCAATTACACTGACACTGAATGATGAAAAGAAACGGACATTTTAAACTAATATTATCTAACAAAATGATTAAAATGGAAGATAATAATTATTTCATTCCAAGAAACTTGCAATTTTTTACGTTCAACGTTACAAATGGTTTCAATTCCCTTACTAAGTTGTGTCACTCACAACTGTCTCAATCGCATGGGCGGACCACGTTACGGACACAAATAAATGCTTTTGGGTAGACAGAATGATGAATGTAGATAAATCTAAGAGAACCCATACGTACTTATTGTTAGTTTGTAGGTGATAACAAGGGTGTTGGGAGAGAAACTAAGGCAATTCAAATGTTTTATTTCAATTATTGTAACGTTTAGCACCAATATCTTCAATAGTGGTTATGTAGTATATATTTTTATTAACATACCATCACGCCTGTATTCCCCGAAGGGTTAGGCAGAGGCATACTAATGTAGACCCACAGTTCGCCGGTATGTTTAGGTCCCATGTAATAGGGGGCGAGCCTATTGCCATAAACCGGGCGCACAAATCCAGACTCCGAGCTGCTACTGAGAATTTCATAGAAAAACCCAATAACACTTTGCTCGACCTGGGGATCGAACCCAGGACCTCTAGCGTAGCAGTCGCGCTTAGGACCACTAGACTAATCAGTCAATTGATATTAATATTTTTATTCGGTCCGACTATCTTAAGCAGTGTAACTGCTACTCACAACAATTGCAATAGCTTATGTAGGCCAGTACGAGTACCTACACCTAGGACCTACCCTCTGTCTGTAATGGAGTCTAAGTCTCGTTACCGACCTTAGCTTTTTTAGTCAAAATTGCTATTTAAAGAAGACTAGAAAATGCAGGATGTTATTATGTATGTAAAGACGTCGTGGCGAATATCATGAATCCCATGGCCGTAACTATAGTGCAAAAGAAGGCAAGCGCGGTTTTTAGTCGATACGAGTCTGAAAAACTATCTCCAGGTGTTAGATAATCTATGAAGATTTTCTCCACTCAAAAAAGAGAGTAGAAAAAGCCCCGGACCATGGCAGCGCTCTCAATTTCCCCCTCACTACAAACTTGCAGACTTGCTAATATTATATTTTTATCACGGCGTGAATTTTTATCGAGTAGCTCGCGCACGTTCGATACGATGAAGAAGGCGAAAACCGTTAAATAAGTCCAACTGTAATATGTATAGGAAACTATTATCATAAATGTAAGCATAGACACGCGCACAGACTCACATATCTACACATATATTTGTCCGAAAGCTATAAAGTTTTATGTCTTCTGTTCTAGCCGGCTAGAACATTAGACTCAGTCAAAAGGTACTTCAGATATAGAAATCAATGTGCGTAATACATCCAACAAGCATTACTTTACTTTCCATGCCACATTCCGAAAAATGGAATTTGGAAGCATCGCGTAAAGTTTTGAGAACTTTACAAGATGGTTCCAAATTACAATTTCCAATAGTCCATTCGAAAAATTAAGAAATATTTGCGATTCAAACCATTCGTTCTAATATTTAAAATGTTATTAAGAAAACTCTAAACAAACAACGAGGCCTCCGTTTGAAGAACGCCCCACGGACCACAACACAAATTTGAATAAGTTTCATTTTTCATGATTACATAGTACATGAAATATGAAGCTTTTTATTCAATATTTTTGGAGAGCTTTTTTATTAGGTTTCGAACAAAATATCGCTGAATTTATGAGCTCTCTGATAATATTGTTTTACAAAAACGTACTCGATTTTATTTGTATTATCGCATTACAACAACCCTTTTGCAAAATGCTTTTTTTATTGTTGTGATGACCAGTTTGTGTTTTCGGTATCATTGGGTAATGGGAAAGAAATTTAATACATGGTGACTATTATAAATGTATCTGTCTACTAAAATCTATAAGTACCTATATACGTATATTTAAGATTCTTTAGCATTCGTGATTGCTAATATATCAAATAACAGAATGACAATGTTTGGTTTATAATTTTGCCTTTCTGTAATTTTCTTGAATGGAAAGCCTTAAAGAAAGGACAAAATTACAGAAAGGCAAATTTACCTAAGAATCGTTCGTGAACCTGGTAGAGCCACTGGACAATGTAACATGAAACGTCGACGATAAATTTTCTTTCTTCTTCTTATTTTGGCCGACTGTCAAAACTTTTGAAGACGTTTGATTAATATCAGTTGTACTGTTGAACTATTATTCAAAAACACAGCCGATCACGAAATCCATTTATCACAACTGAGGTTGAACGTCGTTTCCAAATTAAGTAATATATATAACAATGTATAAATAGGTGCCTAGTCTTAAACAACAATGTATTAAATAAATGTTGTGGCATTGTCATTCATTTATTTGTTACATATTAAACTCAACAAATTACTTAAAAGTTGTTTTACCAATGTTTCGACAACGTTTGAAAATTGGAAGAACTTTCTTTCACAAAACAAGAACATAAGTAGATACTTACGTATTGTTCAAATCGAACTTTGAAGTTGTAATTTAATATAAGAAAGTAGAAGTTGTCTACATAAACGACATTAACATAAGCATATTCTGTTTTCAGTTTTTTTAGAACCTTTCCCCTTGATATCTTCTAAATCATCATCTATACTTATAATAAATCTGTAGAGAGGTCAATTCTGTACATGAAATATATTTCCAAAATAACTATCAGCGGATGATTAGTGATCGATACTGACGCCAAAAATGCAATCAGTAAATTTTTTGTCTGTCTGTCTGTCTGTCTGCCTGTCTGTCTGTATGTTCGTTATAGAAACAAAAACCACTCGACGGATTTCAACGAAACTTGGTACAATTGTTCTTCATACTCCTGGGCAGGTTATAGTATACTTTTCATCACGCTACGATCAATAGGAGCAGAGCAGTGAAGAGATATGTTGGGAAAAAAGGAGAACTTACTCCATTTTAAAGCTCCGGTTAAAGCTACACAGAAATCATGTATGACGGAAATGTTCTCCTTAAAATTATATAAAAAATATTCCACGACAGCAAATGTCTATCTTTTATGGTTGACTCACAATAACACGTGTAACTCCCGATAGCTTAGCAGTTCGGAGCTTTCTGATTATATTTGTCTACTCTTACGTTAGGTGACTGACTGACTGACATAGTGATCTATCAACGCACAGCCCAAACCACAGGTTGTAGTATACTTTTCATCACGCTACGATCAATAGGAGCAGAGCAGTGAAGGGAAATGTTGGGAAAATGAGTGATTCATGGGAAAGGTTTCAAACTATCAATGTATATATCATCACGCTACAACCCTTAGGAACGGGGCAACGCAGGTGAAACCACGGGCGAAGAACTAGGGAACAAAGTAACTATTCCACGCGGACGAAGTCGCTGGCAAAAGCTAGTTAAGAATAAATACGTATGGATAATAAACGACATCGCATTACACCTGTTATGTGAGAAAAGCTGTATCACTTTTTTTCTGACAAAAGTATTCGTGTCCGAACTATCTTCCCTAGGGGCACGGGAAGAAATATACGGAGTCTGAAACAGTGTCATGTAGTTAGGTACTGTATTTTATTCTATGCATAATCTATCTATCTATACTTATAATAAATCTGTAGAGAGGTCAATTCTGTACATGAAATATATTTCCAAAATAACTATCAGCGGATGATTAGTGATCGATACTGACGCCAAAAATGCAATCAGTAAATTTTTTGTCTGTCTGTCTGTCTGTCTGTCTGTCTGTCTGTATGTTCGTTATAGAAACAAAAACCACTCGACGGATTTCAACAAAACTTGGTACAATTGTTCTTCATACTCCTGGGCAGGTTATAGTATACTTTTCATCACGCTACGATCAATAGGAGCAGAGCAGTGAAGGGAAATGTTGGGAAAACAGGAGAACTTACTCCATTTTTTAAGCTTCCGTCGCGTGTGCAGCCTTAATGGTTAAAGCTACACAGAAATCATGTATGACGGAAATGTTCTCCTTAAAATTATATAAAAAATACACCACGACAGCAAATGTCTATCTTTTATGGTTGACTCACAATAACACGTGTAACTCCGGATAGCTTAGCAGTTCGGAGCTTTCTGATTATATTTGTCTACTCTTACGTTAGGTGACTGACTGACTGACATAGTGATCTATCAACGCACAGCCCAAACCACAGGTTATAGTATACTTTTCATCACGCTACGATCAATAGGAGCAGAGCAGTGAAGGGAAATGTTGGGAAAATGAGTGATTCATGAGAAAGGTTTCAAGCTATAAAACATCACGTTACACCCTTAGGAACGGGGCAACGCAGGTGAAACCACGGGCGAAGAACTAGGGAACAAAGTAACTATTCCACGCGGACGAAGTCGCTGGCAAAAGCTAGTCTATAAATAAAATGCTTTGTCCTGAATGACTGACTGACGAATCAACGCATAGCCTAAACCGCTGATCGTAGACACCTGAAACTTGAAGGGTGTGTTCTTTGTATGACGTAGGCATCCGATCAGAAAGGATTTTCCGAAATTCTACCCGAAAGGGGTGATATGGAGATGAAAGTTTGTATGAAAGTCTGTCATTTTTTTGAGGGTGAATCCGCGGTATATATGTAGTTATATATATATATGTACAGTACCTACTCTAGTTGCTGCAATCTTACCTTATCTTATTTTAAATTTTATTCTGTTTTATCATTACTATTTAAGTAAAAAAAACACATATAGTAGAAAGCCATAAATAAATAATTTATTGAATTTAAGTGATATTTGAAAGATATAGCGAAGTTGTAAGAAGGTAGGTAAAGTACTGCCTAATCATTATTCTATTGCTTTGAAAGAAATCAGTAATGCTTTCAAAGCTTCTCGGCTATAAAAAATTCAGTTACCTTTCGCAAATGTCAAGGAAATAAGCAATTGACTTTTCAACTATTTTGTTGATCGCCGCCGTAGCAAGAAAAACTAGGAAGAGTTTTTCCTTACCTTGGCTACATTTTGACAAAAACTCAGCTAATATATAATTCCACTAGTTCTTGCACATGGTTTCACTCGCATCCCTAAGGACGCTTTGAGACAAAGGTCATCCTATGTCCTTCTCTGATGTCCAATCTACCTCTATAAGTTCATAAAATTATCAAGATTGTTTCAGCGGTTTAGGTGTGAAAAAACAAAGAGACACAGTTAGTATAGTTAGAACTTTATCTCATCTTTAGGGAACTTTATACGAATTTCTAACATGTGGATTCTATCTACTCTATCATACTTTGTAACAGGACCGAACAAAGAAATAAGTTTAGCACAGTTCCAAGAATTTTCCGCAATCACATTATTGAAAATTGTATTTGATTCACCCCATTGCCATACGTCGTTACTCATGCCAATACGTATTTGATAATCAGGATAATATAAATTTGCATATTTGTTTAATAATATCCGATATTTGCATAATCATAATTATCACCGGAGTGATACCACAGAAAACCGGCGTCAAACAACGCTTACGTTGTGTTTCGCCGAGTGAGTGAGGTTACCTTTTAAACAGTAGGCAACGCACTTGTGACTCCTTTGGTGTTGCGGGTGTCCCATGGGCGGCGATAATCGCTTACCATCAGGCGATCCGTCTGCTCATTTGCCCGCATATCCCATAAAAAAAATCTCTGAATAATCATTACTTTAATTAATTAATTGAAAATATGTTTTTACTTCTCGGACCATCGACAACTATGACACATACATGACCTATTTCTCATTTAATTGACGTAAGTATGTTCAGTTTTGATCGGTTAAATCTGTCGCGCACTTTTTTCTACTTTTAAATATTTAAACATGCCATCACGCCTGTATTCCCCGAAGGGTTAGGCAGAGGCGTACTAATGTACACCCATAGTTCGCCGGTATGTTTAGGTCCCATATCATATTGTTATTGCAAGCCTATTGCCATTAACCGGGCACAAATCCAGACTCTGAACTGCAACTGAGAATTTCATAGAAAAGCCCAATAACAGTTTGCTCGACCTGGGGATCGAACCCAGGACCACTAGCCTAATGAGGCAATAATTAAATAATTATTGCCTCATTAGTGTAGTATATTCCATAAATAATTAAAATCTTGACGAAAAGGCGATAACGTAAAAAAAATACTACAGTCTTTCAGATAAGCATCCCGTAAGAGGCGTGAAAATATAAAATAATATATGTGACTTGCTCGGTGGTAAGACCTCTTGGGGTCTAACTGGCTGGCGACCACCCTTAAGTCGAAGCCTGTCGTGTAGCACCTTGACCTGTGTTTCGACTTTTGTACTTATGAGCCAATTGCTGCGGCTCTGGGAGTCTGCCGTCCGTAGGGGCTCTCATTGGTAGGCATCTCATAAGCAAAAGGTGTTGCAAGTGTCCATGAATATACGTGGCTCGGCGGCTCGTTTGCCGACTTAATTCCATAAAAAAAAATAGATCCGGTGATTATAGTCTAGGTCGGTACTACTATCTTTTTTATATCCGACTGTCCTACATTTCGACTTCCTACTCGAGGAGTTCAGAACCTATGGCTCTAGATATATGCCCAGCCAAGTAGTCGGCCCTTTCTACTCTGGTAAAAAAAAGCGACATCGATTCTATACTCATCAAAATGCGTACAATGATTTCCTAGGATATCCACACAAACTTACCTAATAATATAGTTTATCGATATCATCGTGTAACAGTACCTAACATAATATTATGTTCTCGGTAACAGCATAAATTACATTTTAACTATCATATAGAGGTTCAAGGGTTTTAAGATCAAGTTTAACGACTCGGGAAATTATACCCGCCCACCCTAACTAGTTGACGCTTGTACTTGTTGAAATTTCAGTTGTTTTACCGTGGACACAGTCGGAAAAATAAATTGTTTATGTTTTCAAGAGGAAATCGTAATTAGGAACTATTGAGCCTGTTTTCTCCGAAGGGTAGGTGCCCTGATGTACCTACACCCACACAGTTCGCCGGTATGTGTAGCTGTACTAATGTATTATGGACATAATTGATATCTATAATTATTCGGAAATCACAGAGATATCTTTGTACGTACTACGGTTACTCAAACAGGCACTCGCTTGGCAAAGCGGTTAGCATTAACATATGCACAACAACGTCTAATAATAAAATTAGCCGGTACTTACGCTTCAGAGATTAACGCCCGCAATTTGCAGAACACAATACCCAAGCTGTATGGGTATTGGTGCCAGTACACCGATAAGTCATTTGGAAGACCTGAAACAAAACACAAATGTTTGGTCGTAAAGCAAAAATATCACTATATAAAATAAAAAAGATTGGTATGAAATGTTATACAGACATCTCTAGGGATACAGAAATTATAACTTTCGAAGAGTTATGTTATATAGCCCTAGGTATTCCCCGATAGATATAATCTGGGTGTGTTTAAATCAAGAGTGAGTCGGTTTCTTCTAGGTAAGCGCAGTGTCGATCCATCGTAGATCGCATTGTCGGTTAACATCCGGCGAACTGGCGGTCAAGCGTAAGCCTATCAAGAATATCTAAATAAATAAATATAAAAAAATAGAGTCTTCTTCCCTGCGCAGTTTCTAAGAAAACTATTGCAAATTGGAATTTTATTGACGACTTAATTTGGCGTTTGCTATGTTCATACATATGTAGGAAAATATATATAAAAGCTTTTTAAAACAAAAGAAATTGTCCAGACTATGACACACATTTTCTATGCTATTTGCTCAACACTAATTCACAATTGTATAAGCACATATATGACATCGACTTTTAAAAGCCTGTGAATTTTAAAGGAAATGTACGCAAGGATTTATATTTCAAACTCCTCTAGTTTGTATGAACAGCGAAGTGTAACCTAAACCTCTATGAAAAAGCAGTAAGTATACAATATATTTAAGTAAAGGATAGGCACTAAGAATAAAATAATATCCTTACTAACACATTTATGTTACGATGCCCTGCGGTTTCACCGGCTTGCTCAGCTCCTGAGAGTCGTAACGTGATTTTAAATAGCCTATAACCTCCTTCAAGAACTGGGCTACCAAATCTATCTTCTATACTTATAATAAATCTGTAGAAAGGTCAATTCTGTACATGAAATATATTTCCAAAATAACTATCAGCGGGTGATTATTGATCGATACTGACGCCAAAAATGCAATCAGTAAAATTTTTGTCTGTCTGTCTGTCTGTCTGTCTGTCTGTCTGTCTGTCTGTCTGTCTGTCTGTCTGTCTGTCTGTATGTTCGTTATAGAAACAAAAACCACTCGACGGATTTGAACGAAACTTGGTACAATTGTTCTTCATACTCCTGGGCAGGTTATAGTATACTTTTCATCACGCTACGATCAATAGGAGCAGAGCAGTGAAGGGAAATGTTGGGAAAACAGGAGAACTTACTCCATTTTTTAAGCTTCCGTCGCGTGTGCAGCCTTAATGGTTAAAGCTACACAGAAATCATGTATGACGGAAATGTTCTCCTTAAAATTATGTAAAAAATATTCCACGACAGCAAATGTCTATCTTTTATGGTTGACTCACAATAACACGTGTAACTCCCGATAGCTTAGCAGTTCGGAGCTTTCTGATTATATTTGTCTACTCTTACGTTAGGTGACTGACTGACTGACATAGTGATCTATCAACGCACAGCCAAACCACAGGTTATAGTATACTTTTCATCACGCTACGATCAATAGGAGCAGAGCAGTGAAGGGAAATGTTGGGAAAATGAGTGATTCATGGGAAAGGTTTCAAGCTATAAAACATCACGCTACAACCCTTAGGAACGGGGCAACGCAGGTGAAACCACGGGCGAAGAACTAGGGAACAAAGTAACTATTCCACGCGGACGAAGTCGCTGGCAAAAGCTAGTACAAAAATAATTTTCTAAATCCGACTTGTAATTCCAATGTTTAGCGCGTTCTAATAAAACAAAAACTTCGGCATTCAAATTATTATTTTAGACTAACTCCGTGATGTTAAATTTGTGAAAACCGTATGAAAATCCGTTCGGTAGTTTTTGTGTATATCGCGTTAAGCCAGAAGATGCATCGGGGGACTTTGTTTTTTAATTTTACTAGCTTTTCGCCCGCGGTTTCATCTGCTTTGCCCCGTTACTAAGGGTCGTAGTGTGATGTTTAATACCATGAAACCTTCCTCATAAATTACTCTGTCTATTGATGAAAACTGCATGAGAATCCGTTCAGTAGTTTTTGAGATTATCGCGAACAGACAGACAGACGCGCCGGTGGACTTTGTTTTTATATGTAAGGATTATTTTAGATACTGATACGGCTGCAAGCTGTTTTGAAACCCCATTTTGGCTAATGTGTAAGGGCGATTCAAACATTTCATACCTACGCCTCACGAACCAATGGTTGCTTCAGAATCACTCAAGCGACTATCGACTGTGCAGATATAAAATACTAGAAGTACTTACTAAAACTGTGGCAATCGTGTAAACATAAGAGGCTACATTACGAAATTTTCTATAAATTCAAAGAATTGTATACTCATTTCACTTGGAATTTTATATTTCAATGAATTCTAATGTTTATTTTAAATAGTAAAATAATATACCATTACGCCGGTATTCCACGAAGTGTTAAGCAGAAATGAACTTACTCTACAAATGAACTATCGCTGCTATGTTTTAGGTCAAAATATAGGCGATCATATTTTCACTTACAGGGCACAAATCCAGACTCCGAGCTGCTACTAATGTTTTTATAGAACAATCAATAACACTACTTAATCTAAGCCTCGAATCCAGGACCTGACTTAGTCAAAAACTTTCAATGTACAGTCAACAGCACATCAAGTTACCACACTGTAAAACTTCCCCAATGGATAATAAACACTATCATTTGGAGATAAAATTAAAAATCGATTGACGAAAAGCAGTTTTGTATCTAGTTCCTATTTACCGACGTAAATCCATTTGTTATGAATATAAGTACGGATATGTATGAATAAGTTATCCATGTTACGTTTGAAACAATTCAGTTACGAAGGGTGGCAAAAATTTAAACTTTAATGGAAAATAAATTGCATTGAGAAATAATTCAAACTTCTTTTATTTACTTCGAAAGCGGAGCACTGAACGTTTTTTTCGTAAATACAATGGTTTTAAACAATATATGAATCGCTTCTTTTCACGAACATATCGCCCCATTTTACTTCGGGACTGAGCAGAATACTGAAGCTTATTTCTTCCGTCACGTGGAAAAGTCACCTTAAACTAATCCTCAGCAATGATCTAAAACTATATTTTCTTGTACAAATTCGAAGCTATAACCACAAAACAAAAGTAGCCCGTGGCACATATAACATAATACTAGTAGTAGTGGTAAGCAATAATTTTTGTCATCAGTTTCTTAAAATAATTACAAAGATTAGCTCTTCAAAACCGCTCGTGAAAAAAGAAAAAAGTTCTAATTCATTTACTTACGAGGTTAGCAAAGCTACAACGTCCGCGAGATAATAAATATTTAATAAAAAAAAAACTTTAAAACCAAAGAAAATGAAAGAGTGACATTTAATTACTTGATCCCTTCAAGATAAAACGCGGGTTATTTATCAAAGCGCCTCTCTGTAATAACGGACCGCCTAAAAGGAAATTTCAAATTCATTGGAAATAAAGCGAAAAATATTAGGCCGACGCAAATTCGGAGCAAGATTGTAACTCGTAATTGAATTTGTGTAAGATTTCAAAAAAACTTGGCTTATTTAATGACCACAAAATGTTAAAAGTGTCGGAAATCCCAAAGCGTAGTTCATAAATCATAGTTGATGAATGAACTTTAGTCTAATTAATCCTAAGCGCCACATTTAATCTTTCCAAACGGTTACTTGTGAAGTTGGCTTAAAGTTCAAAACCGTGGTAGGACCTTGTAAGTATGTCTGGGTTGCTACCATCGCATTAAAGCAATAAAGCGCTAAAATTAGTGTAGCCAGTGAAATTACTGGGTAAATGAAACTTAACAACTGAGGTCTCAAGATGATAAGTGAGTGATACTAGTGTTGCTGGTGGCCATAACCATAGTTGCCACTTACTTAACATCAGGCGGCGGATAAAAAAATATAGATATTATTACATCCTGGAGAAGGACATAGCTACTTTATGTCTTTAAAAAACAACAACAACCGCGAGCAACAATTTGTATTATATTAAGTTGTAACTTAAAACCAGGAGTTTATCAGATATACGAATCTATAACCAATCTTGTATAGATTTCGGTATAGATTAGACCAGACCAGACTTTACGTAACTATTATCTACAAAATAATAAACTTAATAATGAGAAACTTTAACATTAAAGTCTCATAGCGGCAACATTCGCTATGAGTCTGTAAGAAAGTTACGTTTTGGGTCCAGGGAAGTCATAAACTAAAAGTATTTTAGGATTAACCCTTTTACATCACGGACCTTCCATATTGTAAAAGGGTCTGTAATCCTAAAAATACTTTAATGTATTTTTATTACATGCTTTACACGTATAGCAAAATAACTATAAACTCGACTCGTCAGTAAAAGGTTGTTCATAATAACTGGATATTTTAAACACTTTGAAATACTTAATACCTTTTTTACGTTTATGATGACATTACTGGACGATAAAAAAAGACATTTTATGTATTAGGGTTAGCCGAAGTGAGAATCCCGATAACCACGACAACAACGTGACCAGCTCTCCTGAAAACATCGTGAGATAAATTACCCATTTAAGAGGACTCTATAAAAGATGTGTCAAGTCTATCCAACACATAATTGAGAGGTTTTGGCAGCAGTGGAACTACTCAGAAGCACATTAAAATAGAAAGTGTTACGTACATATAACAAAGAAAATGAACTTAACTACTTACCGTACAAATTAGATAAATTGAGGGCCTGACAAAATGTTATGGGAAGTTGTTTTTGTTGACAAAGTGCTTTTTTACTAGTATAGGCTGTATTTACTGAATAAATGATGTATCAAACCTTTATTTTGAAGCGTTTAGAGTTAATTAAATCCTTAAAACAATACCTTTAATAATTGGATCAAAATTACGGTACGTAACTAATCGTGTTAGTTTCACATTTCCATAAAGGTTTAATATCTCAGAAACTAAATCCGTCCTGAATAAATAACTGTTAGAAGAGAAGCTTTCAGAGATAGATCATTTTATTAAATGATTGTTATTCTATAAAGCAAAATGGTAAAGCCGTTATTAAGTTACTCTTAACACGTGTAGGTAACAGAGATTAAAATTATAATAACATAACAATTTTTTTTTTTAACGTTGCCCCACACTAGGATTTTCTTCTGTATCGTGGGTGCGTTTACAAACACAAATTCTCACATACACAAACGCCCGGAACAACTACCTGTAGATCATACAAATATTTGCTCCGTGTGGGGATCGAACCCACAACACGTGGCGCAGAAGCCGATCGCTCAACCGCTACGCCAATCGTGTCGTCAACTATGAAGCCTGTATTCCCCGAAAGGTTAGGCGGACAGACCAATAAATTACCTAGTCAGTATAGTATGCCAATATTTTACTGTTCCTAAAATATCCTTATTTTATTCTAAGTCTGAACTAAATTTCAGCAAAATAATACAATGGTACATTAGACCTTTCTACTTCCTCAAAAGGGTATAGGTACGCAATGTAATGTCACGTAAGGCACGTCCTTATCGTACGTGACTAACTATGTAGGTAAGTACTATTAAAGGTCAGAGATTACCACTTAACGGCCACTTGGACACCTGCCAGTTCTTTCTTAAATAAAAGAAAAAATCTTACCCCAGAATTTACTATCTTTTGTAACGTGGACTGGAAAGTATTTATCTTCTTATACAGCTGTCTATCAGACGTCCCGTTTAACTTTATTCATCCACATCCTAAACGATCAACACGTATTATCGTTTAGGATCAGGATAACAGTTTGATCAGACAGATATGTTGGTAGATAAGTACCACCCACGTTAAGAAATAATTAATAAACAAAATAAATAACAGTTACAAATAACTATCGACAAGATGTAGATATGTATAAAAAGGTACGTCTTAAGATTACTTTTTTGTGGATTGTGGAAAATCCTCATGGATCATTTACCTACCTACCTACCTGAGGAGGCGGCAAGGAATGCCGCTGCTCGTGCGACTCGTGCTGATTAAAAACAGCACTTGCCTTCAGTTTTCCTAATTATCTCTTCGCCACGACCATGACAGGCTATGGTCGAGTACAAACACTGGACTCTATCTACGGGCGGGCGGAGCCCTACAGAGGCGGACTCCCCAAGTCAGCTGCCCACAGGCGAAAAGACCCCTAGGTGTGTTCGCGGTTTCGATCGCATACCAGAAAGCTTTTAGAGACAAACGGTAGCCTACCTATGTGAAGGACCTTTCAGAAATTTCATCAAAATAGGCCAGCGGTTTAGGCTACAAAACAACAAAAAGACAGTTACTGTCATATTTATAATGTTAGTATGGATGTTATTATCTAATTTCGAGAATTTTGAATAGAAAATACCAAATAAGTAGACAAATTAATAATTATTTGTCTTTTTGATCACACTTGTAGCATTTAGTATCGTAAAGGTTATAAAATGTATGAGACTTGGAAAATATAACCCAGCTAAGATGCGTCCTCTAAAAGTATATTTTAACGATCCAGATACTCCGAAACAGCTATTTAAGAATAGAATGAAATTGCCAGAAAACATAGGTGTATATCCAGACCAAACACCGACTCAAAAATCATTCCTGCAATCACTCAAACTGGAACTGCAACGTCGTCAAAATAACGGCGAAAAAGACTTGACCATCAAATATATAAAAGGAATGCCTAAGATTACTATCCAAAACAAACCCGATCCAAAAAACTAATACCTACCCCGCTGAATATAAGAAAAATTAAAAATAATAAATCTACTGAAGTTAATCATTATTTAGTTCATAAATATCAGGATATACTGATGAGTTCGTCGTCTTTAAGAATATTTTATTCAAACTTGCGTAGCATTCGCAGGCCAGGCAGGTTTGACGAGATCAAATGCATTCTCAAGGCTTTACCTAAAATACCTCATATCCTTGTTTTTACCGAGACTTGGCTTACGTCAGACCAGGATGCAAAACTATACCAATTGCCAAATTACACCCATATTTATAATTTTAGACCGGGCAGAAAAGGAGGTGGTGTTTCAATCTTCCTACACAATAGTATTACTTACGAGATAACAGACGAATTATTTGAAAATGGTAACCATTACCTATGGATTTATTTACAAAAATTTAATCTGAATATTGGTGGAATTTATAAACCTGGAGATACAGATGTTAGAAATTTTTTAGACATATACTCATCTCAACTTGAGAGCAGGCAAAGATCTATAGTTTTTGGTGACTTTAATATCGACCTGCTCAGCTCAGGTACCTATATTACGCAGTATTTAGACACCTTACAAGAGGCAGGATATTATATCTTAAATAAAAAAGACATAAACTACTGTACTCGCGAGACCACGAGTACGAAAACTATACTTGATCATGTGTCTACTAACATTAGCAATAGACAATACAACATTTCTATAATTGAATCTTCGTTATCGGACCACAAGCAAATATTTTTTGAACTCCTTAAATCTGCGGTAAAGTTAAATGAACGGGTACAGTATGAAGCCCTTGATTACGATGGTTTATTGAAAAGTTCTTCTGGAGCCCACTACAGTAATGATGAACACCACTATAGTTACCTGGAGGATTTCATAAAATTTCATGTATCTACAAACAAAATAACAAAAACGAAAATATTGAATCCCCCGCGACAGGACTGGATTAATAAAAGCATTCTAGATTCCATAAATAAGCGAAACATCTTATGGCAACAACGAAAATTAAACATGGAGAACGAAGACGTTAAAAAGCAGTTTGAAGATGAACGAGATAAGGTAAACTCAGACATTCAGATTACCAAGAGAAAATACTATTATAATTTGTTTCAGGAAAACCTCAAAAAGCCTAAAAAGACGTGGGATTTAATAAATATGCTAGCGAATAATAAGGTCAAAAATATTAGTGCTCCCCCCAAACTGATTGTAGACTCAACGATTATAACTGAAGGTAATGCAATATGTGAAGCCTTTAATATTTTTTTTTCATCAATAGGAGCCGATCTGGCTAATAAAATAAATATAAAATATCATACTAATTCTGTCAACACCCTTATGTACAAACCAGACCACATACATGAAAAAACACTTGATGAACTTATGCCGTGCACTGTACAAGAGGTTATAGCAATAATTGACAATTTGGATAACAACACTAGTACTGGTGTTGACGGAGTTAGTACAAAAGCAATTAAATGTATCAAGAATATAATAGCTCAGCGGCTGACTGCCTGTGTGAATAAATGTTTTGAGGACGGTGTCTTTCCGGACACTCTAAAAATTGCTAAAGTTAGCCCTATTTATAAGTCGGGAGTGAAAACTGACCCAGGCAATTATAGACCGGTATCCGTGCTTCCAGTTATTTCCAAGATATTTGAAAAAAATATTTATACTCGGTTAGACAGATATCTCAGCGATAAAAAATTTCTAATCGAAGAACAGTATGGGTTCAGGTCAAAATCTAATACTCTTTCAGCTTCTATAGACCTCATAACAAAAATAAAAACAAGTATTGATCAAAAACAGATTGCATTGGGTATTTTTATTGATATAAAAAAAGCTTTTGACACTATTAGCCACGTTAAACTACTGCAAAAATTAAATAACATTGGTGTTACCGGCAAAGCTCTGAGATTGTTTACATCCTATCTTCGAAATCGGTATCAAACTGTAAAGATTGGAGATACATTCACAAGTGGTCTGCAAAGCATAAATTGCGGCATTCCACAAGGATCAGTGTTAGGGACGTTGCTATTCTTAATTTACATAAATAATATTAAAAATATTGCATTATCTGGGCATTTAACTGTTTACGCAGACGACACTTGTTTATTTTACTTTGGACACTCAATTACCACTATTGTAGCTGATGCTCAGAGTGATTTGGATAGGCTCAATGAGTGGCTACAATATAACTTATTAACTATCAATGCATCCAAAACCTCCTACATGATATTCGCTGCTAAAAATAAGAAAATACAAAATTTTACACCACTGACTATAAATAGTACATTGATTAATAAATCACGTCAGGAAAGATATTTGGGTTTATACTTGGATGATCGACTTAGTTGGAAAGCACACATTGAGCATGTCCGATCAAAGCTGGTATCAGTCTTGGGGGCGCTTCGAAGAGTTGCTAATTGTATTCCGCATAAAGCGCGTATTATGATATACAACTCACTTATAAAAACACACCTTGAATACTTGATAGAAGTATGGGGATCGGCTTCCAAAACGCACCTAAGACAGCTACAAACTACACAAAACAAAATTATCAAAACATTATTTCATTACAATTACTTTACACCTACAAAAGAATTATACCATAAAACAAAATTACTTAACTTGACACAATTATATAAACTTAACACATGCATTCTCGTAAAGAAAATTATCATAGGCAATATCCACTCAAATATAACATTTACTCAAAAAACACATAAATATAATTTAAGAAACAGACACAAAATACAACTTACTCAACCACGCACACTTACCTATGGAAAAAAAAATCTACTGTTTGAGGGAGCACAACTTTATAACAGCCTACCTAACGAAATCAAAGCATGTTGTAAACTAAAAATGTATAAAAATAAACTAAAAGTACATATTCAAAAATAAGTATTGTTAAATCCACTTTGAATACCTGTAGTACAGTTACGTATTGGTTTGTGTAATTTGTAAATTTTAATAACTTAAGTAAGACTAGACTAGAGCTAAGATATATATATTTATAATTTAATTTGTCGAATCTCATTTTAAGTGAACTATGTTCTTATGAGAAAATAAAGTTCTTTAAACCCATAATAATCAGGAAATATCCAATATAGGTACCAATGAACTTTTAGGGAAGGGGTAAACTTTGAGGAAAAATATTCTAGGTGACATATTATCGTATGTAAAGAAAGTAAATACGAATTCCGTATTTTACTTACGAAGCACTACGCCTACAGAATACATCACAAAACTATTACGATGTAAAAAACTTATTTGCCATCGCTATTCTCCGAAAGGGGTCGTTCACTGGTGTTTATTGGTGATAATGAAAAAAATCTAAGATACCTATAATATATGCCAAAATATATTGCTTTTTTAATAAAGGTTTTAAATATATAGCTGCGTGTGGTCATTCAAACATTATTATCACTACATAGTATAGAACAAAGTCGCTGTCGCTGTTTGTCCGTCCCTATGTATGCTTAAATCTACGCAACAGATTTTGAAATGGTTTTTTTTAATAGATAGAATGATTCAAGAGGAAGGTTTTAAGCTATTTAACATTACGCTACGACTTTTAGGAATGGAGTAACGCGTGTGAAACCGGGGGCGGGTCGCTAGTAAAAAATATATCGTATTATGTCTTGAACATAATATACGTATATTATTATTATAGCTCCGTATGTACCAGGCTTCAGTTTTTATTGGACATTAAGAGGGGATGCTGTCTCTTTCCCGTAAAACGAGTGTCAGTATAGAATTTCAATGAAAATTATTAAAAAAAAACCTAAAGAACCGTGTTTTGTTAGACTTTTTTATCTTAATTTATTCAGCTACTAAATAAGATTAGCATACAGCGGTCAAGGAGAGGATACATGAGTCAGGATCTAAATAAAGCCTGGAATGACCGTATCTACAGAATACTGATAGGGGTAATCTAGTTAATTATGCTATTTATATTAGGATAGTAGCTTCGCTATTTGAATTTTAATGCTAATTATGGGTAACTCCAGTACCCTCGAAATAATAACGCTCGTCTGAAGTTATCCGCGAGTGGTTTTGCCATCGTAAATCACTACATAGTATAAAACAAAGTCGCTGTCGCTGTCTGTCCGTCCCTATGTATGCTTAAATCTTTAAAACTACGCAACGGATTTTGAAGCGTTTTTTTTTTAATAGATAGAGTGATTCAAGAGGAAGGTTTTAAGCTGTTTAATATTACGCTACGACTCTTAGGAATGGGGTAACGCGGGTGAAACCGGGCGTGTCGCTAGTTTTAATATAAAAGCTCGGTATAAAGATAGTTGGGCTTGTACTTTTTTCGCATTCGTGAACATTGTCCATACTGATATTTTTGCATAACACTTAAAAGTCCGGCGGACCGAATTTCTCTTACAAACGTAATACAGAAATAAATCGCAATTAAAACACAACTTAATCAAATTCTGTTATTATTCGGATTCCGATACCATTAATCTAGGTTCCTACTATTTCGACCAATTACTTCACTGGAAATAAATGTAAGCGAATGCAATTTTTGATAACCTTACCAAGTTTGGAACGATTTTCTGGTCTTTTATTTCCAGTGAAGTAGTAATAGACGAAATAGTACCGTAGGAACCTAGATTAACGGTATCCAAATTCGAATAATAACATAATTTGATAAAATATTGTCTGGATTACGATTTATTTCGGTATTACGTTTTTGTGAGCAATTCTAGCTCCGCCTGACCCTTAAATAAGTTTTTTGGCCTGCGCGGCTATGCGCAATGGCTAACTTCAGACGTGCGTTGTTATTTCGGGGGTACTGTACCAGAATTGCTTCTACGTAGGTACTGAAGGTGGGGTAGGGTAGTACCACGAAAACCAATAACCATCAAGAATGATGTTTGATAATTATTTTGTTAGTCCAGTTTGAGATCTCTATATTTTTCTATGCAATTAGAGTATTTATAGAAGATAGTGTTTTAAAGTGACAGGCATTTAAAAAAATTATACATCACTAACAAGTTATGGGTATGCAACAATTAGACACCTACCTACATGAACATCTGCCTAGTCATTTTAGGATTCCTTACATGTATAGAAAGAAACGGTACTGGAAAACGAAATGTCTCAGCTCTCATTTATGGATTGAAAGTTCTGCTGGTACAATAAATTGAACATTAAAAATCAAATAATAAGGTCACATTTTACCATGACGGAGTAGCCGCTACTCACCGAATAAATAAAAAAATGGAACGATGTTTGTATGGAATTTATTGCAGAGGAACTTCAAAATTAATGAAATTCGGCCTTAAACCTAAATATCACAAGTATTTAAGTAAGCACTTACCAAATAAAAGCAGCAATAGATCGCTAACAGCCAGACTGAAGAGATAATAATTGGTCGCCGTATGCAAACCAGGATGTCTAACAATAACCACACACACGCACGCATTGCCTACCATACCAGTCAAAAATATAACTACTAATATTATGCTGATCGGCACTATTTCCTGCAATGGTAAACGTCTGGATCCCATTAACCACCACAGCATTTCTTCCTCAGTACAGTCAAAATGCGTAGAATTGTTGCACCGATTATAAAAATCGTCGTAAGTCTCATTGGCGCGCAAAAATATTTTCGATTCCATTTTTAACTGTTCTCCACAAAAATTAAAAACAAAATAATTTAAGAGGAGCCCTAGTTTTATAGTATAATAATAAATGGTTTAGCCGTATTTATTACTAAAATATATCTCAAAACGATATCGTTAACGATATAGTTAGATAAATTTGGTACTGCAGAAAACATGACCGTCTCAACCGGATTCCCACGCGCACTGAAACAGCTGGAACTTACAGGACTGAGGATGTTGGAAAATGTTCGTTAAAATAAACTTGTCAATTCATTGTAGACAGATTGAACAGTTGATAACAAGTAGGAAAAATATTTAATATTATAAATAAGTAGCTAAACATATAAAACAAATAAAAAATATATAGTTATATTTGTTAAATCCAAATAACGGTTTAAATGATAATTGATTATTTATTTTATTCAGTTAAACGCTGTTGAAAGTCTTAATTTCCTTCCGTATAACAAATAGTTAAAAATATAATTAAACTAATAAAACGAAAACTAATATCCACAAAATAAATTTGTTTAAATTCTCGCGCCTTTGTTCTGAGTTCGCGCCCTGCTTTCCCGCTGAACTCTTTTGACGTGTAGACAAGTAGAGCAGCACATGCTTAGTAATTTTAAACCATTGTTAGTCGATTCTTTTAAATCGGATTCGACAGAACGTAAAGAATGTTCCTGTTTTATCTGTAATTTTCGCCGCGCACACAACGCACACAATGGACTTCCACAGATTAAAAAGAAGAAACGTCAAAAAAATTGGAGGCTTTTGATAGATTTGTTTGGTTCAATAAAATAAAACTAGCTATAATGTTAATTGTGCTTGTATTTTTACATTAAACGACGTTCATTTGTGGAAGCCTTAGCAGGCGTGAGGCTGCGGAGCAGTTATTATTATGTCTTCTCAAATCAACGACGAAATTGCGGACATAGCTATGACAAGCACCGAAGCAGATTCCTCACAAACACACGGCCACGAAGGTAAATAAACAATTTATAATTATATAACGACAACAAATTCTATAAACTGTAAATTTACCGCTTGCATTATCACATTCGTCTTATTTCTTGGTCATGTTTTATTTAGTCTAAACTCATTTTTTTAGCTTCTAGTTATCATTTTACAACTTTGTAGATAGAACTAGCTTTTTGCATTGGGAACATTTTATTAAGTACAAAAAGTTAGTTCGTTAAAGTTAGTAGTTAGCTTTACAATATAATTACATGATATTTACATAGAAATAAAAAATAAATGTAAGCTAAAGACCATGTATTACTTTTAGCAACATCAAGTGTAAATGCGGATGATGCATCGTCAAGTAATGCTGCTACACCAGCTGGTAGTGAAGGCCAGGCCTCCAGACAGTCTAACCTACAGCGCATACAACAGAGAAAGCAACAAGTGTATAACTGGCCACACAACAAGAAACTATTGAAGTTGGCCATATATTCAGAGTGTCAGGTAACATAATTATGATTACCCGGTACCATAATATGATTAATGGAATAGATGCAAGCATAACATTCAAGATTATAGCAGAATATTTTGAATACAGATTTTGGTCTAAATGCAATAACATTTTTAGATTTGCATCCTGTTTGAAGTGCAAGCCACAATAATTGATAGTGATTTGAGCTTACCAGAACCATCCTAGTTCTGAGTGTCCTGCCAGACATGTAGATAAAGAATCCAGACATTGAACTGCTGAATACTTAAGTAATCAGTATCAAACCTCACATCCTACTAGCCTTTTCCCAACTGGGTTGGCTCCTAGTTTGACTAGATGGGGCTGAATATTTGTATTATACACAAAGTGAAAGCTGTCAGATTAGCCCAACTCATTTTGTGCTATGGATAGACTGGTTGTTACTGGCTTTTTGGGCAATTGACTGCCATTAATGTGTACCAACAGCAGGTTCATAGGGATCTCGGGAATGGTCACCCACACTTAGACTGACCATTGAAAATACAGCTTAACTTTGCAGATCAATTGATCAGTAAATTATTAAGTCCCCTTAATTTTATATTTTAATAGATTTATGAATATATTTTCTATTGTATCTGCGATAAGTATGCAAGATGTGTATACTATGCTTGGTATGCATATCAAATGCTTACTTTAGTGTGATAGAATACTTATTCTATGTTCTCAATTGTGCCTATTACCGCAGACCCCGGAATGCACATGCAATGGATGGAAGACTCCAGCACCGCAGCAAGCTGTGAAGGGCAATCCCCGAACCGACAACCAGCCCTTAGCCAGCTTCAATGATCCTTGTAGAAACTGTAATCATGTTTTAGGTATGTAGTAGCTTAGACTAAAATGTATCCTTCAGCAATTTTGGTAGAGGAGCTAGAGGAAATAATACCTACATAATAATAATGATAACCTACCTTACTATTGATCAGCATAGAGTGTACCTTGAAGTGTTAACAATAACATTATTAGGTTACTAATTCTGGACATTATGTACCAGTTTATGGTAACATAATTATAATTATGATTATAAATAAAATTATAGCCTATACACTTCTTAGATAATCTCTCTTTCTATTAGTGAAAACCATATAAAAATTAGTAAATTAGTTTCTGAGATTAGCCTAAACAAACAAGTTAATTTATAATATATGTAGTTGATTGCTCTTCCTTTGCCTACCCCTATCTGAAGAATGTGTGAGTATTTATGTCTCTTTTCGTGCTTTTAGAGAAACATGTGACACAACTGCAAGGTTTGCCAGTGGCTGAGGTGAACCGGTTACTTGGAGCTGTGGTGGATGTGGAAAACATCTTCATGTCTATGCACAGAGAGGATGACCATGACACTAAACGTGTTTATTATTATCTGTTTAAAGTGAGTATGGTTCCTAACATTTTAGTGCTTCTCAAATTAGAATTGGATCTAAATCTACCATCAGATGAAGGTGTACCATCGTAAAGAGGAATATTTATCAAAAAAAAAAATACCCCTGCACAATCCATCGGAGAATACAGGTGTGATGGTGTGTACAGTATAAATCTATAAATATAAACTGTCCTATGCATAATTATTACATACCAATATACCAAGTATTGTCTCTGCGTCACCCTAACGTTGACTGGAAGAGAATGCCTAATGCCATTAAGTCCGCCTTTGTACAACATATTTTGTTTTGTGCATGAAGTATGAATTATTAAATTAAATATAAATAAGTAATAATCAATCTCTAATTAATAATCGCAATGGCGCGTGTTTATTTAATTTATTGTAAAAATCATAAATATATTTCCAACATTTACATCAGCCAAACTGCAGGGCAGTTTGTCGGCAGTTGGCAGTTTGTTGTTTGTGTGTATGCCAAGATTTATGAATATGGAAGAAACAAAATTATGCAAAAATCGTAGCAATGTTTAGCAGTCTGTAAATTCTGCCTACCCATGTATGTATCCGAAAATTTTACTCCAATTTATCAACAGATACTCCGCAAATGCATCCTAACCCGCTCGCACCCGCGCATCGAGGGTCCGTTGGGCCAGCCGCCATTCGAGCGGCCCTCCATTGCCAAGGCCATCACAAACTTCGTACTTTTCAAGTTCAACAGCCTCCCACAAAGAGAATGGCAGACCATGTATGATCTAGCCAAGATGTTCCTGCACTGTTTCAACCATTGGAACTTCGAGACACCTAGTGTTAGAAAATTGGTAATGTTTTTGTTTTATAAATATTATGCTAGCATAATGTATATCGTAAAGTTGTTGGGATTTGATTGGGCTTCTTGATTTTATATACCTTATTTAAGATTGCTAAGTAATTCTGAATGATTTTATTTTCAGCAAGTGTCAAATCCTGAAGATATATCCGCATACCAAATCAATTATACAAGGTATGTTTTTAAAGTTATTTTAGTTACAGAAAAATTCAATCGCAGGCAGGATTCAAACGTGCGTCTCCTGGTTGGATACACCAGACGCTGATTAAAATTTTGCCTTCACATTCTGAATTTACGCCAGAAGGTGACGTTGGCGACATCTATGAAAAGCAAGTTACCTTACTTCTCAACCGACACGACTTACTTTACAGTTAGTTCAATGTCTTATGATGCCACCTTACCTTTTAACTATCTTTTTGTGATTTTACTAATATAACTTTATAATCTTAGCATGGAAAATGCAAAAAAATCACAACAGCTTGATAAAGTTTCATCACAATCGGATTAACGGGAGAAATAAAGTAACTTTTTTTACTATAATATGTAACTTTAAATTTCTCCTCTGAGAAGACTAAATTTTCGAAAGTTTTGTCTATCTACCAAACCAGGCAGTCTTTGTGTCATTTAATTTCCATTCTGTCGTTGATATGACAAAATGCTAGACAGAGAATGTACTATAGAGAATGGTGACGTCATAACTCACTGTACATACAAAGCTAACACTCAATCCCCACCAAAAACATTGCTTGCTTGCTGCAACATAGCTTGTATATCTGAACTTTATAACCGATTTAAATGATTTTTTCAGTATACAAACTATAATCAATTATATTTTACAGTAAAGTACCCAATTGAAATAATAGATTTGGGCTCCACATTAAAGAAGACAAATGTAGTTTCACGTAAAAATTGCAGATGGCTGGTATTCTGCCACGTGCCGGCATTCTGCGACTCTCTGCCGCACTACGACACATCGCTGGTATTTGGGCGCACATTGCTTCGAGCTGTCTTCAAGTCCGTGTGCCGCCAGCTCATGGACAAGTGCCACTCCGAGAGGGACCGCATGCCTCCAGAAAAGAGGGTACTAACTATTACACTACATTATCAATTTTAAATAACGCTAGGTCCTGGATTCGATTCGAGCAGTGTTATTTTGGTTTTTCTATGAAATTCTCAGTAGCAAATCGGAGTTCGGATTTGTCCCTGTTTAAAGGGAATAAGCTCGCCCCCTATTAAATGGGATCCTAACACACCGGCGAACTATGGGTGTACGTTAGTTGGTACATCATCATCAGCCTATACTAGTCCACTGCTGGACGTAGGCCTCGCCAAATGTCCGCCATTTCGCCTTGTCTTCGGCTTGTCGCATCCAGCTTTCGCCAAGCGCGCCGCAAGCTTGTAGGTACACCTCTGCTTAATCCTTTGGGGAATACAGGGGTGATGGTATGTTATGATGTATATTACATAACATCATATTTAAAAGTGTCTAACCACACACTTCATGCCTAAAGACGGTAGACGCAGTCAAGGCCACCCCAGAAAGAGGTAGCAGCATGACTTAGATGCGTCGTCGTAGTGTCCTTATCTAATAGGACCTAAGGAAAGGTCTGCCCAGTTGTGGAATAACATAGCTAAAAAAACTCTTAGAAAAGGAGGTGTTCAATTCTGTTTTATAAGGCCATTTATTGTTTTAAAAATGCTATCAACAACACACCCGAACAATTGTTTTAATCAGGTACGCGAGCCCAGTTCTCATAACTGCCAAGCTAATCTATTGTTTTCTGGTACAGGTACTAGTCCTGACCCACTTCCCGCGTTTCCTGGCGCTACTTGAAGAGGAGATATTCAGCGCCAACTCCCCGATCTGGGACCCAGAGTTCAAACAGATCCCACCGAATCACCTGCAAGCTATATTTGACAATAAAAACTGTAAGTATCTTACTGTTATTACATACATACAATATTCTATAAGCTATATTTTTTGTCAGCACATCTGACCTAGCAGTTAGTGGTCACCAAACCACTACCATTATTTGTGTTCCACAGTTCCGTTAATTTTATTTTTAGCGATAAGGCTGCCTATTGCACCTTTATGAATTAAATTGACCTTGTTCTTAGTTTCTTGGCGTGTGATAAGAATATTCTATCTAACTGTTTATGAATTTCCCACGAAGCCGACGGAGGGTTTATTTCCCAGTGCAAAAGCTATCTAATTAAAAAAAGAGAAAAATATATTATGCCTCATTAGTCTAGTAGTCCTAAGCACGACTGCTACGCTAGAGGTCCTGGGTTAGATTTCCAATTTGAGTGAAGTGTTATTGTGTTTTCTCTATGAAATTCTCAGTAACAGCTCGAAGTTTTGATTTGTGCTCACTATTATTACATTAAACTAAACATACCTGTGAACTGTTGGTGAACATTTAGTACACCTCTGCCTAGCCCATTGGTGGTGATATGTGATGCTATGTTATGTTAAAAATATATTATTTGTTTCATAGCAGGGAGACGCGGGGAGTTTGAACGAGTCACTGCTTCGGGTGATAGTAAAGATGGATTCACTACTGTCACACTCTCCTCAGGTAATATGCACGCCATATAAGACATGGTAACTTATATCTTGTAGCCGTAACTCCAGTGATCGTGGAAAATATTGATAACAAACACTCAACACAAATAATATTAATGAGGGAAAAATATGGAAATCCTCCAAATTTTTACTCCACATAACTAAACATGGCTTAAACTAAGTCTAAAACCAGACTAAAACTCTAATTTCCTATCACCAAAAAAGAGATAGTCCATTTAAAACATGAGCTTTGTTTCATCTATATTTTGTAATATGGGAAATTCAATAATAATAATTTTTGTCTTTCATAATACAAGTTATACCTACTTAGTTTGGAAGCCAAGAGATGTATGTACCTACCTATTTTTATTTAAATGTGCAATAAACTCATTTTATTCTGACAAATAATAGTTGTATTTCAAAGCGAAAATATTTATTCTCAGCAGGTTCCATAAAAACGGAAGGCGGTAAGCGTGCAAGCGATACGCCGGTAGTCGGCGCCGCCAAACGACGGCGGATGGCGGACGAGCCGGCCGATGACGTCAGCGAACGTACTGTAGCCGACATTGTAGCCACCATCACCGACCCCAACTACATGTGCGGCCCTGACGTAAGTGTACGATGACGTCATGATGATGACGACATAAGTAGAGGAAAATAATTCATACCACTACATGTTCCACATTAGTGGCTCTTTTTTCTAGAGAATTTCCTTTTAGGTAACATTCAGCTCAGATGGAGTAATAAACAAAAGCTTTAACCCTCCAAAAAATCAGTTATGTTATGCAGATAGTTTAAAATAAAACATCGTCATAATTTGATCTATTTTCAACTATTATTATACAATAAAAAATAGGTAAAAAAAATAGGACTGCCTCATTAGTCTAGTGGTCCCAAGCGCGACTGCTACGCTAGAGGTCCTGGGTTCGATCCCCAGGTCGAGCAAAGTGTTATTGGGTTTTTCTATGAAATTCTCAGTAGCAGCTCGGAGTCTGGATTTGTGCCCGGTCAATGGCAATAGGCTCGCCCCCTATTACATGGGACCTAAACATACCGGCGAACTGTGGGTGTACATTAGTACGCCTCTTCCCAACCCTTCGGGGAATACAGGCGTGATGGTATGTTATGTTATGTAAAAAATAGGTAAAGTCAGAATCAAAATCTTGTTACTTCTGTTTGTGAATGGTTTTTTTTATTTATAGTATAGCTTTAGTGTTATTATTAAAAAAAAAACTAAGAAAAACTGCGCACAGGAACTCTAGGCTAGACAAAAGGATGATTTTTTAATTGAAACTACTAAAGTCACTATCAAGTCCTCATAACCATACCTTATAATTTCTCCTAACAAAGTAATAATTCATTGCAGGCTCTATTTCAAATGCAAGCACCACGCGACGAGGCGGCGAAATTAGAAGAACAACGGAAACTGATAGAATTCCACGTAATCGGTAACTCACTCACCGGAGCCGTGAACAAGCAAACCATGCTGTGGCTAATAGGTAACAATATGTACAAAAAAAAATTGAGAGGTGTCAAGGGACACCCGGATGGAACGAAGTTAAAAAATTAAATAAAAAAAAATATATTATAATTTTTTTTTTAATTTTTTTTTAATAAAATTTTATTACAATTCCTTCATTAATTAATCGAAAGGAACTACTATCTTATTAGAGAGAGAGAGACAGACAGAGAAACATGCGCACGCCGCACAGCTTACAATAGCTTACTATAGCAAAAAGTGTCGTGACAACTTGTCGTAAGAATTTTTTCCGTCTAGTCCCCTTTCACAACGCGCGATAAGGAACTTCGTTCCAATTCTATTGTATAATATGAACACATATCATCACGCCTGTATTCCCCGAAGGGTTAAGCAGAGGTGTACTAATATACACGCACAATTCACCGGTATGTTTAGGTCCCATGTAAAAGGGGGCGTATAACCGATAACTGAGTACAAATGGCTCCATACTGCTGCTAAGAATTTTATAGGAAAACCCAATAATACTACTGGATCTGGGAATTAATCCCAGAATTTCTTAATAAGCAGCCGCGCATGCACCCACTACACTTATATGAAACACTATTTTAAATTTAGTATGCTTTACAATGCCTTTATTTCTATCTTAGTAGAAATCTCTTGTAAAAACCTCTTGATAATTATCTATAAAATAGATTTATAATCTACAGGTTATTGAGTTGAAATTATGGCACTTCTATTTACTTCGTTGTTTTAGGTCTTCACAATGTATTTTCCCATCAGCTGCCTGAAATGACGAAGGAGTATATATCGCAGCTAGTTTTTGACCCGTAAGTAACTATTTATTTGAACAGAAACAATAAATACTATTTTCATTTGAACTTCTTGACATTGTGATCTCATTGGTCCACAGAAAACACAAAACACTTGCTCTCATCAAAGAAGGCAGGCCAATCGGAGGAATATGCTTCAGAACATTTAGTGCACAGGTACGTAACACGGTTATATTCCAATTTTTTTATGCAACACTAGCTGTACCCGCCGTTTCACCTGCTTTACCCCATTCGTGAGGGTCGTAGCCTGATAATAAATAAGCCTATGAAAATTCATTCGGTAGGTTTTTTAGTTAATTGCGTTCAGACAGACACGGCGACTTTTTATAATATTATATACGACACGATTGGCGTAGCGGTTGAGCGATCGGCTTCTGCGCCACGTGTTGTGGGTTCGATCCCCACACGGAGCAAATATTTGTATGATCTACAGATAGTTGTTCCGGGTCTGGGCGTTTGTGTATGTGAGAATTTGTGTCTGTAAACGCACCCACGATACAGGAGAAAATCCTAGTGTGGGGCAACGTTATAAAAAAAAAATTAGTGATAGCGATTAATGTTATTAAAAAAAATTATTTGTGATTGGCAAAAATCTCACAAGAAACTTCGTCCAATAAAAGATTTTAGCGTCTTCACTGTTACGGGCATTGGTTACATGATGTGCAAGGATAATTAGTATTAGTTTAGTTGTTTAGTAGATCAAGATATTTTCCAAAAAAAAATATGTTATTGTTAACATAGTGTTAGCTCGACTGCTAAAGTGGACGAAGCGAACATTTTGTTAAAAATTAATAGTCAATCTTACGTACTTTGACATACGGCTTTAAATGTACCAGTGCAATTAAATTTTGTTATACCAATTTAAGCCGTATATAAATATGATTAAAGCTGAATTTTAATTTGTGCGGAACACAAAATAGTATCACATAATATTCGACTGTAAGTAGGCCAAAATAAAATACATTTTTCTTTGTCGCAGGGCTTCAGCGAGATAGTATTCTGCGCGGTGACATCCAACGAGCAGGTGAAAGGCTACGGCACGCATCTCATGAACCACCTCAAAGATTACCACATCAGGAACAACATACTGCACTTCCTCACCTTCGCTGATGAGTTTGCTATCGGTATGGATTTGCTGGTTTCTAACACTTCCGCGAATATTAGACATTGAAATAAAACTATTTTTACGAATTTTCACGGGTAGACTGACTGTGACGGAGTCTATCTGCAACTATGGATACTGTAAAGGGTACGAAACATTGGGAATAACGTAATATTTATATATATATATGATAGGAGGGGCAAACGAGCAGACGGATCGTCTGATGGTAAGCGATTACCGCCGCCCATGGACACCCGCAACACCAGAGGAGTCACAAGTGCATTGCCGACCTTTTAAAAGGGGATTGGGCCTCCGGTAACCTCACTCACTCAGCGAAACACAACGTAGGGGTTGTTCGGTTTCTGTGAGGCCCTAGTATCACTCCGGTCGCGCCGGTCCATTCGTGCCGAAGCATGGCTCTCCCACGTAAAATACCTAATATTTTTCCTGACAAAAATATCAATGTTGAAACCATAAGAATTCATAAAAACAAACTTGATAAACATAATCAATTTTATTTTAATAAAGGAAAAATTCAATTGCGGGCAGGATTCGAACCTGGTGGTTACACCAGACGCTTTGAATGAAATTTTTGAATTTTTCCTTTACTAAAATAACTTTATAATCTTAGCATGGAAAATGCAAAACAAAATCACAAAAAGATAATCAATTTTGCCGCTGGGTGAGTGAATTTCTACAGCAAGTTGGCTTGAAATAAACATACAACATCGTAAAATGCGCTAAAAGGTGTAATATTCAGAGGTATTAAAGTCAAATAAATACAGTTTCTTTATGATTACTTTTACCGTAAACCACTTATTTTATTTACAAATTCAAATATCAGTGTCGAAAATCTTATACTGATTGCCATTTTAATATTTATTGTGTAAATGACCAGGATACTTCAAAAAGCAAGGCTTCAGCAAAGACATAAAGTTGCCACGCGCAATGTACCAGGGCTACATAAAGGACTATGAGGGCGCCACACTGATGCACTGCGAGCTCAACCCGCGCATCGTCTACACGCAGTTCACCAGCGTCATACGCAGGCAGAAAGAGGTATGGAATATATCACTGGGGACGTGTCCTGGATTCAAGTACATTAGAGACTAGTGCCCATGACGGCAAATTTAAAGTCGGAAGGCGAAAAAAAAAATGGAAAATAAAATATCCATTTTATGAAAATTTCGATGATAGGGCAGTGTTTTTTGCAGTGCCCATGGCCGGCACTGCCGGTGACCTTTAATGCCTTTTACCACAAGACTTCTCGAGACAAAATGTAGCCTATATCTTTTCCCAAGGTCCAATTTATCGCTATGCCAAAGTTCGTCAAAATTGGCTCAGTGGTTTAGACGTGAATAGGTAACAAACAGAGTTATTTCCGCACCAATAATATTAGTATAGATATTCTTATAAAAAAAACCCTAGGCTATTCGAAATCATGTTTGAAAAAAAAAGAAGATTTATTCTGGTCGTAGAATTATTTAAATATCAAAATGTGAAAGTCATAAAAAGCAATTTAACATACATAAATATCTAGCTATCTGGACTCTCTTAGGTCTAACGATAGGTCATAAGTTTTAGCCCATGGCCACTCGAGCTAGAATGTCTATAAGTCTGAATAAAAAAACTTGATAGAGTAAAGAATTCCATACTTAACTTATTTGTTATTATTTTTAGATTGTTAAAAAGCTGATTGATATGCGACAAAAAGATGTGCGGAAAATACATCCAGGATTGACATGCTTCAAGGAAGGGGTAAGTCGAACATTTAAAAATATGTATCATCAGTTGTTACCGCAGAACCTTCATTCGAACATAGCAATAGTATTTGAACTGTTACATCTTTCCGAGGAATTTAAATGTTATTGCCTAAGAAATAGAACCGACCGCACGAAAATTCTTGTCTCGTTTGCAACCTTACAATGAAATGAAATTATATTTAATTCTGTAACTAGATTTTTAAAAGTCTATGATCTACTTGATGGCCCAGATCAGCAAGATAAGCAATGGTGTTGCTGATCTGGTATTACCGTGCGACGGGTCGTTGAGCTCCTTAAATAATGATTGAGCTACATGATGTTGACAACATTTCATTTTTTTAACACCCATATAATTTTATTTGAAACTAGATCGAAAAACAGGGTACCCATATTTTATATTTTACCGATATTCATTTTCATATCGACTGAAGTTCTTTCTATTCTAAACAGACGTAAGTGCCAAATCACGTCATTTGTACGGTTCAAAGGATTCAACGAGGATATGCCATAATTTTATGACCCCTAGTTTTACCCCTACCGTATAAGTGACGTCATCACACGTTTTTTTATTTCAATATGTTTTCTCCGAAATGAAGAACATTGACTTGTAAAAGTGTCTTTTAAAGATCTATCTACAGAATTTAATATCATTTATCAATGGTTATATTTTTTTAGCTAGATGACGTCGACATTTGCTAATTGTCAAAATGTTATAATATTTATTAGTATGTCATGAAATATGTGGTCTTTATAGGTTCGCAGCATCCCGATGGAGTGCATCCCGGGTCTGCGGGAGACGGGTTGGCGCGGCGCGGGCCGGCAGCTGCCCGACCACGAGCCCGAGCCCGACCCCGCAGCGCTCAGGAACCTGCTGCACACGGTTACTATAACCCTACCTTTTTGTTTATGGGGGAAACCTTCGGAAGGCAACCAACTGATACCTATACTACCGTGGCCACCATTAGCTCATGAAAAGACATGGCCGTGTGGGTCAACCTATCCCCCCCCCCCCCCTTCCGAAACAGCCAGTTTCAATCTATCTAGATTAATAACAATGAATGTTTGTATGTTTGTCCTCTATGCATTGCTAAACCATTCCTACTCTTACAATGAAACTTTGGTGAGTTGTTGTCAACAACTGTCCCCCGTACAATGCCTCTTTTAGTCATTGTAACGCATGACGTGAATGTCATGAATATTACAGCTAATAATATACGCATAAGTATCAGAAATCAGCAGCTAGTTCCAAATAAAGTTGGTACTAATTATAATCCTTCGCCGAAATGTTTCCTCTCTCTGGTCCAGAACCTGATGACATTCTTTCTAGAATTCCCGTCGACTAGTCGACAGTGCGTAATGGGTTTTAAAAGGTCTATTAACTGAAATAAAAATGAAATGTATATACACATAAAAATGCCCAATATGATATTGTTCATATAAAAATCGTCAGAAGGACGCATTATAAGTTTTTGTGCGCTTACAGGTGAAAAACCACACAGCAGCGTGGCCTTTCTTGAAGCCGGTTGACAAAAGCGAAGTACCTGATTACTATGACCACATCAAATATCCCATGGGTAAGTAATCACATTTAAATAACATACCATCACGCCTGTATTCCCCGAAGAGTTAGGCAAAGGTGTACACCCACAGTTCGCCGGTATGTTAAGTTCACTTAAAATAGGGGCGAGCGTAATGCCATTAACCAGACACATATCCAAACTCTGAGCTGCTACTGATCATAGAAAAACTCAATAATAATGATGGACTCGATCAGTATTATGAGCGTAACAGTCGCGCTTACGACCACGTAGATGTAGAGAATGATGTTAATATCTATGCTCAAAAATTTGATGTATTTACATGCGTGTGCGCAAATGTTATTTGGTATTCGTATACCTATATTTAGCTCACGAAATATACCGCTTGTTGTTTTAATTACATAAAAAAGAGTCTATAGTTGGTGTTCAAGTAACTTGAACAATTAATGAATGGGACGGTTAGTGTATACACGGTCTATTTTTGGGAATTAATTGCAAGAATTTATTTTACTGCCTGCCTCATTAGTCTAGTGGTTACAAGCGCGACTGTTACGTAGACTAATGAGGCAGTTCAATATAAATTTTGTTATAAATAAAAAAAGTTAAAAAATCATATCTTTTATACTGGTTTCTGACACTTACGCGAATATTAGACATTGAAATAAAACTACTTTTTACGGATTTTATCGCGTTGTATTGATATTATTTGATTCCCGACGTTTCGGATCCTTTACAGCATCCATGGTCACGGGTAGACTAAGTTGTTGGACGTCTTAATGTTACAATTACTAACAGCTACCTTACATTTTTGTTAATTATTGGCGATCCGATTCACGCAGAACGAGCTCACCGTATCCTTCGGTCTTGCAGTTTTGGGCTTGGATTTTGATTTTATGGAATCTATAATGGGGTTCCAAGCAGGTGGTAAGACCCAGCCATCTTCTCTATTGAAATTTGGATGCTTTTTAATTTCAATAGCCTCACGGATCATCCTGGGAAGGAATCGGTTTTCTTTTGCGAGGACTTGTGGTTTATCAAATCTGATGTAGTGCTGGGCCTTGTCTAGAGTATGTTCACAAACTGCTGACTTCTTGAAACGGCGGTGTTTGACATCAGCGATGTCTTCTTTTACGCGGGTCCCTATGCTTCATATCTTATCATATCTTTTATTAAAAAGTTATTTTAGTGAAGGAAAAGTTCGTCGCGCCAGAGGTTCCCAAAGTGCGCAAAGAGCTTCACAAAATAATAAATATGTATGTGCGCCGCGGACTGGAATAGATTGGGAACCCCTGGACTGCAGGGAGGATTCGAACTTACGTGTTCTGGTTCAAAACTAAGCTAAAAAAGACTACTGATAACTAATTTATTCATAGGAATTAAACTTCTTAGTTTGAAAGCACATTATGAAGCACAGATTTTTTAATTTACAAAGACCTTTTAAAGTAAAATTGTCTATGTTTCAGATCTACGCACTATGGGCGAGCGATTAAAAGCAAGATACTACGTATCAAAGCGGCTGTTTATAGCTGATATGACCAGGATATTCACCAACTGCCGACTTTACAACTCACCCGATACTGATTACTATAGGTAAGTGCAATATCATCGTAATCAGTTTATGGCAAATATCAATCAGGCGTTTGACGCCGATGTTATTGATACTAGGTCCTTCAAAAGGATCCGGCGTGTGTGTATGACAAGATGTATGAATGTGGAAGAATCAAAAGAAGTATGCAAGAATCGTAGCAAGTGGCAGTCTTTAGTTTCTGCCTACCCCCACGGGAAAAAGGCGTGAGTGTGTATATGTTACAGTTAAAACCCGTCCTTAGTTACAACGCGTTTCTAAACTAGTTTTCACTAAATGCCTTTGTTACAACTAGAATTAACTGCTGTTCAAAAATGAATATCTTTTTAGAACTAGTCCTAACTAGACAAAACGCGTTTTTACTCGAATTGATTTAGTTCAGGCAGTCAGCGATGGGGTTAGGTTTTTGGTTGTTTTTTTTTACCCGATTGCTCCAGAAGGAGGGTTATAAATATTTGAAGTAGAAAATTAAGAATCGAATTTCTCTTACCAACGTAATACTGGAATAAATCGTAATTCAAACACAATTTAATCAAATTCTGTTATTATTCGGATTCTGATACCGTTAATCTAGGCTCCTACTGTACCATTTCAACCAAAATACTTCACTGGAAATAAATGCAAGCGAATGCAATTTTTGATAACTACCAAGTTTGGAACGAGTTTCCGGTCTTTTATTTCCAGTGAAGTAGTGGTAGACGAAATAGTATCGTAGGAACCTAGATTAACGGTATCCAAATCCGAATAATGACATAATTTGATAGAATATTCTCTGGATTACGTTTTATTTCGGTATTACGTTTTTGTGGGCAATTTAAGCTCCGCCGGACCCTTAAATAACAAAGACCGTTAGTAAAAACTAGGTTTAACTAGGGGTAAACGTTTTACTTATAACCATATTTCAGATGTGCAAACACTCTAGAGAAGTACTTCCACACCAAGATGAAAGAGGCGGGCCTGTGGGACAAATGATCGGAGTTCAACTTCGACGCGTTCTTCGCGCTCGAGGTGACCGCAGACCGCGACCGCGCTGACACATGACTCGCACGGTCACCATGGATCACTCATCATCAAATAAGTGTGTTTTTACTAAACTTGCCCAGAAGGGTTATAAATAAAAAAATAACCACGTTAAATATAACACAATCTGTCATCATAATATAATGGTGTTATTTTCTATGCTCAAAAAATTGATGTATTTACATGTGTGTGCGCAAATGTTATTTGGTATTCGTATACCTATATTTAGCTCACGAAATATACCGAATGTTGTTTTAATTACATAAAAAAGAGTCTATAGTTGGTGTTTAAGTAACTTGAACAATTAATGAAAGGTACAATTAGTGCGTACATAGTATGCACTGTCCATCGTTAGGAATTAATTGCAATTGAATTTATTTTACAGCCTGCTTCATTAGTCTAGTGGTTACAAGCGCGACTGTTACACTAGCGGTCATGGGTTCGATTCTCAGATCGAGCAGTGTTATTGGGTTTTTCTATGAAATTCTCAGTAGCATCTCGGAGTCTGGATTTGTGCCCGGTTAATGGCAATAGGCTCGCCCACTATTACATGGGACCTAAACATACCGGCGAACTGTGGGTGTACATTAAAGTACGCCTCTGCTTAACCCTTCGGGGAATACAGGCGTGATGGTATGTAATGTAATGAATTTATTTTAATAGCAATTAAATTATTTTGATTGAAATTGACATCACTGCACTGGTTACACACTATTGGTCTATTTATCCTTTTCTTTCTCAAGGCGTTTACCGGGCTCTCTAAAGGATTTTAATTAATTTTTTCCTAATTATTTTTATTTTTGCGACTGGAAGCGAAAGCGTCGTTGCCAAGCATTAATTAACGCGTAAAGATGTTTTTTTTTGTCAATATTCTAAGAATAAATTGAAACATGCGGTATATTTGTGACTATCCTCTTACCCCCTTATTCCTAAACTTTCATAACTTAGCATTATTTAATAGTGGTATTACCAGACGTTTTGGAATAAACTCCTTAATTATCTTTTTGTGATTTTTTTTGCATTTTCCATGCTAAGATTATTAAGTTATTTAATAGTAACTTAGTAGCTTTACTATTAAATAACTTAATAATCTTAGCATGGAAAATGCAAAAAAATCACAAAAAGATAGTTAAAAGGTAGGGTGGCATCGTACGACACTGAACTGACTGTAATGTAAGTCGTGTCGGTTGAGAGGTAAGGTAACTTGCCTCTCATAGATGTCACCAAACGTCACCTTATGACGTAAATTCAGAATGTGAAGGCAAAATTTCAATCATGCGGGTAGGGTTCGCGGTGGCTTAGAGGTGAGAGCGTCTGGTATATCAAACCAGAAGTCGCAGGTTCGAATCCTGCCCGCGATTGAATTTTTTCCTTTACTATTAAATAACTAAACTCCTTAATTGTTAAGGATAAAAAAACTAATTTAGGTAACTGCTGGTTTACTATATAGATTTAGTAAATTAAGGTACGATTTCCACCGACCGAATCGCGTCGGGCGCACTTTCTACCTGGTAAAGTTCAAGTTCAAATGTTATTATTTCAAAGAAGCGTTTATGAAACGTTAATGATTCTAGTTGCGCGGTTCCAAAAATGTTGATCCTATGGAGAATAATCCGGCAAGAAACTCCATGGAGCTCCATTGTACTACAATCTTCAAGTAGGTACTATAATGCAATAACAGGATGTACTGACATTAATTTAATGGCCAAGTTGGAAAGGAACAAAGAAATTGAAGCGTCTTAAAAAAAAAATTAAAAGCAACTTGTTCACTTGGTTTAGCAAAATACAACGTTGTGTTGGGAATATAAACTTTATATTTACTCTATCAACACTTAAATTTCCTTTACCGTGTAGAAAGTGCGCCGGTCGATGTAAATCCTACTTAATGCTTTGTATAATTGTATATATTAAAGCCTAAGTTTTTTTAACGGTACAGCGAATCGTCGCAATTTTTTTATTTACAAATGGGTGTATTATTGTATATAGGAAGGTTTAGTGGCGGTTTTCCTACTTAACCCATTCATTGCCATCCTAGAAATTCAGTACATTACCGCCATCCCACCCTAGAAAATGCACATCATTAGAAACATTTTTTATTGTCTTTTGGCGAGATATTTAAGTTTGAAATCATGTTTAAGTTTGGCATTTGATTAAAGATATTTCGGACGCCGATGGGCGGCATCAGCGGCTCAGCATTGAATGGATTAAATAGGTTTTTATTCGTTACGTATAACATCGTTAGTGTAATATCGTATAGTGTATAATGAAGTGTGCAAGTCTTTTTTTACTTGCTTATTTTATTGTGAGGGTGTGTATCATATTTATACACTTTTTCTTTTAGCAAAATATTTTTTTAGGTTCAAATTCTTTCATTTCCAGAGATAAGTATTGAATTGACTTATGTACTGTTCCTGGAATGTCTGTCTGTATTATATTAGATTGAATACTAATAAAGATAATCAATGCCAATTAGATTAAATCAATAAATTGCTTAGATGGTGTATTATTTGTAGTATAAACTTGTGATTCCACTATTTATGTAGTATAATTAACTGTGTCATTAGTTGGTGGTTTTAAACCCGACTGCTACACTAGGTCCTGGGTCCGATTCCCAGGTAGAGCAGTAGAAGCTCGGAGTTTGGATTTGTGCTCGGTTAATAGTAATGTGCTCGCCTCCTATTATATGAGGCAAAAATACCGGCGAACTGTGAGTGTACATTAGTAGGTACATCTCTGCCTAAGCCTTCGGGGAATACAAGCGTGATAGTATTTTATGTATGTTTAATCTAATAGAAGTAATCTTTGTGCTGATTGTTTAATTTTCCGATTTTTTAAGTGAAATAAAGTAAATATTAAAATATAGTAAATAATCATCTTGTTCCAAAAGATCTTTTTTTATAGCTACTTTCTTGTATATAGTGTATTGGCGATTCTGTTTCTCACGTTTAGAAGTCAATAAAATATGTTTTGTAAGACTAAACTTGTTTCTTTCGATAATGTCATCAAACTAAATCAAATAAAAAAAGGAAAAAATTCACGATGGATGTAATCGAAAAAAGATATACTTACCTGTTTTTTTAATCCCCGACTTCGATAAACAATAGAAGTAATTCGCAAACGATATCGTTACATCGTATATTCATTTGGCCAATAAGGCTTTTATTTGCCTTCGCAAACAATATTCGACTTATAATTATGAGGGTATTGAGAAAAAAAAACAGTCTCGTCCTCGCCCTTGTGTACGCTTTTTAAATTTTCTATAAGTGAAAAGCAAAGCAAAGTGCAAGCTACGAGGCCAGAGCTCCGGCTACCGAATATTCGACCCATTATCGCGTTACATGACGCGATCAGTTTGATTTGAATATTTGCGCGGTGAACGAGATCGGAAATATTCGGGCGCGTTCGGGTATTATCGTACGTGAGCGGAGAGCGGGACGACTCGGAGGCATTAGAGTGTTATCAAACGTGTCAGTACTAAACTAATTAATAAACTACACATTTTTGACGTGCGATTATAAAAATAAACTGTGTCCATAAACTATTGTGGTGTTGAATTTTAATATTACCTGAATCCGGCCAGATACTGAATTACTATCCGGTATCCGGTCGGATAGTGAAAATAAGGCCGGATAGACCGGATACCGGATAGTTACCGGATACCCGATTCATCTCTAAAAAATATTTTATTAAAAAGATATTAAATTATCCTACATTGTGCTGTGTAGGTACCTAATGTAATTATGTAATGCCTGCAAAGGCGCATATATTTATATCAAATTACGTGAAGTTCTAATGCATTCAAAATGTGCAACATATATTTGATTTCTAATAATAATGCGCTATCTGCAATGAACGATTAAATTATTATCTTATAATAAAAGATATAGTTTTAATCGTATACTAGTCTTATATTTCTCTAAACGTAGATGTAGGTACCTATTCTAGTATTGATAGGTATTTTCATAATAAAAGACAGATATCAATACTGTATTGGTTTTTATTTCAACACAATGCTGTTCAAACGTGCAGTTACGCAGAACGCTCGAACTTGAACAAGAATGGGAATGCAAACATCTTTACACAAATTATCTGTTAAAAAGTACATACCAGTCTCCTTGTTTTATATAAAAATCCAATGGATTTAAGTACCTTCTGTCTATTTTCGTATATAATAACTTAAATGCTTACTTATAATACCTTAAAGTAACATGTTTTTTATTTCATTAAGTTATAAACAGTTTGAACGAATTAAGTCGCTTTTAAATACAATTTGGATGAACACAATGCATTTGATTACAAGAGATTGTCGCAAAAGACGCGCTCCACCGATCTTAACTCCTATTTAAACAAGATGTGTTTATTTCTAACTTGAACTCACTTTATTAAGTTGATTGTATATTCGATTCTAAATCCATAACAATAATTATGAAGCATACCTACTTAATATATAAGGGAAGACCAGAATCGGACATACAATCAGCTCATTTATATATTGCCTTTAGTTCAAGTGTACTTCGAGACCTTAACTTCATACTCAGCCTCGTACTTTAATTTCTATCAAACTATTAAATCATAAATAACTGAATTTAAAAGCGACATTATCCTCAGACTAGATTTTATTAACTACATATTTTCGGAGTCACGAAATTAGTGTTTTTAATATTGTAAAAAAAATTAACATTGCACCATTTGGAAGTACGTACACCAAATATTTGTTCCAAAGGAACTTTCGCTAAGTACATTATGTACAATTTAAGTTTTCACTAATGCGAATTCGGTTGCGATATGGCCCCTTTTACACGTCTATATGATTATAGTCTTTCAGTTACTGAACATTTATAGCTTACATTATGGCTGACAAATGTAGAAAACTCTTACGTCTAAATCATAAACTTATGTCTGCCAACTAAGATTAATAAAGCAGCCCATACAAGGAGAGACAATTTAGTAGAAAGATTACTCTCTGCTTCATTTTAACACCTATTTACACGTATACAATCATGTTATGGCTTGAAACAGTGTCAAAATATAGCACTGCGGAACCGTATTATTTTGTTAGTTATTATCATATGGACGGATACCCTTAATCCCAAATACGAGTTAGAATTATAAACAGAGGGCCACCACAACGACTAATTAGTCACACTTGTTGAAAATTATTGCAGAGTTTAATATAGGATACGATTAACTTATGAGATCATGAACCAATCAAAATAATATTAAGTACGACATTTTGATTGATTTCAAATAAAAAGGTCGCTTCAAATTTGTTGCTTTTACAAAAGTTGTGTCGTAGCGAGAGGTCTCAAGCGTTAGGAAGAACACTTATTTCGTTGACTAGGCGGAGTTGCGGTGAATATCCATATACGCTATACGTCCTTACTTACGAACAATATCACTTGTCATCCACCTTACAACGAGCGTCACAATCACTGGAGGTACCGAATGTTTTAATGTTAACGTTGAGTATTTAGTATAGATATGAACACATCTGTCAGTGAGCACGCACTAGGTGACCGCGAACGGTACGCGGCGGTGTTGGCTCTCTCGTGCTGCGCAGAGCTCGGCCCGGCCGTGACCGCGGGCGGTACGCGGCGGTGTTGGCTCACTCGTGCTGCGTAGAGCTCGGCTCGGCCGAGACCGCGGGCGGTACGCGGCGGTGTTGGCTCACTCGTGCGGCGCAGAGCTCGGCCCGGCCGGTTCCGTGCGCGAGCCCGATGGCGACGACGTGCACGACCTGAAATGTTCAATATAAGTAAACTGTTTCCCGCGGGTTTACTTGCATCCCGAAGGACTTTTCGACACAAAAGGGAGTTCAAATGTTTTCATATCAAATAAGCTTTTTCAAACGTTTATAAAACATTATGATTCTAGTTGCACTGTTCCAAAATGTTGATCCTATGCAGAAGAATCCGGCAAGAATACCCATGGACACTATTAAAATAAAAAGCCTAAGTCCTTCTCTGAAGGCTATCCTAACTCTATCTTTACTTATACCAAAATTCATTAAAATTGGTTCAGCGGTTTAGGCGTGTAAAGTAACAAACAGACAGTTTCTTCCGCATTTACAATATATTGAGATGGATTTAATATTATGCCTGTTATTTATTGTTTTATGAATATTCAAAATAACAATCTACTTTCAGATCTTGCGCTTATTTTGTTACGTTGTTTATTATAATCATAATAACCTGGCGGCGTGTTGGTGGCGCGGGGAGTCGCAGGCGCGTGCCAGCGAGGGCACGAGCTCGTCGGGCGACGAGGCACGACTGCTGCGCTCGCTGCCCGCCTCCTCGTACGAGTTGTCGCTCGTCAACTAGAAATACATTGACAACACTATGATAAAAGTCAGATGAGTCTAACATAAAGAAATAAAGTATATTTTGCTGTGGAAAATTGTGTTCTGAAATTCTGAATAGTTAGTAATAAAGATTAGTGATATCGATAGGTACTGTATTATACGGTATATTGCTAAGAGATAATAATTATAACATCACATACAAGTATTCCCGGAAGGGTAGGCAGAGGTGTACTACCTACTGGGCTCTGCTGTACACCCCCAGTTCCCCGGTATGTTTAAGTCCTATATAGTCTTTTAAAATAGGACGAACCGATTGCCATTAAACGGGCACAAATCCCAAACTCCGAGCTGCTACTGAAAATTGCATAGAAAAACACAATAACACTTTGCTCCAGGTCGAGCGACCCCGGTCTCTAGCGTAGCAGTCGCGCTCAGCAGGCTTACTCTTGAAAACAATACAATACCAATCCAAACGTGATCTGATTCCAATGTCAATTTAGCTGTCGGGCGATTTCGTAATCTTGAGCACAAATCCGTTAACCTTGTATCGGCATCCCTGATTGGCCAATGGTTGCGTCGTTTCCCAGTCCTATTTAGTTCACTCAATCACCGCGCAATTTTGAAACAATTTGGCGGTAGTCTCGGATTCAAGAGTACGAAACTTGACGAAACGGAATCGGAATTGAGTTCAAGAGTAAGCCCCCAGAACCACTAGGCTAATGAGACAGTTTGAGGTTTTTTTACTTGTAAAGTGAAAATGACTACATAAATAGAACCGGATCTCGATAGCTAACAATACTGTCACGGGTCGGACAGGGTGTTATAACCACAGAAAAAAGAATAGGCGGTAGCCTAATGGCTAGGGCGTCGGACTTGTGATCATGTGGTTGCCAGTTCGAAACCCACCCATTGCAGTACCGACGTGAACCCCGTAATACAAGCATTTAGCTTAGCTCGAGGGGTTACCAAGAATACTTGTAGGTAATGCGACCCACGTAGCTAGTAAGCTTTTTAAAACAAAAAAAAAAATTAATGTTCTGTGGTTCTAACACATTGTGTAACTTACGAGTGTGAGCGGGTGCCGGTTCCTGGCGGGCGAGAGCGCGCGGCTGCGAGCCTCCTCCACTTCCAGCTGCAGGATGCTCTCTTGGCTGCCCGTGAACTGCACCACAAAACTTATTGTTAAGGAATAATATATAATGCACATTTTTTCTTAAAAATAGAATACTGTTTTAAATACTATATAAATATTTTAAATATATATAATAACTGTTTTAAATAATATATAATGATTTATTTTTCCTATAAAAATATTTTTTTTTTGTATAGGTATATTTGTCCTACAACTTGTATGTGTATCATTGTAAATATAAGATGGTTAATAAATAAAATAAATAAATATGTAGGTACGTATCTGTCGATGACAACATAAAAATATGTTCCATCAATTTATTTTGTTTACAGCTGCTGTTATGTGTAATTTTTCCAAAAAAAGCGGGTGTCGCGTTTTTATGGACACTTATAGGTAAATAAACATGCCCTATGTGGGGGGGGGGACTCTACAAATATATAAAGCGTGAAGAAAGTGAAAAACACTGTGGATGTTACCACACATTACCAAGGTCCACCCAGAATGAGATCTCTAAAGAAGCGCTCGACAACATTTCATTTTTCAACAATCAAAATATATGGTTTATTATATTTATACGATAGGTACCCATATTTTTTATTTTCCCGATATTCAATCATTTTACATATTTTATTTTCGACTTTGAAGTTCTTTCTATTCTAAACAGACGTAAGTGCCAAATGACGTCATTTGTACGGTGAAACGGGTTAAACGGTGAAATAACATAATATTTCTGACCCTTCCAAAAATTATCCTATTTTAGTTTGGCATAGAATCTATCATAATTATTCATATATTACATTACCTATTTCGTTGTTCATTTACGTAATCACACGTTTTTGATTTTTTTTTTCTCCGAAATTAAGAAATATAAAAAATAAATAAAAATATCTTTATTTGTGATTTTTTTCAATTTTCTCATGGTAAGATTAGAAAGTTTAAGGATAAATTTTTTGGAACGCAGGATAGGAAAATTAAGAAACGGTATTTTTGGTTCGGTTTCGGTGGCTTAATAATTTTGAAATATTTTCGATTACATAGGTACATATAGTTAAAGGATAAGCAATAATGACTCTTAGTGTGTGAAATATAAGAATGATAATGTTGAGTTGTATAACTTACAACAAAGCCGTAGTATTTGAGTATGTCCATCTTGCACATGGGGCAGGTGCGGTGCTCCAACAACCACGGATCTATGCAGTTCTTGTGGAAGTCGTGTCTGTAATACATCACACATTACAATTACATACATTACAACTTAATACATAAGATAAATGTATGATTTAGGTCATATATGTACGTACCATAACGCCTGAAATTCCCCGAAGGATTAGGCAGAGGCGTACTAATATACACCCACAGTTCGCCGGTATGTTTAGGTCCCATGTTATAGGGGGCGAGCCTATTGCTGATCAATGATTGACCTGGGAATCGAACCCATGACCTCTAACGTAACAGTAGCATTCAGGACCACTAGGTTAGTCTAGAGATAACCCCCATGTTTCATTATGGGATGATAACAGGCGTACGCTTTATTGGAAATATGTATTTATGATTAAACACAATACTGACCTACAAGGAAGAGATCTAAGTGTCTCTGACACTTTGTAAGGTTCTATACAGATGGCGCAGCATTCGCCGTCACCTTGGACTTCCTGTAATGTATATATAGGACATGAAATTATACAAGAATACATAAAATAAATAAGTAAACATATATCTCTGTCATAATGCATATTCATAACTGAATTAAAAACTGTTTAAATAGTAAAACAAAATAAATCTAACTTTACTACAAACTGTCAAATTTCCCCAATGGATAATAAACTCTATAATTTGGAGATTAAATTTAAAATCGATCGAAGAAATTTGACAGTTTTGGATACCATGACGGGTTGACCGTTCAAGGTAAATATTATTTGCATAAATAAATTATAAAAAAAAAAAAATTAGCTCACCCTATCTTCAGTCTTTAAACTCTTAACAGGTATTTTGGATAATGCCTTCTTAGCTGCACAACATAGACGTTTCTGAAATAAAAAAAACATTGAAACAAAACTATTTTTTACGGATTTTATCGCGTTGTATTGAATTAAATAATATCAATAAATAATAATAAATATTAATTATTAATAATTTATAATAATAAATAATAATAATAATAATTAATTAATAATAATAAATATTAATTATTAAATTAAACGGGATTAAGACTGAAGACTGCCTCTAGTGGTCCCAAAGCGGTCCCACTGTTACGCTACAGGTCCTGGGTTCGACCCCCAAGTCGAGCAAAGTGTTATTGGGTTTTTCTATGAAATTCTTAGTAGCAGCTCGGAGTCTGGATTTGTGCCTGGTTAATGACAATAGGCTCGCCCCCTATTACATGAGACCTAAAAATACCGGCAATCTGTGAGTGTACTACATTAGTACGCCTCTGCCTAACCCTTCGGGGAATACAGGCATGATGGTATGTTATAACGCGATTAATTTTCAGAAACCAGTATTATAAAAAACTTATTAGGTTAACCAAACACTAATGAAAAATTATGTTAGAGACATAACAACTGAAGTCTCAAGATGACAACGCGCTAGTGATACCACTGGTGTTGCATACATCTATAGGCTGCAGTTGCCGCTTACCATCAGGCGGCTCGTATGTTTGTTTTTCATCTTATTTATATTCTTATATTTTTTTTAAAGTTGCTTCTTAACGATATTCTAATACTGCAAGCCATAGTAATATTTGTTGTATGCAGGAATCGAACCCGCTCCCCTTTACATAGTAGAAAATTGGTCAACCACTACGCCAGTCGTGTCATCAAATTAAATTTATTTTATTTTAATTTGGTGGTAGGACCTCAAGAGGTCTAACTGGCTGGCGACCACCCTTACGTCGGAGTCTGTCGTAAAGCACCTTGGTGTGTGTTTCGACTATTGCGCGTGAGAGCCAGTTCCCCCTCGGTTACTGCGACTCTGGCAGTCTACAGTCCGTAGGGGCTATTAAAGGTCTGGTGTTGCAGGTGTCCATGGGCGGCGATGAGTAAGTACTTACCATCAGCTCCTTTGTCGACGTGATCCATATTAAATTGTTTATTAAGGGTTCGGCGGAGCTTGAATTGCCCACAAAAACTTAATACCGAAATAAATCGTAATCCAGATACTATTCTATCAAATTATGTTATTATTCTGATTAGGATACCGTTAATCTAGGTTCCTACGGTACTATTTCGTCTACTACTACTTCCACTGGAAATAAAAGACCGGAAAATCGTTACAAACTTGGTAAAGTTATCAAAAATTGCATTCGCTTACATTTATTTCCAGTAAAGTATTTTGGACGAAATGGTAAAGTAGGAAACTAGATTAACGGTATCGGTTGGATTCCGATACCGTTAATCTAGTTTCCTACTTTACCATTTCGTCCAAAATACTTTATAATAACAGAATTTTATTAAATTGTGTTTGAATTATGATTTATTTCGGTATTACGTTTGTAAGTGAAATTCGGTCCGCCGGACTCTTAAGTTTGTGATACTCACAGAGAGTCTGTCTTTGGCATGTATATATCTGAAGCGTTGTATGTAGTAGAAGACCAGCCAGGCTAACGAGATCACCATCAGCACGATGAAGGATATCGACACGAACAGCACAGACGTCCTGCAACAAAGCGACGCCTTCTTATTGACGAAAATGACTTTAGAGTTGGTAGAACTCTAGTGGTGAGTTTATCTCATGATACTATTACCAATTATTCTACTGGTAAACAAAAATGTGGTAACATTATTCGGTTCTACCCTATTTTAGAACCCAGTTGCCACCAAGGTCGCCGCTAACCATCAGGCGACGTTGAAGGATTGCTGCAGGAAATGCAAATCCTGTATGTAATAAAACTGTCATTGTTGTGGCAAATGTTACCAATCGTATAACCATGACAAAGGTAAGGGAAAGCAAGTGCTGTTTTTAGTCGGCACGAGCTTGGAATGCCAAAAAATCCTTACGCACAGAGAAAATAAATTGTAGCAAGTGTGTATGTAGGGACATTCTTGAGTCACTGAAGTCTGGCTTTGATGTATCAATGATATGTTTAGTTGTCTAGTATCTTTGTTATCTATTTATGTCTATAGTAGGTAATGTTCTTGTACAAATAAGTATGACATGTGTGGCATTGCCATTTTAAGTAAGCCTACACAAGTTGATTGCAAAGGATTGCCTTTGGTTGTATGGAAAAAGAATGTATAAACACCAGATTGGTCCTAAGCTGATATTATTTCTACTTTGTTTTTATCCGTTCGTCAATTCAAATGGGAGATTGCAAATTGTCGACATAGACACCTTCAATTATTCAGTATAAACTGACTTAGCATTATATATAATAAGCATCCGTACAATGAGATAACTGCTTATTCTGGAGGTGTAGGTAGGCTTCATCTGTAGCCGTGCGTATAGAGTACAGACAAGATGAGTAAGACAATACCTACTTGTCATTATAAAATTCAACAATTGGAACTAATGTTTTACAACTTTTTGGATAACTTGATAAGTACCTACCTAGTCGTCTTCCCATATTTACGATTTTTTTGTTGTTATTAAATTAAATACAATGAATATAACAATTATAACAGAAATTCACATGACGTAACATTATGTGTTGTTGGGTAAAAAATATACTTTAACATTTATAGAAATAATTAAGTATTCCTAATGCTAAAATTGAATCTTTTTATCATATAGGTAGTTATTTTTTGTAGGACAACAGGGTAATTTTAGCACTTTACATAACTAAACAATTTAACTACTTGTAACTATTTTCAGATGAGATAATTACAGTACCTACGTAACCTACTACTAAAAACAATCATGGTAGGTACAACTTCACATCATTGTAACTTCTGTTCAAGAATATAATAATTACCTATGTTTTTCTTACGTCCCTAAGACACCACCTTAAGTGGGAAGGTACTCAAAAGTAACAAATCAAATACTTTAGGACACTGAAGGTACATTTGCTGGTTTGTGCTGGCATTAGGCGTCGTGGTTGCCGCTTAACCATCACGTGGACCATATGCTTATTTATTTATCATAACACAATAAATAGACAAAACAAATTGATAGACATAACTGTCAACAGAATTCCAAAGGCAGAATGACGATTTTAGCGGTAATAAAATAGGGTTCAGAGGCTCTACAGAAAGATGTTATTACGATAATTTTGCGACTGAGTGAGAGAGATGCAGCTCTATACATTAAATAGCGCCATCCCATTCTTATAACCTAACAATGATCGAAAAACCACGTGGTCAAGTTGTCATACTATACTCAGAAGAATGACAGACAATACTACACATACTTGTTAATGTTGTTGCTGACGTGGGCGAAGGTCCTCCCCTTGATGATGGCGACCATGACCCTGGTGCCGTTGTCCACCAGCCGGGCTATCTCCTCGCCCTTCCACTTGTACGTGAACACCGCGCTTATGTTACCTGCAACAAAAAAAAACTTACTTAAAAATCATAATAATTTTCTGAAGGATTCGACGAAGTTTGACAGTGCTGTATGTTATAAGCAATTTAGGGAGAACCTAATAATAATAATGATAAGCCTTTATTGTTCCTATATTCATAACATTCCATAAACATAACATATATACTGTCCCACTGCTGGGCACGGGTCTCCTCTCAGAATGAGAGGGATTAGGCTATAGTCCACCAAGCTGGCCTAGTACGGGTTGGCAGACTTCACACGCCGTCGAGAAAATCTCTTAAGAATGCAGGTTTCCTCACGATGTTTTCCTTCACCGTTTAAGCGCGTGATAATTAACTATTTAATATGCACATGACTTCGAAAAGTCAGAGGTGCGTGCCTTCGAAATCGAGACCTTTGACTTAGCGGTCCAAAGGTCATACCACTAGGCTATCACTGCTTAATATACCATCACGCCTATGTTCCCTGAAGGATTAGGCAGAGGTGTACTACCGTACACCCACAGTTCGTCGGTATGTTTGGTCCCATGTAATAGAAGGAGAGCCTATTGCCATTATTGCACAAATTCCAAACTCCGAGCTGCTACTGAGAATTTTACAGAAAAATCCAGTAGGTACTACTTTACTAGACCTGGGAGTCCCACCCAAGACCTCTAGCGTAGCAATCGCGCTCAGGACCACTAGGCTAATGAGGCAGTTAAAGGAGTCTGTGAAACTGGACTCGTCACAAAGGCAGTAGGATTAAATTAGAAGTTGTTTGTGTGCGAGTTTCTTCGTACACCTGTACCTAATGCTGTAATACTACGTGGCATAGTTTACGACGATAAGATAATAAATAATTTTACGTGCGCGGGCACCGATAACGAGTTTACCAAGCGTCGTAAACGCAGCTGACGCAATTATAGAAACTTTTACGATTTTGACCTAAGTATTTTACCAAAACGAAATTAATAAGCTTTTCACCTAATAATCTATAGGTATGAATGACTAGCTTCTGCCCGCGACTTTGAATGGACTTCATAATTGGGACCGACCTGGATAAAAACCAGACTATAATCTATCTCTGTGCAAAATTTCATCCAGATCCGTTTATCTGTTCTGGCGTGAAAGAGTAACATGGTGTTGCAAGCGTCCATAGGCTACGGTAACCGTTTACCATCGGGCGGGCCGTATGCTTGTTTGCCACCTTAATGGTATAAAAAAACAAATAATATATATAATATTGCAAACTTTTTTCGGCAACTTATAGTTCTTAAGAGCAGTATTATTTTATCATCTGTATTAGCTGTATAAAGTAGCATCTTTATTCTAAAATAAGTTTATATTAAATTATTCGTAAAAACCTATAATTGGCTTCCTGTTACATAAATTTAAATTTACTTGTATTTAGTTAGTAGCTGTAGGTTTTCCAAATAATAAATAAATAAACTGCTGGACCAATTTGGTTATTTTTATAGCCAGGGTAGGTACCTAAGGATGTTATGAAAAGAAAATTTTTGAAAGTTTCGCGGAAAATTAACAAATTCGGGAACAACTTAAAATGTCCTTTTTTGATGGGATTTTTCCATGATTTGAAATTTGGACAGGCCATATGTAAATAGTGTTTTATAATTTTAATTTTCTTTCATAAAACCATGTAAAGACGACAAAAAAATGCCAAACCGGTCCATTCGTTCTCAAGTAATGATGACCTTTCGTACACACAGCACTTGATTTTTATTTATTATAGAAGACTAGCTTTTTGCCCGCTACTTCGTCCGCGAATAGTTACTTTGTTCCATATGAACTTTCATCCCCTATTTTATCCCCTTGGGGATAGAATTGATCAAAATCCTTTCTTAGCGGATGCTTACGTCATAACATCTACCTGCATGCCAAATTTTAGCCCGATCCCTCCAGTGTTTTGGGCTGTGCGTTGATAGATCACTATGTCAGTCAGTCAGTCAGTCACCTTTGAGTTTTATAGACATTTACATTAAAAAAAACTATTTATAGGTACTATACAGCTGAGTGGCAAGTTCACAACATGTGCAGTTCTATTCTACTTCTAATGTGATCATCTCGGTCGGGTTTCAGAGTCAAGGCGACCACACGTGTATTGGCAGATTATACAATTACAGCAGCTAGTCTTGACGTAAAAATAGATCGAATGGTTCAGGGTTAAACGTGCATAATATATTGATGATTCATGTCTGTCGACTTTCCTCGCAATTCGTAAGCACACTACACGGGTCGATTCCCGGGTTAAACAGTGTTAGGGGTTTTGTCTATGAAATACGTAGCAGCTTGATGTTTGGATTTGTGCCCTGTTAATTACTGGCAATAAGTTTGCCCCCTTTTACATGAAGGAGTAAACATACTAGCTAACTATGGGTAACAGCTGTGTACCACCTATGCACAATTCTTCGGAAATATTTTTTTTTGTTTTATAGGATAGGGGGACAAACGAGCAGACGGATCGCCTGATGGTAAGCGATTACCGCCGTCCATGGACACCCGCAACACGAGAGGAGTCACAAGTGCGTTGCCCGCCATTTAAAAGGGGATTGGGCCTCCGGTAACCTCACTCACTCGGCGAAACACAAAATAAGCGTTGTTTGACGCTGGTTTTCTATGAGGCCATGGTATTACTCCGGTCGAGCCGGGCCATTCGTGCGGAAGCATGGCTCTCCCATGTAATAAAAAAAATAATGATAGGCTAATCGTTTTCTATTTCATTCGTTCTCAAGATTCGCAAGTGAATGTCATTTAGCAAACAAGCGAGCTAATTACGGTCGTCAAACGTTTGATTAATATTTGTGCTTAGAAGTTAATGAACATTCGCATCCTAAAAGCACGTTGGTACAGTGCTCTCAGTATAACTTTGCAAGTAGTGGTGCAAAAGGTGCAAAACTGAACTAATTTAAAACGATTTATTATTTGATTTTGGAAGCCGAGCCGCCATAATAATACAATAGACCACCATTTTAAAGTAAGACCATAGACAAAACAGATCGAATTTGAATTTCGAAAACTAAACGAAGCATTCAATTTAATAAAAATTGGAATAGATTTTTTATCTTGATTTACTTTACCCTGAGACTTTACACAAACAACCAGCAACATTGTTATCTCTTGTCACACTCATGTTAAAATTGTGGTAGCAACCGTACTGTGCTGTCGTTATGAACATTATTGATACAAGTGTTTTGATTATATTATTCGGATAGTTACATAAATTATTGTGAATTAATTATTATTTAGTGACATCGTAGTGTAAGTAAATATTGCACTGGTCCAATACCCACTGGTTACCATTGTACAGGTAAGTTATTTTCCACTCGACAAATATAATAGTTTGTGGTAATATTTCAAACCAGCCAAGGTTTATTAACGTTATTTTCCATCAAGATTGGCATCACACCATCAGTATTCTTTAAGCTGTATATAACAACACACGTTTTTCTTTTGTTTTAAATTATTTCATGCAGTTTAGGAGTAAGTAATTTTGTAGGGTAAATACGGTGCTTATAAAGTGTAAACTCCAGATAGTGTACTAACTTGAAAGTAAGTACAGCCTCTTTGTTTAATAGATACAAAAATTGTGAACTAAGGGCTGTATTAAGATATTGATATAGATAAGAGATAGCTGCGTTGAGATATTAGTTATTATATTTTTTTATTTTATATATAACTAGCGACAGCGGGTGAACTGACGACACGTTTGGCGTAGCGGCTGAGCGATCGGCTTCTGCGTCACGTGTTGTGGGTTCGATCCCCACACGGAGCAAATATTTGTATGATCTACAGGTAGTTGTTTCGGGTCTGGGCGTTTGTGTATGTGAGAATTTGTGTTTGTAAACGCACCCACGATACAGGAGAAAATCCTAGTGTGGGGCAACGTTTTTAAAATAATAATAATAATAATAATAAAAAAACTCGCCCGCGGTTTCACCCGCGTTGCCCGGTGCCGTTTTTTGCATTTTTTTTGTCGATAAAAACCTTCCTCAGAGTTCAAGGAATAAATTAAAAAAATACCCGAATTGGTCCAGCTGTTTTCGAGTTTTGCGCTTAGTAACATTTTTTGCGATTTATTTTGTATTCATATAGATATCATTAAAAGTGTTCAACTGCGAACAACTGTCAACTTTTTTATATTGTTATACGCAATAGCGCATGAAGACGTAGTCCTAGTTAACTTGCTTACAAAACTAACCGAAACACAATACAAAATTGAATATCAGAAATATCAGTATCTTGATCCTCAACCATCATCAATCATCAACAAATGAGAGTCAGTTAGGATATAGTTTAAAAAAAAATGTTTTACATTAATTTATTTTTTAAACATTAAAGATAACCTAGTAAGTAAAGCGACCAAAAGAAAATCTATTAATTCTTTAGTTCCTGCCAAATTATTGTTCCCCATTTAGGGAGACGAGCCTGAACATAAACTTAGACGTCTAATGTGGAAATTTAATCTATATTTGACATACTTATGGAAGCAGAAGTTTACGCTTGAAATAGGGTTGCCAACCGTACTATAATAAATAGTATTGTACTATATTTCGGGTCTGTGTACTATATACTGTTGAAGAAATATATAGCACGCAAAAATACTATTTTCCAGTTAGAAGAGATTTTTTGTTACATCGAAACTAATAACAATCGAACCCCTCATACATTCAGTAAAATACTATATTTTATTGTAATGTACTATATTTTTATAAGGTTATTCTGAAAAATACTATATCCGGCCGAAAAAATGTTGGCAACCCTAGCTTGAAATCGTATGAGTATGAACCTTAGTTTACAGCATTGTGCCACATTCAAACAATGTTCAAATGATATACTGGTTTCTGACACGAATATTTGATATTAAAATAAGTATAGTCTACAGTCGACCCATGGATGCTGTAAAGAATCCGAAACGTCAGAAATTAAATAATATAATACGAGCAAGAATGCAGTGATAGCCTAGTGGTATGACCGTTGGACTGCCAAGTCAAAGGTCTCGAGTTCGAACCCAAGGCACGCACCTCTGACTTTTCGAAGTCATGTGCGTATTAATAGTTAATTATCACGCGCTTAAACGGTGAAGGAAAACATCGTGAGGAAACTTGCATGCCTGAGAGGTTTTCTCGATGGCGTGTGAAGTCTGCCAACCCGCAGTAGGCCAGCAGGGTGGACTATATATAGCCTAATCCCTCTCATTCTGAGAGGCGATCCGTGCCCAGCAGTGGGACAGTATAATCGATAGATTATGTAGGCGATTGAATCCGTAAAAAGTAGTTTTATTTCAATGTTTAAATGAACTGACAAAAATGTTTAAATTGCGCTCTATCATTACAGGTTCGTCATCTCATGCTGATTTACGTAGTATTTATTTTTAACCTAATCTATTAGGTATACTTTGTCCTAGAACCTAGAAGACAACCCTATAAAGATAATATTTTGTATATTATTACAGAAACGCATTAAGAATGAATGAAATAAATGAAGATTTACAGTGCAGAGTGGTAACAAAAGACGGTCCAATATGCGGGTATATTGATAAAACGGAAGAGGGAACTTTATATATATTTAAAAGTATACCATATGCTAAACCACCACTGGGCAATTTGCGTTTTTTGGTAAGTTTAATCACAAATTAACTCTCAGATGACACAAGCTTTATTAATTACCATGTTTGTTTTTTTCCCTTACGTTCTATTTAGAAATTAAATTCTAACTTTCAATATTTTACCGTTATCTAAGGGTCCGGCGGAACTTGAATTGCCTACAAAAACGTAATACCAAAATAAATCGTAATCTAAACAATATTGTTTCAAATTATCATTATTTCACTTCACTGGAATTTATAGAATGAAATTAATAATCTACCTCTAGATTATTTCTCCTACTGGAGATTGAAATTTGACGTAAGATCCATAGAAATAGTGTCTAATTTTTATCTCCAGCAGCGAAATGAATCGAAAGACAGATTCAATTTCGGTAGATTTTGACCTTAAAACAACAAATTCATGATGACATCTAGCAGTGTCTTGTGCCCAAGAAGAATGGTTTTTCTATTGTAACTATATTTTTTTTTTTACTGTGTGTTTTCAGCCACCCTCTCCAACTCAGTCATGGACAGAAGTTATTGATTGTACTAAAGATGCACCTATACCGATGTATTACGAGACGCGTGACTTGATAACTGGTTGCGAAGATAGCCTTTATATTGAAGTCTCTAGTCCAAATATTCAGCCTGATAAACCCATGCCTGTCATGTTTTGGATAGGGGGATTTGGGTATGGGTGTGTTATGGACCACCACTTTGATCCAACTTTAATCAATACCGAAAACATTGTATTTGTACGATGTGGCTACAGGGCAGGACCCTTTGGTTTCCTCTCGACTAATGACTACATAGCACCAGGAAATTGTGGACTAAAAGATATAGTTATGGCTCTAAAATGGGTCAAAAATAATATTATAACCTTCGGCGGTGATCCAAATAATGTCACAATCTTCGGTAGCTCTTCAGGTGGAGCAATTGTTCATTTAATGATGTTATCGCCAATGGCAACGGGACTCTTCCACAAGGCTATTATACAAAGCGCCAGTGCATTGAATAATTGGTCCTTGGCTAAAAATCCCTCACACGGTGTAATGGAACTAGCGAAAGAATTAGGGATTAAGAAATCTTCTAAAGCCGAAATAATTGAAGAGTTACGGTCCATACCGGCACCAGACCTTATTGCAGCATACCAGAGCTTGGATATAAAAGCAAGTAAAGGGACTCAAAATGACATATTTGATGCTATCTTCAAGCCCTGCATTGAAGTTGATCTGGAAGGGCAACCAGCATTTCTTACAAAAAGTCCTATTGTAATACTGAAATCTGGCAATTTTAATAAAGTGCCTTGTATTATTGGTAGTAATAATATAGAAGGTGCTGTGTTACAGTACGCCGTAAAAGATTTTTATTCTGATTTTGAAAAATATAACAAAAATGTCAATCTTCTTGTACCAAGAGAGTTAGCAAGAGAAGATAAATCAGCGGAACACATAGGTCATCAGTTACTAAAATTTTACTTGGATGGCGAGGAATATTTGAGAGCTGATACGAAGACACAGTACTTACAATTAATAAGTGATTACTATTTCTCGTATTATGTCAATAAAACAGTGAGACTGCTTTGTGAGGTATCACCCACATGTCCCGTGTATTATTATATTTTCAATTACGCCGGTGAGTGGGCAGTACCTAAGTTCTTCGAATTTTTTAATGCTCCTGGACATTGTGCGGAGCTTCCCTTCCTATTTCGTATCAAAACACCGGATATTTGCAAAGGAAGTCGAGATTCTGTCAAAACTAGGAGGAGAGTAATCAAAATGTGGACAAATTTCGCTAAGACGGGGTAAGTTAAGCTTGACACCAGGGGAGATAGTGATCAAAAGTTGCTTTGGAATTAATAAAACTAAATAATTTTCAAATTAGCAGTTGTACTCGATGGTACTCCATATGATGGGAAACATGAAAATATTTTAAAACCTCTGTGATGCAACAGAATCAAACATCAAGAAGTAAATCTGTATTGCTATTATAAAAAAACAATTGAAAATAATTTACATGTTTTAATTTATTTCAGGAACCCAACACCAGAAGATAACGATCCACTGCTATCAATAACTTGGGACCCTGTTGAAAATAAAGATAGGTTGAACTATCTCAGCATTGGATCGGAGCTCACAAAGGGTAGGAATCCTTTCCACGACAGAATGAAGTTCTGGGACGCGCTCCATAAAGAACATGCATTCCTAAAAACGATTGTGTATTACAACGAAATAGGATGTTCTTAGAAAAATAGCTTAGTGAGTAAATATTATTTGTAAGCCACTGTGGAGAAAATATAAGAATCTTCTTGAGTAATATAGCATGTTTTGCAAATAAAATAAAATGATAGAATAAATATTCATACAACCAATATCTATAATTAGAGCAGTTAGAAGAACTTCAAGAAAACAGATGTTCTAAGACCAATCATTCGTCAATCTTCATAAACCGATAATGGATACGCAATTTTCAAAAATCTAAGAGATGAATTCTTCGATGTTTCATGTTGTCGAACGTCATCATCATTACCCAAGCCGAGGACACGTTTGGCTTAGCAGTTGAGCAATGTATGATCTACAGGTACTTCTTGTATTCTTGATTCTTCTTCTTTCATTAATTCAGTTTATGTATGGAAAAAATGGGTTTTTATAAACGCACTGCTAGAAAAGAAAAATCGCTTTCCCAACTATGTTAGGACGGCATCCGATCCATCCAGATGTGGCTTAATACCAGTATTATACACGAAGTGACTGCCGTTAGAACTCCACAACTCAATTTTTGGGCAACAACGATATCCTAAGATGGTTGGAATAGAACTACTTTTTACAGAATTTAAAAATTGTTTTTTTTTTATCATAAACTGCTGAACATACCCTTGACAAGGCCCAGCACTACATCAGATTTGATCAACCACAAGTATTTGCAAAAAAATCCAATTCCTACCCAGGTTGGTTCGAAAGGCTATTGAAATTAAAAACACCCAAATTTCAATAGAGAAGATGGCTGGGTATTATCTGCTTGGAACCCCATCATAGATTACGACGCCCAAAACTACAAGACTAAAGGACCGTGTCCTTTCAGCTGTCTTTCCAGCTCTGAGCTCATTCTGCGAGAATCGGATCGCTAAAATTAACATTAATGTATCTTAGCTGTTAGTAATTTTAACATTAAGACACTCAACTCCTTAGTTTACCCGTGACCATAGATGTTGTAAAGGATCTGAAACATCGGGAATTTAATAATATCGATATAACTCGATAAAATAATTCGCGTAACTGTCAAAAACTAATATCCTATGGATGGAGTGGCTGTCACGCTTTCTACCTTTGACTTCCACTAACATGGGTGTTCGGGTGTCAAAGATCAGGATTATCATTCTCTATGAAACACGGAGGAGAACTAAATGATATTTTATATCTGTAAATAAATATTTTAAAGGCACTTTTACAAGTCAATATTTTACGTAACTAGATAGCACCAGCAATTTTAACTGACGACCTCTGAGAAGAAACGTCGAAACAAACTTAGAGAATCATGGTCTCTTTTAAAGTCCAGACATAATAGTAGCAAGGCGATATTCGAAATGGCCTTTGAAGAAAGAGCCAGAGCTATTTTGAGTAGACCAGTCCCAGCTAGCGGCAACATGCATCAGTTATTGATTGTGTACAGTCAACAACATCAACACATGAAGTTACCACAAACTGTAAAATTTCCCTAATGGATAATAAACGATGATGATGTGCTGTTGACTGTACCTCGATCATAACCTAGGGAGCTCAACAACCCGTCGCACGTCGATACTAGATAACCACTTCACCTTGCAGATTAATTAAAGAGCGTAGTTCTTAATCCTCAATTCCTATATATATTTCATGATAAGTGATAATTGTGCGTGGTAGGTACTCGTATTAATACCACCCACAATCTAGGAGTAGGTCCGTAGATTAAGAGAGTACCTCGTGGTCAATGGCCATTATAAACAGTACTTATATACTTGAGTAAGGCAAGTATATGCCCTAAGTATTAAATGATAATGATTGTAATTCATTCCGATGGAACAATGCGACGGGACTGACCGGCCGACCTTGTAGCACCATAATCATAAGGCACAAGTCAACTGTGTTTAATATATTATAATTTTATTTAATAAAAGTAGGTACAACATCAACAGACAGACAGAGAACGCACCGCTTAAAATGTTGGAGCGAGATATATTAAATTGTGTATGGAGGTCCTAGATGGATGGATGAAAAGAGCTGAAGGTCTGAGCGTCCAGCAGTGGATTACTAGCTGATGGTGAGCCCGTACGGCGGAATTTTGATAAATTCCCACAGGATTTGGAAATAACAATATCTCATTGATAAAATAAGTTTTAAAGTATAATGGTTTGGTAACTTGAGAACCTGATAAATAATAGTTTTTGTAGTAACTATACGTAACATATTTTTGTTAATGTAAACAAAAAATGAATGAATGTGTAAATTGAAACTTGAAACCATGAGAATTTAACTATTTTTATACTTTGTAACTAAGCGTGATATTATTATTATTATTATTCAGCCGTTGTCGTCCCACTGCAGGGCAAAGGCCTCCCTACCCTCTTTCCACTACTCACGACTCAAGGCTATTTTGAGCCAATCCTTCCTAAAGAAGTCAAGCTCATCCCGCCATCTCCGTCTAGGTCTGCCGCGTTGTCGTCTACCGTTATGTGGGACCCACTCGGTAGTTTGTCGAGCCCACAACTCATTTGACATGCGGCAGACGTGGCCAGCGTGATAATATCACATTATTTAACCTGAATATGTAAAACCTACAAGCATTAGATATGGAATTAAGGAATTGCTAGTAATACCTAAGCGATCTCTACCCGAGAGTGGATTGGAACGCAACGTAAGAAGACCATGCCCCTTTATGCTGGCCATCTGCCAGAATTGGAAAAACCTGGACAGAATTGACGCAAAACAAGTATGGATGGCACAAAAGAGAGGACGTTTATGACCTCTGTAGTGGGTTGATAAAATCAATGATGAAGAGACTAATGACGTGATCTAAAGTATTTAATAGGTACCTACGTCTCTGAAGGAAACAACAATAAAATTAATGCAGGTGCCTCAAAGTTTTATATCACACTAGATTCTGCCTGCGACTTTGCATGCGTGGACTTCAGAATTGGATCCGACCTGGATAAAAAGTAGCCTATGTGTTATTCTAGACTATAATCAATCTCTATGCCAAATTTCATCCAGATCCGTTCAGCCGTTCTGGCGTGAAAGAGTAACTAACAAACATCCATACATCCATAATCACAAACTTTCACGTTTATAATAATAAGTAAGGATTTACACCTAAGTAGTTTATGACAATTGGCAATAGTAATCATAAACCCAAAAAGCCTGCCGCCAGTCTAACTTAGGATATCAATATCGTCTAGAATTTGGAGATCAGATGCTTCGTGGAAAATACTGGTAAGTCGATCCAAAAATGGTTGCGAAAAGGTTAAAACGAAGATCAGAAGCATTTATTGATGACACAGTGTAACAAGATTAATGTGGCACAAAGGGCGAGAAGGCTTTATTGTTTTGTTGTCTGGTTATTTTAATTAGTATAATTAAAGGACTTTCAACTGTTTTGACATTGAACATACAAGGATAAACAAAAAGGCAGTAGGTAGGTAGGTACTTTTTAATATCATAAATGCGGATCTTGTGCCATCTCCCTTACATAATCAACCCATTACATTGTCCCACAGCTGGGTACGGGTCTCCTCTCAGAATTAGAGGGATCATGCTATAGTCCACCACGCTAGCTTAATGCGGATTGGCAGACTTCACACGCCGTCGAGAAAATCTCTCAGGCATGCAGGTTTCCTCACGATGTTTTCCTTTACCGTTTAAGCGCGTGATAATTAACTATTAATACGCATATGAATTCGAAAAATCAGAGGTGCGTGCCTTGGATTCAAACTCGAGACCTTTGACTTCGCAGTCCTATGATATATCTCTAGGCTATCACTGCATCTCTCTTGCACAGGATAAAATCATTCTTGATTTATACGGATCATAACAGTCATATGGAATCATAAACATCTTTAAGCAGCCTCTACAAATCGAATAGCAACGACGTCATAAGGAAGGGAACGTGAAAGGCAATTGATATCCATGCACGCGGCACAATGCCACATAAATAACATAAGCTGATAAATGTAATAAGGTACTCCTTTCCGACAGTGTTGTTCTCCTTGAGAAATGTAATGCGGGCCTGCGAAAGCTTCATGTCTTTTTTCTTTTTGTAAATCACGGAACTGGCAGATAGAACAAGTGATGTTAAAGTTCTATAAATAATGTCTCATAACATAGTTACCTAAGTCACATTCAGTATGTATGTATGTATCTTTATTATAACTTTCAAAAATTACAAAGTTATGCAAAGCCCCACTGAACCGTCTTTACGGTTTGTCTGTGGGTACAGAAAACAACTTACGCACTAATAATATAAACTTATTTAGCTTATTGCACTAAACATAAAAACTTAATAGTAATTCTACAATTACACAATTTCTGCCAAGGTAACAACAATGTATCAGAAAGTATGATGGTAGGTGGGTAGTAGGTATAAAGTAAGTGTACTGTTAAAGGCAATTTAATAGGAATTCTTTAAGCAATTTTGCAAATTTACTTTTTTTAGCCTCATTTCGTATACTAACTACTACTACTACTACTAGTAATTTAACTGATCCCGTTACTGAGGGAAAATTAATAAAAAAACCCATATCGAAGCAAAATAAATATAACCATCATAATCTCGAACTTTTACCATCGAAGCAAAAAAGTCACTAAAAAATTCTACTAAAATCAGAACAAAATTCTAATAAAAGTTAGAATTTAGTAATTTTATTCCGTCTGCGGCTAAAATTACTGGGCGCACTGTATGTGAATTCACCCCTTAAGTAGTTTTCTTTCGCATATTTATTTTCGTTATAACAAAGGAATTATTTTAGTACATAACTACTTGTCGAATCTTATTGATTCCTGTGTAATTATTTTAATAACTACCTCGTTAGCCTAGTGGTCCTGAGCGTGACTACTACGCTAGAGGTCCTGGGTTCGAATCCCAGGTCGAGCAGTGTTATTGGGTTTTTCTATGAATTCCTGAGTACCAGCTCCGAGCTTGGGATTTGTGCCCGCCTACGTGGGACCCAAACATCCCGGCGAACTGTGGGTGTACTGTACATTACTACCTACGCCTCTGCCTAACCTTTCGGGGAATACAGGCGTGGCGGTATCTTATGTTAATTATTTTTTGTTATTTTACAATCGTATTCTTGCTTGAAGCTAGGCTATTAAATTCGAGTGATGATTGGCTAAGATTTTGGCTGAGTGAAAAACATAGCCAATCACCGGCCGAGTTCAAGTCGGTTCTATGGATTTTAATTAAAATTGCTATTTTAGTTCTTTTGCATCTAGAATGCCGTGTCAAGTTTAAATCAAAGACACACACCTCTGACTGAGTCCGGCGAATCGAATTTATCTTTCAAAGGTAATAAATACCGAAACAAATACTAATCCAGATAATATTCTATCAAATTATGTTATTATTCGGATTTGGATACCGTTAATCTAGGTTCCTACTCTACCATTTCGTCCAAAATACTTCACTGGAAATAAATGTAAGCGAATGAAATTTTTCATAACTTTACCAAGTTCGGAACGATTTTCCGGACTTTTATTTCTAGTTAAGTATGACGAAATAGTACCGTAAGAACCTAGATTAACGGTATCCAAATCAGAATAATAAATATAATTTGATAGAATATTGTCTGGATTACGATTTACTTCGGTATTACGTTTTTGTGGGCAATTCAAGCTCCGCCAGACCCATAATGTAATGAAGGCTATAGTGTGTTTATTCGCCACTAGGGTCGCTAATGTAGCGTGAGGTCTCCAAAATGACAAATTACACTATTTGTGGGTGGGTTACGTAGGTTTATTACTAATAAGAGTAATGCTGTGAATATTATGCTATACCTGAGATTAATTATGGCAAATATGAGTAACGGGTCAATTAATGTTAGTGTTTTGTAAACTTTGTTTTCAGGCGCGTAATAACAAACTTTAAAAGCTTATACTTCAGGACCTTACTCGCCAGTACATCTAGTGAGTTTAAAAATTTCTTCAGCCTTCATTATGTTATCATCGCTTAAGCGATGAAGGAAAATATTGTGAGGAAATTTGCATGCCTGAGAGATTTTCTTGTCGGCGAGTGAAGTCTGCTAACGTGGTAGCCTAACCTCTCTCGACCTAAAAGGAGACCCGTGCCCAGCACTAGTACAGTAAAAGAGTTTGATGATGATGATAATGAATACATGATTTACTTACGTCCATTATCAGTGGATAGCTTCATCTTCTCCAGAAGAGTAGTGTCCCGATCATTGTATATAAGGACCGCGGTCGCGTTTGCACGCCACGCATTCTGCACCTGGAATACATAAAAATAATGCTATTTACTAATCTAATTGCTCTAGAAATAAAGAAAGAAAGATTTTTTTTTATTTTGGACTCGCTTACACGTTAAACATTATAAATTTAAATACAATAAAGTGAGTCCTCTAGTCTTCCTAGTCCTCCTACACTGTTAGAAAGTGTGAAAAAATTGTACATCGAATTGTATTTATGCGTCGGCCACGAAAATATTGCTCAGTTTTTTTTATACGACAAAGGTGGCAAACAAGCATACGGGCCGCCTGATGGTAAGCGGTTACCGTAGCCTATGGACGCTTGCAACACCAGAAGTATTATTAAAGGTATGGCTGTGTTTTTAGTCGTTTAAAAATAAAAAAATCTTAAAAAAGCCTCTAAGTATTCAAAGAATAAAAAAATATAGAACATCACGTTTTAAAAACTGCCTCATCAGTCTTTAAAGTCGTATGCACGATTGCTAGAGGTCCTGGGTGGGAGTCCCAGGTCGAGCTAAATGTTATTGGTTTTTGTTTTATGGGATAGGGGGACAAACGAGCAGACTGATTGTCTTATGGGACACTTGCAACACCAGAGGAATCACAAGTACGTTGCCCGACTTTTAAAAGGGGATTGGGCCTCCGGTAACCTCACTCAATCCAAAATCCAGACTCCGAGCTGCTAGTGAGAATTTCATAGAAATCTCAATAACACTTTGCTCGACCTGGGGATCGAACCCAGGACCTCTAGCATAGCAGTAGCTTGGGACCACTAGACTAATGAGGCAGTCATTATCAGATTACATACTAGGTATTTCGAAAGTAACTGACCCTTATACATAGTATATTTTATTAACGGGCCAGCACACTGTTACACAAGAGATTTCTTCCTACTAGGTAGGCTCGAAAAAGATCGATTCAAGGAATTTTTACATTTTGTTTTGACGTTCTCCGAGCTATTTGAAATATGCCGTCCTACTATGCCACTGGTCTAACCGCTTTGCATTTCCTATAACCTTTCACTTCAGACATATGCATGCATAATATGTACATTATTATATTTATTACAATGATGGCAGTGTTGGTGCAGTGGCCTAAATTTGGACATTATTGATTTCGGGGTTGAATGTTTGCGTATTTTATAATTTGTTTTGGCACGCACATTACAGATCCTACCAGAGAACGAAAACGTATTTTTCTTAACGTCCAATCTCAGCTACCTAATTAAGTATAGTTTTTCTAACAAGCTAGTCTATGTAGCTGTTAAATATCAATTAAATTAGACAGACTGGTAATTATATATACGATATAACAAGTTTGTTTTTCTTAAATTAACTTTTTATAGTTAGTTAGCTACCGGTAAAGCAAAGATTAACAGGTGAATCTTAGAAAATAGCGGTACACAGGCTATGTATTGCGGTACTAGAGTTGTTCCGTGCATTGACTGTTTCAAGTATTTATTGTTCTACAGTACAGAGGCCATTGCGTTGGTTCATCGAGAGAAAGGGCTGCTGATTTTTAGGCTGTGAGGCCAAACAGTGATGAGTTATCACTGTTTGGAAATCGTAAGTCTTTTTCCATGCTTTGAAATATAGGGAATATTCGGCGATATAATTATGTACTTTCACAAAAACTTTGATAGGATGTCCCTACGAAAAAAAAGGGATGCAAATCACGTAAGAATGCTGTTGATAACTCGATCTGATCTGATTGAAGTCGAGCGCGAAGCAAACATTTTTTACGTGGGAGAGCCATGCTTCGGCACGAATGGGCCGGCTCGACCGGAGTGATACCACGGCCTCACAGAAAACCGGCGTTAAACAACGCTTACGTTGTGTTTCGCCGAGTGAGTGAGGTTTCCGGTGGCCCAATCCTCTTTTAAAGGTCGGCAACGCACTTGTGACTCCTCTTCTGGTGTTGCGGGTGTCCATGGGCGGCGGTAATCGCTTACAATCAGGTGATCCGTCTGCTCGTTTGCCCTCCTATCACATAAAAAAAAAACACTGCCGTACCATCCTTGAACCCACTAACGTATAAAGAATGTTCAAATTATATTCTCAACGAACATTCATACTACGTAATCCTCTATGTACAAATGTGTTGAACATTCACCTTTATATTTGAATTTACAACAAGGGTACAAGTCAACGGTCAAGTTACACAACATTAACTATAAATAATAAAGAAATCGCAGTAAGGAACCTTAGACTTGGCACGACTTTGTTTGATTTCATTACTTTTTAGAGATAAACAAACAGCTCCATCAAGTCTTGGCTAGTTTTATACAGAATGTTTTTGATGGGATATCGCTTTACTTGTTATTTGCCGAAGAGAGTGACGTACGGAGTGAATAGAGATGCAGGATTGAATCGAGATAAAACTTTGAAAGAGATTTTCACGTTCAATAGCGTATTTGACTAACGTTTGAATAATTAAAAATACCAAACTGTTACTCAGTTTGGTATTTTTAATTATTCAAACGTTAGTGAAAAATGAAATTAAATACAAATCGAAAAATAATTTAAATTGGTTAATGAAGTTCAAAGATAAGCATTTAAAATTTTTGGATTGAGAGGGGATGCTTCGTCCCTTTCCCCCAAATGAGTGTTAGTATAGGATTTGTATGGCGCATTGTTTTGTGACGTCATAAACAAGTATAGTGCGTTCTCTGTCTAGCATAAAATTAAAATTCTTGTAACTTACTTATTTTTGAGCCGATTTTAATTTTGTTTTCGTTGATGGGTTCTATTTATGGTAAACATTTGCATAAGACTATAAAAAATAATCAGTCAAATAGCCTATTAGAGTTTGATACTAACAAAACCTCTTAATAATATTGTATTATATTTTAATAACACTATTATTAATTGACTCTATTCACCCCTTTTTTTGGTACGTGATAACAAAAATAAATCTATAAACACTTCATTTGCTATCCAAATTTGATCTAAAAACAAACATTATCACAATATTGGGAGCTTGTGTTTAAGTGTCTGCACTTCATAATGTGGTATTTATTTCACTGGCGATATCGGGCCGCTATCTTGCCATCAATCTTCCATATCGGAAAGACTTATGTGGCAAATAATCCTTGTTGTCTATCCTCAAATACTGATAAAATGCTTTATTTGCTTTCTGTGGTGTTATTATTTAGAAGCGGTGAAATAAATTGTGTTTGGACTCTTTACGATATTTTGTACTTTCTTCGAGTCGTTTTATTTTGTTTAATTGCAATGCAATATTTGCAAGAGTTTTTTTACATAATTACTATAAAAATGTCGATATTTTTGCGATTATTTTGTCATCGCCTGAACATGAAGACCGCCGCAAAGTTGCTAGCTTTTCGGTTTTTTATCGGATAGTGTGCATCAGAACTCCACGATCTTATTCCCCCTAGCCCTTTCTACTATCGGACGACCATGGACATTCAGAAAACACGAACGAAACGCTTTAAGTCCACATTTATCATGCGTACCGCAGAAATGTGCAATGCGCTTCCCGAGTGGGTCTTCCCCGATAGTTATAATCTGGGTGTCTTTAAATCACGAGTGAATCGGTTTCTTTTAGGCAAGCGCGCTTCATCGTAGATCGCAGTATCGCTTAACATCAGGCGAACTGGCGGTCAAGCGTAAGCCTATCACATACAAAAAAAATCTCTTACCCGGTCATTTGAAAAAATCGAACTCAATTAATTTTTTTTATTGACGAGCAGCCATAAAAGCCTTAGTTAATTCATAAATTAATTGTTCTAAGAAAAAAATATGTCCTAAGCATGTGTATTTGTGTAATAAGATGCAACATAAACGATCTTAAAGTATTCTTACACTTCTTATATTTTTGTTAGAGAGAACTGTTATCGTATAATTTATTAGAATATTAGGATGAATTAATGACAGACAAACCTGCTATATATTATACTAGTTTCTACCCGCGACTTTGTCTGCATGGACTTCCGGATTAGGTCCAACCTGGATAAAAAGTTAGCTATATGTTATTTCACGCTATAATCTATCTTTGTGCCAAATTTTATCCAGATCCGTTCAGCCGTTCTGGCGTAAAAGAGTAACAAACATCCATACATCCATACTCACAAACTTTCACGTTTTTAATTTATATAATTAGTAAGGAAGTAAGGATTTCTTTTACCTTCGAGTACATTTTGAGATATTAAGTTATCATTTAATTATCGTACCTATTATCATCGGTTCACAATTTGGAATTTAGTAAAGACGCAGTGTGACTTTGAGCGACTAGAATTAACTTAGGTCTTTCAACAGCGTTACAAGACACAATCTTTGATCCAAACGACTTTGACACAATTTTCTAGAAAACGATAGTGAATATTTTATTATTGTCTTGTTTGGACCAGTTATGCTAAAAATAGGTATTTAATATAATTATAAATACGCTATACAGTCTATTTTGCTCCTTCAATACCGGTTTCGTAAACTTGTTCATAAAAAATACTTATATTAGGTTGGGGAATAAGTCTTTTGGCATTTAGTATGTAAATACTTTTAATAAAAAATCTTTGGCTGTACTATTTTTATCTGGCTGATTTTGATAACATTAAAAAGTTACATTTAAAAAAAAGAAACAAATTTGTTTCCCGCTATTTTTCATTCTGTCAAAATGAGTGAATCTAATGAAGAAATTCGATACATTTTAGTTTTATTACAAAAAGGGGTAAAATGCAACGCAAGCCGCGAAAAAAATTTGTGACGTTTATGGACCTAATGCAGTGTCAGCAAGAGTAGCACAAAGTTGGTTTAAGCGTTTTCAATCCGGAAATTTTCTTGTTAAAAATGCACCTCGCTCTGGTCGCCCTGTTACAGATAAAATTGACGCAATTTTTGAAAAAGTGGAGCAAGATCGGCATATCAATAGTTACGACGTAGCTGAAGAACTGGGGATTGACCACAAAACAGTTTTGACCCATTTGAAAAAAGCTGGGTTTACAAAAAAGCTCGATATTTGGGTGCCACACGAGCTCATTGAAAGAAACCTAATGAACCGTGTATTCATTTGCGATTCTTTATTGAGACGTAATGAAACTGAACCGTTTTTAAAGAGATTGATAACTGGTGATGAAAAGTGGATCACGTACGACAAGAACGTGCGAAAAAGGTCGTGGTCAAAGGTCGGTCAGGCTTCACAGACTGTGGCAAAACCCGGGTTAACTCGCAATAAGGTGATGCTGTCTGTGGGATTGGAAGGGCATTGTTCATTATGAGCTTTTACCACCAGGCAGAATCATAGATTCGGATCTTTACTGCCAACAACTGATGAGATTAAAGCAAGAAATTGGGAGAAAGCGGCCGGAATTGATCAATAGAAAGGGTGTGGTCTTTCATCACGATAACGCTAGACCACACACATGTTTGGCCACTCAGCAAAAATTAAGAAAGTTTGGCTGGGAGGTGTTAATGCATCCGCCTTATAGCCCTGACCTTGAACCTTCAGATTTCCACCTGTTTCGATCTCTTCAGAATTCTTTAGGCAGTGTCAGGTTAACATCAAGAGAGGACTGCCAAAACTACTTGTCACGTTTATTTGATCAGAAGTCCCAAAATTTCTACAATAATGGGGTCATGTCACTACCCACAAGATGGCAAAAAGTCGTTGAGCAAAATGGTACATCTATACTTATAATAAATCTGTAGAGAGGTCAATTCTGTACATGAAATATATTTCCAAAATAACTATCAGCGGGTGATTAGTGATCGATACTGACGCCAAAAATGCAATCAGTAAAATGTTTGTCTGTCTGTCTGTCTGTCTGTATGTTCGTTATAGAAACAAAAACCACTCGACGGATTTCAACGAAACTTGGTACAATTGTTCTTCATACTCCTGGGCAGGTTATAGTATACTTTTCATCACGCTACGATCAATAGGAGCAGTGAAGGGAAATGTTGGGAAAATGAGTGATTCATGAGAAAGGTTTCAATCTATAAAACATCAGCTACAACCCTTAGGAACGGGGCAACGCAGGTGAAACCGCGGGCGAAGAACTAGGGAACAAAGTAACGATTCCACGCGGACGAAGTCGCTGGCAAAAGCTAGTATATATTATAATTAAATGTAAATTAACTTTGAAAAAAAAAATGTCTTGAGTTTTCATATTAAATGTGAAGAAACTTTTTACCCCACCTATTATAATAATTTGAGAAAATTAACACTTAAACGTCAACTTAATTTGTTATTATTACTTTTATAAAATAAATAAAAAATAAGACTGCCTCATCAGTCTGGTGGTCCCAAGCGCGACTGCTACGCTAGAGGTCAGGACAGGTTGAGTAAAATCGTTCTAAATAACTCTACGCATCTGATGTTACCCGTTGCGAACAGCTGCGCAGGTTAAATCACTTAATGACATGACAATAATCACGAATCCGAAACAATTATAATCCCAATTGTCTTTACACCGAGTATTTACCACTGCTAACCAATTGCGGATAACTTCACAGTTATTTTGACCATACAGTACGTATATTATTGCTATTTAAAGTCAATCAGAGTGGTGTGTCTTAGATATTTTTTTTCTTTAAAAAAAAACGTTGCCCCACATTCCTGTATCGTGGGTGCGTTTACAAACACAAATTCTCACATATACAAACGCCCAGACCCGGAACAACTACCTGTAGATCATACAAATATTTGCTCCGTGTGGGGATCGAACCCACAACACGTGACGCAGAAGCCGATGGCTCAGCCGCTACGCCAAACGTGTCGTCAATTGGAATCAAGATTGGAACTCAAGATCTACGACTTAGCTGTCCACTGGTCATATAGGTAAATGAATTTGAAAAGTGAGAGGTCCTTGCCCCGAGACGTTATTCCTTAGTAAATGGAGCCATGTAAAAGATTTTTCTGTACCTATTTACTATTAATATACTCGTTGAGTTGGGTCGGCGATGTGTGTGACAGATTCATTATGTCGTCTTGTTTTGGTAGGGTATTAAATTTAATAGTCTAGACTGCCTCATTAGTCTAGTGATCTTAAGCGCGACTGCTACGCTAGATGTCCTGGGTTCGATTCTCAGGTCGAGCGAAGTGTTATTGAGTTTCTCTATTAAATTTTCATTAATACCTATTACTTTTACTAAGCTTCGAGGCGTACTGGTAATGGTATGTAAGTATTTTATCCAAGGTCTATCAGTAAATCAGTCAAGTTGGAGTTAGCCTCGTCTATCGACAGTTTTTATCATAATGCATTCCCATAACTTTTTAATCCAAAAACCAAAAGAAACAGTGTTTATGCAGTATGACTGCCTCATTAGTCTAGTGGTCCCAAGCGAGGTCCTGGGTTCGATCCCCAGGTCGAGCAGTGTTATTGGGTTTTTCTATTAAATTCTCAGTAGCAGCTCGGAGTCTGGATTTGCGCCCAGTTAATGGCTATAAGCTCGCCCCCTATAACATGGGACCTAAATTTACCGGCGAACTGTGGGTGTACATTAAGTACGCCTCTGCCTAACCCTTCGGCGAATACAGGCGTGATGGTATGTTAAACAGTGTTTATTTCCATTGATACGCAAACAACAAATAGGATTGAAGCCTGCAAATGAGTGACTCAGGTTTAAGCAAATAAAATTCCAAGCTAACGCCCTATTGCAGGTAATTACATTAGCAGCTATATGCGGCTTCAGTACTATAGGTATCATATGTGCGGGCCGTGAAACAAATGGTAATAGGCTGGCCCCAATAATTCTTGAGACCTAAAGCATAATTAACTCTAAATAATGACATATTTAGATGCTGTCTACAGAAATGCAAGCTGTACAAATTTTTTTTTTGTTTACTTATTCTTAATTTACCTTAATTTCGAAATTGCAGCTGCCTCTCCTTATGACCGCGACCCAAGGCTCCGTGGGTAAGGGCTCGTTTGGCGAGGATGCCGATAGCAACGGCCACGTGCAGCCAGTGTGGTCCCGTTCGCCCCCTGCACCCTTCGCCCTTACATGTACCGCTACGCCCCGCGAAGAACCAATGTAGCCTTCGCCGTATTTGCCAGACTGAAAAAAAAGAAAATAAATTTAAATAAAACGTTTCTGACAGAAGTTTTTGCAATATATAGACAAGACATATAACTCTATCATCATCATCATATAAACCAAAGGTTGTCCTCAGCTGATCAAAGGCCTCCCCCAAAGATTTCCAAAGGGCTGGTTCCAATACCCAGCGTCCTTTACTGAGTCGCCTATCCACCTTGTTGGTGTTTGTCCCACACGATCTCCTAGTGTCCACTCGAGAACCATTTTGCCCCAGCAGCCAGCAATTCTACGAACTATGTAGGTACCCCAACTACTGGCACTAACGCTTACTAATCCTTTCAGCTCCATAAAAAAACGATAAAGGACAATGATGTCAATCCGGATTTATTACGATTTACCTATGTAAAAACGGATAATTCTACCGAATTCCAAGACAGAATACTAGGATTAAAACACTGACACTTAACAACAACATAAGTTGAGATGCTATTCCACTTATCCTACCATAGCAACAAAGCATAAAAGGTCTAATAACTAATTATTATTCATGGCCATCAATTAAAACATAGCCTGTGCACATTAGGCAGCGCTGAGGCGACGCCATCTGGCTGGCTTGCAGCCAACCAAGTCCACCTATAAATTCCCGTGGCTAATGAGACCTAACGACGTCTTACGTACCATGTATGTATGTTAGTTTACAACTCGCATGTAATGAGAAATTCTCTTGTTGTGCATTCCATTGCGACGATGCCGATGTGCGATCATTACTCGGGTATGCGAAGTTAGTCCAAATAATGTCCACACAGATTTTTGTGTAGTTACACATGAGAATCAGGCATATTTGAGAAAAACATCCCATTTTTTAGACGTTTCCCGCACATGACTGTGCGGGAAACGTCTAAAAAATGGGATGTTTTGGAAACGCGATTCATGTGAAATTTCCGAATGTTCCTAGTAAATAAGGGAAGAGAAAGGATCGGTTTACCGCCATCACCACTAATCACTATATAATTTGAGTCCAATCTAACTGGCTGTCATATATGCATAATTGAACCCAAGTCAATCTAGTGAGGTGTGCAAATGGAGTCAATCTCAGAAGTCAATTATAGAATGCAAAACTTCAGATAGGTACCTATTCGTTATTTGGGTAGCTTGCACAGAAACTTGATAGGATTTGTTCACGATGAGGTTAACAGAAAAAAAGTGAGGTATCCACACTAATATCTATTGTAACAAATGCGAAAGTAACTTACGATAACGTCGTTTGTCTGTTTTCCATCACGTAAGCCACTGACCAGTTTTCGATAAATTTGACGATGGAGACAGATTGCATCCTTAGTACTGATTATGGACGTAGGTTATCTTTTTTTTGACGCGCGTGAAACCGCTGGTATCTGCTAATATATGAATAGGTACTGGAGAAATGCACTTATTATGAGATATTTAAAGGTAGTTGGATATTTTGTTGCATCCATTCCATAATTTGTGATAGGTATGTGAGAGAAATATCTGCATAATTTATGCAGCCATTAATAAAGCCGTGTGTCTTCAATATTCATTGTTTTTTTTTTAAACCCCACCCACCATTGTAAATTAACCCAGTCCTTTCCTCCAACAGGAGATAATAATATGTGTCTATGAAAATATATTAAAGCATACAAGACCCCCGAAATAAAAACGCGCGTCTACATTAACCGCAAGTGATTTTGCCGTGGTCAATTTTTATATTTAAAAAACTCTGTGTAAAGTAAGTTGGGGTTGTAACTGTTTCGCATTCGATATTTTTCAAAGGAACACTTAATTAAGTTATTTGACCTGTGCGCCAGTTCGCAACAGCTAACATCAGACGGAATACGGATAGAAATCAATATTTGTTTCGGATTTTCTTCAGTGAGTTCAAGGTTTGTCTGTCTCGCGACTTCGCGAGTATCGAGAAAAGAGCTAAGGTATAGTGGAATCGAATAATTCCACTCACAATTGGAGTTGCTCGACTGGGGAAGTACCTCCACCTTGCAGAAAATCGTAGCTGCCAGCCCAACTATTCCTCCTTAATTTACAGGGTCGGCAACGCGCGAACGATACCACTGGTGTTGGAAGCGTCCATAGGCTACGGTAACCGCTTACCATCAGGCGGGTCATACGACCCGCCACACCACCACCACACCACCACCACTATGGTGGCAAACAAGCATACGCTTGTTTGCCACCATAGTGGTATAAAAAAAAAAACAGTCTTACTTACTATTGCTAGTTGCTACAGTCTTCATATTGTAACATCATCTTCTAGAACATGCAATTTATAAATAGCTATCGCCAATATCGACGCGGCCATACTTTGGGTGTTTTTAGTTGTGCTATACCTACCTACGTATTTCGAAAATATTGTATTTATTGTAAAATATGATAAGTAGGTATGATATGATAACAATGGAATTTCCACCGATAAATACTAATAAATTACCTTGTCATTGTTGCGAAAAATGTCTCACAATTACCTATTTATTTACTTTTCATTCCGAAAGTTACCAAAGTGAGAAATGTCTAGAGCGCCGTTCAATCACACTTTAGAGATCATTTCGAGCAAACAATGCACTTATTAACTCGATGATGATGGTCGAAAAGGCTCCCGATGCCCTGTACTAATTTTGGAAATAAATTATAACTGGTTCTGGTTTTTATTGCTACTGGGTATATTTTTACAGTTCAAAATAAATGATTTTATAAATCAAAATAAAATTTACGGATTCTATCTCGTCAAACTCACATTAACAAATCCCGACGTTTCGGACTGTTTACAGCGTGCATGGTCACGATTTTATAAAATTCACTGGTATTCTTACAATATTTTACTTCTTTCACATACTAACAACTCCCTCATTATCCTAGAGGTCCTGAGCGCAACGCTAGAGGCCCAAGATTCTATTCCCAAGTCGAGAAAGTGTCATTGGGTTTTTCTAAGAAAATTTCAGTAATCCGCAAAATGGTATGTTACCTAATGTAACTATATCTTTGGACAGGTAATTCGGTGTTCTGGAATTCGTTCGGCATTCCCCACAAGTACGTAATCCCGACAAATTGTGGTTCACCACGTATGTCAGACTATTCAAAGGGGAAGATATCCACGTCCTTCTAAAATAGATCCTGTAGCAATCACCTGAGTGAAGTGCGTAGGCGGTTGCCACAACTTGTTCCCCGGATTCAAAGCTGTCCGGAGTTTTGTGTAGGACTTTGATTGGAGCACATTCATTACGCTAAAGGTTCACGAGAAACTTGATTTATCTGTGGTTTTGTTTCAGTAATAGTCGGTGTATTTATAGCCTACGATAGCTTATAGTAATCAGGGCAACTTTAAGCTTAATCTAACACTAAATTACAATAAATATAAGAAACTGCCTAATATTAGCCTAATCCCTCTTATTCTGAGAGGGGTCCCGTGCCTAGCAGTGGGACAGTATAATGGGTTGATTATGTTATGTATAAGAAACTAGCTTTATCCAACAGTTTCACCCAATTTTCCCCGTTCCTAAGGGTCGTAGCATGATGTGATAGCCTTATGAATCCTTCCATCCATTGGTTAATACTGTATCCTTTCTGTACCTAGTTTTGAGTTTATCGCGTTCAGACAGACAGTTTTTGTTTTATAATATGTAGCGAACGTGTTCTTTCTACTTTTTAGTATCTAAAAATGTCATCTATCTAACCGTTATAAAAAGAGATACTTAGTAATATTACTATCAGCACAGAATGCCTCACTTTTATACTAATAATCTATACTAATATTATAAAGCTGAAGAGTTTGTTTGTTTGTTTGTTTGAACGCGCTAATTTCAGGAACTACTGATTGGAATTGAAAAATTCTTTTTATGTTGGATAGTCCATTTATCGAAGAAGGTTATAAATTATATAACAAGACGCTATGCCTCTTAAGAACGGAGCAACGCGGGTGAAATCGCAGGCGGGTCGCTAGTTTACAATAAGATTATAAATAGCAATAATAATAGGATATAATTTAAAAGCTAGCTGCAAAAGTACCTATGTTATTATATAGCGCAAGTAGCAAAAATGTTAGTAAAGCTTAAAACTTGCTTCAGGCGTAAATACAAAATAACCATATCATTATTGCTTAAAAAACATATTTACCACGTTATCGACTTCTGGATTTAATTTCTACGATCGGATACGCCAGTGATGTAACCGAAACAGTATTATGTCGATAACGATTATCGCAATACCGCTTAAGAAATAGGCAATAAGCATACAGGAAGTATATAATCTTATATTACGTTTAACTTTTTTTCACTCGACTAAATCAAGCCGGAACGAAATAGTTAGGTACATACTTATTTACAATTCATATTGTGTAAGTCAATTTTTGTAATAGGATATCAGTGCCATCTAGTGTGAGTTTTTAGTATTCAATGAATACCTAATTATCCTACGTATGTAATTTACAATGGACTAAAATAGTCGCGTTGATTTTCAGTGCTGTGCCAAATTGCATTCAAGTTGGATCGCTCAGGCGACAAGACGTAAGAAATAAATATACCCAGTAATAATTTAAAAAGTAAAAGCACCTAAGTATAAATACTTTCATGTTTCCACTGTGTAACCTAATACTGAAATTCTATAACACTAGAATCTTTATATTTTACTGGCTGTTGGTTTCACACTTTTACTCCACCCAAAAAGATTAATAACAAAATTGTTTTAAGACAAGACGTAGCCTGTATCCTTCTTCAGGATACAATCTATCTCCTTGCCAAGTTTTATCGAAATCCATTCAGTGGTTTAGACGTGGAAAGGTATCAAACAAACGTATGGAAGTATGGTTTCCGGAATGTTAAATCACTTTTACTTTGGGACCACGGACGAGAACACAGGCATAGGTACAGGTCCCCAGAGGTTTACCAGGAGACTTTCTGGTTCTAAAAACTTAGTTTTTGGCTTACAAAGGAAACACACAAGGGAATTTGGTGTATTAATTCGGTCCGGCGGACCGAATTACAAACGTAATACCGAAATAAATCGTAATTCAAACACAATTTAATCTAATACTGTTATTATTAGGATTCTGATACCGTTAATCTGGGTTCCTCTCTACTCTACAATTTCGTTCAAAATACTTCACTAAATATAAATGTAAGCGAATGCAATTTTTGATAAGTTTACCAAGTTTGGAACGATTTTCCGGTCTTTTATTTCCAGTGAAGTAGTAGTAGACGAAATAGTACTGTAGGAACCTAGATTAACGGTATCCAAATCCGAATAATTACTTAATTTGATAGAATTTTGTCAGGATTACAATTAATTTCGGTATTACGTTTTTGTGAGCAATTCAAGCTCCGCCGGACCCTTATTACCCGGTCATGTATTTTAATTAGAGACATGTAGGTAATGATTCATAATAATTGGAATGCGTTAAAAACTAAATTGAATTTGTTCTTCTTCATTTACCAGTCTTAAAAAAAATTCGAATAAATATCAAAAGACTTTGCATTCTTCTAACAAACATCTAAATTACAATTTCGAAAATTGAATTGATAAAGAAATTGAACCGAATTTCGGCTAAAAACTTTTCATTTTTGCTGAATATTCGGCCGAAGTTAGTATTCGGTTCAAACCACATTCGGCCCATCACTACTTATTAATGTTAACTAATAATATATCAGATTATGAACCCGTTTCTGTGTTTATAATCTGATACACGATTAGTCTATCAGATCAAGGTTATAAATTTATGTCAATCGTTCATATTATTACGTCAATGCAACTATTACTCGTATAAAATGATGGATGCTTACAAGAAAACTTGTTATGATTCAATAAAGTACAATGAACGATTATGTTGTTGTGGTTACACTTTAGTAAATAACAAAGCTTACCGATCACTTATCAACAAATAACTATCATTTCTTTCTCTTTTAAAACACGTCATGCTCGTGAAGGGGTGCCGTCTGCCGGCTGGTCACTTACTTGCTGTGGCAATCCTTATTTTTATATAATGAATAAATCTCATACATCCAACTGCATTATTCTCAGCAACTATTTAAAACAAAGTAGTTAAGCTTAATATTGTAATCACGTTGTTTTTTTCTTTAAAAAAGAGTAAGTAGGTATCTATGGATTTTCTAGCCGGCTCTTCTCCATAAGACCCACTTTTTGGAACTGTGCAACTAGTTTTGACTTTTCAAATGTACCTATTTTAATGGTCTAATTTAAATAAAACATTTTGACTTTGACTTTGAAAAAAATATCATCTCCCTCTCTAGGAAAAAGGTTTTATAGGAAAAGTTTTTAAGTACGACGGAATCTAGGTCTCTTTAAATCACGAGTAAATCGGTTTCTTCTAGGCAAGCGCGCTTCATCTGGCGGTCAAACGGAAGCCTATCATGACGTTGACTTAATTGACAGCCTGTATAATTAACCGAAACAAACTACATACTCAAAACAAATGTTCGTGAAACACAAATTTTTGCTAAGTGATACCCCTGGTCTTGCAAGCGTCCATAGGCTACGGTTCGTATGCTTGTTTGCCATCTTAGTGATATATTTTTTTTTGCCTCAGATGGGAATCGAACACACGACACCCCGCGCAACAGTAAAGCTAAGTGGCCACCCTGACTGCTACACCAAACCGTTATGCGTAAAACATACCTAAGTTTATTTATATTCGTATCATTCACATTTGATACTAATTGGTAAGGATCAGCTAGGCTAAAATGGCCGTTGAATCATAATATGATTGCTAAATAAATGGTTATGGAGCTGCTGCTATCCATACTAATATTACAAATGCGTAAGTAACTCTGTCTGTCTGTTACGTTTTCACGCCTAGAGTACTAAACCAATTCTGATGAATTTTGGTATAGAGATAAATAGAGTTTATTTTTTCTTTTGAAAGGCTTGTGATCGTAGTCTATTGAATTATATTAGGTATTATCGTGCACATCAAGCTACATGAGTATCATCATAATAATAACAAAACTGTAAAAAAATCACAAGGTTAGAGTTCTGAGATTCTTGCCGTTTCTTCTCCATAAGACCCACTATTTGGAACTGTGCACCTAGTTTTGACAATTCCAATGTACCTGACATATTGGTCTAATTTAGTGGTTCTTAACCGGCGACCCGCGGACAACTGGTAGTCCCTAAGAGCAGCCAAAGTGGACTGTGAAGTTATCCTAAAATTAGCGATGTATGCATCAAGAACTTATACTACTGCCATACAGCTCGTGGTCCATGGGTCTGATTGATTTATATTAATAATTTGATGGTCGCTCATCACTCAAAGGTTAAGAACCACTGGTCTAATTGAAATAAAACATTTCACTTTCTCTGTCAACGTAGGGAGGGGCGGAGGGCATGCATTCAGTACCTACGTAGTACTATTAGATACACCTCCAAACGATTAAACATTATTTTTTTAAGTTAATTAAATTATTGATTAAATTATTAGTGTGCAAAAAGTATTATTGCGATTAATACTTCCTTAATAATTATTATAAAATATTATAAACTTGAAATTGAAATGGATGTCCGTACATCCACAAACTTCCACGTTTATAATATTGTTACTCGTTGTTACTCTTTCACGCCAGAACGGCTGAACGGATCTGGATAAAATTTGGCACACAGATAGATTATACCCTGAAAAACACATGGGCTAGGCTTTTTATCAAGGTCGGACCCAATCCTGAAGTCCACGCAGACAAAGTCGCGGGCAGAAGTACTCCATATTTTTTTACGTGAGAGAGCCATGCTTCGGCACGAATGGGCCGGCTCGACCGAAGTGATACCACGGCCTCACAGAAAACCGGCGTCAAACAACGCTTACGTTGTGTTTCGCCGAGTGAGTGAGGTTACCGGAGGCCCAATCCCCTTTTAAACGGTCGGCAACGCACTTGTGACTCCTCTGGTGTTGCGGGTGTCCATGGGCAGCGGTAATCGCTTACCATCAAGCGATCCGTCTGCTCGTTTGCCCTCCTATCCCATAAAAAAAAATGTCCCGACACGAACTGGTCCATATTCGTCGTTTCGTTGTTTGTTATAACAGCGAGTGCAAATAATATAATTTATCACATATACTTTTACTGACCTCGGCGGAAATTGATACCCTCACTATTTATTGGAACAACGATATTTTAATTGGATAATTAACATAAGGCTTATTACCTTGTTGTTTTGATAACACATTTTAAGTGTCTTCTTTTGTCTTTGTTTTTATCAGAGAATGGCTGCGAGCAATTTAATGAATTTTTGAAATAGGAATTAATATAAAAGTTTAATTGTAATTATTTCAATAAAGTGTGGTACAGTACAACATACTTTGAACATTTTATAAGTAGGGAAGAATCGAAAACGTAAGGATGTAAGTTACTGAATCCGACATCCTAGCTAAGTTACTTAAAAGAAATATAAATTAGAACCATACATCATTCATTAACTTAATTTAATGTTTATTCTTGGTAATAAAGGCGGAATAAGCCAGAACAACCGTAACGGTATTTGCTATTGTGATTCGAAAACCGGAAAATATCCCAATTTTTGAACGGATCAAATTTTAAAGAATAGGCACCCCAATTACTAATCTACCCGATATTATTTTATTTCGTGGTGCAGATGGTAGCCTCCCAGGCACAGATAAAAATATTTTCAATGGAGAACTTAAAAAAGTAGGTAAGTATGACATTTTGAAAGTGTCTAGATCCCTATCAATTTTCTAACGACATTTTTGATCTTCAATATTATAATATTAATTCACTATCTCCTTTGATTTTTTCTTTCTAATGTTATTTGTATATTATGTCCGTAAACTATACTTCCATGTTACATACAGATTGTTAGAAGTAATGATGTCTGTTATTTTTTTTAGTAAAGGAAAAAAATATTCAATCGCGGGCAGGATTCGAACCTGCGTCTCCTGGTTAGATACACCAGACGCTCTGACCGCTAAGCCACAGCGAACCCTACCCGCATGATTGAAATTTTGCCTTCACATTCTGAATTTACGTCATGAGGTGACGTTATAGTATAGATTCATGGCAGTAGTAATGTCGCGATTACTACTGCTATGAATCTAGAACTTGATAATAGACCTACAAACTGCGAAAAATCACTTGAAATTTGAATTCCGCGGGCTCCGGTGTCCGATCCGCCTTAAGCTATAAGTAACATTCGTTCTTCCGGTTATCTACACTCGAATATACATAACCACAAAGTCGGGTACGCAGAAACTATAGAACCCCACTTGCTGCGATTCTTGCTTACCTCTTTTACTTTGTCCAAATTCATACTTATATCTTGTCACTCGAATCTCGAATATAATTATGTCATATCGAAAAGACAAACATGTATCAATTGAGTCATTGATTAATACATTGAGGTATAAATTATGAGCGAGCGTCACTATTTTTCGGGTCAATGCCAAGAAATTGTGCCATTTATTATTTTATCATAACATCATCAAAATATATAATATTATATGTACAATGAATATTACTTCCATAACATCATTGTATGTTACATAGTTATCAGCTGGTGGCTGTATATTATATATTTAATCTCTCCACCATAACCCATAATACCTATATGTAAATGACTGTAATGGATGTACAATTTTAGGGCAAATCGTGCTAGTCTTGAAATCTCTTATCTTATCTTATCATTCCTAATACAGTCACTATCAGATATCTGGTTTTACAAACCGTTCAATATGCTTAAGTATAATCTGAACAAATAAAAAACTAAAACCCGACTACGTAAAAACCATCTGAAAGGAATGATACAAGAAAATATAACAATTTACTGGCTTCAACTCAACACATAGTCGCTGGACCGGGACTATAAAGCCGTGGTTAAACTGAGAGATCGTGTAAGATCCTCTCTAAGAAAAATGACAAAAGCTAAAGATGTTGTGAAACGAATTTTACGCCTAAAGTAGACATGAGCTGGCACATACAACGAACTAAAGACGAAGGATAAACAAAAGAAATAACCAATTGGTACCCTACGTTTTCGCACCTAAACTTGATAACCTAGGTACTATATCCTTTCCAAGATTGGATCTTGGAAAGGATATAGGCTACTGGAGATTGCATTAGAAAAGTAGAAAGACAACAAAAAGATGGAGTGACGATTTGACACTAACTGTCGAGCAAAGTGTTATTGGGTTTTTCTGTGAAATTCTTAGTAGCAACTCGGAGTCTGGATTTGTGCCCGGTTAATAGCGATAGGCTCGCCCCATCACCCTCGCTCCGTACATTAGTACACCTCTGCCCTAAACCTTCGGGGAATACAGGCGTGGTGATATGTATGTTATGTAAATTTAAGAAATAAAATACTAACCCACTACAAACTTAATCTAAAACTAACCAAACTAATTTACCTCTACTACTAGGAAAACAAAAATACATATGAGAGTACTTACATAAAGAATGTAAATATCGAAACGATGTAAGGTTCAATAAAGATATGTTTCCTATATCTTTATTATCGGCATTGTTTTTTTATATTTCATAACATTTATAAAATTCAAACACAATGTAAAAATTGTTTGTGAATTAATAAAAAAAAAAGCTTGATAAAAGTATAGACTGCAGACTGCCAGCGCCGCAGCAACCGAGGGGGAACTGGCTGTTACGCGCAAAAGTCGAAACACACCCCAAGGTGCTTTGCGGCAGAATCCGACGTAAAGGTGGTCGCCAGTCAGTCAGACCCCAAGAGGTCAATACTTAACTAACATTATAGTGTTTCGGTTTGAAATTACTAGGCAAGATTTCAAGATAACATCACGCGAGTCACACCACACACTGGGTGTTGCTGGCGTCTGTAAAATGGGGTTGCCGCTTACTATAAGACGGCCAGTTAGCTCTTAGTACAAAAAAAAATAACTTGTTTTATGATCTTTACCGAGTAACAAAGAATTGTTATTCTTTGTTAAGCATGTTTATAACCAATGACACAGAAGGTCTCAGATCAGGCCTTGAGCACTGATATTTATTCAATAAGCACGCGACACATCCGCGCTACCATAACCAAATTTAAAACACAAGTTTAAGACGAACCAAGAATACTTACCTTATGCATATATGATATGGTTTAAAATCTTGTGTATACGCAATGTCAGCCCATAAAGGCATGTGACATGCAAGATGATTATTGATATTTTTTCTACAAATAGATATTTTAAAGATACTTTTACACGTCAATATTGTAGATTTTTAGTGCTAAATACTCAATACTTTATTGCTTTCCATAATGAGTACAGATCTACTTATGGTTTAAAATTAAGAAGCAATTATGGACCCTTTCGGGCACAGCAAATTTATACTCTGAGAAGAAACTATTGTTTCTGATGCCCTTTGTTGTGAAAAATGCAGAAACAATAGTTTCTTCTACACTACCCTGTAAGTATTTACAGGGTAGTATTATTATCAGGTATCTTAGTAGTACAGTCAGCATCAAATAATGCGTGACAACCAAAGTGGCCAAAAAGTTTGCAACACGTCCTTATTCCAACTGTAACAAAGACGTGTAGCAAACTATTTGGTCACTTTGGTTGTCACGAATTATTTGACGCTGACTGTACAATGTATGTATGTATATTCGTCGCATATATCACTGAAGGATTCAAGTTTTATGATAGCAATATCCCCTTTTACAGCTATGTGGAGCTGATAAACAGTTGTGCCAATATGTGTATAGGTAAGTATACGTACCTATATTACAAGCTTATGTTACATTTTAATCGGAAGGATTGACTGGCACTCGAAAGGTGCCATCGAGAGTAGACTGAATGAAAGACACGAATGGCCTCTTGTACTACGGGTAGCGGTTCTATTTCTACATGGAACAAATACTTAAACTAAATCGTTGACTGGATCCAATAGTGGCACAAGTCTAAATATTCGGACTTCGAGTTAGTAATGGATTCTCGTTCTAAATTACGCACTTAATTTGATGCTTTAAAGAACCAAATAATAAAAATACGGATTTACTCTAGATACTACTTACATACAACCAACAGGAAATCGTTTCATATTTACGACGCTATAACTAAGTACCTATATAGTTTACGTATGCAGTAAACAACTTTTTAATGTAAAATATACAAGCAAATAAATGATCGTTAATTATCCTCCGTGTAACCTTATGTGCACTGACTTTGTTGTGTTTAGATTTAATATTATAACTCGAGCTGAAAGTTAATCGATGTGTAATGTCCTTACCTGTCAATATGTGTTTGTCGGACGAGGACAAGTAAGTTTGCTGTAGGTGGAGAAACGGTGAAACTTGACCCCGGATTACTAGAATAGATGGCAATTTTGCCACCAAATTATAGGGATGATGGAAGAGCCATCCCTGACAGTAGCATTGGGTAATTGCAGTATGAATTTTAGGAGATTTTAGATTAGTTGGCAATAAAAATACTGCATTTACTGCATTCTCTAAATACTAGAGCCTGCATTAAAATTGTTGATATAATCTTTGTGATAAATAAGTATGATAAGTCATTCATTAATTCATAATATCACGCCTGTATTCCCGGAAGAGATAGGCAGGTACACCCACAGTTAATCGGTATGTTTAATCTTGTAGGTCCCATGTAATAAGGAGTAAGCCTATTTTATTAACCGGATAGAAATCCAAATTCCAAGCTGCAAGAATTTCTCAGAAAAATCCAATAACACTGCTCGGTCTGCGAATCGAACATTCAGCATAGCAGTTACGCTTTGGACCACTAGACTAATGAGGCAGTCTATGATGAGTAGACAGATTGTAAGTCTTAATTGACTTATGAATCAATTAAAACTTATTAATGACTTTTAAATAGGCACTTTGTAGTTTTGCCACGAAAACCATTACTTAAAGAGAAATAAAATTTAAAATGAAAAAAGTATTTAAGATTGGAATGTTATTAAAAGGTTGGATACCCCTGACTGAGTACATTATGTATTAAAGTATCGTTCGTTCACCGTGATCGTAATGTCAATAGCATCGACGTTTCCGCTTCCTTACTTGGTGCATTATAAACCAGCTAACTTCTAGTTTGATCAACGGTATATATACCTTAGCTGTAAATGTTGTAAAACCTATAATTAATTCAGGGCCGAATTAAGAGGTTTGTTGCCCTTTGTTCCCTAATTATTTTCCAAATAAAATGATCCATTTTTTCAGAGGAGTTGATGTTTCCACTGAAATCATAAATCACATTTTTTTGTCCTATCGTATGTTTTTAATTATTTTTTAATTTATTAGTGTTTAGTCGAGGGAATTCGTAAGTTTTTTTTTCGAAATCTCTATATCGTGGTTTGGTATTTGTGCCCATTGGGCAATGCCAATGGCTCGTCCCTTATTAGGTACGTGCGTACATGGGACCTAAACATACCGGATAACTGTGGGAGTACATTAGAACGTCTCTGCTAAACCCTTCGGGGAATACAGGCGTGATATTTTATATGTTATGTTTACTAAAGTATTTTGTAATACCTAAGGCTCTAAGTATCTAATTTCGATAATTTTGATGTATCAAACAATTGCCTTTTTATTAGTTTAAGCAATCCTTTTTCTGAACAGTTTCCCCATAACTTTGACAATATAAAAACTGGCGCTTAACAAAGTTTGTGTAATACTGCCTCGTCTTAAAAACCATGACGAATAAAGCAATGAAAAATGTAATTAAAACTTCTTCCGCTTGTTTTTTTTACGAATGCGTCTTAGAACCGGTCGCAAAATCAACTGAACATTTAACGATGTTAGGCGACGCGTGAACTTCAATTTCTCGAATTTACAGGTAATTGTTTTAATAAAACAATGAGGATTGCTTACGAGTTACGATTAGCATTGCAGGGTTAATCATGGCATGACTCATGAAAAACACAGTATACGTAACAGTATATAGTAACGTCTGTACAATACCCCCAGAAACGGCCACATCAAAACATACTTTGAAAACAGTGACATACCATTTTTGGTCCTAAGTTCCGCAGAATAAGGCTTAATTTTCTGTTACGTGGATAGTTGTTATGATGTGCGTGTGCGTCGCTTGGTACGGAACAGGCGCATACGTTTATTATTGTGAACAAAGACAATACAAATTAAAACATTTGATATGCGATAATTTGCCACCGCTGGCAGACCTCCGAAGTAGTTAGTGATTCAATATATTTAGACACCTCACCATCATTACGTAGGTTAACCATGCTTTCGACTCGAAAGACTATTCGAATTAACTGACTCTACAATTATATATACGGGTTTTTATTATGTTATATTATATATTATGTATACGGGTGAACTTTCTTAAAATCTAGAACTATTCTATACTTTGTAGAATACGTGAAGTTGTCGATCCTGGTTACCATGTGAACAACTAACTATGTTTTATTCATGGTAATGAGATTGCGAAGGATCGCAGTCGCTTCAACTTTATTCAGCTGCATCTGAACTGATTAGTCTTGAAGCTGAGCTCAACCACAGCCCAATATAGTTGGAATATTCTAGGAAGATGATATATCTATGTACAAATAACTGCACAATGCACAAAAGCCACCAATTCGCTTGCCAAATGTGCTAATTATAGTCTAACCGAGTAACCATTATCTTGACAGTGTCGCTTGTTGCGGTTAAGCGGTTAATTCAGTAGGCATTTGTACTTTAGGCTAGCAACCATTTATAATTGTAATGAATAAAGTATAGTTAGACAAATGACCCGGTAAAGAACATCATTACAGGGTTAATATGATGAGATCCTGCATTGGTCATATGATTGCAAGCTAGTTAGACTGGTCTAGGATTCAATCCGTTATTGGGTTTTTCTATTACATTCTCAGTAGTAGCTCGGAGTTTCAAATTGTGCCCGGATAATGGTAACAGGCTCACCCCCAATTGCATTAAACCTAAAAATATATCGGCGAATTTAAAGCCTCTGTCTAAACTTTCCTGTATCCCCAGAGGAATGATAGTATGTTATCAAAAAAGGATGAAAAATATAGCAACGAATTGGAATAGCCTAGAACCAACTAAAGCCGTAACACTCACGGACCCATAGGTATTGACAGTGAGTAATGGATAAAATCGGGCCTTTAGAGACGTAACAGCGAAATCGCAATAAAAATAGATTGCGCCTATAATGAGCATCAACGTCAAAGTAAAAATGTTTCTATCTATTAGGCCATTAAAAAAGGTACTTTTGAAAAATCAAAACTAGTTACACGGTTCCAAAATGTGGGTCTCATGGAGAAGAGCCGGCAAGAAACTCCATATATACTCTTTTAAAAAAAACATGATTGCATTATTAATCTTTACAACTTTGTTTTAAATAGTTGCTGAGAAATAAGCAGTTGGATGTGTAACATCAATGTTTACATTTAGCTAGATGCAGTCCACTGCTCCACAAAGACATCTTCATCAAGGTAAACTCTATAATCGGCGTAATCACAAAATCTGTACATAATGTAAACATATTATGAAGCTTATTTGCAAAAAAAAAAACATTTTCCAAATGAAAATAAATTGCTATTGGATTAAGCAAGGCCTTAAATAAATTTTAATTACTATGTTAATTGTGATCTACAGGAGACCTTTGTAGGCGTGTTGCGAAGGTTTTTTAATAGACGACAAATATTTAATGAACAGGGAGTCGACATTGTAGCTCGTAATCGTTAGTGTTGGTGACATCTATTTTTTATGGATCTGTTGATTTAGTCACACCAAATCAGCAAAAGGCAGATGAAATAAATTTGTTTTTCAGTATTACTAAAATGAAATTATAAATATCCAAACCCTGTGTTGAAAAAATATCAAATGGGAATACTTTGGGAAAAATATATTTATAGGTAAACAATGTAACTGTAGTTGTTCCATTTGTTACATCACGCCTATATTCTCCAAAGGGTTAGGCAAAAGTTTACAGCTATAACAGTTCGCCGGTATGTTTAAGTCCCATGTAATATGGGGTGAGCCTAGGGCAATCTTCCAGATTTTTTTAATATAAATGGCATCGTAAATGATTTCGCAATCAAAATTTCGAAATTTCTATAATTTGTAAAAATTCTACTTCTACAATATAAAACTTTAACTTAATAATAACGTTTTATAGAAATTGCTTTCGTAGTCAAAAAAATATATATAAGTAATGATACTCATTCGCCCGAGGGAGTATTATAAAATTAGACTTTTGACCTAAACTAAAAATAGGGCAAACCCACTCGGCTCCTCATTCAGGTCGTTTAATCAGGCCGTTTCTCCCGCGTAATTACGTTTTACGCTAAGTTACCCTTGCGTCTATTATGTCAGTAGAGGAAGAGGAATGAAGGAATGAGGACTTGTTTGGCATTATATAATAATATCTAGTAACAATGTTGAGCAGTAACTTAATGACATGACCATCGGACTGCCAAGACAAAGATCTCTTACAAACTAGGTATCCTTATTATTAACGTTATTCAGATTTCAAAGTCAATGTGTCACAGTGAGTGTTCTGAAATTAAAATAAAAGCGAGGACATATTAAAAAGTCAATGTAACACAACTCACTATTGCTAAGTTATTTTAGTAAATCAACAGTCACTTAATATTTACAAGTAATACGATGTAACAGAGAACGGCGACTAGACTGGACCGGAACGAATTATTAAAGGCATGCGTACGGCGCAAATCCGATGTTCTAATTCTGATTTCTTGAAATTAACCAATATATTTTGAAGCTGTGACTGACAGTCACGCAAGAAATTTGATATGCCTATTATTATTCAGGAAGTCGAGGTTTTACTCGTAGTAGAAAAAAGTTATGTTATTACAATCTAACGTCTGTTTTAGAACAGTAGAGTAAGCAAAACAGTCCCATACACACATACAACCTATAATATTACACCTTTATGACCCAAAGGACTAACAACACATTAGTGTCCATGTAATGAGGTAAACCAGTTACCATTAAAAACTTCACACCGTAGTGTACTACTGATATTTAGAAACGCTCCAGGAATCAGATATTTATGTTTTCTACTCTTTTCTATTGCTATGGAAAGTTGTAGAACTACCATGGCTTTTCACCATCATCATCATATTATCCAAAATACATTTCACTACTGAACAAAGGCGTCTCCCATAGATTTCCACAAAGACCAGTTACAGGTATGCCACTTGCATCCAACGACTCCCAGTGACCTTTACCAGGTCTTCTGTTGATACTCTGAATATTTTCGTCCTCTATATTGTCCTACGATTTCTTACAAATATATTTCTCTGAAGTCCACCGAAACTCCAAAAGAAATGAAACCAGAAAAGCTTTTTCAGACTTGAATATTGCTGCATATTCGAGAGTATCGTAAATACGTCGTTTTCCTTGAAATATCTATGAATCGATTGTAAATAAAAAAGGTACTTAGATATTTTATGAAATGTTGCATAACATGCATAACAATAAGATATTGTATATTACGCAAAAATATTTTTCTTGCAACTGTGAAAACAAAGCAACATTGTTTTTATATTGGTAACCTAGGGTTGTCTTAACTTCTTGTATAAATTCACGTAAGATATATATTTTTTTAACTAGACATTTTATGTTAGGTAGGTAATTAAATTTATTAGAAAAATAATTTTCATTATGCAATAAAATGTATTCACCATAACTCTAATTTTATATGACACACTAAAATACTGGTCCTTTGTTCCGAGTAACATTTTAGGGTATCACAAATACTATACTGGTAGTAACTTACATTTGTGTGTATTTATCAAACCGACCTGCGTTAAACCACTGAGTAAGTCAACTAAACTAGGTATTTATAACAATAAGTTATTAGGTACTAGCGTTACCCGCGGTTTCACTCGCGTCTGAAAGGTTACTTATATTACTCTGCCACTTTGCGGCGTATTAAGGTGGATCGTTCACCTGAGCCTGCGAAATTCAAATTTCGCGATTTTTCGCAGTTTGTTGGTCTATAACAAGTTCTAGATTCATGGCAGTAGTAATCGCGACATTAACTATACAATATTCACAACTGAGAACTAAAACCCTTTCTTAAAAATCCTTATCAAGGCAATAACTTGCCACTTGAAATTTGAATTCGGCGGGCTCAGGTGAACGATCCGCCTTAAGTTGAAACATACAAAGTAACAGATGCACAGCGTAACTTTTGTATTTATCATATTAGACACTCATCCAGATTTAATATTTCAGCCGTGAGTAAACATTACCACTAAATATTAGGCGGGACCTCTGACTGTTCTGTCACCCGCTCAAACCGAAAAGATACCGTAAGAGTAAACTGAAATCATAACGGTCGACTACTGAAACGACAAACTAGTAAACCACTAATAAGTGCAAAAATTTGACCAGTATTTTGGTCTTTTTGTCCGACCGATACTAATAATTAGCCAACAAGGTATCTATTATGCCATATACCTAAATACATTACTAGTCAATAATTTCATTACGTTTCCAGTTCGTAATAGGCTAAAACAATACATAGAATGATGTAACTAGGAGAGGTGGGGGGCGGTGTAACAATCAACCAGTGGACAAAACAATGAGTTGCGACATAATCACTGTTAACAGTCATGCATAATTAACTACTGCTACCTATGTGATAACTGAAACGGTTAATTACAGGTTAGAATGTTTTCATAACGATTACTTGATGAGATTAAAATTTGACTGCCTCATTAGTCTAGTGCTCCCAAGCGCGACTGCTACGCTAGAGGTCCTGGGTTCGATCCCCAGGTCGAGCAAAGTGTTATTAGGTTTTCTATGAAATTCTCAGTAGCAGCTCGGAGTCTGGGTTTGTGCCCGGTTAATGGCAATTGGCTCGCCCCCTGTTACATGGAACCTAAACATACCGGCGAACTGTGGGTGTTACATTAGTACGCCTCTGCGTAACCCTTTGGGGAATACATGCGTGATGGTATGTATATTATGTTATTAGAATGTCATTTTGTATTCTTCTTCTACAATTCATATCGTGATATAAAAATTCAGCCATTCTGTAGGTTTTTTTTGTGTGCGGAAAATACTCATGGATAGTCTGCCACCTAGGGAGGCGGCAGAGTATGTCTAAATGATCACGATTAAAAACCGTCCCTGCCCTATAGTCAAAGCCGTGGGCTTCGTGACATTCACCACGACGATGACAAGCTATTACCAGCGGACCCCATCAAAGGAGGACGCCTCTTCTCGCTTCCTACTTAAGTCGCGCAAGAGGTAAAATCACGCGCTGCCTACTTCTGATAATCTACAATGCATTGAAGATTTTTGAAGATTAAGCATAGCCCCTCAGATCAGACTATACTTACTGACCAGCTAATTACTGTAACTTTGCAACTCTTTCTCGAAAGGCAAAATCAACAACAATCCCGCTCTGCTAGCAACATCCCGCTCTACTGCAAGCACGAATTCGGTAGATAGATTCCCTATACAGTACCGGTTGACAGTAGCGAGATCAATACGGATAATATACAGTATGTAACCGTACTATTACTACAAATGAGTGGAGACCGCGTCTAGTTAAACGTAGCGTAGGGCGCCCGCCGACCAGGTGGAGTGACCACTTGCGGAAGGCAGCTGCAAAGCCGCAGATAGGGCTCTGTAGCGTTCACTAGGAGAGGCCTACGTCCAGCAGTGGACGAATATAGGCTGATGATGTATCTACAAATAGGTAATCGTTATTTTTTACATCGAAATTGTATAGTATTGCTTATCTTCAGATTAAAATACGCCTATATTTCCCGATTGGTAAGGACACATTAGATCAAATGAGGACATTAGCTAGTTGAGAAACAGGAAGGCAGCGAATAGTGGGCGTTAGTCATTTATCTTTGAATAAACTATTTAATGAAAATATTATCGTCCATCATTGATTTATTATATCAACATCCTCAAGCCTTCATACGACACACATTATCTGTCACATTCTCTCACATCTCTTGGTTGCTTAGTTCAAGAACCCCACTTTAACGGTTAGTGTTTTTTTAGTCTCCTAATGGTATTTCTGCATGATCTGATGCATGCTATGTTATTGTGACAAATTCGTCATTCAGTATCTTTTGTAATTGTTAATTTTTGACAGTTTTCTATCAAATCTGTCATTGTTTTTGTCATTAAACTACTATTTTGATACAGTTTCAATAGCAGACTTTTAATAATACAAATACAAAAAAAGAAACTGTCAAAATCATAAATAGAATGGTACAGTGCACTCTACGTTTCCTCTGAGACGAGTCATTGGTAGTGCTTTTGAAATCGAATAAATAAAATACGATACTTACGTATGGGTATGATAGAATTTTATTAGCAAAATTATAACAGGTGTGACCTTATTACGAGCGGTCATTAAACTTTATGACGTCGTAATACAGGTACCCGTAATTTTATATAAGTACTTAGTCAATAACCATGCCATTGGATTGACCAAATCAAAAGTTTGACTTCCAATCTAAGACTGAAGGAAAACATCGTGAGACCTCCATGCCTGAAAGATTTTCTCGACAGCATGTGAAATGAAATCTGCCAACCCGCATTAGGTCAGCGTGGTGGACTATAGCTTAATCCCTCTCATTCCGAAAGGAGAGGAGAGGACCCGTGTCCAGCAGTGGGACAATATAATTGCTTGATAACAAAACTCAACTTCAGAATAAAGGGTATAACTTGTACTTTACGTGACTATTTAAATAAAAGTTAAAAAGATTAAAAGAGCCGATTAGAAACGGTTATTTGTGTTAACACCCGCGCTGTTGACTTGTGATAAAGCGAAACACTGACCTACATACTACGTTAAGCTAAAAATCGCATAGCAACGGAAAATAATGCGTGGAAAACGTTAGTATTTTGTACGCACGATATGTCCTATGGAATGCATCTACTTCTAAGTGTGTTATAACACGCGATTATTATTAATTATAATATGTACCTACAAATTTATACGGAACCCTCGGTGGGCGAGTCCAACTCGCACTTGTTTTCATTATAGGTACTGCGAGCAAAACAATCAAGTCTCATGACATTTATATGGTTTCTGCATATCCATAAAATAATATGTATTTTATATTTACATACAAGGCAAAATTATGTTCTAAGTACGTACCTACTGTATTGTATCAATTTATTAGTGTTTGGGTAATTTGGTAAGTTTATTATCTACTATCAGATATAATCAGAGAGAAAAATACGACGGCAAAATTACCAAAGACGGAGTATGGGCTCCTTGGATAACTAAAAAAAACAAAATGCTGATCCTTTATAACGCACTCAACTAGCACGACAATAATACCTAATCTAATAGTGTTTATAAAATTCTCGTATCTTTCAAATCTAGGGAAAATCCGCTAAAACCCCAGTTCGCAGGCTGACATACATTCTATATATGCGGTAATATTGACATTATATATAATTTTTCCAATACGGCAAGTGCGTATAGCCTTTTGATATTCAAATCGTGGAAACTCAGATAAGTATCGTACGATTTATTCGAATGATGGATGAGAAAGTTTACGCAAAATCGATATCTTTATGGCGATAATTCATTGGCCAATAGAAGGAAAGCATTGTGTTTACGTCAACCATAATTTCTTAGTCTTAACTTGAGCCTTGGATCCTCTTAATTCTGAATAGACTGATCTTCGTGTACAGTCAAAATACCGTAGTTCCATATTCCACACAGTTAAAATCACATAAATAGGTGTGTTTGTACCAAAATATCGAAAACAGTAAAGACTATAGAATAAGACAAGAAATTTTACAACAGTTACGCCCCCAATTATCTTTACAGCGAGATTTTATACCACTTGTACTGCAAAACCACTTGCGGACAACTTCAGACCCGAAATATCGAAATTAGTAAGAGACAATATTGAGGATTGTGAAATATTTACGACCTCATTTGTCTTTAGATCGAGTTCGCATACCAATGCTAAACCATTTGCGAACCACTTCAGATCCGCACAGTTAATTCGGTTCTGTTCCATCTTCCATTCGTCCAATAGATAATAAATAAAAAAAAAAAAAAAAAAATTAAATTGTGCAGATAAACTTAACGATTTCATAATATAACATCACACATAGTGACAAGATAGCGTTACGTAATTGCAATTACAATATTTTGTAAAGAAAAAGATAAAAACTTTTTCTGAGAAGATTGTGAGATGCCCACATTATCATTAAGATATTTTTCTTTCAAGATAATTTGTGTAATTTATTTCCTGGGACAGATAACAAGGTAGATACCTTATCAAATTATAAATAAAAAATATGTCTAGCAAAACTAGCACATAACACTCATCATAAAATGTAAATGCATGTTTAGATATTATTATAAAATCATCAGAGAGAGTATTAATATGGTAATATTTTAAATCTCGGCTCATTAGTAAAAGAAATCGAATATTAAGATCTGATATATTTTCGACAGTAACCATTACTTAGTTATTCACTTTAAATTTACTTAATTTCAATTATATAAATTGTAAAAAAAAAGTTAAGTATTTGTTATCAATATGATAGATCCATGGTGTATTAAGCTACTTATATTCTTCAGGGCGGCATGAATTCGGTATTTAACTAAAAACACAAATAAATAATTTCAAGCAATTATTAAAATACTTGCGCGGCGAGTCCGATACATTATGCAGATAGTTCCTACAAGCGCTTACTATCATTTCCTGCCTATTTTTTTCCTATTCACGAGAAAAGTAGCAGTACATGAAACGTTGCCAAAATCTCTTTACAACACTAAAAAAGTATAATTAAGTAATTTCCTTAAGAGTCCGGCGGACCGAATTTTTCTTACAAACGTAATACCGAAATAAATCGTAATTCAAACACAATTTAATCAAATTCTGTTATTTTTCGGATTCTGATTCGTTAATCTAGGTTCGTTCCAAACTTGGTAAAGTTATCAAAAATTGCATTCATTTACATTTATTTCCAATGAAGTATTTTGGACGAAATGGTACAGTAGGAACCTAGATTAACGGTATCGGAATCCGAATAATAACAGAATTTGATTAAATTGTGTTTGAATTACGAATTATTTCGGTATTACGTTTGTAAGTGAAATTTGGTCCGTCGGACTCTTAAATTAAATTAAGAATCTTATATTTGAATTTGCCGCGTCTGTTCAATATCAACCTGTATATATATATTATATAAACATTTTAATTGAAGCCAAGAAAAAATATAGATGTTATACAATATTTACTAGCTGTTGCTCGGTGTTTCACTTGCATCCCAAAGGACTTTTTGAGACAAAAGATAGCCTATGTCCTTCTCCAAGATCCGATCTATCTCTGCACCAAATTCATCAAAATTGGTTCAGCGGTTTAGGCGTGAAAACGTAACAAACAAACAGCCAGACGGAGTGACTTTCTCATTTATAATATGAGTTTGGGTTTTAATAGAATTAAAAAAAAAGTTAATTTGTTCGTGTAACAATTATATCTGTGTTAAAATATTTTGCAAGTTTATGAATAAAAAAACTGATTCAATGTGGCAATGCAATCTAAGTATCAGCAAACGACATTCTAAACTACTGGGTCTACGTGATAAAAGTCATGATTCTATAATCTAAGCTAGGTACGTATAATTACGACAGGTATATGTATAATTCCTTGCTAATTTAATCGCTTTTAAAGGAAAAATAAAAACAAAACAAGTTTTGTAAGTGCCTACTATTGTTCTTTTCTGTGGCGCTTTGGCATCATTTTGGAAGAAGTCTGCAGCTACGAATAGTACCACTTTTCGATTTTACCCGACTCTATCACTTATCGAGTAACACATGTCAGATATTATCGGTTGTCTCGTTCGGAAACAAAGTCGGACTAAAGTAGGACTTGACATAAGAAAGGTCACTCACCTCAGACGTCTCGGTGTACTCCTCCCCATGTTCATCTTTATACGTAATGTTGATGTTGGCGACTGTATACGTGTCGCTGATGAACCGGTCATCAGTGGGCCCGTACCTCACCGACTCCAGTTCGCTGCCGGGACTATGGCACCCCACTAGCGACACCACCCACCCCAGCGCCGCCAAACGAGACCACAATCCACGCATTTTTAACACATTCGATATTCAAACTTCAAATATGTTCCACTACACAACGTAGGTACGCTTACTCTACCCGTATACGAACACACTTGGCTTACGGGCGATATGTTTTTAAACATTGGCGAGTGAAACGATATCACTCGTACACCGCACTATTTTAACACGTCTCGGTAGATACGCGACCGTCTACGGTGTGACGTTAAATGAAAAATCGACAAGACTTTATCAGCGCCACTATCGGTTAACGAAAACAGACGCAATGGATTTAGTTAAGAAAACGATAACGTTATCATTTGCAAAATTATTTCATAGCACAACACTAGCTTCCTTAAGGAACTCTTTAGTGCTACGCTGGTTGAAAAAGTTCTGTTGCGTTCCACTTTCAAACGTCGATGATTTTTTTTCAACAGGCAAACGTCATGATTGTTTCGGCCAGGTATGCCGCATTATTCTTCGTTAGCTTTTTTCTATATAACTGTTGTTGAAGTCGACTGCTGCCCCATAACCAGTGAGAAACTTCACAGCATCAGGTAACTGGAACAATAGAACAATGACGTCAGACTTACACCTAATACTAATTCAATTTATGGTCACGTAGGCAGTGTAGGTAGTAATTTCAATTACTTTGCTTTTATAGGTTATGCACACATGATAAGAGGCGGTACAATGTTTAAATTATTGTGTAACTGTGTACAATTAAATTTTATGATTTGCGAAGTGAATTTAGCCATCCGAAGCGTTATGTGCAAGGCATAGTAATTGACGAGACTTTTCTTTAAAAGAAAATGTCGAGTTGGATTTTTCGTGTTTGCTGAATTTATTGGTAGCTATTGTCCGCGGTTTTAGTCGTATCCCAAAGGACTTTTTAAGACAAAAGGTAGCCTATGTCCGTCTTCAAAAGTTCATCAAAATTTATTCAGCGGTTTACGCGTGAACCACTAATGATTGTCATCCAGGTGTTCGTATGACAACTGAGACCGACGGCTTTACATGTTCTGCGAGACACTATGGTCACCCATCCACCCTGTAACCGCGACAAGGTCAGTTGATGATCAATTGATTAGCATATTTATGACTTAACCACGAGTCCCTTATTTATTATTGACTAAGTATACATATTGTTTGCCATAACAATAGTCACAAAAACAGATAACTGATAAGTGATAACGTACTATCTCTCTAACAAAGGTAGGTAATATTATTTCTGTGAAGTAATTTGTGCCAATGTCCTTTTTGTGTTCCAAATTGTGAACCGATGATAATAGGTACGATAATGAAATGATAACTTAATATCTCACAAGGTACTCGAAGGTAAAAGAAATCCTTACTTCCTTACTAATATTAAAAACGTGAAAGTTTGTGAGTATGGATGTTTGTTACTCTTTCACGCCAGAACGGCTAAACGGATCTGGATGAAATTTGGCACAGAGATAGATTATAGTCTGGATTTTTTATCCAGGTCGGAGTCCAACCTTCTTTGAATGGACTTCAGAATTGGGTCCCACTGTCGGACCCAATTCTAAAGTAAAAAGCAGAAGAGTTTCAAAATAAAAATACATTTTTTATTAAACTTTAGACTACCCCGTGTGGGCACGGGTCAGAATAGTGTTCCTCATTGCCACTAGAGATAGGCATATCGTAAGAGCCGAGAAAATATCTGACACGTTCTCTTGGGGTCTGACTGGCCGGCAACCACCCTTACGTCGGCGTCGGATTCTGTCGTAGCACCGTAGTGTGTTTCAGCTTTTACGCGTAAGAGCTTCGGTTGCTGCGGCTCTGGCAGGCTGCAGTCCGTAGGGGCTCTTATGGGTCGGCAACGCACCAGCAACTCCTCTGGTGCTGCAGGTGTCCATGGGCAACGTTGACTACTTACCACCAGGTGGCTCGTTAGTTCGTTTGCCAACTTAACCAATAAAAGACTAATCAACAATTAAAAACTGGTCGTAACCTTAAAAAATCTATAAGTCAACGAGACTATTCTAAAACCAGACCTGTATTTGTCAAAATAACAGGCTTCCTAATAATCAAAACAAATTAATAAAGGCAGGTTTTATAAAGGATGCGCTGTCGAACGATCGAGACTTACAAATGTTTTGATTCTGATTATTATCTAGAAAGAATATTCTAGAACGAATAGATAGACTTAAATAATATCTAGAACATAACATAACATACCATCACGCCTGTAGTCCCCGAAGGGTTAGGCAGAGGCGTACTTAATGTACACCCACAGTTCGCCGGTATGTTTAGGTCCCATGTTATAGGGGGCGAGCCTATAGCCATTAACCGGGCACAAACCCAGACTCCGAGCTGCTACTGAGAATTTCATAGAAAAACCCAATAACACTTTGCTCGACCTGGGGATCGAACCCAGGACCTCTAGTGTAGCAGTCGCGCTTGGGACCACTAGACTAATGAGGCAGTCAATATCTAGAACTGTTTAGTATTTGGCATGCAATAAAGAACAGTGTATTTATCTACTAAATGTTCACTTTTATTTTAGTCTGAGAACAATATTCCTTAAAATATACGTAGTTAAGTGTCTTTTTCATCGTGTAGATAGTACGTTTTTTTTAATTCGTTGGTGCATAACACGCCAGTAGCAATAGGCACCGATAACTTAACTACTATATACCGACGTACTGTGATGTATTTGCACACCTCTACTTAAAATAAAGTGTTTATAAATAATCTGTGGACTCTTCTAGATTAAAATATTCTAATAATAATAATTTATACACTATCCTTACTAATATTATAAACGTGAAAGTATGTGAGTATGGATGTTTGTTACTCCTTCACGCTAGAACAGTTAAACGGATTTGGATGAAATTTGGCACACAGATAGATTATAGACTGGAATGACACATGGGGTACTTTTTATCCAGGTCGGACCCAATTCTGAAGTCCACGCAGACAAAGTCGCGGGCAGAAGCTATTTTGTAAATATTCCCCAAAATATTTTAGTTAACTAGATCATAAAGATAGGCTGTACCAATTTTAATAAACCAGTAGAGTGATACATTATATGTGTAAGAGATAAGTATAGCTTATAATACCGTAGATTTGACATCTTTTTCGATTCCTATATTTATTTAATTATTTGTTTGCGTTTTATTGGGTCGATGACATGCGGTCAGTGGCCACAAAACGTACCTACGGAGAACACAATATATATGAATCATTGAAGTAAAGATAGGATTAAATTGCATAGTTTTTAAATAATAATATAATTAAGAATGCGCGTTATTTAATCATGCCTGAGGATATTAACTGAAGTACCTACCTACGTAAATAAATATCTTGATGATTAAAAATACGATTAAATATTATCGACCAACTGTAACCGTGAACTTTGAGTGTCTTCCTGCATATTTCTTGGTCACTCTGTTTTCTTTATAGGTAACTGTTATGCGTGTAAAAAGATAATATTAAATTTTTTATAAAGCCCAGCCAGAACAAGGAATTAAGTACATAATAAATGCCTAAGTGCCTAAGTAAAAAAAAGGTCGAACTAGTAGCATTACGCATCCGATTTTAAGACCTTTTCCTGCTACAACTAATCTCTTGACCTACCTAAATTCCACACACAAACTTGAAAATCATTAAAACAGAAAATCCTAAAACCACTTCTAGTTTTAGTAAGGAAATTGGATTACTATGAAATTGTAAAGTAACATAATCAACCGATTATACTGTCCCACTGCTGGACACGGGTCTCTTCTGACAATGAGAGGGATTAGGCTATAGCCCACCACGCTAGCCTAGTGCGGGTTGGCAGACTTCACACGCCATCGAGAAAATCTCTCAGGAATGCAGGTTTCCTCACGATGTTTTCCTTCACCGTTTAAGCTTGTGATAATTAACTATTTAATACGCACATGACTTCTGAAAGTCAGAGGTGCGTGCCTTGGGTTCGAACTCGAACCTTCGACTTGGCAGTCCAACGGTCATACCGCTAGGCTGCATCACTGCTTCAAATTGTAAAGGAACATTTTTAATTTGCCGGTTCTCCTTTTTGTTAAGTTTTGTTTTACTTATTCTGACGATGTCATAGTTTATTCCAATAGTACGTGTTATTGTTCTAAATTTCAAATGAGTGATCAAATCTTGATCACCTCGGGAGTATAGGAAAAAGAATTATCGAAATCGGTCCACAATTGAAAATATATAAGTACATAAAAAAACACATACCTACAGACGGACAAAGAAACGCGAACCTATCTAATCTGATGGGTAACAATGGTGACATTTGTGACGCGTATGTCACTGAAACCAGACCGAAATTATATTTCGAATCATTATAGGTAACAGAATTCCCCTTCAAAGTAAATTAACAAGCCACGTAACAACATAATGATTACTTTTATCATTTAGATGTAGTGACGCATTTTTCAGTAAACTGTCAACTTTGCCAAGTCACTCGAGATTTTTGTTCCACTTTCATGAATAGCTATTCCCAGGTCATTGACTGAGTGACTAGGAATTGTAAAAACGTTCTTAACCTTGTTCAGTGGGCGGGAAGTTCATTGCCATCATCGGGAAATTTATGGATGAAGGCAGGGCGTAATTATAAGGAACAAAAGCTGGCAAGTGCCATTCGCCTATCGGGATTTGGGTAGGGTCATTCTACTTAGTAGGGGAGCCCGTGATGCTAAATGTGGATTTACTCGAGCGTCGTGGGGACCTATTAGATATTGTAGATTAGATGATAGGAAGCATAAAAGGTTATATAATGTTTCCCCTTTAGTGGTGGGGAAAGCGGCTACAGATTTTCAAAAATGTAAAAAAAAACAGATACGTGGATATACATAAGCGTGTCAGATATTGATATTTTAGAAGCCCCAAAGTGTCCCTGATGTCAATGGTATGTTTATCTGCCGTTTTGCGTGGTGGGGGTGGCCATACGGAATCGTAGAAAGTAGAAAAAAAATGGATTTATTCGAGCGCGTCAGATATTCACAAGAGATGTTAAGTGAATCCTAAAAATGCTCCCAATTCAAAAGACTGACGATTCGGAAGTGACGCAAGCTGGTGGCGAATTTTCGAAAATGTAAAAAAAAATCGTCAAATTGAAATACTCGAGCGTGTCAGATTTTTATAAGGAAGGTTCATCATGATGTTCTAGTTATGGTAGCCAAAAATCTGACGTTTATCTTGAGGGGTTTTGTTAATCTGACGATTACAAAAAATATTTTGTTATTTAAATTTTCAGTAAGCATAAAATTACAGTGTAAATCGCACAAAGACCCTTTTGGGACCGTGGTGTATATCAGCTTTTTGTACTTCGTCGATTCGCAGCTTGGTGCGACACATAAGTAGGAGGTCTTGATTTCGGATGCAAGGCATGCACCTCTAACTTTTCACAATGAAAGTGTATTAAATAATTAATTATCACTCGCTTAAACGGTGAAAGAAAATATCGAAACCTGCATGCTTGAGAGATTTTAACGACGGCGTACGGAGCTATAGCCTAGCCCCTATATGTAGGATGGTATAAAATCAATAGTTTTTAAGAAATTTGAATGTTTAATTTCTTCTTTGATATCTCAGAACTTGGCATTCAAGTTAAATTTTGACAAAAGAAAGTTTACTTTTTGGGTTTACCTAATTTATGTTATGACGAACATAAATTAGGTATTAGCTTTTACTAAAGTAACATAAACATAAAAAGGACAAAACTGTTCAACAGCAATAATTATATTAAATATATTATATTATAATTTCTTTATTCTAATATTTATTTCTTTTACAATCGAATCGACACGAATCGATTGAATTTGCGTGTACATAGTGGTCCGATCTAAGCTTAAAATAGTCTTCCGTCTTTTCGCACCACGGTGCGAATCGGCAAAGTACAAAAAACATTCGGACCATGGAAACATCCAAAATATGGATATTTTAATCCTACATGCGATAACTGGCGACAACAGCAATTTTCAAAAACTGCAGTAGGTTTTTAAATGGTTTTAAAAACGTTATGATTTGATTGATAAGTATTTAGGTACAAACATAAACTCTTCAGTAGATGTGATCCTCACCAATGGAATTCGTTTTCTCCTTGCTTTATATTGAGTTCCGAAATAATTGGAATCCATGGACAAGTACCTAGAGGTAGATTTTTGTATGTCTTGAAAAATACCAGGACAAATAAAATAGTGCAGTTTCAGTTATCTTGTCTCCCTCCAACATCTGCTTCTGCTTATCAACACTTGTTTCGTGTGTTGTACTAATTGCAAGTGTGGCTGGGCAATGAACTGCCTCAGAGGTGGTGCGGAAATGTGTGCTTAAATGTTGTACCTAATTGAAAATACGACTTTCCTACAGTCTGAAATCGCGATAACTCGAGAACGGTATTTCTTAGGAAAAAAGTACTTATACTTTTTTTGTAGAGAATTTCACGATCTACAAATTGTCTCTTATCCATTTTTCCGGTAGCTCTCACCGTTTCAGAGATATACGCGAAAAACTAAAATTTTGTCTGGAATATAATGTTCAAAGACTTATTTTATTACTTCGGCTTGTGGAAATCGGCAGATTATATTTTTTTCGTGATTCATGCATTATTCCCTTAATTATAAAAAATAAATTAACCGCGCTCGAGAATGTCAAGACATCGTTTTTTTTTTACAACTTTGTGACCCTCCCAATCCCTTACGTTACGCTCAAATCGTCAGATTTTCAAAATGTATAGCTTTTTAGCTAATAATTAACCCACCATAGCTTAATCTGACGCGCTCGAGTATTTCCGAGGATCTATTTTTTTTACAAATCTGATGGGCTACCCTAGACGTTCGGCCATATATATAGGGCTCATATTTGGTGGAGATACTCAATAGGGTGCAAGGTATCTCCCCTATGAAAATCTGACGCGCTCGAGTAAATCCAAAATAACATCATGGGCTCCCCAACTAACTTACAAGATCTTATAAGTTTAATATAAGAGTATAATTTGTTCTTGCTTAGGATACTGGCTTTTAAATAACAAAAGTCAAGTTGACAAATATTTAGACATACACTTCACTTCAGTGTATGACTATTGTTTGCCTTTGCATGCATATCTTAGTCTAAAGATCAAGATGTAAGTATAATGACGTCATCACTTCACGCAAAGTCCAAAACACAATATATCAAAACTAAAGTATATTTGTTCATTAAATAATTATCTATACTCTCGAGTTTGTCTACTGAATGTGTGTAGTTTGTTAAAAAACACGAGTATCATTTTTTTTTTTTAAAAACGTTGCCTCACACTAGGATTTTTTCTCCTGTATCGAAGCAGAAGCCGATCGCTCAACCGCTACGCCAATCGTGTCGTCTAAATCATGATCTTATACCCAATTATTGTCATCTCAGATACGCATACTAAAGATTGTAAAATATTTGACAGGAATTTAATGTTGAACAATTTTTTTTTGTATCGTAACGGGAGAGCGGAAATTACATACAAAGACAGGCAGTTCAAAACAATTCAAAATAAGAACATTATGCAGACGCTCTCTTTTTATCCAACCAGCCATCATGGATATTTGATCATAAAAAACATATACAACCTTATCGTTACGCTCATAGTGACGTATGAAAAACAAGTTTAACAAAATCACTAGTGAAAGCGCTATAAAATGGTAGAATATTAATGCCTAATTTTTTGGTGACCGACAAAAATCGGGATGCTTGTCGTAAAAGAAAAAGGGTACCTACTAATTCGACTTAATAAATGTTAGCCGTAGCCTATACCTATGGCCTAAAATCTACTCCTATGGATGCCCTAACTTTCTAGAATCCAAGTATCGATACCTGTTCAGCCATTAAAAATCTACCACCTCTGACTTCCGCAGTTGAATTTTGGCGTGAGCTCGTGGAATACTATAAACTACTATCGGTAAGTATAAGTACTTATTTATGGGAAACAACCAGAAAACATCTAATTGTGTTTCGAGAATAGTCGCAAGGTATGGTAATTCTTCTTAGTCGGACACTCTTGTCAGAGTGGTCGTGGTAATAACAATGGTGTGGTCGCTGGGTTCTCGTCGGCATCATTCTCTCTTCTGAGCGTCACGGCTTTCGAAATGCTTCGCCACTTTTGACGATTAGTAGCATTACGAGAGCACTGTACCATTGTGGTCTGGGTAGCTTTCACAATAAGGTCAGTCCAGCGAGTTGGGGATCGGCCACGAGCTCGTCTTCCTTCAACTTGACCCTGGATGACCAGCCTTTCCATGGAGCCCTCGTTTCTGGAGACATGGCCAAAGAACTTAAGTATTCGCAGTTGAATAATCGACGAAAGTCTATCCTTAATGCGAAGTTCCTTTAAGATAGAGTTATTTGTACGAAACGCCGTCCAAGGAATCTTTAGGAGGCGTCTCCAACACCACATCTCCAGTGCATCAATTTTGCGGCGATCTTGTTGTCTTAATGACCAGGTTTCAGCTCCGTAGAGAAAGATTGGAAAGACAAGGCATTTCATTAATCGAACCTTTGTTTTCTTGGTTATTCTTCTGTCCTTCCAAATCTTTCCCAGCCTTTCCACTGCCGACCTGGTAATGGCGCACCGACGTTTAATCTCATCTTCACACCCACCAGTGTTAGAGATAATAGAACCGAGGTAGATATAATTTTGTACTACTTTGCAGTTAGCAACACTGAGAATTTCTGGTTGGTTTTGTTCGGCCCGGTCTATTATCATCATCTTCGTCTTATCTCGATTAATGGCGAGTCCAAATTGAAGACTGGTAGTTTCAAGACGGAACAGAAGATCTTCCATTTCTTCTTTTGTTTGAGCAAGAAGAGTTGTGTCGTCAGCATAACGTAAGTTATTGATCACCTTTCCCCCAACTGACACACCTTTATTCCATCCTTCCAAGACAATCCGCATTATATATTCTGTGTAGATGTTGAACAGTAACGGTGACAGTATACACCCTTGCCGGACACCAGACTGAGTTTTAAAATTATCTGAGAGGACGTTATCTACTCGTACTGCTCCTGCACCATCCTCATACAATCTCTTAATGATGTATATGAGGTGTAGTGGTACCCCCATTTCCGACAGCACATTCCAGAGGCGGTCCCATATAATAGTGTCAAATGCTTTGCGAAAATCCACGAAACATATGAAGATGGGTGTATTGAACTCTCTAGCTTTCTCAATGATTTGCCGTAATATGAGAATTTGTTCTCGCGTGCCTCGTCCCTTAACAAAGCCAGCCTGCTCAGGTGCAATTTGTCGCGAGAGGAACGCCTGCAATCGTCTGTTAAGAATATTTAGTAATACCTTACTTGCATGCGATATGAGAGAAATCAGTCTATAGTTGTTGCATTTTTTAGTTGATCCTTTTTTATGCAACGGAATAAAAATAGACTGGGACCATTCACCTGGCCAGATTCCACTTTCCCATATTTTGCAACAGATGGTGTACAAGATATCAACTCCAGGATCACCCATGGCTTTGAACACTTCCACAGGAACCTCATCGACTCCCAAGGCTCTGTTCGGTTTTAAGTGTTTGATAGCTGCTCTTACTTCATCCCGTAAGATTATAGGTTCCTTTTCACCCATTACCGCTGCAGTACATATGAAATTCGGTGATGTGTTATTATTGTTGAAGAGCGATTTACAGTAGTCCCTCCATACGTTCACTATATCTTTTATTTCCGTTACCGTGTCACCATCAGCGTTTTCTATTGCCCATGTCTTGGGTTTAAATTGACGTGTAATATATCGTACCTTATTATGAAGATCTTTGGTATGATATGTCTCAGAGTGTTGTTCTAATTCCTCACAGATTTTTCTCAAAAATTCATTGCGATCTCTACGACAAGCAGCTTGTATATTGGCTTTTTTTAGATTTAGTTGTTCAGTGCTCGCACCTGTAGCCTTGAGATGTCTGCGCTCTTCGACCAATAACCAGGTGTCTGTTGACATCCAGTGTTGTCTTTTAGTAGAGGCAATACGTGGTTGAGACTCTGCTACTGCTTCTACAATAGATTTTTTTGCTGACATCCATAAGGAATTAGTTTCTTTATTATCTACTTCTGCTCTCCAGGCAGAGTATTTGTTCTTAAACGACTCATTAAATTTTAATACATCTGTAATGGTCATTCTTCTGGATGGTTTTTTCTGAGTTCCTCTTTGTAGTTTCAGTCGCAGATTTCCGATCAGCAGTTGGTGATCTGAAAGACAATCAGCTCCGGGTAGAGTATGTGCATTGGTAATTGAGCTTCTCCATCTTGACCTTATTAAGATGTAATCTATTTGGTTACGATATTTCCCATTGGGTGATATCCAGGTATAAAGGCGTCTCGGATGATTTTTAAAAACTGTGTTCATTATGGTCAGGTTGTTGTTCGCTGCAAACTCTATAAGACGTTCCCCCCTAGAATTACGGGTACCAAGACCGTAGAGTCCAACAATGTCACGTATACCTGTATCCATAGTGGTGATTCCCACTTTAGCATTGAAGTCTCCAAGAATGAGTAGTAGCTCTCTGGTTGGTATGTCAGCTATAGAAGACTCAAGTTGACTGTAAAATTCTTCTATTTCCTCATCTCTGGCAGTACTTGTGGGAGCGTAGATTTGAATAACATTAAGTGGGGTCGGCGATGCGCTGAGTTTTATAGATATTATTCGATCATTTACGGGGTTATAGCCTAATACTGCCGAATTCCACTGTTTTGGAATTGCGATTGCCACTCCTGAAAAACTGCATTTATCACTGCCTGAAAAATAGATGGCATGCTTCTTGGCATTAAAGTGGCCACCTCGTGTTCCAGTATGTCGAGTTTTCCATCTCTCAGAAGCCCACGAACGTTCCAAGTACCGAAACGGTAACCCTGTCTTAGTTTCAAATTTCTTCCAGTAACATCTTTTCCATGAGATGCCTGGTTGCCTGCATCCCCATGGCCGGTAGCCCATTTCACACCCCTAGCCCCGGAAAGCTCGGGGCGCCGGTCGCTACGCGGTTCGCCAGGCGGTCTCTCTCTATGCGTTCGTATTACCATCATTACTACTCTCGTGGGAAGAATAATGTAGTAGTTTCCCGTTGCTTTCTACATCGCGGTATTATAGACTCAGTGGCTATAATAGTCCAGAAGTGAACCGGTCCAGAAATCAACTCTTTACGCTCCACCCAGGTACTGATGGCTACCGCTGCCCTCCATCAGGATCCAGGAACTAAGCCCCTGTGGCTTGCCTCTTCCACTAGTTTGGCCGTACCGACACCTGTTGTCTCCGCCCGCTCCATTGTTGAGGTCTTCACCCGTAACCCTGGGCAAGGGTTCCATGATATACCCCATGAAGCTGGGTCCTCATCCGAACTCAGTCACCATCTCACTCCGGCCTACTGAAGCAAGTGGTGTCCAGCCCCGCGACGTGGACGCGTCGGATGAGAGCTACCCCAGTGAAATACAGAGAATGTGCTCTGTCTTTCCTGAGGCCGGGTTAACGGTCTTGTATAGATCCAAGACCGACACCGTATGGTAATTAAATTAATTAAAATGTTTTTAGTGAAGCAACATCTACTCCTTTTTTGTAACAAACTTGGCCCCCTTTTTTACATTTCAGGTTTTAGTTGATGTAGTACTAGTACGTAACTACCGGATACTGTGAAGCAGCTCGTAGATAAATAACTATTGTTTTTTTTATTTTGTTATGCAATGAAACAGATTCAATATTTCTTGTAAGTATATCAATCATCATGTATTTTTTTAATTATTTGAAGAAGTTACATTTGTTAGTTTGTAAGTTTTTCAAACTTAAGGTTTGCCAGCGAGCAATGGAACGCAGTATTTTGGGTGTAAAGAGGACAGACCACGACCGAAATAAAACCCTTCGTTCCAAAACGCGCATAGTCGATGTGGGCGTCCAAACTACGAGTTTGAAGTAGCGATGGGCTGGCCCCATCAGCCGTATGCATCCAGACAGGTGGGCGAGACTAGCTACAGAGTGGGGACCTCACAATGTTATTCGTGGACGAGGTCGGCCTGATGATCTTGACCGCTTTTTGGTGACGTGGTATGAGGAAGCCCAGGATAGAAAATTCTGGACTGAGTTAGGGGAGGCCTTTGCCCAGCAGTGGGATTAAAATAGGCTAAAAAAGTGAGTTTTTATCTAGGGTTATCTTCGAAAATAAAGATACAATTCTTTCACTGATTCGGAGCTAAACGAGTGATGTTGTATATTACATACACGCAATTTAGAGAATTAGAGCTCAAAAGTGTTCAAATTATATTATAAAGACTATGAATTCGTAACAACATCATTGTATGTATATCATGTATGTATCAATATAACCAAATGAATCTAATTAAGAGCCAAAACAAATAAAATTTTCGCCTGTAAGTAATCACAAAATAAAAACATTTCTGGTTATTAAAAAGTAAATCCTTCACAATGTCAGTCCTAAAACTTCCTTAAAAATTACATAAAGTCTTACGTTAGTTATCTCTGTTTATTTGATTTAAAAAGGATTTAAAATCATTACGTACATTTTATGATAATGTCTATTTACACTATGCTTTTGAGGAAAAAACTTATAAAATTTTAAAACTATCATAATATCTGATTGTGTGCCTGGACTTGTCTGTTGTTTTACAAGTATTTGTTTATTATATACTGCCACATTCTCTGAAGTATTTTGTTTTATTTGACGTATGTATCTAGTTACTAAAATAAATAAAACATATCCTCATGGGTAAAACATACCACCGCGGGACTCCCACGTGGATGAGATTAGCACGGGAACGGAAAATCTGTCATATAAGCAAGGGGAGACGGGAGACCTATACTCTGTAGGTAGTGGGTAGATTTGGGCTGTGGATGATGATGATGGTACCCTCACGCCTGTATTCCCCGAAGGGTTAGGCAGAGGGTACTAAATGTACACCCAGAGTTCGCCAGTATGTTTACGTCCTATGTAATTGGGGGCGAGTCTGTTGCCATTAACCGGGCACAAATTCCAAACCCCGCTGCTACTGAGAATTTTATAGAAAAATCCAAAAACACTCGACCTGGAAATCGAATCCAGGACCCCTAGCGTTGTCGCGCTTGGGACCACTAATACAAACGAGGCAATTCAAACTTAGATAGTATCATATACTATGTATTTGTGTGGCAAATTTCATCCAAATCCGTTCAGCTGTTTAATGCGTGATTCAGTAACAAACATCCAACCACAAAAACTTTTACATTTACAATATTATTAGGATAATATATATGAGATACCGTACCTATACTGTATAGTACCTACCTATGTGTTTGAGTGCATGCCTATCTTTTGTTTACAACGCGGAAAGTCCTTGTGAATCATACACCGCCGCCGCGCCGGGGCTAAAAACAGCACTCAGAACTGGTGTGATCACATTCACCACGAAACCCGAGTACTTACTCATATATTCTAACATATTCTTAGAAAAAACTAAGCCTCGAAACGTTTCACATCTAAATTAGGACACAATAACCAAGTTCAATGTGTTCTGGTTCCGCTACATTGAACACAACTATTCTTTAAATTCTTTCAAGTATGACAGTTTTCAGTTACCACGTGAAACAAAAAAAGAATAATTTTCACGTGACTATTTTGTTCTATTTAACTTACGCAGAAAATAAAAGCTGCAAATTGATATTTCACACTGAGTAACCATCTGTCCTTTGACCTAAAAAACCCAATGACTTGTCAAAGTTGGCTGGTTCATAAATTTCAAGCTATAATTTACTTACATCATTTTTATCCCGTGTGGAAATTTTACCCGAAGGTTATGTATGTCGGACTCCTACCGACTAAGATCACACGGTGGCCATTTCCCGCACACTCCGAAATCCATTACATTCATACATTCCAAAACGGAACGCTACCATGAGCCCTCCTATGTATAGTTTATACTTAGATTGTCTCAACCCATTAATTAATTATTAATTGTGGAGGTTGAGGTAACAATTCCAACCTTTTGTTTACTCGCTGCTGTACTTTTATGTGAAAGAGAAACATAAGGGCCAATTATGGTCCTAATTGTTTGGTAAAGGAAAATAAGGGGGCCTACTTCGGAAATTGAAATTTTTGGCTGACGGATTGCGGTTTTCTAACTCGAAAATGTATCGGATCCCGAATGTTTCAATGTTTGAGAATACACTTAGGGTAAAGTCGTCGTTTTTGTTTTAATTGAATGCTTCGACGTTTGAGTTTCATAGTAAGCTCCAAATTAACAAGCTGCCATTGATATTGGGCAACACGTAGGCATTCTACGTTGGGGAATTTAGCCAATTATTCAGGGATATTCCGAAAGTGTTTTCCAATGAATAAGAGCAACAGTACTCCTTAAGATGAATGCAAAACAATTTTCCTCTGGGCCATGAGATTGAAAATTCCGTAGTATAATCCAGTACCTAGAAAGTATTTTTGGTATCTTAACTCAACACATGGCACTCTACTGTTATGATTATTCAACGATATTTTAGTAGGGATTGAGCGAGGATGCTGTTCCTCCTTTGAATTTGTATGGGGCGCGTACGCTCTCTGTCTAACATAAACATAAAATTTTTATACCTTACATATCTTCCTTATACCTTATACATAAAATCTTAATACTTACCTTCCTTATTTATGGTAAACTTTTTTGAGACCATAAAAAATAATCAGTCAACTTATAATAATAATTTATTAATATAATTCTTTTTGCTGGTGCGGTGTAATCAATACTTTGGCCGGTTTTTTTTTAGTACATCAGTAATTAATAGCAATGTTATCTTATCAGCGTAAAACATAAAGTTATTACCAAAACTGTGTCATGTATGTTTATATGATCTTGTTAATAGGTGAACGACTCTACATCAATGCGAATGACCTCTTACGTTGGGCTTGCCGCTATACAGGGAGTGCAGAAGGACCACTCCATATATTCAAGTAAGTTTATGTAAAGACATGTATGTATATGTTGAATGACAACTAAACAATATTCGTCTGGTCTACTCTATGGGGTAAACATTAGGATTTTATACCCTGAGAGTCTCATTCTGTAACTCTTGTTAAACCTCTATTATCATTTTAACACATATCCCAGTCTTTGTCATTTTGATATTATACCTAGGACTTCAGCTGTCTATTAGCTATTATGAGCTTTTTGGAATACTTTCGTATTATAGGTACCTTCAACCTAAGTTTTATTGAATTTTTCTTGTTAATTTAGTGTGATTTTTCTTTGTTAGAATTTATTTACTAATTAAATTTTACGGAAACGTAAAGCCTGGCCTGGCACTAAAAATAACTTTTAAATAAAAAAATCTTATAAATTAAATATTCTATGGTGACGGATGTGTCGGGAAAATAATATGTTACAACTTATGTATGCTTGTGAATAAAATCTTTATAATATTCGGTCTTTTGTAGAAGTTTGGACTTCTGTTGTTTATTTGACAGTGTGACTTAACTATTCTGCTACTGGGAGGCTGTTATCGAAACGCGTCGTATTATTAATAAAATATTTACCAAACTGTATTAGTGAACCGTAAATGTTTATATAAATAAGCATATGGTTGGTATTGGAACGCCACATTTTAGTGTGGACAGTTGGACAAATGTAGGTCATGTGACACGGAAAAACGGTTTTTATGGAGATTAGCGGGTAGGCGTGAAATATTCCATAGAGTCATCGTTATTGTTACATTGTTTGTGAATATCTCCCAATATCGCTTATGAGGCAGGCGGAAATAAAATGTAGGAATGGATTGAATAGAAGGGATCGATATTATCTTAAGGGTCCGGCGGAGCTAGAATTGCTCACAAAAACGTAATACCGAAATGAATCGTAATCCATGCAATATTTTATCAAGTTATTTTATTATTCGGATTTGGATACCGTTAATCTAGGTTTCTACGATACTATTTCGTCTACTACTACTTCACTGGAAATAAAACCTGCGAAAAACAATGTACATCTTATTAGTCTTAACAGGTAGGTGTAACTAACATAAGTTGGCGCCAACCTAACTCAATTTCAAAATTAGATCATTACAGAGATTTTGTACAATAAAAAAGAATCATCTTAATCGAACCACTCCATCCAAATTTATTCGTGGTCCAGGCTTGATGGTATACGCGTAAACTTGAGAACCTTCTCATTCTATTTGTCGGTTAAAAAAACCGGAATATTAACGTGACGTGACGCCGACGGAATATTAAAAAAAAGATTTTTTTTTCTAAATAAAGTTCTTTAAATTAACGCAAAACAGTTCCCGGAAAACTGCGCCCAGTCTTTTCGGATTCTAATTACTTCGAAACGACAACGAAAATTCACAAAGAAAAATAAATGGAATTATAAAACCTTTGCCTTAAGCAAATACAAGCTAAAGAGACTGAAGCATTTATTAAAGCCAAAGGGCGAATAGAAAGTTGTATTAACAAAATTTAACTTAATATTGTTTCAACAAACAAAAAAATAATTTCCTTGTAATTATGAATTCATGAATTTTATCAAAATTTCTGTGCACCTTTATTCAATTCAAATGGTTTTATTTTTATAAATATACAAGTGACCCCTACGTAGCTTTACCAGTATAATTTTTTCCTTTTTCAATCGTTTTTTATTTATAATCGAGTTTCGGAGCTCAGTTCCAAATTCGTCGATTCCTATAGAGAAGGAAATGTTATAATTATATTGAAAGGAGAAGAAACGACGTTATTCTTTTCAAGGATGATTCTTCGCGCTCTAACGAGTAATTTAGGGTTTTTTTATGAAACTCCTAGTAGCAGCTCAGTTTGGATTGGTATCCAGTAAACGGCAATATTAAATGGGACACAAACATACCGGCGAACCATGGCCCGCCTGATGGTAAGCGGCAACCGCAGCATATAGACTACAGCAACACCTCAGTGAGACCTCAGTTGTTAAGACTCACATGCCCCAGTAATTTCACTACATTTAAAATCAAAACAACGTCCATCACGGACAGCTGCAAACACGGAAGTTCCTAATGATAGGGTGTTGAGACAAGGTCGTATGGTGACCATGATAGCACTGTCCTTCAGGAAGTCAATCGGTTAGCCAAGGGCATCGGTGTCTCCAAGGTAGCTTTAGGCCCGGTTTCTATAACGAATTAGGATTTTGACATTACTTGTATGGATCTTACCTCAAAATACTCTAGTAGTTTTAGAAACCGGCCGTTACTGGATGTCTAAGTATAGATAGAAGGTATATTTATAAAAAAAATGACTTTATAATAAGCTTTGTTTCTAATTATAGCGATTTGCGTACGCAAAAATTAACGCATCGCATCGCATCGCATGTATTTCTACTCATAATATAGGTACCTATATTATGAGTAGAAATACATCTCACGAAGGCCGTTAAATTATTGAAACTTGACCTTTATGTCTATGACATAAACATGGGCGTAGGTAGGGAAATGAGAAATGTCAGTCAATCCAACGATTTAGCCCTTTTTGGGACCTGTGAAAATTTGGAAATGAATTTGTTACTTATTTTCTCTGGTTCAGAGGTAGAACCACCCCCGAAGTGAATTTCTACCTAAGGCCATGGACATAAAGATCATTATACAGGACTTCGTGGAACAGAATGAGTATAACAACATAAATACAATTAACGCTAAACTTATAGTGCAATGAATTTCGTCTCTTATAACTTGGCGTTGTAGTTCATACAGTCATTCTTTGACGTTCTAGATTCCAGAATCTTATTGTGGCCCAACAATTTTGTATATAGTATCTATTCAATTGCTGAAATAGTTTGGTAGGTGTGTAATTGTAGTTTTAAGAAAAGAATCGACAATTAATTTTAACATACATAAAAATGCATAATTCGTCCAATCCACGCCGGCTCTTGGAAGGGCGAAAACACGGAAGCCGAAAATGGCATGGTATAAAACAAGGTTGTATGTTGACCATGACTGAGGCACTGTCCTTGGTAGTAGCTCACCCAGTCGTAATGGTGTAGCGAAGGGACGTAAAAGATAATAAATGTGTTTATTCACTTTTTTGTGAACACTTTCCCAGTTTAGTTTTAACTTAAGGTGAAGTCAAGTTGACTGTCAATTAGGTAAATTGATTTGTCGCAATTTTTAAGTCTCACTACCTCTTTAGTGGTCGCAAGCGTGACTGCTATTGGTCAGGTCCTGGGTTCGATTTCCAAGTCGAGCAGTGTTATTGGGTTTTTCTATGAAATTCTCAGTAGCAACTCGGAGGAAATAAAACTGTTACCTACATTTGCACAAATTTATCTATTCTACAGTTTTTTTTTAATATACGCGCTTAGCTTATGTATCTACTGACACCATCAACACAGTCTAACAGTTGAACAAATCAGTCTACCAATATTGCTATACAAATATAATTAGCATGTGACACCACTCAAAATTATCGAGCACTAAAATAAACAGGTCGATACAATCGAGCCCCTCTCTATGGCCGTGGCGTTGCGTGACTCGGCCCGATCGTGAACTTCAGACCAAGGCTACCCTGAACTTGGTGTGCTAATGGGCTGGCTGACATTGGGCCACCCTACGGCCATGGGCAACGATGGGGTTTTATGCCCCCGCTATTGTGGAGTGTTTGTTACTTAATTGGTATTGCAGTTATGAGTGCAGGTTTTTTGTTGTTGGTCCATGTAATGAGATTATGCTTCTTTTGAGAACTCTGTTTATTTATTAGTTTTTGACACGGAACATTAAATAGGTGGAATTAGCATAATGCCTATTTTGTATGAAAACCAGTGTTGCCAAACTCACACATTTACGTCTTACACACACTATTGTAACTGGATTATGACTGGTCAAAAATAACAATCACGATCAGATTTAACACACTAAACTATTTGCATTGAATTCAACCTTATAACAATTGCACATAATTCACATTACCAACTAGGTCTGTAATCTTTTACAACTATTTTCCTTTGGAGTTAAAATCGATTTCAATACGATGAAGTACCGCTACTCCACGCTAGATGGCATTTATAACATTTTTTTTCGAATAAAACTCTATGGTGCTTGTTATAAGAGAAGATTTTGAATGACAAATAGTGTGTCACGCATACCGACAATAGTGATGTGTCCATATAAAACATTCTTGTGAACTTATCGATAAAGATACTACGAAATAAGTGAATAAAGTGAAGATATAATGTTAAAGTAAATACCAAACATCGTTTCTGATATAATATAGTTTAGTACGTATTGTTATTATATTATTATTATGTATTACTAACGTTGTTAAATAGTGCGTTGTAAAATTTTATGAGATATCAGCTACATAGCAAGAAAATTAAACTGCCTCATTAGTCTAGTGGTTCCAAGTGCGACTTCTAAGCTAGATGCTGGATTTGATTCCCAGGCCGAGCAGTGTTATTGGGTGTTGGTGTTAAATTCTCAGTATCAGCTCGAATCGATTTGATCTGTGCCCAGTCAAAGATAATAAGCTCGCCCCCCTATTATTATTGTAGGACCTAAACATACCGTTAAATAGCATTCGACTTGAACAATATCAACATAATTATTTATATTTCAAAAATTATTTAACTTAAAAAAATATATCAACTGAAATAACTGATTACCGGTTTTCAATACACATTCCATCACGCCTGCATTCCTCGAAGAGTTGAGTTGAAAATACCGCCGAACTGTGGGTGAACATTAGTTCACCCACAGTTCGCCGGTATGTTAAGGTAGGTTAGGTAGGTAACAGGGGGGCGAGCTTATTGCCATTAACCGGTAACAAATCCAGACTCTGTGCTGTTACTGAGAATTTCATAGAAAAATCCAATAACCCTGCTCGACCTGGGGATCGAACCCAGGACCTCTAGCGTAGCAGTCGTCGCGCTTGTGTATGAGGCGGTCAATAAATTATGATATAATGTGAATAATTACACATATAATTATATTTTTCATAATGATACCTAGGTATTTTAATTGGAAAGTACATGAAGTAGTAGAGTACCTACCTAACATTCATTTGTGATAGTATTTTTACTCGACTATCAAAAAAGGAAGAGTGATGACTTACGGCCGATTTCTATATCCTATCTGTCAGTAGATTTGCTTACTAGAGATAGGATTTTGACAGTAGCTGTATGGAGCTTATGTCAAAATTATATCTCTAGTAAGCACATCTAATTATATTAGTATTTTGGATTCTAAAATAATTTTAGCTCCGTAATTCATACTGACTTCTGAGACGGTTACGTGAATATTAGACATATTATAATAACGCACTTTACGGATTCTATCGCTTTATATTCTTTTTTTTACAGTAACAAAATCCCTATATCATGTTTACGAGATTAAAAATTTGCATCACAAGCTAAATTTTTCTTAGTATACTGGAAAGTAATATAGGTAATTTAAAAAATGAAAAATAGTCGATAACATTTTATCGATATTGCATGCACTAATTGAATAGCGGCATCAATTTGGTTAGGTAAGCAAACATTCTAGAACAATTGATTGCCAATAAAAAAAAATCAACTCTATTTCTATAGGAAGAGGGATAACTTTAGATTGTCATTTTTGTGCTATGTTTGGCGGAAGAAAATTCAAACTTATTTTATCATTTTATTGTAATAAACTGAAAATAATACTTCCCGATGATACGAAATCCCTTCATGTGATAGATTTTTACCCCAGCTATGGTTTTTGTATTCTTAAATGGCACAAAAGGGCCTTTTATTATTTTTTTTAGATTTTTTAAAATTTTCGACGCATGTTTGCGCGTTGGCTATCTGCGAACGCGACTGAGAGCACTTTATACGGCAAGTGAGTACATCGTACCAGACTAGTGGAAACAAGGTTACGCCCACTTACTGCTTCTAGGTACTTCTTTGTTCTGTGGTTTTTGACATCTAAACCTCAGAATGAAATTTGATAAATTTTGGTCTAGAAATATATTGGACCTTCGAGAAGGATATAGGCTACCTTTTGTTTTTTACTAAACTATTTCCAATTATTGGTAGGTATTGCTCAGAAATTGGGTTACGAAGGGTTCATATCTGGGTTAACTGTAAGCTGACAACAATTAGAAAAAAACAAAATGTATAAGATACTAAATATAAAAATGCACAAAGTTCTTTGTTCAAATCAAATGCACCTACACTTAACTACATAATATGCCTGTGATCCGTGACGTCAACGAATATAATAATAATTAATGGCCAAATATTAGCAAAAACAAAGTACTTAGGTCAGGTAGTAGGAACAAGAAACCATTTTACTAATTATTGTGCGTCATCAAAACTACATTTTATGAAGAAAGCCAACCGCGGGATCTGTAGGTATGTAATGGATGGTCTCATTAGGATGATAACAATTCGTAAAGTGACTGTCACTCCCGTCGAATTGATACTACAACTGTATTTACCAGCAAATAGCAGACATTTGGAATGTAAGTAATGTTATAAATACGAGCAGATTTTTTAAAAGTTTTTTAACGCAGCTTATAAATTACTCAGCACCGTTCGCGCACTTTAGGTACCTGTGAGAAGGTTTTGAATCACTGTTTTCATTCCGTCAGGGGAAGAAGACTCCAAAAACGCGATTGACTTACATTTGCAAAATTTGAATTGAAGTGTTCTAATTTAATTTTATCTTTCGAATCTTACAAATTATGCAGTAAAAGATATCTTTATTGGATGGAGAACAGTTTCGTCGGTTGATAGTTATTATCTAGATAGAGATCGGAAGTTCGAAACAAGTAAAGTACATATATTTACCTAAAGTTCGAGGAAGTTGTTAATACCTCCTCTAAAATCCCGGAATCATAAACATGACAATTAAATCCCGGGAATTAAGAAATTGCAAATTACTTCCTCCAACTTTAGCTAAATATACTCTACCCTATTCCGATCTCTGGTTATTATAGAAAGATAAATCATATGTATTACCCATGGATTATAGTTAGAGATTCTTGTTAGAATTGACATAACCAGGGACAGATTTTTTTTTGAATGTTCCAAAAAACAATCAAACGTCGATTTCCCATCATTCGTGTCATCAATCGCTAACCATAGATCACTTCCTTATAGTAAGTTTTTGCTTCAGAGTCAACCAATCACAGTGAGAAATGGAGCGAAGACTTAATTGACCATTTTTTTTCTGCAGCGACACTGCGGCACGGCTCCAATGAGTTCCGTATTGAAAAGAAAATGTTATGGCTGTTGCCATGGTGATGTCAATAGAATAATTATAATTTAATACCTAATCGAATTTAGTAATACTGGTTTCTGACACTTACGGGAATATTAGACATTGAAATAAACTACTTTTTACGGATTTTATTGATAATATTTGATCGTCGGAAATCAAATATTATCAATACAACCCGATAAAATCCGTAAAAAGTAGTTTTATTTCAACGATTTTAATAATTTTCAAGGGTGCTGTTTCCAATCGAGTGGGTGGAAGCGTCCTAGAAGTAGTTACTCTAGTTACTGATACTAAATAAATTGACAGCAATTATATCTCCTGTTCCGAAAACGATAATATCCTTTTTTTCTAAAATCATATTACTGAAGACCCGCTAAATTGGTCTAGTGATCGCGACTGTTACGTGTCCTGCCTTATTTTATTTTTCTATACTGATGTTAGTAACAGCTCGGAGTTTAGATTTGTGCAGGGCGCGCCCTTTATTATCTACATGTTACCCAAAACATTCTGGCGAATCATGAATCAAAAACCATGGACACAAGCACACCTTTACCTAACTCTTCGGGAATATAAGCGTGATGGTTTTTTGTACGGGGTCTAGTGATTTTATTTATTCGTTACGATCACAGTATAAAACTGAAGGTGTAGACGCCGCCGGCTTGCGTGCGTCGCCGGTGCATCGTTGCGTTGCGTTGTTGCGCACTGGTGAAGTATTCGCTTTCTAACTTAGCAGTTTCAATTCAACAATTCGGCATCTTGAACCTATTACAATCCACTGCTACGTCATATCCCCGAAAAAGGTACCTAGTTTCTTATATATATTTATAAATTCCTTCATGAATGTGCTGGATGGAAGTTACTAAATTACTGAAGAGCACTTTGATTATTACGCTAAGTTCGGATCGGTTCAGATTTTTTTTATCCCGGGTATGACAAATAAAATCTGCTTCATTAACCTAGTGGTCTTGAGAGCGACTGCTACGCGGTCCTGGGTTATTGGGTTTATCTATGAAATTATCAGTAACAGGTCGGAGTTTGAGATTTGTGCCCGGTTAATGGCTATAGACTCGCCCCCTATTACATGGGACGTCATCACATCAACATACCTACAATATTTATAGGTGGCTCTGACAAACCCTTCGGGGAATACAGGCGTGATGACGTTATGCACAAGAAAAATTTATATCCATTCCAGTAAAATCCGCGATAAATGCAACATTCAAGACAAGTTGTGCGTGATTTTGCTATTATTACGAGATATTTTTTACGCAACACAGTGCATTTACTCGCGTTATCAGCTATGCTAACGGCGTATGCGCAACTCTTTCGTTATCAGAGTGCTAAATGTAGTAAATAAATTAAATTGGACGCGACCTCGTCGACCACCCAGTTGTTTGTCTCTGATGGGTCAGGGCAGCTGTCCCGGTGGGTCATGGGTAGGAAGATCGGTTTTCACAATACCGTTGTTTGATAGATGTATATTTTTTATATATGGTGTTTGGCGAACAGGTTTTTCAGAGAAAATGATGTCGCGGCACGCATATTAGCCTGGCACGTCGAGCAGCAAGCAGTTTTCTTGATTTTGAATTTCAGTTTTTTCGCACTTAGGATTTAGGTCTTCAATCATTTTAGTTTTCAGGTAGCCTTTCTGCCTGACCACGTCCACGGGCTAGTCAGTCCTAAACGTGAGTGTTCTTTAACTTCATACGGAATAACAATTTTTCCAGTATCAAGAACGTGTATGTAACCACGTAACCATTGTACGTATCTCCTTTACCTAGGTTATAACTAGACATTATAATTGCTCACGATTAATAAATTAACATCTTGGAAACATCGAGATAATTACAATGAATTTAATCTAAGAATTATCAGAGAGGACACATTATCAGTCCAATCAGTACTTTTAATAAAAAAAGTGAAGTACAGACAATCTTACGTCTTTACAATCGGACAAGATCCAAGATCTTGATTATGCAGTGGCGTAGCGGGTATTTCTTCACCCGGGGCAAAGCGTAAATTAGCCTAAGTAGGTACATATTTTTTGCAACGTAAACTCTTTTAATGAAATATTTTATAATTTTTATATTCCAGTATAACATAACCTCTATTGTACATACAAAAAGCCTATACACATACATAATTATATCAATGAACCCTTAGAATTTAATAAATAAATCATATTATGATTAATAAAAAATGATCATTAAAAAAACTAAATAAACCTCTTAGTCCGTATCTTCTTAGTCAATATTAGATAAGATGATCCAAAAACCTAGAAAAAGGTGGTTTCAAATCTTTGTATGTAAAAAAACTAATAAACCTGTATTGTTTATAAACTGATGATAAAAATAAATTATACTCCTGAAATAGTGACGTCATAGGTACTTATATAAATTTTGTGTTTGATAATCAACCCTGAAGATAATTAAGTGAGGTCAATTTTTTTAAAGTTATTTATTTGAACTAAGTAGTTCTAGATAATTATTAGAATATCCGTGAAATATAGTTACTTATATAATTTTTTTCAACATACATAAAGTTTTCAAATTATTCCAAACCCTGCATAATTAGTTGCATCTATAATTTCTTGCAATATAAATGCCATGTTATTAGACTACTTATTAATTTACATAAATAAACTTAATATAACTTACATAATATTGATCTCTGGCATCATGTGCCCTAACCAGTTTGATATTATTTAAACCGTGTTGCCAATTGAAGATTTAATTAATTGGTTATGTAACATGTTACTTGTCGAAATTCTAGATCGATTTGGCCGGTATCCATTGGTAAGGTTAGGTTAAAGAGATCAACATGCAAGCGGAGTGTTAATTTATACACTGCTGTAATAATTCTGGTACTTAAGTCTCTCTACTCTACTTTAAGTAAGTTCTCGATAAATTACCCGGCAGTTAAATCTCGACAAATTATGTTCGATTTTTGAATTTCTTCATTGAGTAGCGACTAAGAAGAGAGAAAAAGTATTTAATCACGCACTAATATTGACGCACGACACTTGGACCAAAGGCCACTACTCACGAGTCTCACAACATATAACCACTTCTGATTAATCATAATATGATTCATGATAAATGAATGGTAGGCCATCTTATACTAGCAGTGTATATATAACACAAGTGTAGTCGTGTGACCGTGAATCATAGTATGATATTTTTTTTTTTTTAAACTTTGCCCCACACTAGGATTTTCTCCTGTATCGTAGGTGCGTTTACAAACACAAATTCTCACATACACAAACGCCCAGACCCGGAACAACTACCTGTAGATCATACAAATATTTGCTCCGTGTGGGGATCGAACCCACAACACGTGACGCAGAAGCCGATCGCTCAGCCGCAACGCCAAACGTGTCGTCAAACATATGTCGCTATAGCGATATGTAGTGACATTTATTCGACTCGCGCATACATTATCATTAACCCATTCACTGATGGGAGGCGGATCTCCTCTTAGAATGAGAGGATAAAGTATAGTATCGTTGACCTCATTGTGAGTTGCTGGACTTCTCAGGTTATCAAGAAAATCTCTCAGCCATGCAGGGTCCCTTTAGGTGCCTTGCAGAATTCTCCAATATTTCGTCCTAAGTACGTGCTAAGTACCTTCAATGTTTAAATAAACAAATATGTAGTTATTTTTAACAAACGTAGACTGTGTGTTATTCCTGCTAATACATTTACATGTTATTTGAATGGCAAATCAAATACTATTGTTGCTTTGACCAGTTTAAAGTTTAGCGCATAACAAGACAGGTTTCGAGCAAATTGTTTTGAAAATACAAATATATATGCAAGTAACTAAAGTTGCCGACATAACTCAAAGGATTAGCAAGCATAAGTGGCAGTGGGTGGGGCACATAGCTCGTAGAGCTGATGGCCGCTGGGGGCAAAATAGGTTCTCGCACGCATGGACGCAGTGTGGGACGACCTCCAACGAGATGGACGGACAACCTGGTAAAGGTCGCTGGGAGTCGTTGGACGCAGGCGGCATATAAAGAAAAAGTCCTTGTGGAAGAGTCTGGGGGATGCCTTTCGTCAGCAGTGGACTTCTATTAGCTGATATGATGAACACTGCAAGACCTAGGAATCACAACCAGGACCACACACTACACCCATAAGGTAGTTCGAGTAATCCATTACGTTTCTTGGTTCTTGTTCTAAAACTTCACTGTGACGTATCCGTTGAGTAATCTGCCAGGTGTCATACGAACTGAAGGCTTGCTTAGCCGATAAACGTAACTAGCCAAGGTTCAAACTATCAACTCATGAGATAATTGTTCCATTGTGTGAGCGTTGCGTCGATTCCTGCTATTATTGCATCTACACAGAGCTTATATCGACACTTCGAGTACTAACTCCCACGCTAAATAATAGTAAATAAGGCTGGTACTGAGAATGTTATAGTTATCCTTGTCAGCGTTTTCTATTACTAACATAATGTTAAGTATATGGTTACAATAACTATGGCGCCTGTTTGTTACAATTTACATATATAAAACAATGTCGGGTTTGTTACAAAACTTATAACTCGAGAACCGGTGGACCGATTTTTATGATCTTTGGTTTGTTGAATTTGTCTCCTCCGCGAATAGCTAGCTATTAAGACATCGAAGCATTCACGAAAAAGAACATTATCAAGAAAATTTATTTTCTCATACATTTTGTATCGGGAATGGATTGACAGATTTGACAGAAATAAAACACGGACACAAATGAACATGGCATTGTTTTCTGTGAGGTTTTTCTTCGGCAAGGCTGTAGATCGCGTTCTGTGCATTGTCCGAACTCCACCTATGCAGGTGTGATTTTGATAATATTTTTGTGTATGTTTCATGGGTCCCTGGATAGTTTAGATTCACGATTTGAACCGGTAGGTGGCACAGCGATCAGATTCTACGATTTTTTTTATAATATACCAACAGGGCGAGACATGGGAAAGGGAGTGAATGATTGAGGTGACGGCTGATAGGGATGAATGGAAGAAAAGTCATGCTGCGCCGACCACAAATAAATTGGGACAAGGGCAGGAAGATGATGATACAGGGCAAGACAAAGTTTGGCGGGCCGCTAGTTGCAATACTCGTATAAAACAGCATTTGCTTTGTCGTCTGGTAGGCTGATGAAACGCTACTTCACCTTTTTGGGGTATGTGGACTGTTAACAAACACACAAGACACTTTGACCACTACGTCAAAACAGAAAAAGCGTGCCCTCAGCGTCAAGTTTCCGAATTTCCATTAGAAATCTGTCACCCAGTCGTGACCGTGGCGTGCTGGGCACATTTTGGTTTATCGTCTGTACACGACTGTGGAGGTCAGAAGGTTAAACAACTTTGCTCTGAGGAAATGAAACTGGCAATAAATACATGACAACCAACATGCGGTCAAAAAAATTATTTTTAACCCTCTCTACTTGTAAAGTTGCCAAAGTGGTGCTTTAACATTTTTCCTCTCGATATTTGCTCTAATTTAACTAAAGATAGGTATAAATTTGAGCCCGTCAGTAAAAAAAATAAAAAACATATTGACAAAATGCAAAACTACATAAACTTATTATTCAATACATATTTCATTTAAGTATGCATGAATTTATTTGACCAGAGCAGGGAAAAATATGGAATTCAAAAGGAATTCAGATTTATATTCATGTAATGCACTGCATATTTCCTCAAGGTGAGAACTAACATCTTAATGCAACGGCCGTAGGTAGGTATTTTATTTTAGCCTTCGAATTTATTGAACAACTCTTTTACGTAGGTACGTAGTTTGTCGTTAAATCAATATTTTTTTATTTCCAGAACCGCCCCAAGTTGACATCAAAGATACTTTTGATCAGGAAGTAATGAATTTATGAAGTTTACGTCAATAACATACAAATTATTTTATTACCTACCTATAGTATATTGACAACACTTCCTCACTTCCATTCTATAGGAATCCGGAAGCTAAATACATCGATAACGTCATCTATTAAAATACCCAGTCACATAAATGATATATCTTTAATAAATTTTGAAAACCTTACTTGCCATGAAACTAACCTTGATTGATTAGGTACTGATTCCTCACACTTGACCACCATCAGGCCAGTCCAGTTCCAGTCGAAGAAGAACTTCGCTATACTTAATCAATCACAAAACCAAACCAGCGCAGTAATTGAAAAGTATCCAATTATGCTCATGTAAGGCTGGTGGAGGGTTATGCTAAATGTTCATTAGGTGTTTCTGAACTAAATTGGGTTTTATCTGTATGTCACTAATTCATCATAGTGTCTTGTGTTTGTCGCTTTAAAAACAGAGTAACTAAAGCGTCAATAATACTTGAGTTAACAGTGGTATGCTTTGAAATACAGTTTGTTCGTAATAACCGTGTGTCTGAAGTTAGCCATTTTGAACGGCCGCGCAGTTGAAATCATTTAAGGGTCCGGCGGACCGAATTTCCCATACAAATGTTATACCAAAATAAACCATAATATAAACTCAATTTAATCAAATTTTGCTGTTATTCGGATTTCGATACCGTTAATATATGTTCCGACGCTAATATTTCGCTAATAATAAACGAAATGGTAGGGTTCCCTAGATTACTTAACTGTATCCGAATCCGTATAATATCACAATTTGATAAAATATTTTTTTTATTTTGGTATTATGTTTTTGTAGGCAATTCATGCTCCGCCGGATTCTTAAACAAATGTTTTTGTGCCAAAATACCAAAATTATTTAAGACAATAATCACGAATACGATACCTTGTGCGTTTCGAAGGAATATTTTAGGTGCGCTTGATTAGAAGGTGCTCTTCAAAATGGGTGCGCTTCGAGGAATACCCCACTTTTACGACCTCAACTGTCATTATAGTTACTAAGTTTTATATTAAAATTGACCACTCCAAAACGACTTATCCAAACTGAAGGCTAGACTAGAATTGAATTTGCTAGACATTCTCCCCGACAAGTCCACGCCCACAGATCTAAATAACAGAATGATCCGTGCGACAAGTACGCACCCTAGCGGCAAATAATGTGTTGGTGCCCCACTAAGATAAAGATACGGATGCAGATATAACGCCAATCTTATCACGCTACGGTACAAAGTGTCTCATAATTATTTCGTTGTTTATTTAGCCGTCATAACGCATAAGTCATAATCATAATACAACACAACCACACCTTAAAACAAAAAAAAAATACTCCAACGGATTTCTAGTATTAATTATAAATTCAAATTGAGATTCTATTTTTACCTGGGAGAGCCACGCTTCGACACGAATGGACCGGATCGACCGGAGTGATACCATGGCCTCACAGAAAACCGGCGTTAAACAACGCTTACGTTGTGTTTCGACGAGTAAGTGAGGTTAACGGAGGCCCAATCCCCTTTTAAAAGGTCGGCAACGCACTCGTGCCTCCTTTGGTGATGCGGGTGTCCATGGGCGGCGGTAATCGCTTACTATCAGGCGACCCGTCTGCTCGTGTGCCCTCCTATCCCATAAAAAAAAAGTTCAGTCGAGAAAACCAAATATTAACGTTTTTTACGGATTACTGGATTAGGATCTTTCAACTACTGTAGGTACTCCTGACAATCAGTATGCACAACGGTAATATTTTCACGCATAAACCGCGTTTTGATTGTTGATGAATTTTTGATATACTTACACATAAATTGGATCTTGGAGAAGAACATAGGCTATCTTTGGTCTCAAAAAGTTTGGAATGTGAGCTACACCACCAAAAAAACATATTTAACTTGTATTTTGATGCACCATTTTAAGGAAATGAGTTACAATATACAATATACAATAACGCTGCAAATCTGCAAAATGATGCCATAATCCAATTAAACCAAAGTTTGATAATTTTTGCCGCACACCTAACTGTTCTTAAGCCTACAAAAAGATAAACAAATATGTAAGATATGAATCTTCTATTTGCGGAAATATTAACAGAGTGCTGCGAAAATTCGTTATCATAATACAAACAGTAAATATACTTGTAGACTGACGACACGTTTGGCGTAGCGGCTGAGCGATCGGCTTCTGCGCCACGTGTTGTGGATTCGATCCCCACACGGAGCAATATTTGTATGATCTACAAGTAGTTGATCGGGTCTGATCGTTTCTGTATGTGAGAATTTGTGTTTGTAAACGCACCCACGACACAGGAGAAAATCCTAGTGTGGGGTAACGTATAGAAAAAGATATATTTGGTTGGAACAACTAAATGATTACGTTCGCCGCATACAGGGCAAAGTACCTCGGTAAACCGAGTACTCTCCGAGAGATCGTCAGCGACATTACTCGCTTGCTGGCCTTTCTCGAGGAGTTGGGGTGGCTCGATTAATATATCTTCTTCCACCCGCACGCTAAATACGCGCTTTGTCGTGGAGTTGCGGAAAACAGCCCGCTATACCTATACCTATGATTACGTTATAGATAGAACGCCGATTGCCACCATCGCATTGCCAAATATTCTGTTGCTAAGCAACAATACAGTAACGGTAAGCAACGCTAACAGAATTTGTTCCGGTTTAAAGGGGAACGCGGTATTAGTATTGCTGGCGTCTATCGGTTGCGGTTCCCGCTTACCATCAAGCGTCTTGTATGCTTGTTTTTCATCTTATTACAACTAAAAAACGGTTTTAGCGACATTAAATAATTATGTAAATGATATCTTTGCGTATTTACAAACACAAAACATTAAGCTGAAAACGTGTAGCCCACTGCAGAAAAGATTATCTTGTTCATACTGAATAAATCTCGAGCTCTAAGTTTTACGATTGTTTAAATACATACACGACAAATAGGGGTTCTTAATCACAGTCTTATCTTACTAAGATGAACTATTTGTATCTATAACTCTCGCTACGCCCAAATCCTTGCGGTCTTTCCCTCCAAATATTATACAGAATTATTAACTGTCAGGAAAGCTGCGTAATCCGGCACCTCATTGTCTGCTACACAATTTCCCTTTGTCCTTTTATTGTGCATAATACATGTAACTAAATCCTTTGCTTTCTCAAAACATAACAGACAGAGTAACTCGATATGATATAATAAAAAGTAGGTATTAATGTTCACATAGGGCCTTTCAATGCCGTGACGTCATTATTTTAATGTCGCCTTGCAGAATATTTATCAGTATCGACGAAGCATTCCTCAAGGTATGCAGGGCTCGGTTACAAAGAATTATTCTTTGCGATAACCCTAACCCTATCTTGGGATTATCTCTATCACATAGACTAGCAAATACACTCATGAAAATCCTAATCATAAAGGGAGATTTGTGGTACTCCTTGACATTAATACAGTATGTTCAAAGCGATACAAATTTAATGTTACTTTACAGCTTTAATACATTAATTTGTATTTCTGAATTAAATACAACTTTGCCAAAGACTCATCGTGTCACTGACCCTGTCATACTATTAAGGGTTTCTAATTAGAATTCTGATTCATAGCGGGTTTCTCGTAGGACTCTTGAACTCTACTTTTCATGACTGCAGATAAATTGGATTTTTATTGTTTCTGTGCCAATTATCGGCTGAAAATATCTTTATTAGCACTATAACCTATAACCTCTGGACTTTTTCACTAATAACAATAACAAATAAAATATCATCTGAATAATAAAAAATAGATTAAGAAAAAAAATAAGAATAAAATGGGTAAAATCAACGCTATTTACTAATAGTAAGACTGATTACAACGCACATAATGACTCAACAAAGTAATTAAATCGTTTCTGACGATTCCACATAACTATGAACTACTATTAATACATGCACATAATCATTATAATACATACATGTACATTTGTACTATTAGATTAGCTGTGTATAATATGTATATTTAATGTATATCTTGGCAGATGGTGAAATAATATTTTTTATAATTTTATATAACTATAAAAAATATATAAGCAAACATAATTATGTATGTACTCAAAATGTTATTTTATGCATTACATAGCATGTAACCGTAAAACCGGGCAAAGGTTTTATTCTTTGGTTTTAATATATGTATGCTTTTTAAGCATAGAAAATATAATTGAACAATCAAACTAGCTTACCTGTAAGCGCCGTTCGATTGATATTATTCCTGTTGTTGTCTCGTCCGAAGATGATGAAGAATTTCACTAATGTAGTATATTTCCTGGCTACTTGGGGACGTCACATATAGTTTAAATCTTAAACCAGAATAAAAAAAATATTCTGGCAACACATCGCATCCATTTCCCGCTCGGTGTTCAATTATCTATGGGCTTCATTTAGTTAAAAGCCAAATAAAATAAAATATTTGTCTGTCTGATTGCTACAACCAGTGGGGGATCTGGAACATGATACATAAGGGCGGGCGGGACTCATCATCTTCGGACGAGACAACAACAGGAATAATATCAATCGAACGGCGCTTACAGGTAAGCTAGTTTGATTGTTCAATTATGCCTGTTGTTGTCTCGTCCTCGATGATGAAGAATTTCACTAATGTAGATGTTTAAAGACTGTTGTACAATCAGATATTTATTTTATTTTTGAACAAATCTTTTTTTTATTTTTTATTTTTAATTAAATTTAAAAAGAAAAAACAAGACAAACGTAACACAATAGTGGTGAATAAGTACACCCACACAAAATCAATTAAAAATTCGAGGTACATAACGATTTTGTTATGTAGCACAGCGTATGTATAATACATAAGTCGGACATAGTATTTAATTTAAACCAATTTATCCTTACGGATTTTGAGAAAAAATAGCTTCTGCGAAGCTTGTACTACGTACAGGTCGGTTATAAAATCTTGCGAAACAATTTGAGCTGTCAGTCCAACCAGCCGTTCTTCGGATCTCATCTATTGAGACACCCCTTTGGAGTGCTGCAGAAGTTGACGCATGTCGCGTACTGTGCGCCGAGAATGTGGTAATATCTATGCCACTATCTTGTAACACTGATTTTATCCAGCGGCTGATTGAGCTGACAGTGACAGGTTTATATGGTTTCCTGTAGGATAAAAATAGGTTCTTATTAATACCCCTAATATTTTTAGTAAGATTAATGTAATCAACAATCGCTTTAGCTGGACAGATATGTGGTTGGTTTGTGAAAAAAGGCAACCTAATAAAAGGTTGCATTTTATTAGGTGCAGACGTTTTGAGTAATTTTTCTACACGAATAACTACAACATCAAGTTCTATGATAATATTATCTATATCAATGGCGCATATTGTTTGGACCCTTTGGCCTGTGGCTAAAACTAAAAGAGTTGCAGTCTTTTTTGAGCTTATTTCTAAATTATCACAATTTGCATATTTGGTTTCTATATAGTTTAATACTTTAGACACATCCCATGTGTAATCATATTTAGGTTTGCTTGGCCTTAGCTTATAAAAACCTCTAAATAGTCTCTTAATATTACAATCAGTACCGACATGTGAGCCTAACATTAATGACAGGGCTGACCTAGTAGAGTTTAGGCTACCGTATGATAAACCTTCTTTAAATTTATTTGTAAGGTATGTAGCTATTTCTGATATGCTAGGTTTTAATGTACTTATCTGTTTTGTATAGCAGTATTTGATCCAATCCTTTAGACAAGTTGAGTATTGTTTAAGAGTATTAACAGAAATGGAGCTAAGCATTATGTCTATTGCCTCTTCTTCTAAACCTACTTCGAGAAAGCTGCGCCCGAGAGCTGTCCTGCCATCAATGTCAGGCTCCCATGTAGTGGATGAAATGACCTGGAATTACATAGCTTGAGTAAGCCTTTGTTAGGTTTAAATAACAATGGTTTATTTATTAAGAGTTTTTGGAAAAGTGGGTACCACGGTTGTGTAGGCCAATCTGGAACAACCAAGATACCTATACCTTTATCTATTATAATCTTTTTAATGCTTTTTGAAATCATCGAAAATGGGGGGAAAGCATAGAAGTACATATTACACCAAGAGAATGTAAATGCATCAATTTTAAATGCATCAGGGTCAGGGTGCCATGACACATATTTTTTGCATTTTGTGTTTGTGCGTGATGCAAATAAATCTATCTCAGGATTTCCGAAAAATTTAACAATCGTTTTAAAATATCTATTGCCAAGTTCCCACTCTGTATGACCTAAACTTTTCCGTGACTGAAAATCTGCAACAAAATTGTCCTTAGTGTTAATGTAAGAAGCATAAATCCATATGTTATGTGTCTCACACCATTGCCAAATTAGTTTTGAGATATTATTCAAATTTGGGTATTGGATTCCACCTAAACGATTTATATATGATATGGCAGTGGTGTTGTCAATTCTCAATAATATTTCACAACCAGCCTGGTTTTTAGCAAAACTTTTTAACCCTAGAAAAGCTGCATGGAGCTCTAGTGTATTGATATGGAGCTTTGCTTCTTTTTGGGTCCATGACCCACTGGCGGTTTTGTTGCCACATCTTGCACCCCACCCAGTGAGGGATGCATCAGTCTCAATTTCTAAGGAAAAAACATTTTTCCTTATAGGGCACACAGCTGCTTTTAGATTTTTCTGCCACCATTCTATATCTTCTTGGCAACTCTCAGGTAATGTTATGATGGCTTCAAAATTGTCATTGTTTGACAGTAGTGATAAATATTTAACCCTCTCTAATTGTTTGGTATATAACATGCCATATTTAATGGCAGGACAAACTGAAACTAATGTTCCTAAAACTTGGGCTAAATACCTAACTGAAAATCTAGATTTTAATTTTGAAATTAATTCTAGGCATCTTTGTCTCTTGTTTTGATCTATTGAAATAGTCATATTTTTACTGTTAAAAATAAACCCTAATTTTCTTCTAACCCTTCTTGTAATTTACTAAAAAACCCAGGTTTTCAAAAAGGTTAAGTATATAATTTGTATGGTTTTTACATTCCAAATATGAATCAGCAATAACACAGGTATCATCAAGGTATTGTACTAGTCTTATCCCTCTTTTTCTAATCACAGAGAGTAAAGGTTTAAATATTTTTGTAAATAGGAGAGGGGCTGTACAAAGTCCAAATGGTAGAACTGTAAATTCATACAATATCCCCTCAAAATAAAAACGAAGATATTTTCTGGACCTAGGGTCTATGTTAATCATATAGTAAGCATTCTTTAAATCAATGGTTGTTAGATAATCATTGTGCTGCATTAGCTTGCAAACCGTGCGGTAGTCCTCTAACTTAAAATGATCAGGTAACATAAATTTATTTAGTTTTTTAAGGTTTAGAATGAAGCGATATTCTCCATTTGATTTCTTAACTAAGAAAATAGGTGAGCAAAACTGATTATTTGTTGGTCTACAAATTTCCACAGCCTTCATTCTAAGTAGCTCCTTAATTTCTTTTCTAATAAGGATTATCTCAGATTGACAAAAATTATTATTTAGAGGTGTATCCCTCTGATAAGGTGTTTCTAAGAAATTGAGTGAGTATCCAGTTATCCATGACAAGATTACTGGATCATCTGTTATTGATTTCCATATTTCACAGAAATAAGGTAATCTGCCTACCTCCATGTGCTGGTTTACTTGCGCCGGTTGTAGCTCCGCTCGCGTTGATTCCGTGATGGTTGTCGCACCTTCGAATTCTTTTGAGAATATAAAGCCTTCTTCCCCCCTCCACCGATTTGGTTCTCGTTCTTCACCCTGTTGAATCCTGGGCGTTTGTATCTTGGTTGAGGAGGGGCCCGCGAGTTTAAAGTCTTTTGATGGAGTGGAGGTTTGGTCACAGTTTTTGTTAGGTCTTGTGCAGACTTTTGTACTGCTTTTGTTACTTTGATTCTATCGGTAAGGTCAGCACCAAATAGATATGTATCAGGGCCTCCTTGCAAGGAATCTTTCAACTCTTTATTTATTATTGACTGGATGAGTGTTCTCCTACTCCCCGTTTCATTATATATTATTTCACATAAGATCTTTGAAGCATCATTAATTTTACTGATACCATCAAGTTTGTTTCCTTTTGTTAAGAAACATTCCAGTCCAGACCCAATAGCTGTTAGGGCGGCAGCCACATTTTTTTGTCTGTATTCAATTATGCTGTCCCGTTTCTTAACTTGTTCTGACACTGCAGCTGCCAATTCAGGATTCAGTTTAGGAGGTATCATTTCCGGTAAGTTGCTGAAGGGTATATATTGTTTTAAAAGCAGTGCTTTTTCTTCCTTTTTTAGTCCTTTCTTTAGGATAGGAGTCCAGCGTTGTATAATTTCATTGTGAGCCGGAGGCCCATTTACAGTCTCCTCCTCCACACATCCCATGGCTGCTAGGATTTCTGTATCAATTTCATCTTGTTCATTTATATGTACTTCCTGCTCTGACAGCGATGTTACCGCATTTGGTGGTGCTATATTCGGTGGATCCACCATTACTTGGTTTTTTGGGATCTGACTGATTGATATGTCAATCTCTGGATATTGTGTGCCAGAATCGCCATCCGGCGATGGGGTGCGAGCATGTGGTGACCGGCTTCGTGTTCGTGATCGTGATCGAGTATGACGGCGGTCCCTTGGTGATCGACTTCTTGAAGGCCCTGTGTCCAGAACAATTATGGATTTGTTATCTAATACTCTCACAGTATAGCGACTACATTAAATAACTCGGCAAGGTCACTCATCATGAATATGACTGTTGTTCGATACTCTGCCAGTATAGCAACAACGATAATTTGCCTTGGGTGTTGGTTGTTCGATACTCTGACAGTATAGCAACAACATAGTTTAAGTTGGCATGATCATTCTTAGCGAAATATGATTATTGTTGTTCGATACTCTACCAGTATAGCAACAACAAAATTAGGTTGTTCGATACTCTGACAGCATAGCAACAACAAATTTCGTCAAGTTCTAACCAATAACCGAACTGTATCGGTTAATCGCTCGTTATATCAGCAAGTTTGCATTTTATACAACCTCATAACAGTATATGGACATAGAAAAAACTGAAAATTAGAATGTAAAAAGTGTGTTGGTCAGCGGCGTCATGTCGCTTGCGAACTAACCTTGAGCTTTTTCCTCTAGTTTTTCGATTTTTCTTCTCAATTTTGATAGCTCTCTATCCAAATCCTCTTTTCTTTTTCTGTGTTTTCCCATTTTTTGCTTATTATAACAATAAAACACTAAATAACAAAATAATTCGGCGGGAGTAGTGACGCCTCCAAGTGACATAGAAAACGAATGAAGCCCATAGATAATTGAACACCGAGCGGGAAATGGATGCGATGTGTTGCCAGAATATTTTTTTTATTCTGGTTTAAGATTTAAACTATATGTGACGTCCCCAAGTAGCCAGGAAATATACTACATTAGTGAAATTCTTCATCATCGAGGACGAGACAACAACAGGCATAATATAAGATTTCGTTGTCAAGCCTGCTGAACCTTGATTTACCTACAGAAAAAATCTAAGTGTTGTCAAATAAATAAATGAGTACGTAATAATAATTAATCGACTAACCTAAAGATATAAATTTGTCAACATTGGGAAAATATAAATGGTTATTATCATAGTGTACGCATCAGTCTTAGTAAATGCATCAATTGCTTGTTTAAAATTCTGGTTAATTTAGAAATTAAAGCTTGAGTAAAGTAATTAGTCATTCTAATGAATAATTTTATTATGAATTAACGAAATAAATGCGAAAGGTCACAAAACATGCAGATAATTTTGCCGTTTTTCAAGGAAAGTATTTAAATACTAATAAATCTAACGTCTTTAATTAAATTTTCCTTAAATTTATCGGTCTATGAGTAGGTACCACTAGTCTCCCGTACCTAGTTACAGGACAAATTATCTATATATTACGAGCAGGATGCTATTTCTTTAAATATAACGTCGTATGGGCATTAGCTTATACATGTAAGAGAAGATTCAGTAATTAGCAGATTGATAATGTTGAATGCACGAGAATCTGAGTAACATAGCTCAAAAAATAATAACATTTTGAAGCATGCATACGAAACGATCCGCTAATTAAAGCAGGTCTCCAAGGGAGGTCTAATTTATTTTAAACAAACTGTTCTTTTTCATCTAGCTACGTAAAAAAAAATATTTTAAAAGAATTATAAGTTACGACGTACTTATAATGTAATTAGTAAGAAATCTTACAAGCCACCCATTCTAGAAATTTCAAAAATTAATACAAACTACTTGATGGGTAGGTATATGACTGAAACCTAAGCATTTTACACAAACGAGTCATTTGCATATCCAGCGCATACATTTGTAGGCAACGCACACATTATTGTACAAAGCGTGTCTGGAATCTAAATATGGTAATGTAAAACATCCTGCCCTATGGTCAATGAATACCTTAACCACTTCGACTTTCTTGTCAGTAACGCAGAATGATACTATGAAAAAATAATTCAAATATCTGGCAAATACATATACACAAAACGTCGACCAAGCCTGTCCTCTATAGGTATGGAGTTTTATTCTCTATGACATTGAAACGCGCATCTAGCACGCTGGCAGCACGCGTGCATTTTTTTATAATCAGCGTAACATTGTCGTAATGAATAACCCAAATTTTATTATTTACAGATTTAAAAATAACTCAATTTTCGGATTTTATCGCGTTGTATTGATATTATTTGATTCCCGACGTTTCGGACCCTTTACAGCATCCATGGTCACGGGTAGACTAAGTTGTTGGACGTCTTAATGTTACAATTACTAACAGCTACCTTACATTTTTGTTAATTATTGGCGATCCGATTCACGCAGAACGAGCTCACCGTATCCTTCGGTCTTGCAGTGTCAGAAACCAGTATAATAAAAGAATAAATTAAAAAAAAAAACAAAACAAAAGAATTCGCTTAATATACCTGTTCCAACGCAAACACAACCATTATTATGTAACAGTAGGTGTCCTAATTATAAGACTTTCGGCTAGCAACGGTATAGTTCTAAGTATTACAGTGATTAACATCGTTGAACAATGAATTAGCATACATATATGTATGTATAGCATGGGTATATAGGTATAACAATGTTCCGTGAGTCATTCGATTAAATTGGGTGTTAACCACACTTTATTATCTACTTTACAACCCTTAAAACAGATTTTGTGTTTTAAGGGTTGTGTGAAATCGCCTCCATTCATTTGGCACAGAACTGAAAGGTGGTTTCTTATGATAAGTAGCTCAGAGGCGTTAGGCTATAGTCCACCACGCTGGCCTAGAGCGGGTTGGCAGACTTCACACGCCGTCGAGAAAATCTCTCAGGCATGCAGGTTTCCTCACGATGTTTTCCTTCACCGTTTTAAGCGCGTGATAATTAACTATTTAATACGCACATGACTTCGTAAAGTCAGAGGTGCGTGCCTTGGGTTCGAACTCGAGACCTTTGACTTGGCAGTCCAATGGTCATATCACTAGGCTATCACTGCTCCTAAGATGATAACTAGCACAAGCTTTATTTAGCAGCTGTTCTCATACACATCATACCACGCCTGTATCTAGACAGAGATCTACTGATGTATAGTCACAGAAAGCCAGACCGTTCAGGTCCCGTATACTTGTACTTATTAGGGAGTGAGCTGATTATCCCCCAAGCGCCTAATATAAATGTTCTATTACAAAAACCTAATATCAGTGATCGATCCCAGGTCCTCATACTCGCAGCCGCGTATGCGATCACTATACCAATGAGTCAGACATACGGATAATCTTCACGAATCAGAAAGGTTTTTCGGAGATAGAAAGTCATCCAGTATATCTTAGGTATCGATTTATCAATTCATTAAAATGTTACCGATTACATTTTCCAACTGAATTCAGATATGAAAAGCAGTTGTGTTTGTTTTAAATATGTTTATGTTTTATAGAAACAAAATAAATCATACAAAGCTACAAGCTGGAGCCAAAAAACTATAGTATTTCGTATCGATTTAATTCTGAATCATTTGAAGGTTGTAGTGTAAGTCTCATGACTAGTGATGACGGAGACGTTTGAAGTTATTGTTGTCTTTTTGTACGATTCTTGAAGGAAAACCTTCACAGTAAACAAACTTGCAGAAGAAAATTGTCCAGCTGATTATTTATTTTTCTCCATAATATTGTGATGTACATAATCAAAACGCTATTTAATCATATCCAAAATATATCCAGGAACATATACTGGAATTTCTATGAATAAATTTCGGTTCGTCAAAAGACGTTTCTTTACTGGAGCGGAACGGCGCGGTAACTATTTCCCTATAGAATGGAAAACCGAAGCGGGAGCAAATTTTGTAGTGGCTGCCCGCGGCTTGACTCGTTAAAAGAATTTACTATATCCCGGATTCTAAGCTTAACAAAATAAGATATGCACCAAATTGTAAGTTAGACGTCCAGCAATACGACTGTGAAAACCGCATCCAATTTTATGTAGTAGTGTTTGCGTGATACGCACACAATCATAACGCGGAAAAGACAGACAAAAATTTCTAAAAATTGTTGTTTTGACTTCTGTTGCTCTAATAAAGACTGCCCAATTCCCATATTATTTTTTATAATGTACAGACATCGGCCTGTTACAATCTTATGAAGTACCTAAGTAAATATGTACCTATAGATATTTATCCAGTAGGTATCTGTCAATCCCAGCACGTGTAGTACCAAATCTTGATATAAATTGTAGATCATTTACATTTAGCTTACATTTTAAGTACCAAATTTGAATATGTATAAATGCTGTCTTTTATTATAAGCCGGCTATGTTGATAATTAGACATTTTACAACGAAATCATGTCAATAAAACCGGACAAGTGCGATTCGGACTCGCCCACCGAGGGTTCCGTACAAATTTGTATTATAACATATTATAATGAATTACAAATGTATAGTTTTCAGATTTATCCTTATATTTGTAGCATAAGACGGTATTACTTGTAAATTTCATAGTTCTAGGTCAACGGAAAATACCCTATAAATTTTGATTCCCGTGAGAGTGTCGAAATATACGTTTTTTGCGACATAAACGGCCGTATCTTTTTTTACGTTAACTTAGAAGTTTGATTTTTTAACAGCTTAAAGGGATTGTAGATCTGAGTATATGGTTTTTCAACTCGAGACCTCCACGCGTTCCCGAGATAAAGGGTCTTGACAGACAGACGGACGGACGGACAGGTAAGGGTTCCGTTTTTCGTTTTGAGGTACGGAACCCTAAAAATAAAGTGTACACGTGAAACAATCGTGACACTTGACATTTAAAGTGTCTAATTTAAAGTACCTACAATGACATTTGATATTTTATAGTTATGAGTATATTTATAATCTTATAATTAACTGCAATAGTTTCCTTCGTTATACGGAACAAACATAAACACGGCAAGTACACGTAATTAACCATACTTATGACCCCATCAATATCTATGGTGTACGTAATTGCAGACTAGGAAGATCCTTGGTGTCAGTAGGAAGTAAAGCGGTTTCGACAAAGATACATTTTGCATTTACTTCATGCACACAACTATAAAATTTTACTACAAGCTAATACGAGTCACCGTACGAGGAAATAAAGATGCTTATTCCGTACAATGCTTACGGTGTGTATGAATATATAACACCGATGTCGGTGCAAGATACAAATGTGAGAAACAGATCGTTTATATGCAAATACGAATACGGAAAAGTGTTTATAAGTACTCACATATTCTAATTTCACGTCTATAGAGAATTCATGCGATCTACTATCAATTCATAGTCTATACTAAATTCTGCCTGTCTGTGTTTATTTGCTACGCTTTTACGCCTAAACCGCTAAACAAATTTTGATGAATTTTGGAACAGAGATATATTGGACATTGGAGACGGACATAAGCTATTTTTACCTCAAAAAGTCATTAGACTGCTTCATTAGTCTAGTGGTCCCGTGATGGTATGTTTAAAAGTCATTCGGAATACGAGTGAAACTACGGGGAAAAGCTAAAAAAATTACGAATTAATAATATTAATTATCAGATTTCGATAAAATTTATAAGGACATAGGCTACATTAGTCGCAAAAAAATCTTTGGGATCCGAATTGAATATAAGCTACGACCAACAACTAGTTTTTTTAAATTATTCTCAATACTTCATGTGGTTTGTAATGTCGGTAGGTGGCGCAACACTGGCTTACTCAAGTGAGCACATAAGCACTCTACAAACCATTTAGATGGAAGTACCACAACATTCTGAAACTCCATCATTCATATTAGGTCAAGCGTGTATAAAGAACTTTTCGTAAGCTCGCGAATGATCTAAACCTCTTTGACTCGGCCTTTTTCGTGGTAAACTCGTGTAATGGGTATTATGCGTGGCTACTACTGACCTCTATAATACTCTATAGGTACACGAGGCTACCCTCAGAAGTTGATAACAAAGATTTTAGTTTAGCACTCTCTAAACCTGTCTCGCCTGAAAGGTTTTTATGTCTGTCTACGTGTAGTAACTTTAATATTACTCTTACACAAAAGAAAACAACAAAAGGATTATTGTTGAAGAAATCCAAACAAGTTAATATTTTAAAGTAAGTCTGTTTGATATGACTCCACACGTAAACAGCTGAATTAATATTGATTAATTTTGATTGGACCTTGTTTAAGGACATGGCTACATTGTGTCTCTAAAAGTCCTTTGGAATACAAATGAAACCGCTGGCAACAGATAGTCTTTAATAAAACTATCGTTAAATACCAAGATTTTTTTACTATGGCTTCCTTCTTACGAAAATTGTCCTTTCATTATTGCTATTTACCACATTTATTAATGGTTTCTTTTAGGCACGCGTGCTCCATCGTAGATCGCAGTATCGCTTAACATCAGGCGAACTGGCGGTCAAGCGTAAGCCTATTACGAATTTTAAAAAATAACACGATATACCATGTGCACCTATGAATTTGTATAAAATAGTAAAATAGGTTTTAATAAAAACAAAACAACAGAACTTATCATCAAAATACTACTGACACCTTGTCAATTAGTAACATGACCCATGACGATAGCCTAAGAAAAAATACTTAAACGCTCTTGATAAACATCGAAGGTTCGAATGCGTTGGCCGAGAGAGTGGGACCGGTTTGGTACTATTAGATACACAAAGCATACGGGCTCCGCCGTAACGAATGAGAAATTCAAAACATCATACTAAATGCAGTGAGAAATTATTACGAAAACCACGGGTAATGGCGCTGTCATACATTTACTTACTTTCAAGTTTCATCTATAACTATAATAAAATTGTTACAGGCTAATGTTTATACAATAAAGATATTAAAGAAAAACTAATATGGGGGGTCTTTATTAGAGCAACAGAAGCAAAAATAACAATTTTAGAATTTTTGTCTGTCTGTATGTTTGTACGCGCATCACGCAAAAACTACTGGATGAAATTGAATTCAGTTTTCACCGATGTATTGCTAGAACTTAAAATTTGGTGAATGTTTCATCTTGATACCGTGCCTAAAATCCGACGTATAGTATGGTAATATTTTTGGGACGTGAGTGAAACTGCAGGCAACAGCTAGCTTTTAATATAATTATTATGGCTGGCTGATGTCGTACATTTTTTTTTTAAAAAAAAGCTTACTAGCAATGTGGGTCGCACATTACTAGAATTCTTGTTAACCCCTCGTGCTAAGCTAAATGCTTGTGTTACGAGTGAGTTCACGTCGGTAGTGCAATGGGTGGGTTTCGAACCGGCAACCACATGATCGAAAGTCCAACGCCCTAGCCATTAGGCTACCGCCGCTTTTGTTATTTTATTTTTATTATTACCCGACTACTTGGCTCTATTATACTACTGTCCCACAGCTAGCCTAAACGCTGGCCTGATGCGGGTTGGCAAACATCACACGCCCGCGCTGTCGAAAAATCTCTTAGGCATGGAGTTTCCTCGCAATGTTTCCAAGGTTATTGAGTGTTTCTATGATAATCTTTGTCGCAGCTCAGAGTACTTAAAAGTAATACACAGAAAACATTTAGTCTCTCATAAAACCGTGGTAACTTGTCCTAGACATATTTTATGTTCACATAAAGTCTGCGAGCCTTTTATCAAAATAACGACTGTACAACTGAATAAGTTTCATCGTAGGTATTATGTTATAGTAAATCACAAAGTTGAATGGCCAAGACTGTTGCAAAATACCCTTTTTTATTTAGGTACTTACATTTCGTCGTAATTATCCACTTTAATATACCTCATCTCTGACTTTACCTCAAAACACAACGAATCGTCAACGTGATATTTTTTATTTCAAAATAAGTAGATACCTAAAGATTTTCTGAATTAAAACAAAAAAATATATATATGTTACTGTAAAAGCCCGAACTACGGCAAATTCTAAGATTTACCAACTCTGACTGGTAAAAGTCCAAATAAACCAGTTAGGTTTGTTATTACCTTTTTTTAAAAATATAACCACCTAACCTAACCATGGTGGAACATTTGCACGGCGTTGAAAGCTTTTTTTAAAAAAAAAACCTAACAACCTAACCTAACCATGGTGGAACATTTCGAACTTTTACCAGTCAGAGTTGGTAAATCTTAGAATTTGCCGTAGTTCGGGCTTTTACAGTAACATATATACCATCACGCCCCTGTATCCCCCGAAAGGTTTGGCAAAGGTACACTTACAGTTCGCAGATATGTTTTTAAGACGAGTCAGTTGCCATTTACTGACAAAAATCCAAATTCGGAATTGCTCCCAAAATATCATAGACAATAATACGAAACTGCTCAACCTGGGAATCTAACCTAGGTAAACAGCGTCGCTTTCGACGTTTAGAAATCTAGACCAATGAGGCGACTCAAACCTAAAATATCAGTGCAAAATTAATTATTTGTAATAGAAACGATTCAAGCTACAAACGTGATAAGATTAGATCCAAGGCAACCCTGATTACAAACGTCAGACCAAGAAAAACGTCTAAAAACAAATTACACTAAGAATTACATGTTTTCTATAAGAAACTGTACGTGCATATAATTGCATCTCGTTGATTGCAATTGACGCAAATTACGCAATGATCGGAGATCAATCACAATGTGATGTAACCGCCGTGGTAATGGGAAACTACTTATCAAAACTACTTATTGCTATTCCTCATGCTTTGAAATGAAAATTCGCACACAATTAATAACACGTTTCATTAAGGAAATAATAATAAGGTACTCCATCTATACTTATAATAAATCTATAGAGAGGTCAATTCTGTACATGAAATATATTTCCAAAATAACTATCAGCGGGTGATTAGTGATCGATACTGACGCCAAAAATGCAATCAGTAAAATTTTTGTCTGTCTGTCTGTCTATCTGTCTGTATGTTCGTTATAGAAACAAAAACCACTCGACGTAATTTCAACGAAACTTGGTACAATTGTTTTTCATACTCCTGGGCCGGTTATAGTATACTTTTCATCACGCTACGATCAATAGGAGCAGAACAGTGAAGGGAAATGTTGGGAAAACAGGAGCACTTACTCCATTTTTTAAGCTTCCGTCGCGTGTGCAGCCTTAATGGTTAAAGCTACACAGAAATCATGTATGACGGAAATGTTCTCCTTAAAGTTATATAAAAAATATTCCACGACAGCAAATGTCTATCTTTTATGGTTGACTCACAATAACACGTGTAACTCCCGATAGCTTAGCAGTTCGGAGCTTTCTGATTATATTTGTCTACTCTTACGTTAGGTGACTGACTGACTGACATAGTGATCTATCAACGCACAGCCCAAACCACAGGTTATAGTATACTTTTCATCACGCTACGATCAATAGGAGCAGAGCAGTGAAGGGAAATGTTGGGAAAATGAGTGATTAATGAGAAAGGTTTCAAGCTATAAAACATCACGCTACAACCCTTAGGAACGGGGCAACGCAGGTGAAACCGCGGGCGAAGAACTAGGGAACAAAGTAACTATTCCACGCGGACGAAGTCGCTGGCAAAAGCTAGTTCAGACATGAGTATAAAGTTATAATGTCATAGTAGTTCGGATATAAGCGCCTATTAGCCTCCATTATTTCAGGATAAATACAAGAGAATATAATCTGTTTACTTTAAAGTACAGTTATATAAATAGTATTTTACAGATTACTTCGCCATCATTTTTACCCACGACGGAACGGAGACTGTATATGCGTTTAGGGTGAGAGGGTATCGTGTTTAATGCAAAAAGTCAATTAGATATAGCTACGTTGAACCATCCTTATCCTTCGATTCTAGGCAAATGTGCGCAGGCACACGTACGCTCATAGCTCATGGCAGCATCACCGTACAACATACTTCATTACATGTCATTACAACATGAAAAAAAAACGAGTTAAATTGACATTACCAGAAATGTCAGAGTGACAAACACATTTAAATGGATGAATGTGCTTCAACTTCAAAATAGTGGTTGTGGATATTTTATGATGCTGAGAGTTTGATGTAGATACCTTTATTTTTTTCCACATTATATTGTGTTATCGTTAGGTCCCCAGGTTCGATTCCCAAGTCGTGCTAAAGATTTTTAACTACGCCCATTGTTGCCAAAACATTTAAGTAATTTAAATATTTTATGAACGTCATCCCACCAACATAACTTAAAGACCTTTTCAGATTTAAATTGCAGATTATGTTTAAGAGTAGCAGTGGGGTCAGAGCCACATATTTTTTTAAATTAAGAAATATGCAAATATTTTAATTTTTTATACAATTGGGTAGGAATGTCTAATTTAGTAACAGATGTTCAAATTTTATGTAGAAGGAAAATTAAGCAAACAGGTATGTTTTATACAACAACAAATTGCGTCAACAGACTTACATAGGTAAACTTTGTAGACACAAAGATCTTCGCAGATTTAATCATTTATTTAATCTCTGAAGTGTTAGAAAACATCGTAGGAAAGTAATAACCATAAAATAAGTACTGATGTTGAACGTTTCAATGGGTATATTTTGTTCGTGTTTCGTTTCATTATACCCACGATAACAAACGTACATTTAAAATGTAGGTAACTTATGAAATTGTTGAGTCGTGAAAATGTAATAAAAACTGTTTTCTATATGCGTGCTAACGAATACGTATGATACATTATCTGCATTACAATGCGCCCTTGGGGGCATACCATTAATGTTGACCATTGAAGAAGGATGAAAATCACGCGAACCCATAAAACCCGTAACAATGGCACCTTGACCGAATTTTGAAGTGCTAACATTCACTGGAAGCGACATTAATTAAAAATAAATTAAAGGTCGTGCGTGCCTCGGAAGCAGTAAAGTTAAAACGTAAGAGGTGTGAATATATTTAAGTTCAACTTATGCCGTCTTAGTTAAGTCAACTTTATGGGGAACGAAAGTTGTGTTAATTAAGAAAATATACGCTCGAGGAATAAAACTGTGTATTTTCTAGAAATAAATACTGAAACTCATGTAGAAGAAAATACATGTCTTCACGAAGTCATTAGTGAGCCAAACAACCCTTAGGGTGTGTTCTACTTATATGTTATAGTTTCCCTCGAGGATATTCCTAAAACAGAAACAGGAATAACGTCGCTAAAAAAGCTTAAAATCTAATGAAACTAGAAACCCGAGTCAATGAAGTTACATCAGAACTGTAGCATCAATTAAAATAACTTGAAACCAACGGTTAGGAAGGAAATTATACAACAGTTTCATTTTAAAGACTTGTTTAGTTTCCAGTTTCTAGCTACGAAAATATCTAGACTCGATGGCATGTTAGATATCAATAAAATACATTGAGTTATTACAGGCAGTAAAGAAACTAGACCGAAATCCAGTTCTAGGTATTAGTAATCCTAACAGGTGTTAACATTGTGAACGCTAAAGTGAGAAATGGATACAGTATTATTTTTTTCAAAATTCAGTGTATCACTTCAGGCTGATCTGGATTAAAGCTAGAAAAAACAAATCTGGAGAGTGTAGTTTGTAAGTGCGTTACAAGTAATGGCAGGCCCTGGTTAATTAAATTGGACACTAAAGATTCCTGATTACATTCTTACACACGACATCCATAAAAGTGAGAATGTATCGTTTGGTTGAAGATTCGCATTTCATCGCTCCGAATAATCTCCCAATTATTGTGCAAAGAAAGACGCAATTGCATATCTGTGTGCGTATTTTTTTCAGGCCGGATGTGTATAAAGGTTGCAAGCCTTTGTCTATTCGACCCTAGTGGAGGTTGATATCATGCCTTCATGAGTCCAAGTCATTCCCTGTCAAGTTCAGAAACTAATAGAGTACGCGAGGTCGCTGGAGGTCGATAATACAAAGGTGGACGGAATCACGTACTAAAACCGCAACCACTGTTTAAGTGATTAGGGCTGTGCTAAAATCTGTAGGATGTGAATAAAATATGAGCAAATTATATTATAATTAAATATTTGCTTTCTGTAAAGAGTGATATTGAAAATGTCCTAATTGCTGATGACTTTGAATAAACCCGCGCAAAATAATAACACAAGTACAACAACCTACATAACAAAAAACACCAATTAAAGTGTTCACATAGAGATAATATTTGCAAGCTATACCAATTAAATTGTGTTATAGGTTAATTCGACACCGTTTTCAGTAGAATTGCATAAATTTCTCTTCGACATTTAACCGCTCAATTAGCGACTAGTTGGGAAATTGTAACAACCCTACCAGTTGTTTGTTACGTAATATTACAGCGAAACACTAGGAAGTAACGTAACACGGCCGCGTTTAATCACGTAACTTTGATAACCGATACTTAATATAGCAATGTCACGAATATGTCTATCATACAATATTACGCGACCGCGGTAAATAAAAATAAAAGCGCCCGTATAATATATGCAGGGTCAAAAAACTCTTGAAAAATATCGTATGAATACATTTCCAGCCGACACTTCGGCTGTGGTTATTTATAAAATACCACATTTACACGTGTCACGTAATAAACAAGGCGTATTTATTGGATACCATGCTATATGAATCAAACAGTAAATGCCCAACTTCTCAATATGAGCCCTTCAACGATCCAATAAGATAACTTATTGCTTTTTTTAAGAAAAATAAAGTTGTATTATTCTCTAGTATGTCATCTGTTTTGGGACACTGGAAAATTGCAATAAAGTATTATTAGGTACTAGTAGTACAAGCAGTGATAGCCTAGCGGTATGACCGTTGGACTGCCAAGTCAAAGGTCTCGAGTTCGAACCCAAGGCTCTGACAACTGGAACCTCTGACTTTTCGAAGTCATGTGCGTATTAAATAGTTAATTTTCACGCGCTTAAACGGTGAAGGAAAACATCGTGAGGAAACCTGCATGCCTGAGAGATTTTCTCGATGGCGTGTGAAGTCTGCCAACCCGCACTAGGCCAGCATAGTGGACTATAGCCTAATCCCTCTCATTCTGAGAGGAGACCCGTGCCCAGCAGTGGGACAGTATAATGGGTTGATTATGTTATGTATTAGGTACTACTGTCTTAGGTGTTTGTAGAACAATCGGTATTGATGGTTAACAAGTTCTCCGAGGCGCGAGGGAGTCTCGAAACGCTCAGAATGGTCACCCATCTACAGACTGACCGCTAAATATGGCAATCGATAGATTAGCGTAGGCATTACTTAGCCATAAACCCATGAAATGTATCCTGAATAATGTGTATGACATTGTAAGCCTTTGAGTTTGACCGTTTGATTTTCATAAGATAATGTTTAAAACAAATACAAAATCCTCATTTAAGGGTCCGGCGTAGCGTGAATTGCCCACAAAAACATAATACCAAAATAAATCGTAATCCAAACAATATTTTATCATAATATTGTGTTATTATATATACCTACGGATTCGGATACCGTTGATCTAGGTTCCTCGTCCTACCGTACCACTTTGTATCTACTTCACTAGAAATAAACGAACGAAAAATCGTTTCAAACTTAGTAAAGTTATCAATTAAATTTTTTTCAGTGAAGTATTTTGGACGAAATGGCAGAGTAGGAATCTAGATTATCGGTATCGGAATCCGAATAATAACACAATTTGATTAGCCATTTGATTATTTTAATTACGATTTATTTTGGTATTACGTTAATACGTTTGTATGGGAAATTCGGTCCGCCGGACTCTTAAGTACTTAAATAGATATTTTTAAATTGGTTTTTACCATTAATATAGTACTTTGTACCTATGTAGATAACATGTCTATGTAGTAGGTATAGAAGAGCAAGTGTAGGTGTAGTGCGTGACACTCCTAGCTTAAATTGTGTCTACTTATATAGTGGCTGGCTACACTAGTTACCAACAACTGCCTTATTCATGAAAGCAAATACATAATGTATGTGGACTTCACAATTATTCCTTCTCTAGATATCTATATTTCGTATAAGTTGTCGCCTTGTTAGTTTGGTGTAAGGATCTAACGAACACCTCACACGTACGAGTTTGTCTGCGGCAGAGTCTGGAAGAATATTTACTTAAATTGTTCCACCCTACAGACTAGTGGATTTTAACCGGTGATCCGCGGACTACTGGTGGTCCCTGAGAGCAGCCAAAGTGGTCTGTGAAGTTATCCTAAAATTAGCGATGTGTACGTCAAGAACTTATACTACTGCCATACAGCTCGTGGTCCATGGCTCTGATTGATTTATATTAATAATTTGATGGTCCCTCATCACTCAAAGGTTAAGAACCACTGCTAAGACAGTTTATGTTGTTCATCAGACAGGATCTAGGTCAAACGCAAATAAGCACGTAAATATATCTTCACAGGAATTATTTGAAAAGTGGATGGTTGTTTATTTATTCTAAGTTTATTTTTGCTTCCCCGAATGCAATATAGTAAAAAGTATACCTATTGAATGTTTTTTCGAAGAATTAATTATCACTAACGTAGAATAAACACGAGAGTTGCCAGCATAGAAGTAGATGGAGGACTTGCCAACAAATAAATTAAATTGTGACACACCTATTCTAGAAAGCGACAACTGTTGTTAGATATTAAATAGATATTTTTACTATCAAACAAAAACGAACAATGAGCGTGACGTAAAGACAGCGGTATAATTGCGTTAGCGCAGGTCGAGCGATCAATGTTTGATATAATTTGTTGGGCTGAGATCTTTTTTACCTAAGCCGTAGTGCATCATGCTTTGTTTCGAGTTTTAGAAACATGTAAATTTCGTTATTTATAGTCATATTATTTTAATAAATAACATTAAATGTAAAAATTAAAAACCGCCGCAGCACACTGCCTATGTGGAAAATACTAATTTACTAACACTGCATATAACAGCAAGGAACTTTCGACAGCATGAAAGATAAGTATTTCCATTTTCACAAAGTACCTACATAACGAAGACATATGTAGATATCCTAAAACAATAAATGCTATTTTGAATTTTAATATGAATTATCTAACTTTGTTGAAGTATTCGGCCCCTGTCCCAATTTATTTGGGGTCGGCGCAGCATAGCTTTTTCATCCATTTATTTCCTGGCAACTAAAAGTGATAAGAAACTTAAAAACTACTAATCAACGCTCTTAACGCGGTATAGATAGATAAAGTGCAAAATATTATTAGCTATGGCAATTTTCGATTGAACATTGCAACTTATTTTACCATCGTTTATCACATAGGTATCTACTTAGGTACCTAATTCGCATAGGTACTGGTATACATATCTGCGCATGCACTTATACTGTTATCGATTTCGTGCCGATAATCTTTAGCGCTAAGTCAATAATATACGACGTTATTTTGCGCAATACTTACCAATATACCTATTAAAGGATTTATTTATATGAAACATACATACATACACTTACTCCTTTCTCCCACAGGGATACGCAGAAACTATAGATCGCCACTTGCTGTGATTCTTGCATGCTTCTTCATACATCTTCTATTTGTTTGTTGCGAGTACTACGCTCCTGACCCTTTTGAAGGACTTTACCAATAAGATCCTATAGAAGGACATACCTATCTATGTCCTTCTAGCTACGGCGACCTCTTCCGACGCTGCTGCTGATATTCGCAATATTATAAATTCCTTTCGTTAAGTTGTCTTTCATTCATCCTCTCAACATGTCCAAACCTTCTCAGTATAGGTATTCTTTTCAATACATCATATTTCAATCCGCAATGTTGCCTTATCATCACACTGTTCCTCTTCATTCCGATTTACGCCGCACATACTTCGCAAGGAACGCATTTCCTCCGCATTTATTCTACTTTCATGTCTCTTCTGCCAAAAATATTTATTTATTTATTAACTCATCAACACTATCATTACAGTGTTTCCTAATTTAATAGTGTGGCTATAATTCATTATAAAACGAATAATCTACTAACAAACTAAAACATGGTAAACTATGAAAACTAAGTAAATATATATAGTTTAAATAAGACCAGCAATTAAATCAGCTGGTCCTGCACACATGAAAGAGGTGATTCTATCCGTTATTCGGACCAACTTTCACTGTGAAACCGATACGAAAACTGATTTGTAAAAATGAAACTTATCTATCTACTTTTTCGTCGTTAGTGCAACGACGGGTGGAATCATCCCTTTAATAAGTGCGCGTGGGTGACTAACGGCCGAATTTAATAACCTATTTCTCGATTATTTTCCCAGATCGAAATTTGACATAAGCTCCATAGAAGTAGTGTCAAATTTCGATCTCCAGTAGCGAAAACAATCGAGATATAGTTTATTAATTTCGGCCGTAAGTTGGCACTCTGTTACTCGAGTACAATTTAATCCTTTTCGACATCAGAAGTATGTATCTGGAAGAAATAAAATCACGTTTTTTAGCTTTATCTCTCGACCTGAATTCCGTAAAATTCGAAGCAAATACTCTTTCTAGAACAGTTTAATGATTTCCAAACAGCCACAAAAACCTAATATCAAGTCCCACCTAGCTATGTGTAATCCGCAATGCACTCGCAGCTTTTAATGTAGAGCATTGGCCTACAAACAAATTTAAACCTAACATAAACAGTTTAAAGTCTAAAATAGGGCATGAAGCGGGAGATAAGATCGTACTAAAATAAACTAACGCAGTTGTATTGCATCATACGTCATGTTACTATGTAACTGGTGTATGTACATAATACTTAACAACGCTGTTAATTCAAGGATTTCGGTTCGAGTGGCACCCATTAGGCTATAAACTGGCACTTATATATGTACATGCACTTTATTGGAGAATAGAATAGATATTGACGTCAAGTAGAGTTTTATTTTAGTTTAATTTTAAATGGCCTTTTTCCAGCCAGCATGGGGGACAGTTTAAAACTACTAAAACAAAGTTAGGTACATCCTAACTTCTAAAATTAAACATTGAAATAAAACTACTTTTCACGGATTTTATCACGTTTAAGGATCCGAAACGTCGGGAATCAAATAATATCAATACAACGCGATAAAATCCGTAAAAAGTAGTTTTATTTCAATGTTCTAAAATTAAGTAAATTTATGATACCTATTCAACTTGATTTATTAATTTGAACAAACCTTATTTACAAAGGGCCTTATCTATACTTATAATAAATCTGTAGAGAGGTCAATTCTGTACATGAAATATATTTCCAAAATAACTATCAGCGGGTGATTAGTGATCGATACTGACGCCAAAAATGCAATCAGTAAATTTTTTGTCTGTCTGTCTGTCTGTCTGTATGTTCGTTATAGAAACAAAAACCACTCGACGGATTTCAACGAAACTTGATACAATTGTTCTTCATACTCCTGGGCAGGTTATAGTATACTTTTCATCACGCTACGATCAATAGGAGCAGAGCAGTGAAGGGAAATGTTGGGAAAACAGGAGAACTTACTCCATTTTTTAAGCTTCCGTCGCGTGTGCAGCCTTAATGGCTAAAGCTACACAGAAATAATGTATGACGGAAATGTTCTCCTTAAAATTATATAAAAAATATTCCACGACAGCAAATGTCTATCTTTTATGGTTGACTCACAATAACACGTGTAACTCCCGATAGCTTAGCAGTTCGGAGCTTTCTGATTATATTTGTCTACTCTTACGTTAGGTGACTGACTGACATAGTGATCTATCAACGCACAGCCCAAACCACAGGTTATAGTATACTTTTCATCACGCTACGATCAATAGGAGCAGAGCAGTGAAGGGAAATGTTGGGAAAATGAGTGATTCATGAGAAAGGTTTCAAGCTATAAAACATCACGCTACAACCCTTAGGAACGGGGCAACGCAGGTGAAACCGCGGGTGAAGAACTAGGGAACAAAGTAACTATTCCACGCGGACGAAGTCGCTGGCAAAAGCTAGTTCTAAATAAGAAGTCATTACAACTGGAGATATTAAATAAAAGCGTATTAATGAGTGAGTTACTGAATATAATTAGTTACAAAATCTCAGAAACTATATAGCTCACAATTGGGCAAATATGTTTGTCCCTTGTATTTATGTAGGTACAAGTAGGGATTTTACATGGTCTGTTTCAAATATAATATAAGACCAACGCGAGTAACACCGCGAACGAAGGACTACTAGTTTATTTATCAGAATGAATGCTACATTTCGTCTGTATCCATATTAGCACAGTTGGGTACACAATCAATATTTTAAGGCTCCGTTAACAAACGTTCTTGCCCTATATGTTAGATTTTGTTAAAATTCGAAGTTATATCTTATGAAGATGATATTAGATACTTATTATGTGTAGATAATTCGACAAAATATTTTAAATATAAAAGCAAAAACGATACAATAAAACTTGATTGATTGATCAGAAATTGATACTACTCTTTCCTCTGAGCCATTGCCAAGAACCATAAAGGTACGTTTTTATGGTTCTTGGCCGTTGCCTAACGATTGACATATCACGTGACAAAACGCATTGAGATGAGCAGAGCATTGATAGTTTGTAAGCTAGCACTCAGCTAGCACAGAGATTGTTCGAAGTAGCAAGGAATGCTTAAGTTAAAAACATAATATTTTGATATCTAAAGTCTATTCAAAGCCTGTAAAGTATATTCACCATGCTCCCTTAACGTATTAAAGATAATTTGATTGTTTATTTTTGTAATGTCGCCATGTGTACTTTTAATTATGTTAACATTACATAAGCAGTTACGTGGCCATGGTCAGTGAGCCATGGCCAAAACGTTCAGAAATTACGCAATTAGTAGGCGACATACTAAGAGAATCATATTTTTTTTAATGAAATGATTAGATACCTAATTAGAAGAGACCATTTAAAAAGTGGAGGGTTACCCTCAATTTGTAAATACATACGAGTAAGTATGGATACATGGATACAGCCATTACTAAGGATTGAGTAGTTTGATAAGGAACAACCTGTGTACCCGTGCTTACCTTAGCCTGTGGCGTGACCAGCATAGCTACAATCAATCATAGACTAAATTATTTATGACATCAAAACACAGAACCTGAAATCTTATTACCATAAGGATCATAAGTACCTAACACTTTATTATTAAGAGACATACCTACTCAATTCGTATCCGCTTAAAATTCTGTCTAAGTCTTATCCCAAGGTTAGGTTGCTATAGCAAACATTAAATTTAAGAATGCTATGGCATTCATGTTTATTTAAAAACAGCATTGGTATATTACACATTAGTACTTCGACACAGTTGCCATATCGTTCAAGCCAAGTTATCTGACCTACTGGATGTCATATGTAATCGTAAAAGATTTTTAAAAGCTAAAGTCAATTGTCAGTAACGTCAGATACAATTGACAACGTCACTATCTATTATTTTCTAAAATGGAGGTTAATCACGATTAAGATCGAAGAAATTAAAGATTCCTCTTCCAATCAACTTTTCATGTCTTCTCACATACCCCTCCCTCAAAATACTTGAAGCCTTGATGATTTTTATTCGTGGCAACAATATTAAACTTTAAAATCTTTTCATACTAAGCACTATTATCCTACTTTTAATTCTTGTCGAAATTTATGTTTAGTTCTTCACACGTTTCTCCATCCTACTTGTTATTGGCTGAATTGTCGTCATCGGCAAACATGCCATTAATTAAAAAAAAAAAAAAAAAAAGATCGAAGAATTGATTTATTCATATAAATCTGATTACTAGATAGTTAGCATTGGCTAACTATAAAATGTATGTATAGTCACCCCTTACGAGCGCAAGACCACGCAGCCAACTCTTTTAAAACGAAGCAGGCTAGGAACCGCTAGGAATATTAAGAAGACCTACGTGTGCTGCTTATAACCTCAACCAATCCGAGTGTAAAATACAAAGCGATAAGATATAACAAGCCAGTTAATAGTCTATGAGCAAATGCAACGTACTATTATGTAATCTGCGCATTCTACCCGTCATGTCTATCTTTTAATCTTTGCTAATACAAACCAGAACGCCTGCTAAATACTGAAGATACATTAGGCCTCTTACACAAACTGGGCCTACATACCTACGGTGCACTCACTGTGTGTAGGCACGTCGTGAGTACCTATTGTATGGCAATTTGTTTGGCAGCACTATGGAAGTTTGTTGACGAACCCGGTTGCACTACAGTATGGGGGGTATAATCTGTCCTTGTGAATAATCTTAGCGGCAAGTGAACAGGAGGCCTTAGAGTATCTGGCATTACTTATTGCTTTGGTTTATAAATAATGCAAGATGCGTCGCAGAAAGTATTAGCTAAAAATTATCATAGGATACTGATATCTCCTTGAGGGTAGAAGATACTCCTTATTCGGAGTATCTTCTGTCTTCAGCCATTGTTTATTTACAGTAGGCAAGTACCTATGAAATGAAATGAAATGAAATTGAAATGAAATGAAATTATTTATTCTGCAAGTAGATCTTTAGAGATACTTTTACATGTCATGGTTTGGGTTTTTTTTTAGCTAGATGGCTTCGGCATTTCCTAACTGACGACCTCTGAGAAGAAACACCGAAACAAACTCAGAGAATCATGGTCTCTTTTAAAGTCCAGACATTGAAGAACACTTATAAGTGAGTGGTACGATGTAGGGTAATGTCTGAAATGGCCTTTTGAGGAAAGAACCATAGCAGCTTTGAGTAGACCAGTCCCAACAGACGGCACGCATGCATCAGTCATCGTGTAGCTCAACCATAATTTAGGGAGCTCAACGACCTGTTGCACGACCATACCAGATCAGCAGGACATTCGTGTAGGTCTAATGAAGTTCCCAAAGCCTCCAGACTATACCTACCTACTTATATGTTCAAGTTCTGCTTTATCCTAATCAGTCCTTATTCGTCCACCTCTGGAAAGAGGCTTCTCGAAGATGTGCCTGATTTGGCTGAGAAATTAGTTGATAATATAAGATCATTATAATTAAGAGATGGGGCGATAGACTAAAAACCATAGCGTGTCAAAAGAACCTTGAATCCTTCGATGTAAATTAAATTGGATCCTAATGGCGCAAGATCCTCGAACTTGTTCACCTCGAAAAGTCAGCACGGAGTAGATAAATAGACATCAAACTAATAGTTCATACATATTGTCATTAAATGTGATAATCATAATGTTAGTTCTTGCAGAGTAATCCGAGATTCTACATCAAATGTCAGACATTGTTTGGCGCTTGGACCGTTACATGCCAACATCGTAGCTGGCGCCTCTTAGCGTCGCGGTCGAACTACTAGACAAAATAATAAATACATTGGATTCATCGCGTCAGACAGGTAGTGACCTACTGACTGTAATTGCCTGAGAGTTCGTTCTTGTGGAAGGCATTAGTATAAATTTCTATTGTTATTATTTAACAGAGGTAATGAGTCTGGATCTGTTTATGCACAAGAAGTGTTCTATTAAAGCTACTGAATACATTAAATTAGTGGTGATTTGGTCTAACAGCTGATAATTTAGCTCGTTTTCTTCATTCTTTATTTTTTTTAATATTGAGAGTTAGATACCCTTTTTAAATGAATAAGTATTTTTCTTTTAATCCATCTTAGCAGGAATAAGTAAGTAAAAATACAAAATGAAAAATTAGGTTGGTATTATTTTCTATTTGAATTTTATCATTCTAAAAACCACCGTCATTATTTATTTTATTTAGCAACATGATGTCGTCTATCTAATTCAAAAATTAGGGCCTGCTCTTAGGCAAATTAGTCAGAAATTTGTATTTATACCAAATGCGAAGTAGTATCACAATGGGAGAGCTATCATGTGTTCTATCAAAATGGGCAGTCCCATTTATTACGGCCTCCATAACACAAGCTGAAAAAATACCACATGCTGTGCCCCAAATTATGTATCATCTGTTTGTGATAAAATGGTGGTACTCTTCGATTTTTACAGATGTTTATTTTTATATTCAACCTTGCTTTTGCCCGCGTTTTCACACACGTCCCAAAACCTCTATGTGATTTATTTTGTTAATAAGTATAATGCAGCCTATACCGGTTGATACAATCTATTTCCTTGCAAGATGCTATCTAAATCTGTTCAGCGGTTTCGGCTTGAAAAGGAAACAAATAGATAATATTATCTATGTAATCGTGTCGGTTCGTCTGAAGGAGGATCGACTGCCAAGGGTCATGAACAACATTAACCTATTTATTGTCCCACTGCTGGGCGCGGGTCTCCTTTCTGAATGAGACTGACTGCCAACGTTGCGCCAAGAAATTATTTTTATCGACACTCTTGAAGGTGTTAAATTTCAATTATCTAATACTTACAGCGCTGAACTTGAAGTTGAACAGAAAGCCTTGCAAACGTTAAATTTGCCTTTCATGTCTGAAATAATTTGTTGTATTTATAATTATACTTGCTTTTACTAATCGGTGAAGGGTGCATTGTTTGTTAAACGCTAGGAGGGAGTTGCTATAGCAACAGCTGCACGCAATAATACAGGAGAGGATTGCTTAGATAAGTACTTAGCATATTAGAAAAGATAATGACCTAAAATATAACAGCATTGACCTTGGAACCTTCGTTTACATTCAGCATAATACAAAGAACCTTCTAAAAGGGGACTACACAAGAGAAGTCCTACCCGATATTAGATTGAAGAATACATTTACAACATCCATTATAGACTACCGCACATAAAAGCAATGAAGTATGTAAAAGCATTTGCGTGTTTGAAGTCCAAATTTCCTTTCACGGTAATTAAACAGTAATTATTAATCGTGTCAAACAGTTGCATAGTGGAAGTTTAGACGTATGAACGCAGTAATTAGCATTCCTAAAATTACATTACCGCAGACCGTTACGGTTATACTTAGCACAAAACAATTGCATACGGTTATACCGGTGTGAATATGAGGGTTTTACTCATTAAGAACTAGCATAAGTACAATTTTAATGGAGGGCTCTCTCTTGTTTACAGATGCGTCCATTTTCCAACAAGAACATCACCGACAAGTCACAAAATTGCATTATCCATTATCAAAACATTTTATACTGTTCATTAACCCTTTTTTCTTTGAACAGAGCATAATGCGATGTAAATGTAACGCCATGACAATAACAGAACTGGTTCGTCTATCACCATGAGCCATTTATCGATACCTATCAAGTAGCTGCTAAACACAATACGTCAAAATGTTTTGATATCTAAATGCAATCAGCAGCTTCGCAGATTGACGAAGCAACACGAATGCAACAATCAAAGCAAATTAATATTTAGATTGAAAGCTCTCTAGCGTGTCTGTTGGCAGACAGCTGCCGTGTGTCATGCCAAATGGTTCATTTGGACTTTTGAATCCAACCTTGCAAAACGCACCCCAGCGGTCGCTACATGGCTGTGCAGTGACCTATATCTGGAATGCTGTAATTTCGTCATATTTGTGGTCTACATTTATTGACGAAGTATGTGATGTGATTTATGAAGCTGCAGGTTATGTTTCACAAGTACTTAGATAGATAAGTCACATTAATCTTGCATTTCACTATGGCAAACAGTTTTCATTGGGAAACCCGTCTAACACTTTAATGATACGGGCAATAAAATTTAAGGTAGCACACATTTGTGAATGCGGACCCTTGCAAGAGTGTACTAGAATATCCACCAACAGAAACCGATGGCGATATCGTGGGGCGAGTTACATCTGCTTCGGACAATAGTATTGCATACCACGACTGCTCTGCCAAGAGCAAATTGACAAAGTGAAAATATCAAATGGCGAGCAAAGCTGCTCAATATTCCATTTAAGTATCGTCACCGAGGTCATGGTGCTTCCGTACCGCCATATAAGTTTATTTATAGTCCTCATCGCAGGAAGTTCATTCGAAAATTGTTTCTTAATCTTATGCCATGCGCGACGAAACGGAACTTGCCAACGCTTCCTATTGTTAAACGATGTTTTTAAATGGATTGTTCGATTTTCAAACAGTCTTTTGTTTTTTTTTTTCTTTTACGTATGTAACGTAAAAGAAAAAAAAAACAAAAGACTGTATAAATAGTAAATATTGAATTAGCGGCGATTCCTCTATAATTAACAAATAATAATACTTTTGTTACTGCTACTACGACTAAGAAAATAAGAGATAAGATTCACTTCACAAATGTAAAAAACTGCTAGAATATGGAAAACAATGAATACAAAAAGGGGGAATAGGTATTCAAATTTAATGGTATTGGCTACATCGCCGTCGGATGGAGATTTCTGTTTATTATACTTTTCTCCGTACAATGTTTTTATCTGTATGCTCTCGTACCGTCATTACCGTAACAGTTTGTTGTTGAAATTAAATTTTAATATAAAGGGACATTGACTTAATATTCACCGAAGAGCTGAATCACAGCATGAATCATTAGTTCGTATAGGCGGATGTATTCATTTATGAATTACAAATTTCTAGAAGTAAAAATAGGTCAGACTATATTTTGTAAATGTTTACTTACATTTCGCAAATAAAATATGAGCTCCCACATTCTGGTAATGTTTGTGTTATCGATGTTCGTATCCGAGCATTTTGGCCAGCTGATTTAGATCATTCATGTCATTCAACTCGATCGGATACACTGAAACTATTGACCTGTATAAGATAAAGCTTAAAACTGGGCTCGAGCCAGTTTATTGCGACATTATCGAATATCGATCAACTGACGCAGCTTCCATGCAGTTATCGACGATAAACCACCAGGAAGTAGAATGGCCATTAAAATAGGTAGCGTCCGAACCGTAAGCAGTTAAAAATGTTGTTGCAAGTTAATTAAGGAACGAAAATAGGTACGTGTTAACATTAAACCAGATAATGCAGATTAGTCGAGTCAGTAATAAATTAGCAGGAAGGCAGAAAGATGCCTGGATATAATATCAACCTCAGGAAGAGGAGAGCAAGTTAGCAACACAATTGTACCTATTTTACAAATATTTGATAAAATTAAAACGTTAAATTCTCGCCTGTCGGACCCAAGGACTTTTATCGACGGACGGAACGGCTTATTTCATTGAGTGCTTCAAAATGTTATAGAATTAATTGGAAAATTGGGTGAACAGTTCCTCTTGGTAACCTCTTCTCCGGTCCTTGTCACCGAATAAGGAAATTCTTTTACAGAATATGCTTATCGAAACTTAACCTCAAACGTAACCTTAAGTAAGGATATCATGATACTACGGTCATAGCTTCGGTCGGTCCATTTTATCAAACGATTCGAGCTATGTTTTTTAAAATAACAAGCGTGGCAGACAATTCAATTTATCGAGTTTGAAAAAAAAAACAATAAAAACTTCATTCTTGATCAGTTTCAAGATTACATTATCGCAACTACGCTACGGCCGACGCCATTTGCAATTTCTAGTGAAGGATTGACATTTTATTATTTCCTTTATATTATTCGTTTGCAAGGAATTCCCCTAATCGTAGCTTAGTAAGTAGATCGAATGATCGCGGACGACAAAGATACCGTGATTTTAACTCCCTACGCTAACGCTGCCTTTAACAAGGCAGCGTTAGCGTAATGTTTCAAGAAAAATCCTTACTAATATTATAAACGTGAAAGTTTGTGAGTATGGATGTATGGATGTTTGTTACTCTTTCACGCCAGAACGGCTGAACGGATCTGGATTAAATTTGGCACACAGATAGATTATAGTCTGGAATAACACATAGGCTACTTTTTTCCAGGTCGGACCCAATTCTGAAGTCCACGCAGACAAAGTCGCGGGCAGAAGCTGGTAGTAATAATATTACCAGTCATGAGGCTGTAGAAATTCTTGAGATGTTGAATGTCATAAATCTATTACATGTTATTGTAATGGCTTGACTTGTAATAGTCTGTGGTTTGGCTTAGATCTACAAAAGGTTTTGTGTTTCAAGTCAATATAAGTATGATGCATACAGATGTGGAGACAAAAGTAATCTCGGCATTCAATTTTCTGTTAACAAGTGTCACGTAAATGTAAAAAAACTATCCCGACTTACGTTATTCCTTCAATTGGCTGATGATTCGCAAGGCATGTACCACGTATATGACATTAATCAAATCAGAGCACGAGGAATCCCCAGCAATGCTCACATGACGATACTAAATCTCATTACAGTATAAAAGCTTTTCTTAGGACTGGCGGAAAATATATTATTTCGATTTTCTTTATCAAAAGATCCACCTCTTGCCTCTATAGATTACAATGGGGCTTTTCAAAATTACAGTCTCCTCAAAATTCACCAATAAACTTCAAATTGGACAATTACTGATGGCAAAATTATGACCTGAAATATCTTGCATTCTTGTTTTTTTTTATTAATACTTTATGAACCGTTGGTACAAAGGTTGCATCCCCCATTTAACACAATGTAAACTGGCAATACCAATATAAAACAAATGTTTTGTGTTGTTGTTAACTTATAAAGTTACACGATAATATAAACACGCACATAACAATGTAGTTAAAACGGATGCTTTAATTACGCTATTCATATTTAACGACGAAACGCATTGTCCTCAAGACAAGACTGCATCCTTAGATAATAAAGAGTCCAGCGATCCGCGTGTGCGCATGATTCACAAATATGGCGACTACAACATGGCTGCCTGTAGCGGGGATTGCATTATCCATATTCGATACGAGGTGTGCCGGATACGTGACCGGCAACATGTTTGATTTTAATCAAGATACCTTGATTGCTAATTTCTCTACATCTTACGAAAGTAAAACATAATGTTAAAAATCGTCGCGACGAGAATAGAAATTGACGTGCAGTAAGTAATAAACATATAATTTGGCAATAAGCTGAAACTTAAATCACCTGGACAACCCTGTAATCCTATTAAAGAGCATGTGATACTACTTGGCGATAATTTGGCTAGACACGTGACGTCAAACAGTACGTCACACCTTTGACCGAACACAGACGGCTTAGGACTTGATTTGGAAGTAGGTTTTAACAGAAAAAAGAGTGTCGCAGAATTTTATGTAATGTGAGATAGCACTGCGGCAAACAACCGATTTGTAATTTAATAAAATGGGTTACATTTGTAATTATGTTCAATCAAACCTATCCTGCTTCTATGAAGAAGAATCCTGAACCTTTGGTGAAATATCTGAAGGTTAGTTAGTACACATAACTACAAAATTACATGATTGGGTATCAATGCACCTAAATGAGGTGCCTAAAGCTCAATGAACTAACCACATTTAGCAAGAAGACTGAAATGAACACTCGCATTTGCGTGTGGTCGAAGCGTATTTTTAATCAAATAAAAATATAATCTCGATCACACCGTAGGTCGGGCATCGCACTCATTGTGAATAATAAAACTAGTAGTCAGGAATAACTCCTCAATTTTGTTAAAGATTCAACCTAAGCGTAAGAACTATAAATATTATAAATTAAACTCCTCGCCCGCACCGGATTGTGCTTGTTCAGGTTAATCTCAGAAACTACTGTACGGATTTTCACACGGTTTTCACCGAGAGAAAGAGAAATTATCTAGGAAGGTTATTTAGGCTAAGTCACTGAAATAAACTTAAATGTTTATTCTTTTGATTTCAATTTCATGCAAACTACAATTTTATTTCTAGATACATTATTATTTAGAACTGTCTGATTGGTCGCGGCTCCTTATGGGATTTATTGTGAAATTCTCGGTAGCAGTTCAAAGTTTGATTTGATTTTATGGCAATAGGATCGCCATTATATAGGATCTAAAAACATACTGTGGGTGTTCATCAGTTCTCAGTATCAGTACATTTATACCTAATCCATAAGAGACACAATAGTGGAATAGTAAACATATATCTTGATGTATTCCCGATATTTCTTTCTTTTTCCCCGATTCTTTTGAGAAGTTCTTTTGAAGTCCTTTGATCATATATTTCCCACAGTTACATCAAGTCCAGTATTAATGAGTTATTCATATGCCTTAAAGCATATTATGCAGTTTCAAACGGCAATGGCAGCAGGAAGGCCACCCATTGTAGGTTTATGAAAAGACCGTAATAAAGCTGTAATTATCTTCAAATTGGTCGGCTACTGCACCAGTTTTACGTCTTCCACGATGTGGTTTGGGTAAACCACTACAAATACCATGAAATAACAAATGTGACCAACGTTTATTGTCAAGTAGCTAGTAACTCATTATTGATTAATTGTTTACAACACACAATTATGTTCTGTGTAGCTAGGTGGCCTTAATTTTATCCAGATCAAAACAAAATATAGGTAGGTTAGTAAGATTTCCTGGTTACTGCGCCATAGGATATTAAATTCAATATTCGTATTCCGCTCGTTTTACCAGACATAACGACGACATTTACGACAGACAGCCGAGGAAACTGGATCACGACTCGCGCCCGCGCTCCATTACTCCGCTTCGCTATAATTCTGTTAAACCAATCTAGCATCGGAACTAACACAATTTGATGAACCCAACCATCCGAGAGTTCCCATCGATTCTTCTAATTAATGGCCTTACACTAACCGAACTTCAATTACCGTACTTAGTGACAAAAAGTTAATTGAATAGGTTGAGAAAAAGTTCGCGGAAGAACCATGGAAACTACCGTTCGGTGTTAGGACAGGTGTCCTAACTAGATACGAAGAAAACAAAATAATGAAACGATTATTATGATTCGACTAAATGAATCGATTATGAACCAGTGAGTTCTATAAACTTAGAAACAGTTGAATAGATTTAAATATTATAGACGGCCGTATATTCTGCCACTTCTAACATAGGCATGTTAGGGAAAGGAGAATTACGATCATCTATCTATACTTATAAAAAATCTGTAGAGAGGTCAATTCTGTACATGAAATATATTTCCAAAATAATTATCAGCGAGTGATTAGTGATCGATACTGACGCCAAAAATGCAATCAGTAAAATTTTTGTCTGTCTGTCTGTCTGTCTGTATGTTCGTTATAGAAACAAAAACCACTCGACAGATTTCAACGAAACTTGGTACAATTGTTCTTCATACTCCTGGGCAGGTTATAGTACACTTTTCATCACGGTACGATCAATAGGAGCGGAGCAGTGAAGGGAAATGTTGGGAAAATGAGTGATTCATGAGAAAGGTTTCAAGCTATAAAACATCACGCTACAAACCTTAAGAACAGGGCAACGCAGGTGAAACCGCGGGCGAAGAACTAGGGAACAAAGTAACTATTCCACGCGGACGAAGTCACTGGCAAAAGCTAGTTGATAATATTGATACACATTTTATCAATCGTTTTGTCTAGGTATATATATATCTATACTATACTATAATATTATAAAGAGGAAAGATTTGAATTTTTGTATGTAACGAATAAACTTAAAAACGACTGGACCGATTACAAAAATTCTTTTGCCGGTAGAAAGCTACCTTATCACTGAGTAACATAGGCTATTATAACATCACACTACGCCTCTTAGGAACGGAAAAGCGCGGGTGAAATCGGGAGCGGGTCGCTAGTTCAATATAAATATCTTAATAACATAATCAATTACGGAATTCTGATAACAGTTTTTTCATCTCGTCTCTATTTAATAAAGTATGGCCATAGGGGTCGTATCCGGAGATATATACTTGCTTACACATATCATAATACTTTATCAAGAAGATAGTCGGTAAATATAGACGAATAAACTTTATTGTTATGAAGCGAAATGACAGTACTTACATACTTATGATAATTTGCTATTTGCTAGGCGCAAGTAGTTACAGTCAGCCATAGAACTGACTTGGAATTAGCTCAGAGAGAGACAGTTAGTCAGAGATTAAAGCTGTGTGCTTTAATCAAAGGGTAGGCAATTTAGAAAAGTGAGGAGATTTTCAATACCTGTACCGCGTTTTACCCAATAATACCTAATTTAGCATATTATATCACAGTCTAAGTTTATAAGGCATGAATAAAAGCGGTTAGTAATTGGACATACTTCAAAATGTGGTACATAATTTAGGTTATCTAGCTAGTTATTAGCCTAGTTATCCATGTTTGACTCCGTAGCTATTTATATCCATCCAATTAGAACAGATCAGTTTATGACAGTATTTATTTTAATGTAAGCGGCCATAAAACAGTACAAGAATTAAAAATATAAGCACATTTGGTCACGTCTTGTTGAAGCTCTTCAAACATCTGGATAATCCACCTAAATATTAAACACACATGCTGAGGTGACCCAAACTAAATATATACCAACCTTAACGATTGTTTGTAAGCCTGTAAGCTAAGATACGCGGGAAGTCGGGATAAGATGTAAAAATATGGCCCATTTTCAAATTTTATGGACTTGGTTTTTTAGATCACTAGATTACTATATTAATGTTGTTGTGGGTCGTGAATAGGTGACTTCAATCTGTGAATATCTTGTGCCTTGAATGGACCACTTCGTTCAAGATATAGTTCTCAATACAAATTAGCAATTTGATCGCGTAACCAAACAGAGTACCTTCTAGTTACTTCGTTATTCGGCCTCTGTGGGACGAAGAAAGTGTCGAATGACGCTGCGTCTTCGGTATTTAGAGATGATTGATGATAATCTTGTTTTTTCAAAAGACCCTTGGAATAACATTGACGATATGCAGAATGACAAATACGAATGGTAAATTAGTACTTAGTCACTTCATTAAAAATAAATTTGTTTTTAAAACGACACGATTGGCGTAGAGGTTGAGCGATCGGCTTCTGCGCCACGTGTTGTGGGTTCGATCCCTACACGGAGCAAATATTTGTATGATCTACAGGTAGTTGTTCCGGGTCTGGGCGTATGTGTATGTGAGAATTAGTGTTTGTAAACGCACCCACGATACAGGAGAAAATCCTAGTGTGGGGCAACGTTTTTATTAAAAAAAAAAATGATCCTAAAGGCCCAACAATAGACGAAATAAGACTGACAATTAATATTATCTCGTGTACAATGAAGTACCTAACTACCTTTATATGACTCTAGGTCACTGCCATTAATACTAACTAATTGGTTGATGGTAACCATTGGTTGATGCTAGTAATTGTGCCCTAGGTGCTAATAGTATAAGTATATCTTAGTCAATTTCAAAAACTTATATCGAAAGTGGAAAAGATGGTTAGAACTGAAGCGCTAATTAAATTGGATTCCTCAATGTAATTAAAACAATAATTAGTAGGTAACTTTAATTTTATATAGATAAGTATTTGTTGTCAGCTGATCATATTATCATTCGTTCATTCGTTCAACCGTGCAAATAGTTTTGACTTTTCAAAAGTACCTATTTAGTGGTCTAATTGAAATAAAACATTTTCACTTTGACTTTGACTTATTCTATGAAAATAAAAATAAAGGTAGGTAGGCACCTATTTAAAAAAAATGTGTAATGTCGCACGTTACTAGTATTCTTGTTAACCCCTCGTACCAAGCTAAATGCTTGTGTTACGAGTGGGTTCACGTCGGTAGTGCAATGGGTGGGTTTCGAACTGGCGACCACATGATCGTAAGTCTTCTTTAATTACTGCCCCTTCTTCGCTATATTTACAGTGAAGGTTTTGACCACTTTTCGACTTACTGTTATCAAAGGTGGATATGTATATATATGTAAGTATGTAGGTACATCGTAAATTAAAATCAGTTTTCAGCTAAAAACAATTTTATGAATAAAGTGGAATACTTAGATACATACTTTTGTATTTTCCAATTTTTGTACGTAGGTAAGATACAGCAGTTTGCTCGAAGTCAAGTACCTACCTATGTAACTTACTTTTGGCGGTTTACCGTTGAAATAAAACTACTTTTTACGGATTCTTTATCGCGTTTATAATATAATATTGATATTGTTTATTTCCACTTTTCAACCTAATGCTTACAAGCAGGGGTTCCCAACCAGGGATCCGCGGTTCACCGGTCTGGAAACTAAAAGATAATCCGCGAAAGATAAAAATCTTTCACTTGTGTTAAAAGTCTTGAATAAAGTTTAATTTCAGATTGAAACCGTTTCCGTTATTTTAATATCGTGGTCCCTGCTGACAATAATAAAATCAAAGTGGTCACTGGTCAAAAAAGGTTGGTAACCACATCTTTAAAGAGTAAGAGGGTTTTAGGGGCTAGGTAGTAAAAGTACCCTGGTGATGCAACCCAAGACGTCTGCAGGAGCCATTTTGGAGGTGGGTGGGTAAGAAAACATGGGGTTTTAGTCGATAGCTTGGAGTCTTCAACCATTTTTCCAAAACACTCTTCCCGTTTTTGTAATGTTTAGATCAAATATTTCAGATAAGAGGTAAGTAGGTAGATACGTGCCTACTTACTATACTTTATTACCTACCTTCTTATTTGAGGATGGGTTGAACATAAACTGGGATTACCTGTCCTAAGATTAGTAACTTTTTTTAAAACTAGAATCTAGGTAAAATGTATTGAGTACCTTCGTACCTACCTACGTGAAACTGCTCGCAATAACTAGCCAATTAAGTACGAAATACAGAACTAACTTTTAACTCCTACCACTTCTATAGATAGAATATACTATATGTACCTACCACCTACAAATGTACAGACATCAGCACAGCAAACTACCACAAAAATTGTGTTAAATTTCCCTAATGGATAATAAACTCTATTGCTTTGAAATTAAATTGAAAATCGATTGAATAAATTTGACAGTTTTTGATACATGATGTGCTGTTGACTGTACTTACGTACCTACAATATTGTAGCTATACCTACCTATACTCGTTCGAAGCGAAGCAAGTTTAAAAAGCACTTCTGGGTACCTATGTATGTACGTCGTAGCAGATGTGTGACTTATAGCATGAATAACATTTTATTACTAACACAGCAAAGCCAAATCCAATGTTTACGAATTTTGACTTCAACCTTTCGAAAACAAAGAACGCTAAAAATGTGAAGAGTATCAATTTAACTTAGTGGTAATCGCATCAAACGTCTAGCAATAGCAAACAGAATCGTTTCAGCTCTATGTTTTTATAATCGTAAAATACTCACAATGATAATAAGAAGCATACTATGCACAGACAGCTGTTGAGTTCCCTTTTCTTCTCCCTTCTATAACGCTCCAACGCCGGACGAAAACACAGCACTGTTGTTTATTTAGTCTATTTAACCAGTTTCAACGCCCCCTTTTAACTACTCCATTATCATAACCAACATTTCAACGCACAAATTGCTATAATGAAATCAAAACAATTGCATTCAGCGGTTATTATTGTCGACTGTTAGAACTGCGAACGCACAGTTGCCACGATAACGACGCGACATACGTCTCGCTCGCTAATGTTCTCAGAACGAACTATTTATTTTACTTTGAAAAATAAATAAAGTGAATCTTGCTTGCTCGTTCAAAAGATTGAATGAAATTGAACAAAATCAAACAAATGAACGAATGTTACTAGCTATAAAAGGAACGAATGAAATATATATAAAATGTTGCCAAGATGAAATCATAAAGTTGTTTATGGATACGATTAAAATTTACGATTGGATTAATTCAATCTATGTTCTTAAGTATTTTTTTTGTTATTGATATTATTATTGCTTTCAACATACTGTTTTAAAATTTAAAACCACTATGAAAGTATCACTGACCTCTATAATACTTTATCATAGAATAATTGGAGAATATGCATTACATAAACGCATTTAATAAAATCAATTATTCAATAAAAAACCTTCCATATTTTCAATGTTTATGATTTCACTACAAATTGTGTTTATAATCAATATATTATAATACAATGTGATAGCTATGGATTTGTTTATGGTTTTTTAAAGAATTCGGATTCCTATTTCCTGGCAACACTAATCTTCCGTCCATTTTCATTTCGCAAACTTAAAAAAACGACGACGAAAAAGAAAAAGGCATTTCTTTTTGTCGGTTTAAAGTATTGCTTGTTGCTGGATAATGTGAGCTAACTATCATTTATGTTGTTTGGTTTTAATATACTTAGTTTTATCGAGAGGACACGGCAAATACAGTTCGATAACGGTAAGTCTCCTGTCATTTGATTGGATTTGTTTGTAAAGTGAGAAAGTGACCGTTTGTCGGGCGTTCTCAGTCGGCAGAGATGTGATCCAATTTCACATCTCCGTGTAAAACGGGCACGGCTATAAATGAACCGGCTCGTAATTAAGTATTTGTTCCGCAATATTGGCCAGGTAGCCATTATTATATTCGAAAGCAGGTGTCGTTGTGTCGGTTGAATCACCGTTTCTTAGATTGTGTTTCATGAATTTAATCATAGTCGTTGTAAATGTACAACTACGGCCTACGCACTAAGAAAGTTGGTATACAATAATTCCTCGTTATTTAGTAATTAGTGGTACCTAGTACTAAGTACACTGCATGTTCTATTACTAACTCAATAAGTCAGTAATTATTCATTGTTATTATAATTCTTTTACTTGACATGTTAAATGGACATTGTTTACACAGATAATTCTATGTGATGGTGGATATTTTACACAAAATGTCTCTTCTACCCTTATTTAGTAGAAACATGTACACCAATGACCTTGTTGGGGGAACTGCAGTGTTGTGCATAAAGGTCAAATGCAAACTGTAAATTATGCACATGTGTAATTTTATTGTATTCAGGGCTAACATGAATCCATTAAAGGAAACATGTTTAAAATGCACACATACCCACATAATATGGCATTTGTTATTGTACACTCACAAAGGCATAAAACACTTTTTTACACACAAATTCACAGTCAGATATATTATGATCTATTCAGCTACTTCATGTGAATATCAAAAACCATTACTAATTACTTACAATGCCTTAAGCCATTTTACAATTAATTTTGCCACTTCGTTTCAGTGGCATTTTTGCTTCATGTAAATAAGTCCTGGAAAACATAAAAAAATAACTGTTAACACAACAAGTCACCAACAGCTGATTACCATGGAATAGTTTTAAGTGTGTTTGTAAATATTCTTATATAATTTTTCTTTTAATTATAACCCCAATTTACATGTCTGGAATTAACATTGTTGACATAAATGTTTTGGGGCACAAGAATAATATTGAAGATTTTCTATAATGTCTGTTAATTTTGTTACTTGACGGGTTAATTACACAACATTATCCTTGTTACATTACCTATTGCAAGTTCACTTCAATATAATTATATAAGAAAAATCATATATTATTAGCTAAATTAGTTACTATTGTTCTGTTGTATCATAAAATGTCTGTGTTAAAATGGATTATAGCATCATAGAGATGGGATTTTATTTCTGTTTTGTGTGATCTTATGCTTTATGAGTATTATAGGTACTTAGAGTCTAATTTATGTTGAATTGTGTAGCTTCTATACAATTCCAATAAAAAACGTGAGGTATCTTCAAATATAGAAAAAAAAATCTTTTTCAATAAATTAATCGTGTATCTATCAGTCCAACAGTGCATAAATTATTGAATGATAAATAAAATAATGTGTCCTTAAAAGGCATCATCAATATATTCAAATAATACCTCTAAAATAACAGATTGAGTAAGATTTCTTGAACAGTTTATTATCTTTAGTGAAACATATTATCAGAATTGAACCAAAAAATAAAACTACTATAGAGGTTTAAATAACAACCAGAAAGAAGTTCTCATTTATTTCTGGAGACACCTTTAAATGTATTTAATGTATGTAGATTTTGATTATATTAAACAATCAAAATCTCAATAGAATTGGAATTTTACATTTCCTTCAATTTATTATTTTACTTAAAATAGACATCTAAAGTGTTAATTATTACTTGTAGTTTAAAAATGTATTTATTTGTCATTACTAAAAACTTGTCCCTTTCTAGTTTAGAATCAAAATTTGACAAGACATACTAACACAAAATGGAGGATGAGAATGAATATAAGAAATTACCAACAGAAGAGAAATGTGTCCATAAGTTGTGGAAAGCCAGGGTAGCAGGTTATGAAGAGGCTATCAAGCTGTTCAACCAGATTGATGATGAGAAGTCACCGGAGTGGAATAAATACTTGGGACTTATCAAGAAGTTTGTCACTGACAGCAATGCTGTGGCGCAGGAAAAAGGTATGTGATATTGTTTATTAATTTTAGTAGTTAAGTGAATTCAATGGCAGGTCGTTCTCCCGATGGAAATATCTGTAGGTATATTTTTATTGAGCCATGCAATATAGTGCACCATTTTGAAGCACACTAAGTGTATTCCACTTAGCCCATAAACGGTTTTAGTGTTTTATAGAGTGCCTAGCTGTAGCATTTCATATGTATAGATTAAGTAATAAACAATATACATACATATTTTTATACCTGTCTCTTACTGTGGTAGGCAGAGATCAATTAATCAATCAATTTATTCAATAACTAACTCACATTGTGTTTAAAACAGAAAAGAAGCAATAAGAACAATAAAAATAATAAATAAACTTACAAGAAAACAAAATTAATTACATAATAGTAATTTAAAATTTCGACTTGGAGAGCCATGACAAGATTCTTTACTAATTAAGTAAAGAAAATAGATTATACTAGTTAAGAATGCAACAATGTAATATCAACTACCAAATGTGTCTTGACTATTTGTCACTAACCTTGAAGAATTACTTGCTTACTATCAAAGATGTACAAATAAAAAATACCATACATGAGGTATAATGTTCTGAAAAAGAGTTATCTGGAAGGTTTTTTGTATCCTTCTCAGTCTAAAAATTGTAAGCTTCCAAATTATTTTTTACGGTTTCACACCTCGAAAGAAACAGGAACCCTTATAAGATCACTTTGTTGTCAGTCCTGTTGATCTGGCCACTGTGTCAAACAAAAAAATATGGTCATTTATGATGCATATTTGAAACTCAAATCAAAACCCATAAGGTCACTTCCCATTGAACTAGGATTATGAAATCTGGTAAGAAGCAAGGTCTTACATCACAAGTATAGGACAAAATCTAAAAAAATTATAGGTATCACATCAAAAAATACTTTTTTGCTATTTCAATCTTAAATACCTATACAGTTGGAGAATTGGCAACTTATTGATTGAGACTAACAGTTACCGACTGCTTATTTTATTAGATTTTTTCTTATATAGAGTAAAATACCCTACTACGAACATAACAGAAAACATGGCTAAATCAGTCGAGCTGATCTTAAGTTTTTTTTGCGGCAATTGAATTTTATTTTATAAACAAAAAGTTTGTGAAATTGTGTAATAAAACATTTACATTGTCATTGGATTATGAACTCAATTTTTAATTCGCCTAAACTTACCAAGTCAGCGTATATTATTGCCAATTGATACTTTCTAATAATCGGACCTCAAATCATAGTTCTTTTTATGCAAGTCACGTAAAGATCAAGGATTGTCTTCTCAAAAATTATGAAGTTACTTTCTAGTCGTCTGTAAAAGGTCATTATCCTATAATCGTCATCAAGACGTCTAGAACAAAGCCATGACTCACTTTAAACTTGACTTGTTATAATCGAATTCAGCTGTTCAATGTTTGAAGCGTTTTTAGTAATTATTAACAAGGTTTCTCCTGTCACATGTCAAGTCACATGGGCATGACCACCTCTTATTGTATGGTATCAGCACGTGCTATATCATAAGTAAGGTTTGAATATAGTTTTAGTCATTAAATCCAGTTAAATGTTAGCCTGACGTCTTTCATTCGACTTTGACCTTGACAATCGAAATAAAATCGAAAGTCACACGCAACTTATCAAACGAGTACCTATCAGTTGAATAATGTGGTATGCAGTGTAGCAAAGTAGAGCCATATACCGGCCCGGCCACTAATTGCACGCCGGCCATACAAAATCAACCTGTATCTCGACAGACATCACAGGGGTTAATCTAAAAATAGGTCTCATTAGAATGAGGGGTAGGCTATAGTCCACCACGATATCCTAATGCGAGTTGGCAGACTTCACACGCCTTCGAGAAAATCAGGCATGCAGATTCCTCACGATGGTTTCCTTCACTGTTTAATCATGATCATGAATTTTTAATACGCACATGATAATAATAATATTTTTTTGTACGCAATGGTATGTGCTAGGCTCTACTAGTATATTATTTAACTATTTTGTGTACTGTAGATTAGATATTTTATTTTCCCTATAACTGCGCTTCGTCCTATCTTTCCTCTCACTATATGTTGCTTACGCAATAAGCAAGGATAATTTCAAGATTAAGTGGATGCCACATTTCTAAAACTTCTTCATTTCTAACACGAACAACTGTGCATTTCTTTCATGCACTTCTAGACAATATTCGTGCTTAAATCCGGAACAAAAATTCATTCCCGCACGCTGATGGCACTTTTATAAAATCAGTGATAGACGTTTACATTTTTTAAGGAAAAATGTATTAAATATTGTATGGTAATTAGAAAAAAATGTCTTATGAAATATTATACTACAGGGTCACGTTAATATAATTTTGACCTGAATACCTACTGATGGACGCATGCGAACCTGGCAAATATCGTCAAAATAAGCTACCTACCATTATTTCATAGGTTAGTGGTTGAGTTTTCAACCTATTTACATTAGTTATAAGTCGAGAATTGATTAGCGCCAGTTTTATCTGTAAAGTAGTACAGAATTACAGGTATAAGAATACTAATGGATTCAAAGTAGGGGCTGTCTATATAGTCTTTAATGTGTTGTAGGTATGGAAGCTGCGCTGGTGTTCGTGGAGAACTGCGGGCACGCCGGCAAGACGACCGGCGAGGTGATGTCTGGCATTGTCGCCAAGTGCATCGCCGCGCCCAAGACCAAAACTAAAGACCTCGCGCTACAGGTCAGTTGCGATTGTTCGTATGTAATAGTATTTATGATGGCCATTTTTAATAATTAACTTAAAATGTGCATCGGCGTATGATAAAGTGTATGAACGTGGAAGAACCAAAAGAACTCACAGAGACAGACCGCCATTTGCTACAATTTTTGCATCTTCTCCATAGCAAGTGGTGGTCTGTGCTTACTGCCTACCCATGTGGGAAAAATGCGTTAGTATGTAACTATGTTTAAATCCTATGATGCATATTGATTTCTGAGAATTACGCGAATATTCGACATAATTATTAAAACAAAAACCAGCTTTTGGATTCTATCGTGTCAACTCACATTAAGTCTGCCCGTGACCATAGACGCTGTAAAGAGTCCGAAACGTTGGGATTTATTAATGTGAGTTGTCGCGTTAGAATCCGAAAGCTGGTTTTTGTTTAAATATCCTATGATGCACTTCTATGAGAATTGTATTGTTTTAAAAACTGCTTTTAGTTGAAACTGTATAGAAAACTACATTTACATTTTATTAGTTGTAACTAATAATCATTTCCTGACACATATTTACATTTTGAAATATGAAACTCAATGTAATATAATTGCAGTACCAGCAATCACAATTTTAAACAGTCACTTATAAAAGTGCCTCAGTAGACTGCCTCGTTAGTCTGGTGGTCTCAAGCGCGACTGCAACGCTGGAGGTCCTCGTTTCGAATCCCAGGTCGAGCAAAGTGTTATTGGGGTTTTATGAAATTCTAAATTTTCTATGAAATTCTCAGTAGCAGCTCGAAGTTTATATTTGTGACGGTTTATGGCAATAGGCTCGCTACATATTACATGGGACTACCTAATCCTTCGTGGAATACAGGCATGAAGATACATTACTTATAAAAATGATCGTGTAAGTACAATGTTTAACCACAATTTCATTTTGAATCAAACTTATAAAGCTGTGGTTAACTTGGCCTGGTTTTATTAAAAACAATCTGTAAAAGTGTAACCGGGTCATTCTGCACTGAATTGTAAGTCATTAACCCTGTAGCTAAGTGAAAAATGTTAAGAGAAAGCTTTTGAACCGATAACAACTGTTTAAGTTTTATTCAGATAACATAAAAAAGCAAATTTGAAATCACATTATGAAATAACCCCAAACTTATGGTATGGTATACCTAGTGGACTATTCTCCGCAACTCCACGACGCAACATAGCGAAAATACACGTAATAGATTTAAGATTTGTGTGGATACATTTTTTTATAACCACCTCAACCCTTAAAGAAAGGCCAGCAAGGATCAATTTACTTGTCCTTCTCCAAGGAGTCAAGGACCAATATATCTCAAAACCAAAGTTCATCAATATTGGTTACAAAGTTGGACAGACAGTACAAGTACATTAGCATTTATATTATAACTAGCTAGCTTCTGCTCGCGACTTTGTCTTCGTGGACTTTAGAATTAGGTCCTATCTGCATAAAAAGTAGCCTATGTGTTATTCCAGACTATAATCTATCTCTGTTTTTCTTCTGTTCTCTGAATTTTACTCAGATCCGTTCAGCCGTTTTGGCGTGAAAAACATCCATACTTACAAACTTTCACGTTAATAATATTAGTAAGGAAGTTGTAATGTATTGACTGACTTGTTACTTTAGTTTGATTCTCATTTAATTTTAGTACTTATTTGAAAAACAAAACTGTGGATCTATGCACAACTTATTCAATGCTGTCCGTATTTTTACGTGTCAACTTCCTTAGGTTGGTACATACAATTTAATACTTTACAGATAACACTAATGTACGTAGAAATAGAAAAACACGAAACAGTAGAAGAGGAGTTAATCAAAGGCATGGAACAGAAGAATCCCAAGGTGGTAGCGGCTTGTGTGTCTGCACTGCACACGGCACTCAAGCAGTTCGGAAACAAGGTGATAGCCATCAAGCCCATGGTGAAGAAGATACCAATACTGCTGGCTGACAGGGACAAAGGGGTCAGAGATGAAATGAAGGCGCTCGTCATAGAAATGCACAGGTAAAATAAGTCCTATCGAAATATTGCGACTGCATACAACAGACGTATCGCCTGCAGTACGGGGCAAGAGGTGGGTAGCTACATGGACAGTTAATTATTTCAAGATAAATCCCGAGATAATGTTACCTTGCCGCGCAACTACTTTTTCCCTCACGCACCTGTAACTCGCCTACATCACGCTGTTCTCGTGGATCCTTTACAGCATCCATGGTCACGGGTAGAATGAGGTGTTTGACGTCTTAATGTTAAAATTTCTAAGTTACCAACTGTTGTGTGTTGACTGACCCATTAATTTAGTGGTCCCAAGCGCGACTGTAACGCTGGAGGTCCTGGGTTCGATGCTCAGGTCGAGCGTGTTATTGGGTTTTTCTATGAAATTCTCAGTAGCAGCTCGGAGTCTGGATTTGTGCCCGGTTAATGGCAATAGGCTCGCCCCCTATTACATGGGACCTAAACATACCGGCGAACTGTGGGTATACATTAGTACGCCTCTGCCTAACCCTTCGGGGAATACAGTTATAAATTTTAGTCATTGTGCTACACAATAACTAACCCAGTTATTAACCAGTTAACCCAGTTTTTTATAACAGTACTTTCTGTTTGTATCATCATGACGCAGCTTTAATTTGGGCAAATCCTTTGTTATAATGCCGAAAGTTCTCATGGACCGTCCGCTAACGACGGGATTTGTCTGGCTCCTTTGGGTATACTTATATATTACTATGGTCAGATTTGGTACATATAAAAAAACCGGCCAAGTGCGAGTCGGACTCCCGCTGGAAGGGTTCCGTACCATTATCTATAAAAACGGCAAAAAAATCATGTCTGTTGTATGGGAGCCCCTTAAATTTTATTCTGTTTTATAGTTTTTGTTGTTATAGCGGCAACAGAAATACATCATGTGAAAATTTCAACTGTCTAACTATCACGGTTCATGAGATACAGCCTGGTGACAGACGGACAGACAGACAGACGGACGGACAGCGGAGTCTTAGTAATAGGGTCCCGCTTTACCCTTTGGATACGGAACCCTAAAAACTGTACTTGCCTTCCCTTCTTACCCTATGTTTCGAAGCATGGATCTTGTAATCACACCCCTACATGTATCATATACAATTATACATACATCAACAACATTGTAATATGAATACAAATTGCCGGTATGCGAGTAATTGTTATCGGTCATTTATTTCTGTCACAATTGGCGTATCTTCGGTCAATTTAAAACAAAATTCCAGATCAAAAATAATAGCAATTTTGAACACAATTCATTTTTTCGTCTACTGCTTCATTAGTCTAGTGGTCCCAAGCGCGACTGCTACGCTAGAGGTCCTGGGTTCTATCCCCCGGTCGAGCAGTGTTATTAGGTTTTTCTATGAGATTCTCACTAGCAGCTCAGAGTCTGGATTTGTGCCCGGTTAATGGCAATAGGCTCGCCCCCTATTACATGGGACCTAAACATACCGGCGATATGTGGGTGTACATAAGTACTCCTCTGCCTAACCCTCGGGGACTACAGGCGTGATGGTATGTTATGTTTAGAAGTACAAAATTCCGAATAACTTGTCTGACAAATGATGTGGCCAGTCACCGCTCAATACAAAGAAAGGATGATACAACCTCTTTTTTTTAATTGTGAAAGGCTAACGATTGACCGCCAGTTCGCCTGATGTTAAGCGATACTGCTATCTACGATGGAGCGCGCTTGCCTAGAAGAAACCGATTCACTCGTGATTTAAAGACACCCAGATTATACCTATTGTGGAAGACCCAGTCGGGAAGCGCATTTCGCATTTCAGCAGTATGCATGATAAAAGTGGACTTAAAGCGTTTCGTTCGGGTTTTCGGAATGTCCACCATGAATCGATGTCGCTTTTTTGTGCTTCTGGTCGGTTTCCGATAGTAGAAAGGGCTAGGGGGAATAAGATAATGGAGATCTGATGCACACTCTCGGAAATGTATGCCACTTCAAACCTCCTTTCGCAGATGGATAGGAGCAGCTATAGAGCCACACATAGCGTCGCTTCAAGCAGTGATACAGCAAGAACTTAGGGAATCGTTCAGTGCTGGTGGCGGCGGCGCCCAGCCGACACGCTACCTCAGATCACAGCAAAATAGAGTGCGAGACACACCGGCAGCAGATTGTACTGATGGTAAGACCATTATGGCTCTTCGGTTTTTGTCTGTGGAGCAATCGCTGATTTCTAAGTATGGTTCTGTTCGCTAAGGTAGGGGACACCCAACATTCATCTTGAACGCCTGCCTAACTCGACACTTGATGTCTTTTCACATCAGATTCATGTTAAGTTTAGAAATGTTAGAATCTTCCCTGGAATGTATCAAGGGAATAGCCATGACCACATGTACTTTCCCAAAATAATATTACAGTTTCAAATACAGTTTTAAGAACTTCAATATTTCTTTATTGTTTACTTACCGGAAGTTGAACTGACAGTCTAAGAACTTTTTGAACTATTGTTGTTGTAAAACCATTTTCTCTAGGTATAAACTTTCATGTGTGACACTTTTAAAATATTGACTTATTAATTTTCCAGGCGCGACAGAAGACGATGACGCCGAAACTGGCGCCGGCGACTCTGGAGAAATGGACCCTTACGATCTACTTGACCCAGTGGAGATTCTCTCAAAACTGCCCAAAGACTTCTATGATAAACTGGAAGCCAAGAAGTGGCAGGAAAGGAAAGAGGCTCTAGATGCTTTGGAAAACTTACTCAAGACTGCCCCTAGACTTGAACCAGGGGACTACGCGGATTTAGTTAGGGCTTTGAAGAAGGTATTTCTTTGTTTCTGTTTTTTTTTACTAACTGGCTGTTGCCCGCGTCTTCATTCGTATCACCAAAGAACGATTTATTATTTATCTTTTCATAATAATAATAGTAGCTTGGACCCTGCTCCCGATACCGGTGGACTAATATTTTTTTTATATTTTTAAATGTTTCTATTTTTATTTTTAAATTAAAATATTTGAAAATGTATTTAGATATGTACATAAATAATGAATAAAGGAAATAATAATAATGATTTTATCTTTTGAGATAGCATTAGCTTAAGTACGGTTGCAATATAAGTTTTAGTATTAGTGTAAATAGGTAAAACACTGACAGAGTTAGTTTTCTTATGTAAGGTCTAATATTATTGACACTTTGTATCAAAGACGCGGTGTTTTGTATCGTTTCTATATCAATACTCTCCCTATTACTAGAGAAAAGTTCAAAGATTTCAATTTATATCCCACAATTTTATCATGGCAGCAGTTTTGTCATCTGTTAGGTACAGTCAACAGCACATAATGGTATATATATGATTTTAATATCCAAATAATAAAGTTTGTTATTCATTGGGGAAATATGTCAGTTTGTGGTAACTTGATGTGCATACTGTATAAACATACAATGAAGTTTCACAGAAACATCTTGTTGAGATAACCTATTTGGTTAGAACAATACTTTTATGATACTTAGTGTTACAGTATGGCATTGACAAATTCAATAAAAAATGACATACTTAATTTTATTGCAACATTTAGTTAATTAGCATTAATAGACTATTTGTTTGTTATTTCTCATAATTAATTAATCATTTTTCCCACCATTATGTATGTTCTTATCCCATTGTAAAAAAAAACTTTTTTTTTATTTGCTGTAGATAGGTACTAATTGTTGTTTAAAAAGAATACGTAATTAAACGAATACATAAGAAACAATACTGTTTAATCTTGAGATTCTAGCTTATGGGTAGATTCAAAGGTTCATTAAATTCTAAGATTATTATCAATTTAAATGAGGACCTTAAAATAATGACAAATAACTAGCATTCCTGTCAACCAAAAATAAGCTCTAGTTAATGATTGATAGGAAATGGATTTATGTAGATAGGCTAGATTAGGTTTTGAACTAACGTACTAACGCATGCCAGACAGTCAGCCACTGGGACACTGTATATTATTTAGCAAAATCTGCTATGAAAACATAATACTACGAAGTTGAAGACAGTTACTGAATATATGATCAATCATTAGCAGTTTTTGTCATTACCATTTGAATAACTCTGAAATTATTTTAAAGTTGTCACTACATAGTATAAAACAAAGTCGTCGCTGTCTGTCCGTCCTTATGTATGCTTAAATCTTTAAAACTACGCAACGGATTTTGAAGCGGTTTTTTTTAATAGATAGAGTGATTCAAGAGGAAGTTTTTAGGCTATTTAACATTACGCTACGGCTCTTAGGAATGGGGCAACGCGGGTGAAACCGCGGTCGGGCCGCTAGTTATTAAATAAATTGTAGTCTATGATCCTTTATCTTTATATATATAATTCTTCTGTGAGTGTGTATGTCACTGAACTTCTCTCAAACGACTGGACCGATTTTGATGAAATTTTTTGTGTGTGTTCAAGGGGATCTGGGAATGGTTTAGATCAAACGACTGGACCGATTTTGATGAAATTTAGGGGATCTGGGAATGGTTTAGTCCGCTGTCCGCTGTATTTCGCTTTATACGTAGCGAAGCACGTACCGGGCCGCTAGTACTTATATAAAACCTTCTTTCAGGTGATATCAAAAGACTCTAACGTAATGTTGGTAGCGCTAGGCGGTCGTCTCCTCGGCCAGGTTGCCAGCGGTTTGCGCAACAAATTTTCGCCGTACGCTTGCGCGTGCGTGCAAGCCATACTCGAGAAATTCAAAGAAAAGAAGACAAATGTGGTCACAGCACTTAGAGAAGCTATCGACGCAATATATCCTTCTGTGAGTATATGCTATTTGTCGTATTATATGTATATTGCTATTCACGTTTATTTTTTTACTCCTAATATCGGTAGAATTAGTAAGGCGGCGGTAGCCTAATGGCTAGGACGTCGGACTTGCGATCATGTGGTTGCCGGTTCGAAACCCACCCACTACAATAACACAAGCATTTAGTTTAGCACGGGAGGTTAACAAGAATACTAGTAATGTAAGATCCCGCATTGCTAGTAAGCTGTTTTTAAAAAAAAACGAAATTCCCCCATTGCCCTAGAATGATTGCTATGTGGTCGTTATACGAGTATGTAAGACAGGCGATACTCCATCCATTGGTCGTTATTTAATATTTTAATTTTAGCCAGACATTGGGTTACAGTGGTTTGACGACAGGAGTACCGCATCTGATTAGGACTGAAAGTCGTCTTATTTCGAGTAGGTATCATGTTTTGTCGCTAATTTATAACTACATTTCACCAGACAAACCTCGAAGCGATAATGGAAGATATGTTAGCGGCCTTCGATAACAAGAATCCATCAATAAAAGCAGAGAGCTCCCTTTTCTTAGCTCGAGCTTTATGCCATACACAGCCCACAGCCTTCGGCAAGAAACTCATCAAGGCGTATGTTGCTGGCTTGCTCAAACTACTGGAAAGTGCTGGTAAGTTCAGAGGCATCTAAATATATATAAAACTCAAAGGTGACTGACTGAATGACTGACATAGCGATCTATCAACGCACAGCCCAAACCACTGGAGGGATCGTGCTGAAATTTGGCATGCAAGTAGATGTTATGACGTAGGCATCCGCTAAGAAAGGATTTTGATAAATTCTATCTCCAAGGGGATAAAATAGGGGATGAAAGTTCATCTGGAACAAAGTAACTATTCCACGCGGACGAAGTCGCGGGCAAAAAGCTAGTTATATATATATACCGACCTTATTAGTGAGGATCTTCAAAATGTTCAGGTGCGTTATACTTATTATTGTTTGTTTGTAATACTATATTACTAAGATGTAGAACGCACGACAATAAACATCACTTTAGATCTTTATTCTAAATATCCAAAAATATGTTCGTACAAAAGGAGTTATTAACTTGTTGCGTTAACAAAAGATATTTTTTATTGAGATAAAAGCCTCTTTGCGGTATGTACAACATTTATTTCATAACTTAAAAAAACTTACGCAAAAAATTCCATTACGAAAATTTTAGCATGTGTTGGATATATTAAAATCAATAACAATATATATAGGATAGGCATCATCTTTAATTAAATTAAAACTTTCTAGATCCGTCCGTGCGTGACGCGGCCGCCGAAGCCCTGGGTACAGCCACCAAACTAGTTGGCGAGAAGAACATCGCCCCACACATCGGCAAACTCGACAACCTGAAGGAACAGAAGATCAAAGAGTTTGCAGAAAAGGTACGGACGCTGCTGGTTAGTGTAACTGTGCAATGATGAGGTTGTAGATAGTACTTGTTTTGTAAGTACCCTCACATTGCTGAAAACCCAATGTTGCGTCTTTCTGATCAAATGAAAAAAATACTAATTGATTGTACAGAGGACAAATATTGTGATATATAATTCCTACTGCATTGTAAAATAAATTATGTGCAAAACTGTTGTTATTAAGATAACTGCAATTTTGCATAACATTACAATAATAGTTATAATATTGTACTATGAACGAAATGTTTGTGTTTGTAGGCTGTTATACAAGTTAAGGTGGCTGCCCCCAAGAAAGAAACCAAATCGAAACCCACAGCTTCCCCGTCTGGTAAGGGCGATGCTAAGCCCACGGCTGGCTCCTCCCAGCCTAAACCTGTCAGACGACCGAATTCTGGTAAGACTATCTATATATCTATATTGTTATAATATAATCGTACTGTTTTCCTATACATAATATAACAATATTTGAAGGTAATTCGTAATATAACAATATTACTAGCACTTTTTTTAAAATCTCGATTTAAGCACCAAGGTGTCTCTTATTGCCAAATTTAATCCATAATAAAAAAAAAAAAAACTTTTTTTTATTATTATATCGTCGGGCGTAGTGCAATTCCACGTAACTAACACTTTACTGTAAAGTTTAATATTCAATGTTATTTCATTCAATGTTTGAGTTACGTTAAAGTTTTAGTACGAAGAGCAGTGTTAGTTAAGTGAAGTGGTATTGCACTCTCCTCGACGATATGTTCACTGTCATACACCACACTGATATTTTTCATTTCAGTCAGCGAAGCGTGAGCCCCGGCCATAGATGTTGCATTGTGTCTCTAATTTGATTACTTGAAGGCTTAATTAACAACGCGTGCGATGTATTGTCTATGACGTAGACAACACATCATATACGAACAGTACTCTCAACAAATTGGACATCTAAATGTGTCGTGTTCAATAAATTTTAAATGTATGTTTACAGCAAAGATACCAGCCAAGAAATTGCCGGCATCGCGTGGCCACCCGAGCCCACCGCGGGAACATGAGCTATCGCAGGAAGAAGTCGACGCTAAAGCCGAGATGCTGTTCCCTGGCGATGTGGTCTCAGGTATGGTTTGGATAACTCTCGTCATAAATCTGGAAGTTCATGTAATAAACAGACTCGACAACAGCTAGCAATCATGGTTCGTTGATTTTACGAAGACGAGTGAATTAATTGAATTTGAACCCTATGCTATTAACATAAGAATCATGATAATGGATATCTATTGAAGTGAAAGACTAATATTTATTTTTTATTTATTATGAATATTTATTTATATAGATACTCTATTTATAGATTTTCTCGTCGAATTTCTCTTTGTAACATTTTGCTATATATAAGCTTATTTGAAATAAAAATTCTTGAAGTTACTTATAGGCATAACTACAAAATTCAAGAAAAGAGGATAGGGTGAACAGGCATCTTCTGGGTGTGCTTGCTACACCGTCGACCCCATCTGGGCAAAGGCCCAGGAGGCAAGATTAAAGTCAAGAGCGAGTCCATTGTTAATAAAAAAAGAGTTCGATCGAAAAGTTCAATTGGAACCTTATTGCAGTAACTGAAAAGTCTATATACTTATGTGAGTTCAATATAAAATATCGGTTTATTTCTATATCTCAAGGTTTGGGTGACAGCAACTGGAAGAACCGTTTATCAGCTGTTCAGAGCTTCTACTCGACAGTCCAAGGATTAACATCAAGCGACGCAACGTCTCAAGTTCTATACCGCACGCTGAACAAGAAGCCAGGTTTGAAAGACACCAATGTTCAGGTGTTGAAGGCCAGGCTTGAGGCTTGCAAGTATATTACAGAAAACTTCCCAGTTTCTACGTGAGTATAATATAATTCTTCCATGTTTTTTTACCCTACTGCACCAGACGGAGGGTTATGTTAGATACTCGCAAATACGTTTTAAATTCTAGACATTATTAGTCGAGTTGAAATATCAGATGTCTCAAAGCCATAGCCAGTAGCCTCCGGACCAGAGACAATAATTCATGAGATGGGGAGTATTCTAGATCAGCTCTGGATTGGAGGCAATAGCGACGGTAGCCTAATGGCTAAGACGTCGGTATTGCGATCATACGGTTACCAGTTCAAAACCCACCCATTGCACTACCGACGTCACGATAACTTTATAATAACTTTTTAAATTACTACCAGTCACGGACCCGTGAAGATTGTATTATAGTGGATTTTGGAGCTAGTCGTATAACTGAATTATACCTGTTTATTATTTTGACCACTGCATGCAAAATATACGACTTAACATATCAATTCTTCGTATCAGGACGGCGGCAGATTTCGTTCTCCAAGACGTAGTAACGAAGTTAGGCGAGTCTTCATGCTCGGCCATCTGTGCCGACTGCCTGACATCGCTGGCGGAGGCGTGCGGACTAGAACATGTACTTAATGAAGGACTCACCTACGCCATGGATTCGCAGAAGAACCCCAAAGTACAATCTGAGATGTTTATCTGGATTGCCAACGCGATCAAGGAGTTTGGGTTCAAGTACGTAATTTTAATCTCAAAGCCAAAAATGATTTAAATTTTAAACTTTCGATAAGATAGCAAGCCTAACATCCAATAAGGAGTGACTACATAGTGTCAATTTGATAACAATATTTGACTAAGCGAGTTTGAATAGAGATGGTAGTACTTGCCAAGTTAACAGAAAATAGTTCTTGAAAGGACTAAGGCTAATATTGCAATCTTGGAATATTAGCGTTTAATGCTGCAGTCTTAAAGATAATATTGACCCAATCTTATTACAGCATGAACATAAAAGCAATAATCGCCCACTGCAAGAAGGCTTTAACAGCAACAAATCCCAACGTGCGTACTTCAGCTGTGAACTTCCTGGGCATTCTGTCGCTGTACGTGGGCCCGTCGCTGATCAACCACTTCGACACGGAGAAGCCGGCCACGCGGCAGCTCATCAGCTTGGAGCTGGACAAGCACGCCAACAGCACCCCGCCCACGCCCACCAGACAGATCGGCACTGTTAGTAAGGTATGTGAAAAATGTTGCTCGAGTCTTGTAGAGTTAATATTTGTATTCCCCTGAAGACTACAGGGACTAATCAGTTTGGATCTGATATCATCATACCAGCCGAAGGACGTCCACTGCTGAACCAAGCCCTTAAAATAAAGATAACATCACTTCAAAATGACATCCTATCTAGAGTGCCATTTGCTTGGAAATACGAATTATACTTACTAAGTACAGTCAACAAAAGAGAGAACGATACATGCGTCGTGACATGACTTTGTTAGAAATAATGACCTGCGAAAGGGTTTGGTATGTAGGCAGCTAAAAACACGCGTTTTGACACATTGCGGGATACATAAGTAATCTTTATCTACCCAAACGTCGTTAATTGTCTTTTGTCGAGTGTACAAACTTCAAGCCCCAAACTTAGCTATTGCTTCAAAGTAGTCAAGTCTTTTTGCATCCACTATAAGACCTATTAATCCGTCCCATTATTTATTTATTTAAATTTGGTTAATCAACAATTGCTTACACTTATTTTATGTCCAGAGTATAATGTTAGGGAAAAGATGAAAGTGTAACAATCACTTATAGGTAAACTCTGCATGCATTATTTTAAATAATTAAAAGTTGTACAGTGAAAAAATAAAATATAGTAATCTATGTTTCATAAGCGGCTAGAATATTAATTATTGTCGATATCACTATTTATTTCTCTCTCAGTCTGCAAGCAAGGCGTCAGTGGGTGAAGATATTGAGGAGGTATTCGAAGACGCGGCTGAGGATGAACCGCCCGTAGTAGAAGACAACAGACCTCGCACTGATATAGCACCTCTCATTACTGACGCACTCATCGGGGAGATAAACGATAAAAATTGGAAGGTAAGCATTGATGCAACAGTCTGCTGTAGATATAAGTAGTAGATGATACAGTGATATATTATTCTATGGTTCTATCCATAACAAGACATCAGGTAAACAGTGAGACTTAAATAAATGTCATCTAATTAGGTTAAAGCATCCCACCCTCTCAACACCTAAAAGGGATCGCGTTAACACGTTTTGTTATGCCTACTGATCTTTATAAGGAAACTAAAGCTCAGATCTATAGATCCAAATTAGCTTTACTCAACGCAAGCTAAAGGATACTTGCTGCTCATGTCATTGGTCAATACTTGATGCCGATTGGCTTAGTTTTTTTCTGAATGTGAAATTAAGCCAAGACCAAATCCCCGGAAAATATTTATTTATTTATCTCACACACATTAGCTCGCAGCGGCGCAGGATCATTATTTTTCGGCAACTACCCTCTAACACTAATATAATAAATTGAATATTTTACACACTACGCTAACCTGCTAAGTTTAGTACTAAGTTATAAACAATGTATTTTATCTGTAAGTGATTTGTTAATCTTTTGAGAAATAAAAAAATATCTTGAACCATACCTACAGCTAAACAAACAAATGTAGTTATACAATAGAAGTAGTAAGCCAATATGTATTATAAACCTATCCTACCTATTGTAAACTTAATAATACATACCTCAATTAGACACTTTTATATGCAGGTCCGCAACGAAGCTCTAGACAAAGTGAAGGCTATAATCACCAGCTCATCCCCAATCAAGTCATCCTTAGGCGAATTGCCGGCGGCATTGTCAGCCAGGTTGCTGGATTCTAACTCGAAGCTGGCGCAGAGCGCGCTGCAGATATGCGAAGCTCTAGCCACAGCCATGGGCAGTAGGTGCAAGACCCATGTCAGGACGTTCTTCCCGGCTTTCTTCCAAGGTGAATAATGCGCCGCGGTTTCACTTGCTCCACTAAAGGATTTACTATAAACCGGCTTCTAGACAGCTTCTGTATAAAGATGAAATATATACCAGTTTTTAAGTTACACCTTTAGCAGTACGACTGTGAAAACCGCATCCAATTTCATATAGTAGTTTTTAATTTAATACGCGTACAAACATACAGAAAGAGAGACTGACAAAAATTTTAAAAAAAATATTTTGACTCCTGTTGTTCTAATAAAGATATTAATTTTTCTTCAATAACTATAACTTTCTATAGACACCGGCCTGTTACAATTTTATTATAGGGATAGATTGCAAGATGGTTTTTCAACTGGCTGATGTATCGTTGGGCTTATTGAGTAGATATAGACTGTAGCATGTAATTGTTGCAGCGTTCGGCGACAGCAAGCAGTGGATCCGCGCGGCGGCGGTGTCGTGCGTGGAGGCGTGGTGCCGCGAGGCGGGCGCGGCGGCGCCGCTGGAGGGCGAGCTGCTGCTGGACGCGCTCAAGGCCGGCTCCCCGCTGCTGCGCGCCACGCTGCTCACCTGGCTCGCTGAACACCTGCCCAATGGTAATACAATACATCTACTCTACATCACTCTATAGCTTACCGGAAAATGTTAATAGGTATAATTTGTTAGTATAACATGTTTAAAAAATATCTAAGTACTAGTGGATATGAATCTACTAATGGAATGAGACTTCTCTCACACACTAAATAATACTATAATCACTCATATCTGCATTAAAACCACAATATCCTAGAACAGAGATTAGAACATAATGGAAGATATCCACCAATTTCTATTGAACCCGCGTTCCTCAGTACGGACGAGTTTCTTCAAAAATAGGCTGTAAGTTACGACTATAAATACATAAAAAGTGAAGCTTATCTTTAAATATGTCTGCAGTACCACCAAAGTCCTTCCCTCGCGAGGAGCTGACGGTGTGCCTGCCGATACTGTACGCGTGCCTAGAAGACCGCGCCGTGGACGTGCGCAAGGTGACCGGCGACTGCGTGCTGCCGTTCATGCTGCACCTGGGTTATGAAGCCATGCACAAACAACTCGACAAGTTGAAGGTAGCTACATTATATTGTTACGCTTACACTGAGGCCTTTCTCCCACGGGGGAAAGCAGAAGCTATATTGTTACAGGTCGTAAACTGTACTAAGTCAAAGTCAAAATCATTTAACATAACATACCATCACGCCTGTATTCCCCGAAGGGTTAGGCAGAGGCGTACTATAATGTACACCCACAGTTCGCCTGGTATGTTTAGGTCCCATGTTATAGGGGGTGAGCCTATAGCCATTAACCGGGCACAAATCCAGACTCCGAGCTGGTACTGAGAATTTCATAGAAACCTCAATAACACTTTGCTCGACCTGGGGATCGAACCCAGGACCTCTAGCGTAGCAGTCGCGCTTGGGACCACTAGATGAATGAGGCAGTCAAAATCATTTATTCAAGATAAATTACTAGGTAGTAGGTAGGTTTTTAAAGTTAATTTTTACATTACAGACAGCCCCCAAAACGCCCGCCCTTCGTATAGTATATAATAATATAAGTTTACATAATATATCAAATACGTGAAATAAAACCCACTGTATATAAATATTATTATTGACGTGCCAAGCTCCGAATTTCCTTTAGAAATCTGTCATCCAGTCGTGATCGTCGCGTGCTGGGCACATTTTGGTTTGTTGTCTATACATGACCTTGGCGGTTAAAAGATAATACTACTTACTAGTCGTTTTCCATTGTAGAAGCCCAGGGCTGGTTAAGGCGCTAAAGGTGTGAAAAAGTGTCGATAAAACAGTATTTCTAAATTACTAGCTACTGTCCAATTTGCCACTCGCGTCAACCCGTTCTCGATACAAAATGTATGAGAAAACCAATTTTCTTCATTTTTTTTTCGTGATTTTCCCGATTTTTATCCTGCTATTCGGGGCGGAGACAAATCTATCAAATCAATGATCATAAAAATCGCTCCAGACAGTCTTGAGTTACAAATGGTGTAACTAACACGACTTTGTTTTGAAATGAATTGTATTTGTATGGATGAACCACATATTAACAATTACTATTGTGCTAACAGCCTGGCTCCAAAACGGTGGTACAAGCAGCTTTAGACAAGGCGCGCCCCAGCCTGCCAGTGCAGCCCCTACCAACAAAGAGTAAGAAAGAAGAACCACGCGGCGTCAAGTCGGCCGGTGCACTCAAGAAGGAAGCTGAAAAGAAAGGCGCCGTCGTCAAGGGCAAGGTAAGATTGAAGAAGATTTACGGACGATTTCTATATCTAATCGGTCAGTTGATTTGCTTACTAGAGATACGATTTTGGCATCTCTTGTATGGACCTTATGACAAAATTCTATCGCTAGCAACCAAATCTACTGACAGATTTGTTATAGGAATCCATCCGGCCTTACAGTAGAATTAGACTACACCTTAACCACTCGTGGGTTAGATTCCCACCCAAGGTCATAATTTTGTGTGATCCACAAATATTTGTTTCCAGTCTGGGTGTACTTTCCGTTATTTGTACCGTCACGCCTGTATTCCCCGAAAGGATAGGCGAAGGCATACTAGTACACCCACAGTATGTTTAGGTCCAAGAAATAGGCAGCCATTAACTGGGCACAAATCCTACACTCCAAGCTGCTACTGAAAATTTCATAGAAATACCCAATAAGCAAATCCACTGGGAATCGAACCCAGGACCTCTACCGTAGCAGTCGCGTTCAGGATCACTAGACTAATGAGGCAGTTATTTGTATGTTTGTAAACTCTCCGTTTTATGATTCACATTAGAAATTTGCTATAATGTAATATACTCGTATTGCAAAATTTGGTCATTTTAACACCTCTGAACTCGAATAGTGAAAGTCTAGGGAAACTAATTATAAAAAAAAATATTTTTGGTCTTAGTCATCCCTAACACATAGACATATAGTACCTTATTACAACAACAATCGTAATCTCACAATTCTCCCTGTTGAAGTTGAACCACTTTTCGATCTTTATTTTGGTAATAATAGTAGTGAAAATTGGTTAAACGCAAAGTTTTTTTCGGGGGTATATTTTAACAGTAATAAATAGTTGAGACATGTCTCATGGTTGATTAAATTCCCAAGTCAGGCAGGATTTTCATGTTTTGTTGTTGGTTACTCTTCAGTAGCAGTAGCAGGTTTTTCTTGTAGCCTTAGTTTTTACTGGGTAATGGCAATGGATTGTTATGGGACTTAAAAAGAATAAAATGTACATTATTGGACATACAGGGTCCAGCAAAGCCAGCTTCAGCATCAAACCGAGGCAAGAAAGACGATGAGGACTGCTCTCCTCTGCTACCAAACAATAACGCTAAGAACCAGCGTATCATTGATGACCAAAAACTAAAAGGTTAGATTACATTCCATAACCAACATATTATTTTTTAATTAAGTATCGTTTAATTTCGTCATACGTTTATGCTGCGAGGAATTATTACTGAAAACAAAAAAAGACAACTTGTAAGAAAAAGTAAAGGTATTCAATTTATTATATTGTTTGTCGGTCTCGTGTTTGGATGGTGTCTTAATATTTTGTATTGCAATAATTTTAAAGTATGTATATTGTTTGTATTGTACTCTTTTTGCCACATTTTGTAGATTAGAATTGAGTTTTATTGCTTGAATGAGACCAACATGAGTTCAATTATCTGATTATTTATGAAATCATTAAATGCTAGATTAGACTACGCGGATATTTTAGTCGAGAGACGAGTAATTCAGCAACTCAATACGCCTTTACAATAAAAAAATAGTCGATTACCTGTGTAGTCCGAACTAGCATTAATACCAGCATCGTGTGAATACAGTTGTATGCGAGAGCATGTCAAAAATAAGGTTAAAAAACATTTTTGTATTAAAATAACCTAAAAATAATATTGATCATGCAGTATTGAAATGGAACTTCACAACTCCTCGCGAGGAGTTCTTTGAGCTGCTAAAGGAACAGATGGCGACTGCTGGACTGAATAAGCAACTTGTGGCCAACATGTTCCACAGTGACTTCAGGTAATTACAACTTTTTTCATTATAAATATTTACAGACTCAAGAAATTACTCAAACTGGCAGGGTGTTTTCAATCCCAATGAGATTAGAAGAAACAGATAACTGTTGAAAACATTTAAGATCACTACATAATCATTATTCATCTTTTCTCTAGTTATAAACTTGGCGATTCATGCAGTGTTGATTGTGTCACCAATTAGGTCCGATCGATTCTTGGTCTCGGTCGGATCTTAGACACCAAGACGTTACATTAAAAGAACCTTCCTGGCTAATTTTATGTGAAGCATTGATAAACGCAAAGCATTGACCATGACAAACGCTACGAAGTTTTCCATATTCAGAGGCGGTACCATGACTTATCGGGGCTTTCTTTATCCTATTGGAGGCCTTGGGCACTTTAGGATCATTATCTTATTTAGGGACTATTTTATAAACAAATGCAAAAAATATTTAAAGCAGTGGGAACTAGGGCCCCCCCTTTGGATCGCGGGGCCTTGGACACTTGCCCATATTCCCAATGAAAAATAGGGGCCTGACTGAATATTATTGCTATCGTTTTGCGATTGAGAGAGAGGGATACCACTCTCTATAAATAACGCCATCCCTTTTTCACAAGCTAAAAGCATCGCAATACAACATCGTGATTACGGCATCAACTGTAATGTAAGCTGACCTCAATTCTTCCATCCTCAGATACCATCTGAAAGCAATAGAGGCTTTGTCTGATGACCTCCACGAAAACGGCCAAGCTTTGATGGCGAACTTGGACCTGGTCCTCAAGTGGCTCACACTTAAGTTCTTCGACACCAACCCTTCAGTCATCCTCAAGGGTCTGGATTACCTTTCCATCGTGTTCACGTACCTGATGGACAGTGACTACACCATGCCGGAGTATGAGGCCAACTGTTTCATACCTTATCTTGTACTCAAGGTAAATAATATTACTTAGCTATTGTACCATTGCAACTTCCTTATATATTAACCGTATATATTTATACATTATTTATTTTATGATAAATGATATTTTGTATCTTTATACAGTTATTTTAAAGACAGTTACAGGACCATATTTTAATTTTTAAGTACTAGATGACGCCGGTTTAGTTCCAAAATTAAATGATATTTAAACGAAATCATCAAAATTATCTTTCATTAATAATTATATACAGCATTTACATTAATTAATAATGGGTTTAAGGGGCTTCTTTTTAAGAAAAAATATCAACATAACATCACGCCCTTATTCAACGAAATATTAGGTAAAGATGTTCTGCAGTATGCCTACAGTTTATGTAAAAAATAATAATATAATATAAACGACTAGAAACATGTTTTTGCATAATTACTGATGAGATAAAATGTATCAGTATTGTATAATGCTCAAAATGTGTCTTTATCTGATTAGGATTACGAGTTATCAATGGTATGTTTTTATTTTATATAATATGCTCAATAAATTAAAGATAATATGCCAGGTACTATTTATTTTATGAGTGCAAGTTCAGAATTTAATTATTGTTTATGATTTGTACAATTTTCTTCTTTGTTTATATGGTTACAACAAAAGCAAAGCTATTTTACTATGCCTTTGTATTTCAATAAGCCTTTCATACTTGTTGTTTGATCATAGGTGGGTGATCCAAAAGATACAGTTCGTAACGGCGTGAAGGCTCTGTTCAAACAAATATGTGTGGTTTACTCTGTCACAAAGCTGTTTGGATACTTGATGGAAGGGCTGAAATCAAAGAATGCCAGACAACGGGCTGGTAAGTTCATACAATTTTCCTTACACAAGGGCACTTGTGTCCAACCCTACCTCCAAACTTTCTATGGCGTGGCCGTGGTATGAAGAATGTTATTTATATAATCTCAAAAAAAAAACATTAATACAGGCCGGATATAAATCGTAATGTTAATATTGAATGAAACTGTACTTATTATAACATCCACTTTGTAAGTGACTAGGTACCATTAGTCAAAATGTTCGTCTAGTCATGGCCCACAAGCTGTTAAGTAGTAATATAAAATATTCGACGCACTATTCGCCATTATTTATCAATAATTACTACGTGTTTAAAAGTGCACGAGTTTATTGCTATTTTTTATCACAGAATGTCTAGAGTGCATTGGGCACCTTCTCGAGACTTACGGTTCGACGGTGATGGGCAGCGGGTGTGGCGGCGCTCTGAAGGAATTAGCGCGACACATCGGAGACAGAGACAACGCTGTACGATCCGCTGCGTTGAACTGCGTCGCTTCGGCGTACTTTTTGGAGGGAGAGAAGGTTTACAAGATGATTGGACAGGTAATTATTAAAACTTGTGGATATTATACCATTCAATGTTTTGCACAGCCGAGAGTTTTTTTTATTATGCGATGTATCATAATATAAACAATATTTAATCTACGATCTACAATCTTAATTTACGTCACCTTATGACGTAAATTCAGAATGTGAAGGCAAAATTTCAATCATGCGGGTAGGGTTCGCGTTGGCTTAGAGGTCAGAGCGTCTGGTATATCAAACCAGAAGACGCAGGTTCGAATCCTGCCCGCGATTGAATTTTTTCCTTTACTAAAAAATAACTTAATAAACAATATTTTATCAAATTGTGTTATTATTTGGATTCGGATACCATTAATCTAGGTTCCTAGCGTATTATTTCGTCTACTACTACTTCACTGGAAATAAACGACCGGAAAATCATTCCAACCTTGGTAAAGTTGTCAAAAATTACATTTGCTTACATCTATTTCCAGTGAAGTATTTTGGACGCAATTGTAGAGCAGGAACCTAGATTAACCGTGTCGAAATCCGAATTATAACACAATTTTATAAAATAGTGTTTGAATTACCATTTATATCGGCACCACGATTGTATGGGAAATTCGGTCCGCCGGGCCCTTAATGCCAAAAGAATGTCACTACTGTCTCTAGCAAAAAGCGACCAACTCCCTATCTTGCTTAAACAAGTCTCTGACTGATCTTATAGGATCACACATTAATCCTAATTTCGTGAACAAAACAAATACACGTTACTGACTGTCCATTATTTACAGCGCCTCTTGTCACAGCAGCCTTACAATATTGATGGTATTCCATCACTAACACAGTGCAAATAATATGTAAAATATTTACGAATTGTTTTTCTGCAGATATCCGACAAAGATTTATCATTGCTAGAGGAGCGTATCAAGCGCGCGGGCAGGTCAAGAAGCGCAGAATCGCGGCGCTCTATGCTTGTTCCGCTTTCCGCATCCGGCCGGCCCGTGCAGATACAACATCATGAGGTAAACATTTTATAACACATCCTTCCATTAATAACCTTGCACAACTATCAATCTAGTGACTGAATATAAAGAATGCAATTGCCCGCGGTTTTACTTACGTCCGTAAAGGATTTACTTACTACATTTTTGCGCAGAACCCTCTTTTTCTAAAATAAAAGTAGCCTCAGTTGTTTCTAATAACATCAGCTATCTACTAGTGAAAATCGCGGTCTTGCCGTTTCGGACATAAAAATGGAACAAATAGATAGATTATATACCTAGGTACAGATGTACAAAAATTATAAAAAATGTATTTTTGTTACACGTGCTGTATAGTATAATTCCATACCTATGCATTTAAAATTCTATAATTTTTATATAGAAGAGGTGAAGATGTACTGGTGTGCATTCTCAATTCGTCGGTATGACGTCACATGTAATGCAGGGCGAGCCTATTGCCATTGACCGAGCACAAGAGGAGAGATTCTTTATTGCGTGATAACTCTTAAATACACATAATATGTATTTATACATGTACTTTTTACATCTTTATTCTATTTCCCATTAGGAGCCGGACCCACCTAGACGCGTTATATCAGTAGATGCCGCCCCAGTTGAGTATGAAGAAGAGGAAGAGGAACAACCACCCCCACCAGCGCCTGTGCCGTAAGTGTTTGTCTTACGAGTTTCCAAACTTGCGTCACACTTGTCTTACAAGGAAAGATGTTGTCGTACAGTCAGCGTCAAATAGTTCGCTACACGTCTTTGTTACAATTGGAATATGGTCGTGATGGAAACTTTTTGGCCACTTTGGTTGTAACGAACTATTTGACGCTGACTGTACAAGGAACCTGAGAGAATACATCGTAATAATCTAAGAATCTCTTTCAGGGCACCTCCAGAACCGAGAGTAATAACGGGTCCGTTTGGGCTCGACCCCGAGTTGATCGCGCAACTAGACGCGGCCGTACCCGTGCTACGTCAGCCGGATGTCGCTGAAATAGACCTCAAATTCCTCGACGAGCCGATACCTACTGGTGGAGTTAGACCACAGCTTACACACACACAACCACCCATCAGGTCCAGGTAAGCACCATTTACATGAATCTTTACCAAAGAACAACCCTCCTAGATAAGAACTTTTTTCAATAAACTCACAGTTGACGGAATTCACTCCAAAAACTAACTGTTCTAAGTTTTAAAATTAAAACCGTCTAAGATATCTAAAAGTATTTCAAGCTTATGTTTAATGGCCAATACAGCAATTTTTATTTCATGATGCAATCTTTTCTACAAGTTTGAAGTAGCTCAGTCAGTCAGAGCTGACGCAGACTTTTCTAAATTTAACGTAAGAGTATAAACGGGTTTCATATCTCCTATTGTATAATAATTTGTTAGTCTAAACAAAGGCCTTGTGCCTAGGTCCAGTCTATATGGAGGCAGTCTATGGTGTTTCGAAAATACAGGGCATTTAGCTAGGTGTTTTGTTCCCAGTATGGTAGCGATGTCCCCGCCGCGCCACTCGGCGCCGCACCCGCTGGTGACGCCGCAGCCTCACTCGCTCACGTCGCACGTGGACGATTCGCAACTCGCCGACACCATACACTCGATAGCCAGCCCTGATTTGACTGTAAGTGTTTTATCTCGATCTTGAAACATTCACGACTACTTATTTTGCTAGTTTATCGGTTTTTTATCGGATACATTGCGGAGAGAGAGATCGTGAAGATCTGATGCACAGCATCACACTTTTATTATGCGTACCGCTGAAATATGGAATGCACTTCCCGAGTGGGTCTTCCTTGATAGATAATATGGGTGTTTTTAAATCACGAGTGAATCGTAACGTCAAGCGTAAACTTATCACGAATTAAAAAAAAAAGACGTCAAGGTACACAAAACAAAACAGATCGGTTTACAGGGCACACCAACGTAGATGTTGGTGTGCGTATACTCAACGCGTTATTACTTCGCCTATTTACTAGTGTTAGCTTTACAATAACCCGTTGTCCACGCACACACTTGCAATTTCTTGTTGCTTCACATTAAATATGAAACAAAGAATATGAAGCATAAATTCAAAGGTATTATCAACTGATACCGTGGCATAGGTGTATATGCAAGCAGCTGGTGTGACATTAGTCTTATGATCAAACCACGCCGGCCCGGCGCTAACTTTTTGCATTATTATCATTATTTTTTTTCGTTTTGTTGAATTTTTATTTTTATTATTTACCTGATAATAAGAACATTATTCCTGAAAAAATGATATATGGAAGAAAATATTAAACAATGTGTAATATGATAACAACAATATTTATTGACATGGTTTTTTTAAATTATAAATACAAATTATAAAGTATGGTTCATGACAAATATTCTAAGTGGGACAAGAATTCACTTTGTTTTTCATATTCAAGAGGGTAATTTATTTATTAATGATATGAATAAACATGTTAGTAAGTTAGATAATAAGATACTGGCTATCCTAAATTGTAATCTCACTAACAATAACATCAATCATGTAATACAAATTACCCCCTGATATTTTTAATAGCCGATTGGTGCGCCATCACTATCTATTACTTGTTGCAAACGTGTCCTCATGCTAGCGACCATATTCCAGCACAAATCAGAGCCACGAAACGATTCCCATGACGAGGTAACGACATCGTCTAAATTAAATTTGGACCTGACTTCAGATGAGTCCCAGTTTAGCACCATGTGACCCCATAGGTTTTCAATGGGGTTCAGGTCAGGACTTTTTGATGGCCATTCAATAACAGTAAAGTTTTCTTGGACGTTTAACCAACTTTGCACGAGTCGCGCGCGATGCACAGCGCAGTTATCATGCACGAAGTAAATGTGTTCTTGCGGGTATGCAACACGCACAGTTGGTAGCATCACGTTTCGTAAAACATCCAAGTAACCTTGACTGGTATTGCGACCCCCTACCTGCACTAATTCACCGGGACCCATTGATGACATCCATCCCCAATAACCCAATGTAATGCGGCCACTAGACCTGCATGGAATAATATTTTTTTTGTTATAGCGTTCACCATCTTTTCGCCATAATATTTTACGACCGTCCTTGTCCGACTTAAAACATTTTTCATCGCTAAATATAACTATATTATTGCACCAATCAAAATCCAAATATTCTTTTGCGAAGCGAACCCGGTTTTGCATGTGAATATCAGACAGTAATATTTTCTTGGCTGGCCTACGACATTTCACACCAGCTGCACGCAAGTGGTTCCGCACAGTTTGTAACGTCACGTCATGTTTAGTCGCCGTGGAACGAGTAGTGAGGAAGGGCTCAGTCAAATGCGTAGCAACTATATCACGGTGCCGTGCATTGGTATCTGTATATGCAAATCCAGCCTTTGGTCCCGGTCGGCAAGGATCAATGCTTCCCGAATCTGCATAACGATGGACCCACAATTGCACAGTTCTTCTCTGTGAACAATAATTAAATATTGTTACATAAAACATCAATAAACAAGATGTGTATTATTGAAACATAATAAACTTCTAAACGTAATAATAATATTTTGTTACTCACCGATATCTTTAAACGCCTCGCAATTTCACTAATTGAAACGTTTTGCTCATGCAAAATAATTATCTCAGCTCTTAAAAGTGTAGTTAAGTGATTCATATTGATTCACAAATAATAGCACTTCTCAAAATACGCAGGGTATAATGTCTAAAAACGTAACAAAAGCTCGATAGTCAATAGCATTATGACGATGAAATTAAACCACTAACATATTATGATTTGTCATTTTTAGAGGGTAGAACATTAATATAATCCAAACCAAATATAAAGAAGACTTGCTAATACTATACAATGAATTGAACAAACAAATGTAAAATATTTTTTAAAACATACAAAAAGTTGAGCCGTTGGTAATAAGATTCGATCTTACGGCGCCGGCGACAATAAGTATTGTTCGCACGCTCAACTAATGCGCCACAGTGGAGTCTGATTCATTAGCTAAATTTATGCATCATATTCCCTGCAACTTTAAAATGACAAGAAATTGCAAATGTGTGCGTGGACAACGGGTTATTGTAAAGCTAACACTAGTAATAGGCGAAGTAATGAACGCATTGAGATTACGCACACCAACATCTACGTTGGTGTGCCCTGTAAACCGATCTGTTTTGCTTTGTGTACATCACACATACTTCGTAAGGCATTTTTACTGCATTAATTCTACTTTCATGTCTCTTCTGCCACACTCAACATTCACTTCCATACATAAATGTAGTAGGTGTCAGCATACCATTGTGAATAGCCAACTGTGCCTTTTTTGACACGGGACTGATTAGCCACAGCTGCATGCATAGTACCATTCACTTTATTTCCTGCATTCACTCTGCCTTCCACATTTGTATAGATGTGATCGGGATACTTATATGCCCCTCGGATGAACAGGGTTTTTTTAACATAATGTACTTACAGGGCAGTGATAGCCTAGTGGTATGACTGTTGGACTGCCAAGTCAAAGGTCTCGAGTTCGAACCCAAGGCACGCACCTCTGACTTTTCGAAGTCATGTACGTATTAATAGTTAATTATCACGCGTTTAAACGGTGAAGGAAAACATCGTGAGGAAACCTGCATGCCTGAGAGATTTTCTCGATGGCGTGTGAAGTCTGCCAACCCGCACTAGGCCAGCGTGGTGGACTATAGCCTAATCCCTCTCATTCTGAGAGGAGACCCGTGCCCAGCAGTGGGACAATATAATGGGTTGATTATGTAGTGTACTTACAGTACCTTCACGAGTCAGATCGGGTTTTGTTTCGACATTGTATATGTAGATGTCGTACTTGTACGTTCGGCAGGCGGCGATCCGCGCGCTGTCGCTGATCTCGGGCGCGCTGGTGTCGGGGCGCGGCGGGGCGCTGGCGCCGCACGAGGCGCGGCTGGTGGCGGCCGTGGCCGCGCAGCTGCGCCGCCTGCGCGCGCACCCGCCCCGGGACGCGCTGCCCGCATACAAGTACCTGGCCAGCGCACTCACTACGGTAACATTTATTTTATTTATCACTACCGACCCGCCCGCGGTTTCAACCGCGTTGCTGCGTTCCTAAGATACAATACAAAAAGATTTTTTCAATTCCAACCAGTAGTTCCTGAGTTTCTGATTAGCGCGTTCAAACAAACAAACTGTTCAGCTTTATAATATTAGTATAGATTTATTCTAAGGCATATATGGCCCATAGATGTATACCTTACAAGGTAACATAATATATAAAATATATATACAAAATATAAGTTTTAGGTTCTATTCTCCACTTTATTGTGCCTTTATTCAAATAAGGTTTTACAAATATATGACTGGATCTCTTTGTGTTAAACTTGAGTTTTTTTTATCTAAAATAATAGAAATAGTGGGCGCCACGGATAAGTCTTGCCTTGGTTTGGGCTGATTTTAAGTTTAAGTAATATATCAGTATAGTAAATGTTGGTGACGTCATCTTAAGGTGCAGGCATCCGCTTGAGGTTTAAAACTATTGCTTAAAAATCGTTATTGTAGGTAAAAGTTACTTAAATTGACAAGTTTTTGGCTTGGTATGGATTTTTAAGCAAAGATGAATATTGAATAGACTGTATTTAACGTCACGATTACTACTGTTCTATGCTTAAAATGATAGATGCAAGAATCTAAAAAAAACTGATTGTTCACCTAGCCCGACAAATTTGTTTTTCTTTAGACGAATAATGTATGAAAAGAACATGCATTTCCCCAGTTTTACGAGACAGCCGGGTGCGGGTCGCACGTGGGCGAGGCCGCACTGTGCTCGCTGGTGGGCGAGCTGCTGCGGGTGCTGGGGGCCGGCGCCGGCGCGGGCGCGGCCGCCGCGGGCGCTGACGCCGAGAGACTCGTGCGCATACTCAACAACGTCTGCGTGCGGGTACTCGAACATTCGCCCAGGACGCCGCTGCTATGGTTACTAAATTCCACTATTAATATACAAAACTAACTTCAATATAGAACCACTTTATTATTCACCTTTATAGTCAGTAATCAATGCGTGGTCAAATACTTAACATATTGACCATCACAAATATTTCATCCTTCTTTTAACTACAAGCAACCATATAAATATAAGAACCTATATCAATAGTCGTACTATAGTAAATAAGAGTTCGAGTATGAAAGCAAAGATAATTATTTGATTTAGTCCATTGTGAATTTATTGTAATCAGAAAGTGAGACACAGAGTTGTATCAAAACTCTTTTTTCAACAATCTCTCTATACATTGCCGTTTGTAACCTAATATTATAAATATGTGCATAATAGTAGCGAAATTTAGTACCTCTTGAATACTACAAAAACAATCATTTACGTCCAAAAATGTAACATAAATATTGTTATATCACACAGCGCAATAGTGTCTCTACTCCACGAGTCCATCGGCGTGTCGGACCCAGCGTACCCTCGCTACCAGGACCTACTCCTCAAGTGTTTCTGGAAAACCCTCAAGATGATCTCTACATGGGATGCTAACTCCATCGACTACGACGCGGTGCTCCACAGAATACACCTGTTTTACAAGGCGTACCCTAATAGCTATTGGAAGAAGAATCCGGATATCAGTGATACGCCCTACAGGTAGCTAATCGAATCTGCTACTCGTTAAAAATACAACTAATATACGATTTACACTTACGTACGCAAGCCGGAACGCACTTTCTGCGCGGTAAAGGACATTAAAGCATCTCTACAGCAATTCAAGTTTATATTGGCATGTAACTTATACACCTGGCTCAGAGCCCATTCTGTGACGGCCGATCGGCTAATGCGTTGGGAATATAAGCTTTATTTATACTGTATCAATACTTCAATTTCCTTAACCGCGTAGAAAGTGCGCTGTATATCGTACGTATCAAAAACATTGTACTAACTTGTAACACTTATGCGAACTAATGTTAGTTATGACAATAACATTATTTTGTTTCAGGACCGTAAAAACATTGGTGCATACTCTAGTCAAAATTAAGGGAAGCTCCATCACAAATCACCTGACACAAATACCAGATGTCAACGAATCCGATCTGTATCCGTATCTACTCAAAGTACTCAAGGTAAGTATTCCTACTATTGTTTTGGTTTTCCCCAAAATACCCACTTTTCAAGCTTCGATATCGTAAAATCATGATTTCGGAAGATTCATAGCCCCAGTTTTAATGTTAGCGACACCCGAGCAACCCGAGCAACACCTTAATCCCTGACAAAACTTGGTGTCCTACATCAGAACTTCGTAGTTTGAAAAAAAAAGAGAATTGAGAAATCTGACATTTTCACATCATATTTGTACACATGTTAAAATATACTCACAACTCATACAATACAATTTATTCCTTTTTACAGCAACTGAAGTTCGACGAAAAGAAAGAAAACACGTCGGACGCATTAAACGGCGGTTCAATGTTAGCGTCGGTGCCACCTAACAACTCCGCGCTTGCGGCCGGCAGACTACCGCGCGCCGTACATGAGGAGCTAGCACTCATACTAAAGAGGATCGGCACTAAGGAACACAATAAGGATGCGTTGTCACAGCTGTACGACCTAAGGGTAAGTACATTTTTTGCTATTAATCAATCTTTTGCAACCCAATTCTTCACTAAACTGGTTAAAAATATTACAGTGTTACTAAACATACGATAAAACGAGTGTGTATACAATTAAAAAATGCTTAATTTCAAACTCAATATGAAGGAGCTGAATTCACCAATGGCTTTTAAAAAAATCGTCAAGCTTGAACTCCTTTTAGTTCCTGGCCTAAGGGACCAATACTATTTCAAGTCTATTGGAATTATGGTCTTATTCATATTAAAAAACGTCTAATAAACCATCTGTAGTTAGTTATATATTATCTTCTTATCCCTGTCACAAAATATTACGTGTCAAAACAAGACAAAACAGCTATAGGAGGTTATTAATGACGTTTTATATTATTATGACTAAGACCGTTAGTCTTTGATTTTGTACGAGTCCATTTAATGAAATGTGTCCGAATGTTTTTGATAACCACTACAATGTAATTACATTGATCTTTAAGATATGAATCCTGCAAAGGACTTCAATCAATAAAAACATATTAGAGAGTCATCGTTTTCTAGGAGCGTCACCCGGAGGTGGACATCTGGACGTTCATGCAGGGCTCGTCGTTCTACTTCCGCAACTACGTGGAGCGGGGCCTGCGCGAGGTGGCCGAGCAGAGGAAACTCGCCTCTATGCCTATATACAAACACGACTACAAGTCTGATAATATCGGTTAGTAAATGTATTGGTATAAAAAAAAACTCTATTAACGGGATCAAGAATTCAAGATGCTCAAACAGGTGAAACTTACGTCACGCATCTTCTTATCTTGGTGACTGCAAGGTCTTTGGAATCATTCCATCTCCAAATACTATTTTTTGAATCCATAACATCTCTAAACATAGAATATGTACAGTTTTTTTAACTCGAAGAGGCCACTTTGCGCTTTTACTGTACCTGTATTGACACGATTAAATTCTCGACGGCTATCTATCTATATCTATATATATCTTGTACATTTTTTAACAAGAATATTAAACTATTAACAAGTTATTTGTATTTTGTTTCAGACATAAGCAATGAAAATGACGAAAAATCTCACGTAATATTCTTGGAAAGACTTAGAGCTTTACAGGTATGTTACAATCAATAGAAACTATACAATATAATATACATATTTTATAACTAACATAACATACCATCACGCCTGTATTCCCCGAAGGGTTAGGCAGAGGCGTACTTAATGTACACCCACAGTTCGCCGGTATGTTTAGGTCCCATGTTATAGGGGGCGAGCCTATAGCTGTTAACTGGGCACAAATCCAGACTACGAGCTGCTACTGAAAATTTCATAGAAAAACCCAATAACACTGCTCGACCTGGGGATCGAACCCAGGACCTCTAGTATAACTGACCTACTCTTAAAAATATGTATTTATTCAATTTCTAGGCCAAAGCGGGTTTGAAAACGGAGTCGTCACCGTCTTCACAGCCGCGCACGCCGATTGGCGATAACCGTACGCTCGCTGACTCTATCAACGAGAACACATTGCCACGAACCCACAGCATCGACCCTCAACTTGACGTAAGCATTTCTCTTTAGATAACACCATCACACCTGTATGCCCCGAACGGTGGGCACATTTCGCCGGAATGATTACGTCCCATATAATAGGGGCGAGTCTATTGTCATTTACTAGGTATAAATCCAAACCCCGAGCTGCTACTGAGAATTTCATAGAGAAATCCAATAACACTGCTCGACCTTTGCATTGAACCCAGGACCTCTAGCGTAGCAGTCGCGATTACGACCACTAGACGAATGAGGCATTATTTATAATTGTCTTAACATTTTACAAAATAAACGAAGTAAAAGGTGCGCGATGTAATTGCGTTTTTTTTTTATTCGTGATAGGCGTTGTGGTGTATTGTTTCTTTATGAAATAACTAGGTAGCTGATACTCTTGATTTCACTAGAATTCCAAAAGACTTTTCAATACAAAATGTACCTTATGTGCTTCTCCAAGGTCCAAATCTTTATTTGTTCCAAAATTCAACAAAATTAGTTCAGTTTAGGCGTGAAAATGTAACAATCTGACAGACAGACAAACTTACTTTCGCATTAATGATATTAGTATAAATGGTCATTTCTTTTTTAAAAGATAACTATCACATTTGTCACTAAGCTTCTGCCTAGTCCTAATAATCATGGGATGTAAGGATAAACTAAATTAATATTATTAATCAACAAAATTACCTTTACAGCTTCACACGACTCAGATGCTATCCCAACGAAACGAAGCTGAGGTGGATGCGTTACGCCTCAAACTGCAACAAATCAAGAGCTCCTCCAAGAGATAAGATTGCTCGCGTGCAAACTATCCACGGATCTGGTAGCTCTCTCATTACACATCATCGATTAAACTAGCACCGTCGCGTTGCAACAAACAACAGACTAGCTGAGAACATCTTCGAATCGAGTCGAATTTTACAAGAGATTCGACCAAAAACAACGTTCGCTCTCTTGAAATAAGTCGCGTCTAACCTGATGCTTGTTTAATTTCGTTAATTGACTTTAATTCTTCGGCTTACCTGAAATAACTCGAAATTTTTATCTCATTCGTTACCATGTTAGACAATTTCATCTCATCTAGTTTCTAAGACTATGTTAGATTGGCCTATGCGTGTTCTGATGTAGCGTCCATTGTTGTGAGCCCTTACTAAGAGTTAAACATGACAATACAACTAAACAGTATCGCCTTGCACAGGGTATTGCGCTTCGTGTGTGTCAGAACTAGTGTCTTGGTAAGGGATCATTTTGTTGAATTGGTTAGGATTAAACTTGGCGTTACTGAACATTGTTCTGAAGACATTGTCAATTTTTACTCAGATTTTTATGCTGTGGTTAGATAATTATGACCCACGGCGGACTGTTCGTGATGTAAACATAACGTGACTTTACTTTCCAGTAACAAACATTTGGCAATTTCGCTTAACCAAATCTCAGGAAGTCCGTTTGAATAATCTTAAACGTTTTTCAATCGAAGTTCTTCACACTCAGCCTGTCAGCTGTCTTTTGTACATATCTAGCCACAGTTTAACAATTTTGGTGAATATTTTGTGACTGATGGTCGTTACAGGACATCAAAACATCACATAATTGAAATCCATAAATGTATTGGCGATTCAGAATAATGTCATAAATGTTAAACGTAGCATGTAATAAATTGAATATAATTCAACTTATGTTAATTCCTAACACTAACACGAATTATAATAATTTGATTATCTGCACGAAACCATGTGAGAGATACTTAAATAAATGGAAAGTCAAATTGTTTTGTCCGCTGACCATTGTGTGTGGAAGTTCATTGTTGTTGGTCAAATAAAACAGGAAATATTAAATTTAAAATTAAGCGTGTACCGTACATTTCGATTATTTGTGATAACGATAATAACTCCTAAAAAAAGACAGTTACTACGACGAAACGATGACGAAATTGCAATTTACCGATGTGATTACTTAAGTCATTCTAATATTATACCGGTAAAAATAACTGTGCTACTAATTTAAGCCGAGCCAACTATAGGCAAATTGGTTAAACCGTAATTATAATATTCACAAATGTATGTTCCACAATGTGTCGCATTGCACTCATTGCCGCACTGTCAGGTTTAAGTAAGCAAATGGAGAACTAATGCATAATCACTATACTCTTTAGCGTTGTTAGAGTTGTCCGACGTCCCGCTTTTTAGTCCTTGGGTCGCGTTCCGGGCGACGTCCTGTGCGGGAATCCAAAGCAAAGTTCCAGAACAAGAAAGCGCACGTGGAACGTTACTATGCACGGGTTGAGGGGCGACGGACCAGATTTGTAAGTTTATTGCCGTGCATTTTATCTACGTCCTGATTTTTTTTCCCGATCACATTTAGGAAAACAGATCTGGCAACGCTGGTACTTGTGACACGTGGACCATGGTAAAAGAGCTGTGCGTATCTCACAGTAATTAGTTTACCTGTGCCACGTGTTATACGGAGTCTGTTCGTCCCGCATTGTTCCTATAGTGTTTAAACTAGTATCAGCCATCCATTTGTTTATTTATCTGGGTAGCACTTTTAGCTCTATCGTATATTTTGTAAGCAGTCGTGCCCCATTCACGTTTCATTCCTAGAAATAAGTGGCAATATTTATTGGTAATCAAAATTAGTTGCAGAAGTGGATTTTACTTTGCCTCCCGAGTTATATTAAATTAATTATTGCTCCAGTTGTGCTGTACATATTAAACTCGGTTCATTATTTAGGCTACTGTATTTAATGAAAAATCCTGTGGTACTTACATCTGTGGTGTAGAAAATTAAAATTCCCAGTAAATAAACCAAATTATATAAATGACATAAAATGTTAGTCAGTGTTTTTACGATGATAACGTATTTTAGTGAATCGTAATATTTTAGCCAATCGACATAATAATCATTGTTTAATTGAAAATATATGATATGAAATAGTCTGTAGCGAGAGCCTTGCCCTAGTTTTGTATCTATGAATGTTCAATGTAGTTTTCATTCAATTTGAAAACTATTTATTGATGTATATACCATGTATGACTAATAACATGTTATTTAAGTTAATTTTGTACGTATTTTTTATTGGATTTGTGTTGAGTTTTGGTTGTGTTCCAAGATTGTTGAGAGTTTGCGATATTTTGAAGCAATACTCATTTAGAGTGAAGGACATGGTTGTTGGCCGATGGACATAATCAATCTGCCTTTAAAACAACGAGAATAATAGTTAATTCACACGTTGCGATCAAAACCTAACTATGAATACGTTATTCTGTCATAATGTTGTGTAGGTTATTTCGTGGAGCCAGGATGTCAATACGATAGCCATAAATAAGCAATAAATAATGCTCATAACAGGCTAATTTCAGTCATTTTTTGACCTCATCTTTGCCCCGGAGCAAGATTGAGGTCAAGAGCAAGCCCATTTTCAATAAAAAAAACATTGCAGTCGAACCAACAACCATCTGCTTCACCTATTTGTTTTTTTACTCAATGATTGATGTTTGAAAAGCTGTGTTCGGAGTGTTGAGTTCAGATGCACGACCAGTCGTCATCCAGTAGGTTTGTTAGAAAACTTGTAAGAGCTGAGATGAGGCCATATAATAATATATTTTAGTACCCCACGTTTCATATAACCTGCTAATATGTAATCTAAACATTCCTCTCAGTATTGGATTTGTATGTACAAAATTCGTTGACCATATTCATCAAGTTATTTATAAACCTCACATTGTTTTAATTTTTTAGTCATGTGTTTTCATCCTTCCATCATCTTAATAATGTTGTTCTTAGTTGCAATAAAGCTCTTTGGACTCGAGACAATATAGTCCTTATTCAATGGGTATAAAACTCATGATTGTCATATCATAATGAATGATAAAATCTGGTTGTTTTCCTCCATTGGTGAACTTGATCTGTCTCTAGTAACATAACTTCAATTAAAGCAAATTTACTCGATATGTTAGATTTTTTTTTTGTTTATATATATATATATGTAGATAAGAACTCCATTGCCTTAAACTTATACCGCTGAAACTAGTGACAGCCAAGATTTGTTATCCACATTTAGATTTTACTTTATTACGAACATTATTCTTGATTCCAATTTTAATTCGTTAAATTAGGTTAATTTCTATTATTGTCTTAGTATAAACATTCGCTTTTTAAACATGACTTCATATTGATTATTGTGAGCATTTATTTATTGTATTATGTAAATTAATGTTTTAAATCATGATGTAATATTAATGATAAATAAAGTTCATACAATACTGTGAATCACGTTTAAATTCAGAAACCATTCATTGGGGACAGCCCAAGCACAACCTAAAGGAGTGGAAGCCAAATGGGAGCCAAGGGCCAAGCAATAGATTGTAGGGTTACAGAGGTTACAGTTCATCGATTTTTTATAAAGATTTGGCACAATCTGCCCCGGATCTACGTTTTTTCGAACCGTGGCAGAAAGTTCATAGTGGCGCCCCCTGTAATATTTTATGATTTTGGCGCCGCCCTGAAACTCCCGGCATAGAAGCCACTTATTTGCCACTCCCCCTTTCGCTCCCTAGATCCGGGGAAGGTACAATTGGCATACGTGTGCCTGACACAGGCATGGCCACCCTCAAGGATTTTAATTTTAATAACATAAAAAAAAATCGAAATTAAGTCGCCAAATATCAGAATTGAGTCAGTTCAAAAGTATAGGTGGCCGACTTAGGAATAATATTGGCCCAATTTGAGTCTTAAAAGCTAGCGAAGATCTGTTTTCTTCGTCGCTAGTTAATAGATCTTTCGCCAAGTCACAGATTTAGTCTGCTCTTAGTTTAGAAGATAAATAGAAAAGTACAATGGAGATACATGCGCCAAGGTTAAGTCAGACGGCTCCAGCGGTGGCATGGCTACTGCAAATGATAGTCGCTTTGTTTACCTACTAAAAGATTTTTTGTAATTTTTTTGTGTTTGAACCGGTCTGCCGTCAATAAACATGTATGATATCACAGTTGAAAGACGAACTAAAAAAATGAGGAGGAAAGAGAACTGAAACAGATCTTATGATAGGTAGACAGATGAGAGGTAGACACAAATTTAGTAACATATTTTCTAACAGTGATATTTTTAGTAACAGTATTAGATTTTGAGCTTTTCTTGGTGATAACGTGTTAATTCTTATTTGACTTATGCTAGGATAAATTACAAAAAACAACTGAATATTACTTTAGAGAATAATAGCATTCTTTGTTAGTATGACCGAAATTTTAATTTTGGCAATCAAAGCCCTCAAGCTTCCCAGGTTACCAAGACCTCCAATAGAACTTTACCAAGACATTATCAGCTCTGCCATATTTCCAACAAAATACATTTTTGCACTATAATTATTGCCTTTTTCGTCATTTTTTTCAATATTGAAGCTTTGGGAAATGTACACGGGGATTAGTACATTTTCGGCAAAACTAATTGACTGGCGAATCGTTCACCTGAGCCCGCGAAATTCTAATTTCAAGTTATTTTTCGCAGTTTGTAGATCTTTAACGAGTTCTAGATTCATGGCAGTAGTAATCGCGACATTAACTACTTTTAAAATATTCAGAACTGAGAACTTTAAAACCTTTACATATAAATCCTTATCAAGCCAAAAACTGTGTAATTGGTCACAATTGACATTTTACAATACTTTTAGCTACAATAATGATTTTTTGCAATGGTTTTAGTTATACATTGTGAATTTTGTATAGTTTTTGTCGCAATTGCTATTGCCATGAATGTACGTACGACTTACTAAAGTCTTACAAACTGCGAAAAACTACTTGAAATTTGAATTTGGCGGGCTCAGATGAACGATCCGCCTTAAATGTTACAAAATCTATGGAACTGACTTCTTTTTGGCCAGCCATGTCCATGATGCGCCATCTGGCGTGACCAAGTGGCACTGTGGCAGTCAAGATCCCTTACGAAAAATTGCCAAGAAACAAATATTTCTTCCTTTTTCTATTTATTACTATACTCTTTGCATGCCCCTGCAAACAGTATAGTAATAAATAAAAGAATGCCGTGAGATCTAAAACGGAGATACAATTAAATGATATTTATTTCTTAAAGTTCTTTTAAAAACACTTTTACAAGGCAATGTTTTAATTTTTTTTAACTAAATGGCGAATACAATTTATTTTGCCACTACTTACATGACGCATAAATACCTTACTTATATAACCGTACTTATACATAATTTTAACTCATCTCGGACCAAAGTGGATGCCAGAACTAATCCTAATCTGGTACTAGGAGCTAACCCTGGCTCTGGTAGGTATCTATATCTGTGGGGGTCACAGCCAATAGCACGGTAAGTCCTACCTAACGCTAAATAAAACAATAGGTTCTTTGGAATATGGTGATTTAGCATGGTCATCTATTTATCAATCAAGTTGCGTTTCTCAAAAAAGGAATCCATATTTAATTTTATCTCTGAGGTACCTGCGCCTGTACTTACAGTAGGTACCCACGAGATAACAACGTTGAGCGTGTGAAATTAGCAGTTGCGAATAGCCACACAGCTGAAATAACGTAATTATGTATCATATGCTAAAATATCGAAATTAGTAAGGACAATATTGACGAATTCGAAACAATTACGAGCCCAACTGTCTTTACACCAAGTTTTTATATTAAAATTTACCACGGCAAAACCACTTGCGGATAAGTTCAGACACGCGTTGTTATCTCGGCGGTACTGTACCTACGTGTATCTCTATTGAGTTGTTTTAATGGAGGCGCCCCCCATTAATCTATTTATATAGGTTCTTTACACATAATGTCATCTTTAAAGGGCCGATTTTTCCATCCCCAGATAACTTTATCGGACTATGATAGAGATGGCATGCTAGGTATTTGTATATTCTCTACTTGGAAAAGTTTACTATATGGAACGTGCACGAACGAGGCACGAACTGCACTGATCTCCTATAGAGTAATATAGAGGTCAGTGGCGAACTGGCACGAACTTTCCTATTTATTACTATACTCTTTGGCACGAAGTATAGGTGGTAGGTCATCAACAGGAGAGCCACAGTGGGAGTGTGATTAAAATTAGAAACTTTCAGTTCTATCATCGTGTTGTGCTGTCAATGTTTACATCTTATTGAAATAGTTTTTAATATGATTAAAATTACAAAGTATGTGTTCTGATAACTGACCTCTATAATACTCTATAGGTAGCATAGAGATAAGTGATTTTGATCCAGTAATAATTATCGTCAGCGTGGCGAGAATACAAAAGGCCAAAAAAATAAATAAAATATTATTTGAGGTTAGGTTTACTTACAGAATAAATTTGTTTGTATTGAATAGTACTACTACATACAAGACTTTTTACTGCATTATCTATCCACTTTTGTCGTTTATTACATAACCATGGAAAGTGAGTACTATTCGTCGAAAAGTAATAGAATTTTACAACATTTGACTTATTATCATTCATTGAAATGTTCGAGCATCTAGAAATGCAACAATACATTTTCACTTAGTTAATATGATTATTTTATAACTTCAAGTGTCAATTTCAAGTATTGTTTGCGTAAAGATTTGGATTTGCGCCACCAGGTGGCAGAGCCTTCGTCGTGCAGTTTCCATAATAGTTTTGATACGTTTACTAAAAATCGAAACTCAGACCAAGGTGCTTAACGGTAGACAGCCACGAAAGGGTGGTCGCCAGCCAGTCAGATCCTCAAAGGTCTTATCACCGAGCAAGTCTGATATTTTCTCACCTCTTTATTCAGCTGCATTAGCTTAGTTGAGTTTTTCTATGAAATTCTCAGTAGCAGCTCTAGCAGCAATAATAGGCTCGCTCCTTATTACATGGGACCTAAACATACCGGCGAACTGTGGGTGTACATAGTACGCCTCTGCCTAACCCTTCGGGGAATACAGGCGTGACGGCATGGCCCACCCGGGCATTCCTGGCGCCCTAGGCAAGAGACTGAAAAGGCGTCCTTTTAAGAGAATTCGTGAAGAAAAAAATGTAAACAGGCTGTAGTTTTTAATAGAATCAAACACATAAAAAAAAATGTTATGTGCGAAACAGTTTCGGAAGTTGGTGCTTTTGATTTGATCGGATCTTTTGAGTCTCGATTGAATTTTTCCTTTACTAAAATAACGGATCTTTTGATTTCGCCACCGACTTCTGAAACTGTTTCGCACATAACACAATTTCTTTGTTTTTGAAGGCGGTTTTACTTTTTCTTAAAATGTTTTTTTATAAAGCTTACGAGAACGTGGGTCGCTCATTACTAGTATTCTTAATTGTTAACCCCTCGTGCTAAGCTTTTTTTTTAAGTTTCAGTCGATTCTGTGTACTATAGTTTTGACTACAAAGGCCGACATGAGATTCCTCGTGCTAAGCCAAATGCTTGTGTTACGATCAAATAAAAGGCACGGTCTTCCGAAACTGTTTCGCACATAAATTTTTTTTTTGTTTTTGAAGGCGGTTTTACTTTATCTTAAAAGTTAATTTTTGATATATCTACATAATTATTACATAAAACAAAGTCGCGTTTGTTACAACACTTAAAATTATTTATGTCGAAAACGGCTAGACCAATTTTTATGATCTTTGGTTTGTTGGATTTGTCTACTTCCCGAAGAGCAGAATAACTATTAAAACATCGAAAAAAAATTCATGAAAAAGAACATTATGAAGAAAAACAAACAAAACAAATTTGATCAAAACACATCCTCCTATCAGCCGCTGGCATAGGTACTTACGTTATACCACCTTTTTCGTCGGTGGTTAAAAACAGTTCTTGTAGGTAATGGTATTACATTAATTGACTTAATTTTATGATGTATAGATTTAAAGTTTATTTTTAAATGAGCCAAGGGTAAAAATTGTTTTTATACTTTTCACTAACAAGTCACCATTTTTGACGTAGATGTCATTCTTTGAATTTGAGCTCTTACCTCATTAACAATAGAGTAGGTAGGTAGGTTTTCGGTTCGTTGCATTCGTTTCGTATTGAAAAACGCTTTCTCTAAAATACGCTTAAAATAGCTCTAGTAGAAAACTGAGTAAAAATTGGGAGTATTTTTAAATTTTTGTTTATCCATATAATTGCCCTAACATTTTTGAATAGCTTACTGAATGGACAAATGTTATTAGTATCTAATTTGTACGCTAAAGCTGTCATAAAAAAAAAATCTGAGATAAACATTCTGGTTTAGAAATAGAAAGAAATCATAGAAATTAAAAATCTGTAAATGAACGTAATGACTCGTGAATTAAAATTTAGAAGTAGTTTTGCCCTTTTAATGATTAGGTTCATTGGCTGGCAAAAAATCTACTTATAGAATAGCTTTACTTTTCATTTATATTCGTAGCTAACTAAGCTACGCATATAAATGAAAAGTAAAGCTATTCAATAAGTAGATTTTTTAAAATTGAAATTTTATGACAAATTCTTTGTTATCAAAAAAACCCCTTAAAATTCAATTTTCTCAGAAACTATAGATGCCACTTAGGGGTGGTCAAACTGTAGCATTTTGGCTTCTCTATCACGTTTTGCCATTGCCAGGGGAATACGTCGAGTTACCTTCCAGTAAACAAACTCAACGAGGCAATACACGCGTTTTTTGTCGGTATTTTACCCCTGTATTTATATCCCAATGGTAGTTTCGATTACCACGAAAAAGTAAAATATCACTCTATGGCACAAAATAGACAAGTGATCAAGATCAACCAATGAAACGTTGGGGCGGACGAAACGAAATGAAAGTCCGCCACATGTCCGCCATATCTACTACATCTTCTTTCTAATAGTGACGTTCATATTATTTTGTGTTAGATAGCGTTATTGTGTAGATATTCGTTGTATAATTTAATTATTTTTTTTAGTTTATCTAATACACGGTGAGTAAAGTGTGCAATCTGATTTGACATATTGATAGTTTTTAATTTGGAACTTGTTTGTCCGCGCCGTGCTTTACGTATTGTCAAAATGGAAAAATCTTAGTTTTAACGTAACTACAGCCTTATTGTATGTGTTATTTATAAATTGGATCCTCTGCACTACAGTCGTGACGTATTTTGTAGCGTTTAGCGGTGTCTATTGAGTAATACAAATTTTTTTGGTGTCGGCATTATTAGACGGTGTACCCAATATTTCACAGACCCTCGAGTCTCGACGGCGGATAACACGATGGAGTCCCCACGGAAATTCAACGATTGCTATTTTTATTACTACTCCACTTGTACGAAGGTAAGAAAATATTTTTGATTGCATACATAAAAATGTAACTTCTAATGTCATATTGTTTATACTCAGTGCTGATTAAAATCATGGAAGCTAACGTGTTATGCACTGTTTCACTCAATATTTTATGGTTAGAATATTTTAGTGTCGTCATAAAAATCTATAAAATATTTTTAAAATGACTCAATTACCAATTAACATAATATGAAACAGCTATTGTATTTGAAAGGTATAATTAGCTTATGACCTTTGGTATAATGTTGGCCAAAAATGTAATTTTTCTTAGTAAATTATCTATGAAAGGAGTTATGTAGGCTTTGACATGACTGTATACACATGTTTATGAATACTTATGCTCAAAGCACATGTTATCAACTTGAAAGTAACATAGTAAATTATTTTTTATCAACATTGATGATCAAGCAGCACATTCTAGCCAGTGTACTCTGATTCCCTCGAAGAATTAGTAATGCTTCTAGATTATGTGTCAATATCATCAAATTCTAATCAATAAGAGATGTAAAACATCAGATTACCTGTAGGTTAAAAAATATGTGGCCATAGTCCTTTGATGTTAGATGTTTGTTTCCGCTGTCATTTGTTTCTTCCAATAAGTATTTAGTATTTGTCAGGCACAAACTGTACTTAGATTTAATCACAAAATATGACTTTATATGTGGTAAACCTGCAACTTAATAACTTTACAAACCAACACAAAAATTACTAATGTCCACTTAGTAATTTAAGTGTCATACATAGTATACTTATTGTTGTCAGGGGGACAACTGTGTGTTTCGTCATGAACCGTCAGCGCTGGGCTGCGAGACAATGTGCACAGCTTGGCAGCAGGGCAAGTGTCTTGATAAACGCTGCAAACTACGTCACATGGAACTGAGGGTTTGTATACAATCAGAATTCAAAATTACATGTTATAGAAACCAACCAACCGTTTTTTTTGAACATTGATTCACTTGGAACTTGGACTAGCAGTATAGTTACAAATCTATGAATGTGAAAAAAGAGGATAGCTTCTTCATATTGAAACCATTACCTATGTTAGACATATTATCTAAGCATGTGTTGAAAAATAGTATGAAAATTCCAGGATTATCTGTACAATTAAATCTTGATAGTATTATTACATGGTACGTTTGAAAACCCAGTGTGAAGATACTGCTATGGATTACCTACCATACCTTGACATTGCTTCCTAATTCTTTATCAATGTTTTAAGTTCAATACCAATGGCAAAAATAGATAAGAACAAGTAAACATATATTGACGGAAAGTGAAATAAAAATAAAGTATATTTTCAAGTTCAATGTTTAATGGTGAAGAGATAACATTAATTAGTTTCATAGGTACTTACAGATCCAACATAATAAACTGTGTGTGTGTGATGTTAGCCATTCCGAATGACTGCGCAGGTAATCAAAATTAAAAATAACGGGCGCGAAACACGTCAAGAATGGCTGGTACATCATATAAAAATAAATAGTTTAACTAAATCAGGACATAACAATCGGCGCTCATTTACATTTAAAATTATTTTTCCGCACAAACAAAGAAAACCAACCACATTGTTATGCTGAGATTTTGCCCTGTAGTTATTTTAAAAAAATCCCAAGAACAGCTGTGTACATAATACATTAGAAATTATAAGGCATAAGTAGATATATATACAGTTATGTAACTGTTATATTAATGTAGTCCAGGTAGGTAATGTTCTACTTGGAATTCACGTTTGTAAGACCTCATGTGAAGGTAAACCCATCACTATCGTAATTATGAAATAATTTAAATACAATTCTGAACGATAACACTTTATTACGCGTATGTACTTGCGCGGCCGTTCGGAACGGATAACTTTAAAGGCCCTACTATGAAAACCTAACGTCGAAGCTTCGGATCGAATCGAAACGACGCACAAAAATCTCAAGATTTTACTTAAGTACTTACCTGTATTGTGAATGCATCTTACAGAATGCAAGATTATAAATCAAAACATGAAAATGGAATCTAATATCGTGTCTGACACACTTTCGTGGCAGGAGAACGCACAATGCTTGAGCCGAAAAGCATAGTTTTTTTTTATGGGATAGGGGGACAAACGAGCATACGGATCGCCTGATGGTAAGCGATTACCGCCGCCTATGGACACCCGCAACACCAGAGGAGTCACAGGCGTTTCCCGCCTTTTAAAAGGGGATTGGGCCTCCGGTAACCACACTCACTCGGCGAAGCACAACGTAAGCGTTGTTTGACGCCGGTTTTCTCTGAGGCCACTATCACTCCAGTCAAGACGGCCCATTCGTGCCGAAGCATGGCTCTCCCATGTTAAATCGTTTTTCGTAGTAGGCCCCACACACGCACAGTTATTTCGATCCGACTCTGCATAGAAGTTCTAGAGCAGAATATTCAATAGGAAATTTGCTTATAAGAAACTGATACCGGACTCTAATCGGCTACAGTTTCGGAAACTAGATCAGTAAGGCGCTAATATAATCACATAGAAGGATTTAAAGATTTGAAAAAGTTATAAAAGATAATTATAGCGATATTACATGATGATTAGCAATTCTTTATCATAAAATGGGGATTAATATTTTAAGTATGACGTTTTTGATAGGTGTAGATTAAATGACGTAGGTCTTTCTAAAGATTCATGACTGCTGATATACGGGTAATGTAGGCGAAAGTTATCTTGTGGGGGGATACTTAGTGATGCCAACTCTTTGTCGGTCAAAAATAAATAGTTCTAAAATGATAACCCATAAAAATATAGTAGATAACGAAAAGATGAAAAAGAAAATAGTAGTTTCCGAAATATGTACCTACTAAAAAAAAGTTTTTTTTTTGGTTCTTTTAGCCTTTATTAATATTTTTAAGGAATGCCTCATACTTACACTACTTAATGTTACAATTTAATTGAAATTTGAAATGAATATTTTTGCTTTGAGTTTGGCCTTTAAAATATAGTAGTTTCGCTTACCTAGGTACTATAATATATTTTTTTCAAGAATATAGTAGTCGGGCCTCTAATACAGTAGGATACTATATTATATTGTAGTGGACAGGACAGATATTGTAGTGTAATATTATAGTGTATTAAGTAGACATAGTTTATGTATAGTTCAAGCTTCTTAACCTCAATTTTTATAATATAATAATAATACTAAACAGTTTTCTGTATCCAAATTAGTTGAAACCAAATATTCATCCTCACTGTACCATACTTAATTCAAATTGTAATATGTGGAAACGTAGTGGATTGTACATTAACTACCTTAGCTTGTAATATTTATATTATGTAACCTTCATTGTACAATTGTTTGTTTTCCCAAATAAAAAAAATATATATATAGTAGGGTTGGCAACCCTAGGCGTACAGATTTCGTTCGCTGTTTGCTCGAAATATCAAGGAAACCTTTGAGTAGTAGCAGACCGTCTCGGTCGTTCCTCGATCATGCATTCGAGCTTGGTGATACTCCTACCAGTGCGCGAGAACCATTGCAATTTGAACTTTATTAATTCAACATGGTCATATGGTACATCCATCTTGAATGGTTGAATGCCCTTGATGCAGAATTTGCGAACTTCGCCGAATTCGCCAATCAAGGTATTATGAAGAGGAGCCATGTTCCTTATACATTTTCCATGTATACGTGGCAACTTTGGCAAAATTCATTTGTCTACAGCGCTTGTGAGAGTCCACACAGTTCTAGAGGTGGAAAAATAGACATGCTCGGACATATCAAAGACATCTATCCCCTACTTCTTGTTTATTTTACAGCCTTCATTAGCCAAGAGATGTAATTGGTTAAAAGAGGTTCACAAACCCTTTTGGAATAATGCCCAAAGTCTGAACAGTTGCTCTACGAGATTTCAAAACTATCTGCACTTCATACTCGTGCTTTCGTTGAGCGTAATGTTACGTGCCATTAGATTCGCCATTTATAGTATAACGTGGAAATGTTCTAAAATCATGGTATCTACGAGCTTATTGAGGTGACCACTGATTCTTTGCGTGCGCGTCAATGCGAAAATGATCGGTCCTTCAGTAATAACCTTATTAGATAAAGTTTGTCTACCAATCTGTTTGAGTCTGGGGCCCTACGATGAAAATCGAATGTCAAATCTTGGAATCGAAAGGAAACAGCTACGCCTGTGTATTATATGTATTGTAAGACAACCAAATAACATTTTGATAGTAGTTTCTACGTAAGACTAAAAATCCAAACGTGTAAATCGAATCAATCTTCGTCTCTTGTCCAATACAGTTTCGTGGTAAGAAAACATACTTACAATCCATCTCACGTCTGTCGAAACTTTGTATTTCGTATTAGGTCCCCAGGTCGTACTTTGCGTTCGTTAATTAAATGTCCTTTGAAAAACAATGAAGCCGTGATTTTAAAGTTATAATTTACACAATAAGTAGTTACTTTCTTTGAATAGTTTTAACTGAAGCCGATACATTTTTTCAAATCGGTCAACTGCGCATGCCTTATCTCTACTTATCAATCTGGTATGCACCAGACTACTCATTCTGGTCGTGCGATGGTTAAATCGTAGGTACGTTTGTTCTGATAACCAGGGGTCAGTCTAACCGGCTTCCATTTTAGGTAAGAAACATGACAGACATCCATATTAACAATTCCAATGACTCAGTCGATCATTCTAAATAACAGACGTTTTGGTCCCCACCAAGTCTATCATTTTCTGGGGTGTGTATATTCAAAGTCAATTGTCCCACACTGACCAAATTTATATTGGACCAAGTAAGAACTATATCAGATATGACACCATCTACATAGTTTAAAAAATTGAAACATTGACTTGTAAAAGTGTACTGTTTCCGTCACAGACGCGAATATTAGACGTTTAGTTAGTAGTTTTATTTAAATTGTAAAAGTGTCTAAGAATTATTTATAGAAATAAATATCATTACATAATAAAATATGTTTGTTTTTAGAAAAACCGCAAGCAAATCCCGTGCTACTGGGAGAACCAGCCCGGGGGCTGTCGCAAGATCCACTGTCCGTTCATGCATAAGAATCCGGACGCGCGCACCGACGGCATCGCGCCCAGCCAGCCCGCGCCGCCCACACCCGTGAGACAACAAATACATTACAGACCATACACGGTGCATTTTATATAAGAACTTGGGAATACTTTCAGGGGTGACCATATTTTAATCAGACATCAGATCAGACGAGCACAGCTTGAGCATTTGCCGCTGGTGATTAAATATCGTACTACCATGCGTATTTTACACGACATTTCAGATAGAGAGAAAGAGAGAGATGCGGTGGACGGGGGAGATAGGGCGAAAGAGAGATGGGTTGGACGAGGGAGATAGGGCGAAAGAGAGAGCTAGGGTGAGAGGGGGTGGAAGGAGAGATAAGGCGAGGGGGAAGGGGAGAAAGATGGAGAAAACACCTTTTGCGGGTATGTTTTAGATCCCATGATACAAAGGGCAAACCTAGTGACATTTATCGGACTTTAATCCGAATTTTAGACTACTATTGAAAATATCCCAATAGAAAATCACTGCCTCACCTGGAAATCGACTCTGACGCTCGGCAGCCATCAGCTACTTGGCAGTTAAATATAAAATAGGAGTATTGACTGAAACTTTGTTGATTCCTGCCTGAGCAAATTAATACTATCTATTTTGAACTCTTAACCGAATCTTGTAAGGATCAATTGTAATTGACAGTGGAAAATGCTTAAGTCTTTAGAATAGCAAAAAGTTTGTTTTCATAGTATTTTTTTATAATGAAATAAATATTGATATTATCTTACTGTCAGCTGTTAAGTTGATGGAGATTATTAGTTTCATCTTCGGAAATTCACCCCTAAAAGTTTTCTTAGCCATTAACAAGTCATAATGTATATAGTCTTAAGTATCCATTTAATCTGTTGTTCTTTAACTCTTGTTATTCTTACATTTTACTAACATTTAACAGTTTGAAGTAAAATAGTTTACCATCTTAGCTTATTACCATTTCATTAGATTTTTGCGAACCTAGTTTGATGAATGGTAAAATAACAATGTATACACCTGGTATACTCTTCCCTTGACAGCTAGATCACGTGATTGCCCCGCGTTGACGTCATCGTATGATATTTTACAACTACCTATTACTAAATAAATTATTCACTTGCTTCTTTATTGATGCAGTTTTGAATTAGTAATTTTATACAGTTTACCTACTTTTTCAATTAAATAGATGAAGAACATGAGACAGAAATGGGCTAGTAAGCATTTATTTTATATTCATGACTGACCCGCCCGCGGTTTCACCCTCGTTGTTCCATTTCTAAGAGTCGTAGCGTGATGTTAAAATAGCTTAAAACCATACTCTAGAATCACTCCGTTCATTAGTGAAAACCGCATGAAAATCCGTTCAGTAGTTTTTGAGTTTATCGCGAACAGGTATACAGACAGACGTGGCGGGGGACTGTTTTATAATATGTAAAGATAAGGATGAATATTAAACATCTTATATTATTGTATTGAAGATATCAATCAACGGAACACTGATTGAGACATTCGTGACGTATTCGCGGGGCATCGTCGGAAGAGAATACTTATTTCTGATATTATTATTCTGCCATGGTTTGGTGCTTTCTCCATTTACGGTCTGTGGTCTCTGTACACTTAGTATTAAGGTGATGTGGTTACGTAAACAGCAAGTGCCGACGTCGGTGAACGTGCCGGAGCCAGTGTCGGCGGAGCAGCCGCCCATGGGCGGAGTGCCCCCTCCCGTGCCCGCCCCCGCGCCCGTACCCCTGCTCTGGCAGCAACAGCGCCAAGGTAACAAAGGTGTATTTCTATCCGTGCCATACGTACACACCTCACGCCTTTTCCCCATAGGGAAAGGCAGAAACAACAACGCCATCCTTGCCATATTTTCAGTAATCATGTGAAAATTCTACTGTTATGTTTTACATAAACATACGCTTATATTCCAGGAAGGATTAGGCAGAGGTGTACTAATGTATCCCCTCATTTCGCAGGTATGTTTTGAACCCATCTAATAGAGGGCGAGCCTATTGTCATTAACTGGGACATACCAAACTCCGAGCTGCTACTGAGAATTTCATAGAATTTCAATATCAAAACCAAATAACATTGCTCGACCTGGGCGTCGAACCCAGGACCTCTAGTGTAGTGAAGTCGTGATTAGTGCTACTCAACTAATGTGGCAGTAATCACGACTTTTACATGTTCTATCGGCATTGCCAAAGGCGCGGAGCGATTTTGATTTTTTTTTGAGCGGTTTTACACTGTCATTTATGTCGTAATGTGTGTTTACTAATATTATTTACATTAAAAAATGCTTAACATAACATACTATGACGCCTGTATTCCCCTAAGGGTTAGGCAGAGGCGTATTAATGTACAACCATATTTCGCCGGTATGTTAAGTCCCATGTAATAGGGGGTGAGCCTATTGCCATTAACTGGGCACAAATCCAGACTCCGAGATGCTACTGAGAACTTCTTAGAAAAATCCAATAACACTGCTCGACCTGGGGATCGAACCCAAGACCTCTAGCGTAGCAGTCGCGCTTGGGATCACTAGACTAATGAGGTAGTTAAAAAAAATGTTTGGTATTGACTTTAATGATTCGATTTTAGTATCAGCGTTATACCATCTCAAATATAGCACGAATACATATCAACGGTGTGTAGATTCTGTCTCCTACCATAAGTAAAACTCGTGATTGTAACATGTATACAATAAAATTATGCAATTTTTACTGACTTCATGGTTTCCTGTATTATTTACTATTCATGTGATTTTGACGTGTCACATAAGATAACATCACACAATTAAGTTTCAATGACAATTATATAACTGGTGTTAAATAAAGCATGCTAGTTACAATCTCTGTAACATTTTTACTGATTCATCAAAATGGCGAATAGCACAGTAGCCAACTGAATTCAGCTACTGAATGAGGTAGGTGTCCCGATTCTGGGGGGTTAATGTATTGTACAGTACTTCAAGATAAATAATGGGCATCGGAAAACATCGGAAACAGTCGTCTAACATAACAAACATACATACCATCACGCCTGTATTCCCCGAAGGGTTAGGCAGAGGCGTAACTTAATGTACACCCACAGTTCGCCGGTATGTTTAGGTCCCATGTTATAGGGGGCGAGCCTATAGCCATTAACCGGGCACAAATCCAGACTCCGAGCTGCCACTGAGAATTTCATAGAAAAACTCAATAACACTTTGCTCGACCTGGGGATCGAAGTCAGGACCTCTAGTGTAGCAGTCGCGCTTGGGACCACTAGACTAATCAGGCAGTCTAACAAAAAGAAGTTTGGCATTAACAATCATTTAAAATTTCAACTTTATTGCAATAAAATAAATGTCAACGTCATTAATTCTAAGCAAAGCAAAATAGTTGCAAGCCGTGCGAGCGACGCGCCGGTGTCACTAATGAGTTGCAGATAATATTAAAAGCAGGAAGGACGTGCGCTACAGTTTCGTAGAACTATACAGAGATGATATAACCGTTCATCGTGTTTTGTTTTGATATAATATTCTTAAGTATTATTTGATAAGAGCAGCTCTATATCATTATACTGCCTAGATGTGTCGGTCATCTTCGGAAGCACGAAGTTAGCCGATGCCCATTATATATCTTGAAGTACTGTATAGGTTTTTCGTACAGTCACGGCCGGTTTCTATATAAAATGTGGCAGTAGATTTGCTTACTGGAGATAATATTTTGACATAAGATCCATATAAGTAATGTCAAACCCTATCTCTAGTAAGCTAACCTACTGACAGTTTTTATATGAAATCCTGCCGATAGAGTTCAGCTTCAAATATGGGATAGAGCACGTTGTTTAGTCATGTCTCTGTGAAAAGTGGTCACTTTGATAGCCACGGTAGAAATCCTAGCGCGAGATAGTTTAAATTGCATAAAAATACAAAGTAACGGTTTGGGCCAGCAGTGGTGCTGGACTCGGCCATCCTTGGCGTGCTGCCAGCGTCTAGCGAGCTGCTGAGCGGGCGGCGCGTGCTGCCGCCGCACGCACACGAGCAGCCCGCCAACCCCTACGCGCCCATGCCCGTCGACCCCCTCGTCGTCAACTTCGAAGAAGGTATGCGCCTCTACTGAAACTACATGTACTAAGCCCCCGCCAGACGATTTGAGAGCTCGATACCTAGCTACCTCTATTACTACCCAAGCAGCTAAGCTCTAGGAGATTCCAGTTGCAAGACAACCTAGTTGGTTACCTGGGACCGGTCTCTTTAGCAAGCTATGGTTGTGTTTGGTGTTACTATTGATGTTGTTAAAGATTATGTAGAAGATAGCTAACTCTTCGTTTTGAAGTTTCGTTGCTATTAGGACAAAGGTCCTAAATTAAGCAATGTTGCTATTACCATCACATACGTTGGTATAGGAAACTAGTGTTTCATATTTCATTTGAGACTGTATTGGACCGGTCCCTAAAAGTAAAAAAAATGGGTTGGAAATTTGATGTTGGAAAGTCAATTTAATGTCGAAAATCGTGATTTCGAGCACGATTCGACTACAGCCAAATAATGGCTTGTGATTTGACGTAGAGCTAAAAGAGTGAATATTTTATGGAAAATAAATATTTCTGTAAAACTAGTGCTGGAAATGACTACGGTTGTCTTGATCGAAAATACCACAATGGCGATGTGGCATGAAAATGGAATCTTCTAGAAGTGCTTGTGGACTTGTATCATTGATGGGCTGTAGTGACAATTTGTAAACCAACAATGGTGCTGAAGTCCCGGCTGTGTTAGCAAACAGACTTCTCAAATTGTATGATCGGGGCTTATGGCTCGATTTGCTGTTACTGATTTGAAAAGCCATCAAAATAAGTATATGTTTGGACTAAATTTGGACCAGTGATGTAAGATAAAGTAAGGTAAAAGTGGGTAAAGCTATTTGATGGTGAATTATTTCTTAGTATTATGTAAAATATTCTCCATATGTGGCATTGTACTTTACAATTTTCTATTTAAGAGCACTCGATAAAAGATTGCATGCAAGTTTTATGCGTCATGATTTTATGTGATATAAAAGCAATCGTAATAAATGTATAAGTTTGAAATGAACGTTGGAAACTGAGCGGCGAGCTATATAAACTATATACTCGACATTGACGGACACTTCGGATTTGTTTGACGATGACGTAATTTTGATGTCTTTCCAAATAATGTTATTAGCGAATCTTGTAGCCAGATGTAAAATTAATAATACTATATTCTAATGCACTTGAGTTTTCAATAGACATTTAGAGATATATGCTCGTACTATCGATATCACGGCTCGCAGACACTACGTCTAATGTTTGAGCCAACCGCTTACAGGCGATGTGATTGTAAGCATAGGTTCATTGTCCATTGGAGCGTACCTTGCACACTCAATGATTTCGTGAAGAAATTTGACGTGTAAACGGCACTATGTTTAATTTAGTCTTACAATGCACTGCTTAAATCTATTCCCATGTAACTTGAAGACTTGACAAGTATTGCTTATGCGAATTCTTACTTCTACGTGGAAAATCGAAATGTTGTATGTGCCCTTACACTATCGGTGATCGATGAACCCGCATCAGTGGACAGTGAGCCTAATATGCGTTATTATAATAATTCGGTAGTTGAAAACTCTGCATTGTCATGTTATGGGCGGTGTGCGTAGGGTTAACTATTAACGATGTTAAAATTTCAAACGCTCATTTATTGTTTTTGTTTTCTAAATATAACACTATGCTTTATTGTATACTAATGGCACTGCTGACTAGATCCTCGACAAATTCATGGTTGGAGGTCGCATTGAAAGGGTTACAATATTATTTTTAGAATTCAACCCTTTGTTGTGCCAATAAAATATTTATGATTAAAAAAAAACGAGAAGTGTGAGCTTAAAAATATATATATTTATTTTATTCACATGTTATTGATTAAGAATTTTTCCTACGTTTATTGTCGCTAGCGAAGTGGGAATTTATTGTTTATATATTTTTACGCGGGTGGGTCACAACTTGCCGCTTTATTAATTTTAACTTTTGTAGAAATAAAATACATTTCTTTTGTTCGCCCAGTTCGCGACGCGACATATTGACACCTATTTATGGAAGGTATTATTATTGTTTTTATTTCGCCAATAGTCAATTAATATAGTATTTATTGTATAGTTATATTTGGATTCAGTTTCGCAATATTTTTTTTGTATTCAATATTATTGTGGTGGGTGCGGATTTAAAGAGTTGGGGCGTTACATAAGAAACTGGATCCAAAGTTAATTTAACGAAATACAATATTGTTTTTTTTTATGTTGCCGGAAGAGGCGGCTTTTTGGTTGACTCTAACTTAGACAATGTTTAGCTGTTTTTTTATACCATAGACAATGATTAAGCAAAGTGAGATTATATTTGACTCACTGAGAATTAATGATAGCTCTCTTCTCACAGTTAATAAAGAAATATGGGGAAAAAGCGACGTTGGTATTTTTGTATGTGCAATAAATTAGAGAATTATAATCTCTTTCATATCTTAGCTAATTAGATTCATTAATATCTCTCGCTTTTTCATTTACTGTATCGTTATATAACATTTTATATCACATAGATAGCTCGTTGTTGTTATATCTTAAGAAACAAACATTGTTTTCTCTTAAAATATAACTGCAATACTTTTTTTAAATAGATGTTGATATAATCTTTGTCTATGATAGAAAAGTACATAATAAATAGGTTTAATAACATATAAAATACAAATAAAAATATATATACACGATTATTGTAACTCATTAATATAGGAGAAAAAAAAAGAAAAAAAAACAGCTTTATGCCTTTAAATTGTTTGTATGTTAGTATGTAGGATGTTTTAGGGGGCTTCGGCAGTTTATAAAGGTACCCACTGCTACCTGCCCCCAGTACTTTATATATATTCGCACCGTGAGATTTAGATAGAGCTAATAAAATGAAAAAAAAAATGTATCTCTAGGTATACACAACGGGAAACACAGTTTTATAAGATACCTTAATCATACCGCTGTGATTCCCGTAAAACAAAAAAAAATGTGCTTAAGAACATAATACCAATTTAGAAAGATAAAAAAAGAGATAAGCTGACAAAAAAAGAGCATTCGATTGCTTAGCGGTTTTTGGTAAAGTCTGATAACGCTTCCGATCTACAATTAAATAGCACTTCGGTATGTTTAGTGAACGCGATTAGTCAAACTCATTTGTTGTGTAAATCTGGCAAGAAAAAGGATTTAATTTCGTATATTTTTGCACTGAGAGTATAGTTCCTATATTTATTACAAAATCGCAAGTGTGAACAGGACAAGACAAAAAAAAAGAATCGGTTCGCGTTATGGTCCATGGTACGCCTAGTCATTATTTATGTATGAAACTATTTATCAATATTTAAAATAAATAAAATAGTCTCGATTGGTGGGGATAGATGTAAGTCGGAAGTTTCTTATATAATTTAAACATGCTCAGTTTTACACACATTACTTTGTTTCCAAATTTCTTGGTGTTTCCCTAAAAATGAGGAAATTATTTTAAGTTTTATATAAATTAGCGGAAAAGTGTACTGAAAAGTTTTTAGGAGTATAATTTTAGAATGAATTAGTACAAAGGGTGGTTGCTTTCAGAGGCAGCTGTTGAAAAAAAAAATGAAATTGGTTTCTCTCGTAACTGTAGCAATACATTTTATATTTAGTATAATGTAGTCTTGTCTCTTTTTATACTAATAAACTATTTATTTACCTTTAGATTAATTGTTGGAATGTTAATGTTTTATGTTAGACAGTTAAATTTCTGTCATACGGATAGTGCTTGAGTCTTTGTGAAATGTATTGCGATTCTGGAACGGATCACAGTCTATGTGTTAACTTATATTACGTAATTACTTACCTAATTCTTTTTTCTATATGGCAGCTGTTTTTGTAAGATGAAAAAAGACTTAAATAGTAAGACATTATGTATAACGTGATTCGTCGGAGCTGTCGTACGGCATTTCATAATGATGTCAGCATAGAATACTATAAGTTTTACTAACCGATTATGTTGAATGTGGACACTTTCATTTTATATTTTACGTCTTCGCTAATTTTATTAAATTGCGGTCGGTGGGAGGGGAAAGCAAAGGATTTGAACATTAGTTGAGGTCAAAGTTGCGATCCACATTTGATCACAATCGGTTATAAATCCGAATGTTTTTCTAAGATTTGTATATGTGTGCGGAAGTGAGGTAAATGTAATGAAATTAGTATTGCAGCACTTTTGATACTTACACGTTGTGTTCCAAGACATTTTGGTTAACGGAGGGAATGTCAACTGTGCCGCGAGTGTGTCGCGGGCGGCTGTGCCGCGCCGGTGCCGCGGTACCGCGGTGCCAACTGTCGCGAGTGCCTACAGATAGTTTCTTGTTTCAAATAATACGGGGTTGTTGTTATGTTAATCTTAGTCTTATTTTATAATAAGAATTTCAAAATATGTTTATTATTAGTAACGCGTGTCTAGTACCTTTCATTTAAGCTAATTAATATTCAAACTGATATAGGAACTCGTAACGGAACAGAATTATACTTTGGCTTTGTTTAATCAAATTGTGTTTAATATACCAACGAGTAAATAAAAATGTTTCGTAATATGATTTTTGTAATTATTTTTGACCGCCCACCCTTCGAGAGTCGCTTTCAGATAGACGTTACGAGAACACACCGCGAATGTTGCCGGACGGGTCGTATCAAAATTAATTACGAAAATCATTTCGAATGTTTGGATTATCGCGGCGTACGACTAAGCGGTTCGTTCGTGTGTTCTTGCAGAGTCGGATAATGAAAGCGCACCCTCGTCTACGCCCACTAAAACCGTGTCGCCCGACGACGCGCAGAAAGTCGCGCGCTCTAAGTCACAGGAACTCTTGCTCCTCGAGAAAATTCAGGCGGAGGCCGCGGCCTTCTACAGCTACGACGGCTTGCCGCCCGCCGAGCCCGCCAAGGAGCGCAAGATCGTGCGCGCCAACCTAGCCAACAAGTACGACCGCGTCTCGCTCGATGAGCTCGCAGGTAAGAAACAGCCCAGCGCCCAGCAAGAGCGCCGCAACTCTCTCGACTTCAAGATACTGTCGCTCGAAGAAATTCGAGCTAGAAAGAAAAATGACACTATAATACACAGTAAACCTATCACGCTCAACTTGAACAGAAAAAGAAAGCTATCTACACACGAAACTATAACGACATCTGGTAATAAGATACTCAAAGTCGTTAGAAGCAACTCTATAGTGTACAAGAAAATCGACCAAAATGCACCAGCCGCGTCCAGTCAGACCAAAGTCGATCAGAAACCTAGCGATAACGTCAATGATAGAAAACGTACATTATCAGAGCAAAGTGACATCTATGAAATACAAGAAGACGAGCTTGTAGACAACTGTTTCGAATTTAAGAGGATAAAACTTACCGAACAGACTTCAAAGCCTAGACTTATAAGAAATAGGCTGTCTAGTTCCAACAAAAGCACCGATGAACTAAAGTATGGCGACGGTGATGTGAACAAAGCAGACGATTCCGATTCAGAAGTACAAATTGTTAGTGTTGAACTTAATGAAATTAATTCAGTGGATTTAGATAAAGTAGATTCTGATAATGACATTATAGATGTAGATACTACGAGGCTAGGTGAACCTATCGACGTAGTAGATCTTAGCGAAGATCTGGATGAAAGTGACATTACTGTGTCAGACCTCGACTTAGATTTAAGCAAAAATGTTCCCGATGTGGTTGCCAGTTGTCAAAAACAAACGAATAAAATTGACAGTTCAGAAAAAAACATTTTATATGATATAGATAGTTTGTTGAATGACGAGTTATGATTCTCATTTGTTTTTAGTAAGTAGGTTTTTCGTTATAAGTGAAGATGTTTTCGTACAAAACTTGCCTGTTCAACACCAATAGAGTTATATCAGAAATTGTTATTAGGTTTATCAGAGATCTACAATGTGTAGTTTATTAATTATTATTACGAGTTACAATACGTAGGTAGGTATGTGACACACTTTTACTATAAGAAGGTAAATCTTTAGTATTCTCTCACATTATTGTAGCGTTAAAAGCTTTAATTGAATTAATTACAATATTTTTTCTAGGAATTGTAGTTTTATTGTAATACATTATTGCCAGAATAAAAATTTAAGAAAATTACGGTTTGTACCAACAGATGGCGCTGGAATACTTTTTTTAAACTTGTAAGTGTAAATTTAAAGCGGGCCTCATTGATTGTATTGGATTGGACTAATCTACCAATTTTAGTTTAACATACCATCACACCGTATTTCCTGAAAGGTTAGGCAGAGGTGTATATGCACAGTTCACCCACGTAAATCCCAAACTCCCATGCTGCTATTTTTAGAATTTCACAGAAAAGCTCAATAGCTCGACCTGGGAATCAAACCCAGGATTTTTAACGTGGCGCATACGACCACTAGACGAATGAGGTAGTTATTTCAGGATTTAAAGCACTGAATTAACTACGGACTAGATCATATGTATATTGGGTAATAAATATTTTAAAATTATCCAAATTCTCTAGGGAGATTGTGTAATAGTAATAAAACAAGCAAATACTTTGATCCAAAATGTATTCATATAATGTTATTAAAACGTTTCATGGACATCACACAATTATTCACAATTTATTTATAACCAATACATATACACGTTAAAAACTAATTGTAAATTCGAAATTAACACCTCGAGGTTGATTGAAGCTAGCTCATTAACTAATATATCAATTTATTATGATAAGCTGAGAGAATAAAGTAATATTTCGACAATTTTTACACATTTTCTAGAAAGTATATAATGTTGTGTTATTTTTATAGCAAAAGACCTAATTTCTTACAAGTCTTCAGAAAAAAGAAGTAAATAAACAAAATGTCTAGGTCTTAATATCTTAGTTGCGTGCTTATTACATTTACAATGGGAAAATCACAATTAGAGGAACTGCAGCATATTTGGAATACTGCAGGTATCTTGGAATACTCAGATATCCAAATTAATATAAATGCCATCTGTGTTTTTTTGCTCTAAACATATCGTCATATGACGTACGAAGCCAATACGTACGAAAAAGAGGGTGCCACCTTGAAATTTCTGCTGCCAGCCATACGGGAACGAGACGTCACTTTTGAAAACTTTTTCGGTAAGAATGCAATCATTGATAATCGTTTACTAGAATACGTAATATCTTTAATGTAATTGTTTAAACTATTAAGTGACCTTATTAGTTTATGATTTTACCTTTATTTTGTGAATATTTTTAGAATAAAAAATATGACATGTATTTTTAGGTTAGGATGTCATGTTGTTAATTTGGAATGCCGACAGTGAACATAATTTGGACTATTCCAAATTGTATGCACATTTTTATGAGTTTTAATTCTACTGTCTTTTTAGGAATAGCGGCTTCCAATAAGTACAAAAAGAGAATGAGATGGAAAAAGAGAATATGTCCGCTGCTACCGCCACTGTTAAAAATAAGAAAATGGCTTACTTGAAGGCAGCCAAACACTCCTACGTCCCTAGAACAATATTATTTCGATTTGTTAATGTTAAGGACTCCCCAATTGAATTATCGCTTCAATCGTAATAATAAAATTATTGATCGAAGGCCAGGTTTTTACTCGAAGACTCCTGCTCCGATTTGGAAAATTCTTCTTTTGTTTTAAAGGGTACCTACCCTTTAAACTAAATTACCTAAATTTATATGGAACCACGTGGGAAGTATAATATAATAGATAGATATATATGATGTATATTATATATATATAAAATATACCTACCCTTTAAAACAAAAGAAGAATTTTTCAAATCGGAGCAGGAGTCTTCGAGTAAGGGGGAAATTTACCTATAAAAAAGATTCCGACGAATTGACAACCTCCTCCTTTTTTGAAGTCAGTTAAAGATTGATTACGTTACTACTAAAGACTGTAAAACTGTAAGATAAGAGACTAAAAGATAAGAGATTTATTAGTTTCTAATAAAACAATTAAGTAATTTTCAAAGAAAAGGGTGAATATAATTTGGAATACCGTATTCCAAATTATCTGAACCCTAAGTCAAATCACGGTTTTGGAGTTTTTTAATTATATTGCGATTTTGAAAAGGTTCCTAGTTTTTGTTTTGTTTGATCGTTTGTACTATTAAAGAATAATAACTGTCCAATATTTTGATGTTGTTTTTATTGGGCTATCCCGTTCCCTTTTCTACTTATTCCCAAAAAACAAAACGATATTCCAAATATGCTGCAGTTCCTCTAACAATTACAAGAAAGTACCTATATACATTAATTTCTGCACTTATACCTAACAAGCCCTGTTTCTCATAAAAAAATCTAATTTAAATTGCTACAATAATGGAATTTAACATCGAATGATTTTCCTTCATCCCTATTTGGCGCAGTTATGTATTCATAATTGGGTAAAAGCAATAGGGTTTGTTTCTATCATCGATAAAAATTCTGGACCTTATTCCAAAACGCTTAGTAAAGCTCTATTTAATTACTAATGACACGTCTTCAATCTTTAACATGAGTTTCTGTCATTTTTAGATCGAAAAAGAAACAGATCACAAGACCTCTTCTTCCCTGATAAGCGTTTGGGATAAGGATATAAGAAGGCAATGGCATTACAAATATTCAGCCATATCTGACAGATATTTTAAAATGTTATCTCAGCTTCAATTTAAACATTTACAACAAATATACACATTTAAATACTTATTTTACGCTAATCTTAGCTAATTATTTGTTAATAAAATATTTTTTAACACTTACATCGAATTATTAAATTATTTCATTCAAAGTTACAAGCTACAGATACAACATTACATGTGTATCATAACGGTTATGTAGTAGAAAATCTATTTGAGATTTATAATTACAAAGTTTTGAATGAAATATTCTAATTCATTTTAATACATTTGAGCCTATGTTTTGTGCTCAGAGTCAGTTTTGTGGCATCTAGTGGATATGTTAATTCTTTATACTATAGTTACACCAGTTGGTAAATAGTCTAATCTCATTACAAATTAATTACAAAAAAATATCACCAGAGTACAAAAATAATACACCTATAAAACAAACTTATAAATTAAAACCAAAAAATGTTTCGTTTAGGTAGCTAGTACCTACGGATTTTGATTTATCATTTTATTTGTTGCAGTAATTCCACATTTATTATAAAAAAAATGGTGCTGATTCTGTAACAAATTGCACAATATAATATTTTTAATACGTGTTAATTATCTCTAGTAGTTACTCGCAACCAGCGCGTGTGTATGACAAGATGTATGAATGTGGACGAAGCAAAAGTAGGTATAACTCGTGCAAATAAAGAATGGGTTTGGAAATGGCGACAGCTGTATTCACCTCTCGCTCGCGTGCTATAGTGTGCGAGCGAGAGGTCAATACAGCTGTCGCCATTTCCAAATCCATTCTTTATTTGCACGAGTCATACTCAAGAATCGAAGTGGTTTGCAGTTTCTGTCTATCGCTATGGCAAATAGCGTGTGTATCTATACAATTATCTATTTCTTATAAACTGAATTACAGCAGGGAAATAACTGTTTTCATTATGTACTTTTGCCACTGGCTTTACGTAAAATTTACCTCAACCTTCTATTCTTCGTTTTGTTCTTTGGTTCTCTCCAGTTCCCGACGTTGAAAACAAAGCAAACTTTAACAATATACGAAAAAAAGGTTAGAACATGTTTTGTATCCTTTTTAGATGCAGTTCGTTAGAAAGTCGCAGTGAGTAAGAAAACGAGTAGTAGAGAAAACGGAATCAGCACCAATGTCCTTATTTTGCTCATTGCGATTTATTGTTGGTATAAATAAATTTTATACTTCCCGACTTTAAAGAGTCGCCATTGAGTAAACAACGCAACCTTGAGTACTTAGGTACATAGTAAGTTATACCTGTCGTTAGTGCCAGTTCAAGCCAGGTCGCCATCTGTTTTAATGGCGCCTCCATTTAAAGTCTCATTGGAGGAAATTGCTCATTGAAAAAATATTACTACACTTCTGACAATCCTACTCAGTTGGAAACGATTATAAACTGAAATTAATGAAAATTTGAACAGTTTCCTAGTATTGGTACAAAAAGCTGATAAGACATCTAGATTCCGTTTCGACCAATGTGTCGCGCCGCGCTACTCGTTCCAAAATGACCGATCTTAATAATAACTTTATCGGATAGTAATGTGTGAGTACGGTTGTCATGTGCTCGGCTAGTTCCACCAGGGTCACTGGAGGCGCGACCAGTACTGCTGCGTATCTTGCCCGGGCACGGCCAGCGGTACTGACACCCCTGTGCCCAGAAGACCGCCCAACTCTGGAACATAGACAGGGAATTAGCGACTTTTTTTGCGTACTCTACATTAGGGTAGTTGCCAATTATTGTTGTTTAGAGGGATAGGAATCAATGGATTATGTATGGTACACAGATTAAAAAAATAGATACGATTGAAAACTCAGAACAATATTTTGAAAAGTGATCCATCGATCAAAATCGGGTAAAAAATAGGTTAATGGTCTGGAAGAGTTGGAAGGGGCCGACCTCGGCGAACGTACCACAATCAAATTGTGGACGTTCTCAAAAAAGGTCAGGTTAAAAGCACCCTAAACCGATGATCATGCATGAGGAGAATAATGAACGTAGATGAAGCGAAAGGGGTGTGCCAGGATCGTAGCAAGTGGAAATCTATAGTCTCTGCCTACCCCAATGGGTAGGGAGAGACTATAGATTGACTACTTATGGATTGACTATAGAGGCCAGGCATGAAAATATGAATATATGATATGAAAAATGGACTTGCTCTTGACCTCAATCTTGCCTCCGGGCACTGATCTCTATATTTTTCTATGCTATTAAATAGAGTATTATAGAGGTCAGTGCCTCCGGAGCAAAGATGACTACGCTGGAGCGATCAGCGAGCACATCCAGAAAAAAAACAAACATTGAAAATGTTAGCATCTGGGGTTCAGGAATTGTATCTACCAGTCCATCTTGCCGTCAATCGAATAACCAGCCATTTCGCCTTATTTATGCTGAGTACCTATTTAGTCTAAACAAGAGTTCTTACCCGGTGGTGGCGACGCCGGTTCATGTTGATAACCATGATGGTTGACGTAGGGATGCGGGGGCTGTCTATACCCCAACTCGTAGCGCGGGTACCCCAGGAATCCGCTCTTGCAGAGCTCCGCTTCCGTCGTGTCGCACACTGGCATCTCGGATACCATGCCACCGCCGTACCCCATTGGAGTTAGTGGGCTGGAAATATAATGAAAGAATGGTTGTATTTTCCTGAGTGATGTGTGGCACTGATAGCCGAAGTTCGTACACAAGGGTATGCGTTCATTAATACCGTTAATACCTCACATTGTATGGCTTTCCGTATATTGGGAGGTCAATTTTAACTGGATATTTATCTATAGTTTGATTTGACTTACTAATTATTATTTAAAATCTAAACGGTGTAGAAATATCTCTAAAATCTAAGAAAGTTTGTACGCTCGAGCGATTTTCTCAAGGGCGTCCGACGTGTAAAGTCTGCCAATGCGCATTAGATCAGCGTTGTGGATTAACCTAAGCAAAATTTTCTTATTATGACCTTCGGCAGCTAACATTAGGCCGCGATTCCGCGAATCGAGGTGATGGTTCATTGACTGAAGGTTATTGAACTGTGCACATTTCTTGTATTTTTTAATGTCGGATATAATAAGCTGTTGGTTGACAGCGAAACCGGATTGGCACTGATTGCCTCTAGCCAGGAGCAACCTGTAGACTAAGCAACAGTAGGTAAGGGCGTCTAACGGGACTCGGACCTCGGCTTACGGCGTTGCTGGGGGTGGGATAGTTACAGAGAGCTGGATCTGGGTGCACATTTTTAGTAAGAGACTTACCTATAAGTATCAACATTGAGCGGCGGCTGGTACGGCTGATGCGTGGGGTGCGCCGGGTGCGCGGGGTGCGAGGGCGGCGGGTGCAGCGCGGGGTGCGCGGGCGCGTGCGGCGCGGTGCCGCTGTACCCGCACTCCGGACTGCGCCGCTGCGACCGGATCTTCTCCTCGCGCCGCCACTTCGCGCGCCGATTCGAGAACCACACCTTAACGTCGGGTTAGGTTACACACAGCGCAGTATGCGCTAGGGTTTGGTGGGCAATTAGGATCGTTACAAGTTCAGCCTTGTTGGTGATACTAATTTAAGGGGGGTGGTACGATTTGTTGTGGGGAATTTTAAAAATAAATGTATAATAGCTATAATTTAAGGGTGTGACGTCATTTTGCAATTTTAACATTAACATGATTTTCATTAACTTTGTCTTTATTGCACTTTAGATTGAACCGAACTTAAACTTTTATGGGAATTATTGTAAAAATGTAAATATATACTGTGATTCCATAAAAATAAAAAATCATTGTAAAAAGTCACATAAACCATGGTTTATTAGTCTATATTAATTTCGCCTTGGTGTCTCGCAGTAACTCAGTCAATCGGATACATGCCACGAATATACTGACGTAATTTCAATACCAATTGCAGTATGTAATTAGTCTATACGCGGCAACAACGCCAAGAATGTGTGTACTATGGACTTGTACATATAATTATGTTAACTCACCTGTATTCTAGCTTCGGGCAGACCTATTTTAGCAGCGAGTCGCTCGCGAGCAAACACGTCTGGGTAGTGAGTTCTTTCGAATTCTGGAAACAAAATGAAAATGATATGACGTACAACCCTACCACCTCCCCGGGTGGCATTCTGATCCAGTAAGACTTTCTGGGGGCTTCCTCTTGAACTCAATTCCGATACATCGACATTGGAATTGTGCCGTTTCGTCAAGTTTCGTACTCTTGAATCCAAGACTAGCGCCAAATTGTTTCAATATTGCGCGGTGATTGAGTGAACTAAATAGGATTGGGAAACGACCCAACCATTGGCCAATCAGGATGCCGATACAAGGTTAACGGATTTGTGGTCAAGAGTACGAAATCGCCCGACAGCCAAATTGACAATGGAATCGGATTACGTTTGGATTGGTATTGTATTGTTTTCAAGAGTAAGCCTGCTGCACCACAAAAAACAAGACTCTTGCGTTATAAGTTCATACTACTTAAACTTTATTATCGTTGATAAAATTAGCATAAAATACCTACCTACATATTCAAGATATTACAGCCTACACACACAGTGGCGGCCCCAAAATCATACACGTTTAATTGACAAATTTATTACTTAGTCACGAGTCACCTACTCTCTGACTATGACCCTCCGAAAGTCTTTATCTGGGACTGTACCTAATATTACAATGGAATAGTGTTATGATATAAGATTTTTTCTAACTACCGTCATTTTTTACAGACTTTATAAAAAGGTAGGCAAACAATGTCACGTCGACGCTAATCGTTGCGGGTGTGGGTGGTGAATAATTTCTGAAATTATATTGTGCTTGCTGTGTGCTTATATATAAATAGAATATAGAAACCTCTCTCCAAGCTATCAATCTGCTCGTTGGTGAAGCTGGTCCTGTTCCTCTGCAGCTTGCGCTTGAGTCGCAGCCGCGCCGCGTCGTCGTCTGCGCCGCTTGACCCCGCGTTGGAATTGTCTCCAGACCCCGTCTCGTCTGAATGCAGACCTTCCAGCCCTTCCAGTGGTTCCTCGGCTGAAGATAAAGGAGAGAATTTGAGTTATATTGAAGTGTTTTCACTATCCCAGTCAAATCGGCCCTGGGATTGATTGGGCCGACTGGGATAGTGAAATCATGACTGAATGATGATGCTGAATGGACGCAGGTTTGGATCCTGCCTGAGTTCAAGTTATTTTTCCACAAAATTTCTCTTATTTGTATAAAGTGTCATAGATAAGATTTTTTATATGAGCTAGCTCGCGCGCTATAAAACCTTTTTTTACAAACAAGGTCTCTCTTATTTATCAATCACATTCCGATTCACAATTCTGTTTCAGTCTTCCCTGTTCACAGCCCACAAACCGTAAATCACGATACTCAAAATACTTCCAAATATCTATTGTAACATTTGTAGGAATTACAAGTTTCTAAGAAGACGTAAGTACTTGGCGGTAGTCAGTAAAGTTAGTCGCCAAAGTGAAGCCCACGATTAATTCGGCAAACAAGTCCGATACCGCGGATTTATTCGAGTTATGAATTTAATCGCGATTTGCTTAGTCGTAAATTTACTTTATCCACAGACTTAGGTGTGAGGGGGATTCAATTATGAAATCCTGATTAAAATAACTTTGAGTTTGGGGTTTTCGGTGTTTTGATAGAGTTTAATAGTTAGCATAGTATAGCAGTTTTTATTATTAGGTAGGTACGTTTTTATACAGCATCAACTCATTATATTATCCAAGTTTCCGGGCACGTGTCTCCTCTCAGAATGAGAGGGATTAAGGCTATATATGTCCACCATATTGCTTAATAGGGATTGGCAGACTTCACACGCCGTCGAGAAAATCTCAGTTATGCAGGTTTCCTTCACTGTTTAAGCGTGAAAATTAACTATTGATATGCGCGTGATTTCGAAGTTAGAGGTTAACCGTGCCTTGGACTCGAACTTGAGACCTTGGACTTGGCAGTCTAATGGTCATATTACTAGGCTATCACTGCTCGTTTTGGTTAATTTTGTAGATATTATTTTCGGTATATCAACAGGGATGTAGTACTCGTAAAATAAAGGGGTCTCACTTTGTATATTATAGGTACCTACCTACCAACATAAGGTATAAGGTGATACAGCTTTAGTATCCCCAGGGACGTGCGGGCCCTAACAGGCATTGCACAGGGGGGCTCTGGGATGGTCTTTTAAGAGGACATAGAGCCTCCTTCCATGCGCTGATAGTGACCACTGGGGTTGTTTTATTGAAAATCCTACACTCCCCGGTCTTATCCCCGAAGGCTGGTCGTCTTTTGAAGTTTTCCCCCCGTAAATAAGAAATGGTAGGAATAGGTAAGATGCTTGAAAGGTTGACTTTAAAAGAATACCTACTAATATTTTTGATGCGAACCTAGTTTTCCATCTGTAATGCGGTTGAAATTAATGACTGAGGGAATGCAGTGTCTATACTTTTTTTTTTATACTATCAAGCTTTGATGTTTGAAGGTCTGTGAAGTCTGCCGTATTAGGCCAGCGTGGACTGCCTTAATCCCTCTCAATATGAAGTACGTACCGTGCAGTAAGTATGAGTTCATTGTATTTTGATGTAATGAATGTAACATTTTCCATAGGTATTATTATTTAAACTTACTATATTTTAAATTATGCCCCCTATTTACATTGGACCATATAAACTTACTGGCAAAATGTGGGTGTACATCAGTCAGTACAACTCTGCCTAACCATTCGGAAATACATGGCATGTAAGTACATATAGTATTTGTTGGATTTACAATCTATTCTAATATTTTGTTTGTTTCTTTGTTTGGTTGAACGCGCTAATCTCAAAAACTACTGATTCGAATAGAAAAATTCTTTTTGTCTTGGATAGTCCATTCATCGAGCAACGTTATAGGCTATATAAAATCACGCTACGCCTCTTAGGAACGGAGCAGAGCGGGTGAAATCGCAGGCGGGTGGCTAGTGTATATTAAAAGTCAATTAATGTCTTATTTCAATCTAACCAGTATTACAGGTACTTTTGAAAAGTCTAGTTGCGAGGATCCAAATAGTGGGTCTCATTGAGAAGAGTCGGCAAGAAACTCCATAGATACTCTTGTGAATAATAAAATGATAACAATGTTTTTTTAGCGTTAACGTAGGTACTATTTTGATCTATGAAAGTGATAATTATTTAGTTTGATGTGAAAGATAAGATTCATCAATCGCATATCATGGCTACATATAGGTAAAACATTAACTAATGTCCCCTTAGTGGATTATCCGAGAAGCCTCCGTGGGCTTGGGGACGCTTCATCCTTTCTCAATTCCACCACGACTGAATTGACGTGAGTGAAATATTTACTGAAGATATTTTAAACGAGTTACGGTAGTAACATGTAGCATATTAAGGAAAGTAAGAGTAAAGTTAAAAAAGTGGTCAATGGTCTGGTTTACTTTTACAATTAGTTTTTTTATTACGGAAACGGTACATAGCTATCGGAAGTACATAAAGTTGTTCGGAAACTTAAAGATTAAGGATATTAGGAGTTAATTTTATTTTGCGAAAATCAGTAACAAAAAAGAATCAACATCTTACTGCGGATATTTTTCTTACATAATGATGTCCGTCAGGGTATTTCCCTCTTCACTTAAGTTACCAAATATACTAACGCGACATATTTGGTATTTAATAGATACTGAAAAACTAGAATCATAGGAAAACCTATGTTTTCACCAAAAAAATCACAACAATTTATCTTACCATATAAAATGAATGGAATTTCAATAAACACGTCTAATTAAAATTATGTTAGATACCTAATATTATTAAATCTCTACCTCACTTGAAGGCTGTTATTAACCCGTCGCCGTCCTTATTTATCCGGCATTTCATATCATATTTAACCCTCAATAATTACAAACAAACACCACTCAGAAAGTTTACAGACACCTAAATCCCGAGATATCGCCGGTCTAGATAACATAAACTATTTCAGGATCGAATAAATTATGTTCAAGTGTCAAAATCTCGCCGTTGCCGTCTACCGGGATGGTTGGGGGTGTGGGATGATGGGGGGTGGATGGAGGGTGGCGGGGAGACCGTAACGGGCGCGTTCATGCAGAAACTGACGATAACGTGGCCCGGCCTACCATGTAACCCAGCCAGCGATAGTGTTATCGCAGCTTAAAAATGTATGCTCAATAATGGAGAGGCGGTTTTGACAAGGTGCACTTTAGTTTGGCAAGCTTCGAGGGTCACACCTGGAGATAACAGAATATAAATTCCGAACAAATTAGCACTGAAGCAAGTCAGTTAAAATTTCCAATTCTTATCGCGAAAAAGGATTGCTTCAAGTCACGACGAGTAGCTGAATTAAATAGAAATTATATTTTCGCAGAGTTTACAGGTTAAAATGTTAGTTATCTTTGATGTCATGTCAACCCTGTCTCGTTCAGATTCTGTTAGAGATTAATGAATGAAAATATTTCATTTGTCAAGACAATACTTTGAGAATTAAAATCACGAATTCACGACTGGCTACGACAAACATTTATATCATAATTATAGTCGTACGTGCTTATCTTAGTACCATGAATACCATTGGTCCCATCAAAGAAACTTAAAAAACTAGAGTAGACTGTAAAAACGATAAAGGACCAAGAAGTCGTAAATCCTTACCTCCTTACATTATAAACGTGAAAGTTTGTGAGTATCGATGTATGAATGTGTGGATGTATGGATGTTTGTTACTTTTTCACGCCAGAACGGCTGAACGGATCTGGATAAAAATTGGCACACAGATAGATTATAGCCTAGAATAACACATAGGCTACATTTTTAGGCGGACCCAATCCTGAAGTCCACTCAGAAAAAGTCGCGATCAGAAGCTAGTATGTTTATAATTTTCTCGTTATTACAATTTCTACAACTCTCGTAGGCACCGTAGCAATTTCGTAGACAGTGCTACGCCGTAGTAAGCTTTCGTAGACTAATCTACTAATTTGTAATTTTTTTTAATTTTTCGACATGTCAAAAATGCTTAAATATTTTCTTCTTTAATACATTCGTTCATTTTCCTACAAAAATATTATAAATCCACATTTATTTCGATCTATGTTTTGATTTTTTTGTCACAAATTATAATTATACCTACCTCTTTTTTGTTTTAAATACGTAAAAAATAAACCGTATTTCTTTCTTTTTAATTTTTTAGCAAGAATATAACAATTGTAACATCATGTGCAAGAGAGAGTTCGGATTGAGTACGAGTGAGTGTGAGTTCTCGTGGTAAGCGCTCTTAGCGGCTCGAGTGTTTTTACAGCGCGGCCCGCGACACAAGTATGTGTTTAGGTTTGCGTCTGTGTGACGATCAACGGCGAAAATGTTATGTGTTTATACTCATAAATTTGTTTTAAAAAAGTTATGTTGAGTGAAGACTCTTTATTTATTAGTTGTTACCCGCGGTCTTCCTCCCATCCCAAAGGACTTTTTGAGACAAAAGGTAACCTATGGCCTTCTAAAGATGCAATCTATATCTATAACAAAATTGGTTCAGCGGTTTGGGAGTGAAAATGTAACAAACAAATGGACTATGGATTTGCATATTTTTTGTTTATATTTTTATAAAATAGAAGTGTTCCACTGTCATTCCACTAATCTCTATCTATTAGCTCTAAGAATAGACAGAGAACGATTTAGATTTTCTACTTTGTTTGTTACCTATTTGTTGCATCAATGTTGTCCAAGCTCCAGAGTGCCGCTGTAGTTATATACTCTACGTGCGCTTGTCGCATTTATTTCAAAAGTAGGAACACAGAGATAATGAATTTATGAATATTTTAAACGCTTGGACGTTACCTTTGTTCAGGAAAACTCACAAATATTTACATAAAATTATTTTGAATAAATCATGGGGCATTCTATTTTGTTTAGGGAATTCTTACATTTATTCTAATATATCATATTATTATGTATTTACGTAAATAACTTATAAATTTGTAGCCATACTATTCGATTCGATTCGATCTATTTACAGAAATAAATATAATTTCATTTCATTTCATCATTCAGCGCAGCTTACCGCAGCCAGTGTGAATACGGGTGATCATTATTTTAATTTAGTGTCAAGCATGCAAGTTGGTCCAATTAACATTTTAATATTAGGTAATTTTCTTGCTTTCAATTAGTTACGAGTGTTGTAAGTGGTCACTAAGTAGATCTTACGCATAGAGTTAATTACTAAAAATATCGATAACTATTTTCTTTTATCTGTATATCATAACAAACATCGTTGTGCTGCTCATTTCTCGACCGCAACGAATATGACACCTCGAAATACGGTGACAAAATTACTGTACAATACATTTTTTTCTCTACGCCCTATTACGCGGCTGTAGAGTGGAAATTCGCATGAAAAGCAAAATAGGGGGTGCAAAATGCGAGTGTATCAGGAGCCCATCTGTCAGGATGGTGGAACATTAATGTTTCATGAAGTCTGTATGTGTAGATCGGTATCAGATAATAGACGCGGCTGTGTCTCTATTTACTGTCACTCACTGTCTGCTGGGAGCGAAATGTAACGCGAATTAATGTCGCCACGAAATGGGATGTTTTTTTGGACGTGTGGAATTAGTTCGTATGGATGTGGTACGTGGTTTATGCTTGGGATTTTGGGAGTGATATTAGTATTTTTGGTCGTAATCTTTCACTTAACACTATGCCGCTTTATGTTCCTACATATAATCCACGATGAAATAAAATTATATTATTTAATTGATGTACAGTTACGTTAACTAAGAGAAGTACTCACACTTAGCAGTAATTTATTTTAGTGATTCTAAAACTTGAGAATTTACACTCTGTGATGAGTTCGATTAAAAAGAAATTTAATGCCTCGTCTAAATGATAAAATATGGCAATTATGTAGAGAGTAGTGTTTAAGTGACGTTTCTAGTTCGTTCGTAAATAAAGTATCTGAATAATAGTTTTGACATATCAGTCTTAACGCCTGCCCTCCCAAAAAATATCAAGAAAAATATTTCCATTTAGAATTAATAATACTTATATGGCTACCCTATTTCCCGGTGCGACGGCAAGATGGCGGGTATAGCCATAAACAAAACGCGCGCGGTGTTGCCTTATCGCAAAAATGTCGTCTATGACGTGTATTTCATTCGCGAATCCCCCGTGGCTACAGGGAGGCTGTTTTGTCTTATATTTAGATACCATTGTAGTTGTTCATTTGCCTGATGAGGTTTGGCTTTTAGGAATTCTATTTGTTTTAATGCAATACGCTAAATGAATGTGGGTTAGTAATTTATTGCAGTAGCTACTGCATTAGTAAATTTTATATTTCATTGGAAATTGTAGTTAGTTTCTGATAAATGATCATTTTCGAGAGATTATTTATAAGTTGGCTAAGGTAAGTCACTGACAAGACAAAACAAACTACTATTGCGCTATTGTGAGTGAGTGAGTGTTCTCACTCACTGTTCGTATGTAATGACGACAAGCCTATTACCATTGACCGGGAATAATCCAAACTTCGAGGTGATATTGAGAACTTCTTATTTCAAATAATTATTCAAAACTCTTTGCTCAACCATCGAAGATTGAGAAAAAGAAGGAAGACTAACTAAATGAGGACTGCCTCATTTAATTAGTCTTCCTTCTTTTTTTATGGAATATTTTAAAATTTAATATTAAAACTTTAATATATCCATTTCATAATATTTTCATGTAAACTGTGTTATGATGCAGTCATCATAAACACTCCCTGGTAAAACTAGGTTTCTAACATGAGCAATAAAAATCTGTTATCAACTAAACAACTAAGTAGCAGTTAGTTATCCAACTACATAATTACCGTTCTGCAAAGCTAATCGCTTTTTAACGATTCTGGAGCGACTGTTTGCAGAAACGAAATGGACAGAACTATGTATAGTTTTAAGTAGATTCTTTGTACCGCTTTAGATAGAAGATAGAATTATGAATACCATCATTGGGTGTAGCCATAGCGAATTTTCTATCAACGACTTTTTATTACTATATATTATTTAGAAATCAAAATCGCATGTACAATTCCCACAATTAAATTTAAAAGCAAATAATATTTACGAGGTTCGGTTATGAATGCACAAGGCCGTATCGCTAGTCTAGTCACGCGTCGGCCATTTTGTTGGAAAACGGCGGGAAAAGGGCTCGCAACGCTCCAGTGCGCACAGGTGGGCATGTCACCGATATGCCGCGAATTATATTGAATTAAGTACTTATTTATTCAAATTAACTAACTGGAGTATCTGTCCGTAGCTCAACTTGCCTATTTTTTGTATTGATAACACTAAAGCTCACGTCAATAGCTGCTAAACAAAAAGAAACGATTCACAAAGAAGAGAAAATATGGTACCTACTTAACTATTTTATCTTTTATATTAATAACTTAGACACTCAAACCAAATTAATAATGAATTTATCAAAAGCATAGGAAATTTTTAATATATCTGTAGATAATATTATGGAAAGTAATTGACGAGAACTTTGCCCAGTTGTTATGCATATTATAAGTTTAAATAAAAGTAATAAAAAATAAGGATGGACTATTATTGAAAATATACTTTATGAAGTGATTTAAGTATTACATTTTCTCAGTTTTGCGTCATCATATCGAGTAGGTACTAAAAACATGAATAAGCTAATGAAATAAGCATGCACAAATCGTAGAAAGTGTCGTTCTGTAGTTTCTTCCTATCCCTATGGGAATAGAGCGTGAGTGTATGTGTGTAAGTAAGCTCTTTTCTCCTTGAATTGAGTAAGAGAAGCTTTAGCAAATGGCTATCATTTGGTTTTTCTTACAACATACTAAAACAGCTGACTGCTTTTTTCGAAAATCAATTTAATAAATTAATGATAACTTTAACTATAAAGGTCAATGGGTGTTAGTCAGAATGCTCATATAAAGGTTGTAGTCTAAAGATAAGATCACCAATGACTCACACTATTTTTCCCGCACCTAATTTCACCGCTGCCTACGTCATAAGCTGTCTAAATCCTCCGTTTCAAACAAATCAAAACTATATCCATACGGCATGTATGAGTATATATGAACCGCATCGCGTTCACAGAATAATTATATGTTGTGTTTGCGTGGGTGGAGCTGTGGGCGGCGCGGGGAACTCCCCGCCCCTCCGCTTTTTATTTATTATGTTTTTTTTTTATATATTTCGCCATTGTTTTCGCAGTAATGAGGTCTGGATAATGAAGCTGTGCTTTTATGTCGTTAGTGCAAAACTATTGGAATGGAACGACAGGTGCCATAAGGCAATGAAATAACTATAATACAAGACAAATAACGACAGATAATGTTGATAGTGCAACTGCACTGTTGCTCCTGTGTTCGAAAAAGTGTTATTGGATGCTTCTATGAATTTCTCAGTAGCAGCCCGGAGCTGGAATATCCAGGATGATTATTTTGGTACATATCCTCATTATGACTTTAAATGCAACCGTGGATTCAAAGTTCCTTCCATAAAGTGTTTCTTCTCAGAGGATTGCAAATTGAGAATCATGATCTATCAAATATGTGCTTATCACAGTATAGAATAAAGGACTACTCTGAGACAGAACTGCATAATTTCTGAAGCGGCGGTAGCCTAATATAGTTAGGGCGTCGGACTTACGATCATGTGGTTGCCGGTTCGAAATCCACCCATTGCACTACCGACGTGAACCCACTCGTAACACAAGCATTTAGCTCAGCACGAGGGGTTAACAAGAATACTAGTAATGTGTGACCCACATCTTTTTTTTTTAAGGGATAGGAGGGCAAACAAGCAGACGGATCGCCTGATGGTAAGCGATTACGGCCGCCCACGAACGCAACACCAGAGGAGTCAGGAGTGCGTTGCCGACCTTTTAAAAGGGGATTGGGCCTTCGGTAACCTCACTCACTCGGCGAAACACAACGTAAGCGTTGTTTAACGCCGGTTTTCTGTGAGGCCGTGGTACCACTCCGGTCGAGCCGGCCTATTCGTGCCGAAGCATGGCTCTCCCACGTATATAATAATATAATATACATCGTTAGTAAGCTTTTCTTTTAAAAAAAACTTCCTCATTAAAAAGTACCTAGTCGAAACTTTAGTTTGATTTCCAGTTATTTGGCTACCACTACATCCATAAACTGTATTTCATTCTCCACCAAATCCTTTACGATTCAAGTGACAAAACAATCCGCTCTACGCCGTCGAAGCCTACCGAAGCGCGAGACCCTAAAAGCGGAGCCTACACCTACGTACCTACGTTCAAAGTATATTCGTAAATTAACATGTATAATTACACACATACAGCTACGGAACCCTTTACCGTTTACATGTTTTATAATCCTGTTTCATGCGTTATTGGCGCGGTGCGGGACCCTTTGTGTGGTACTGCGGTCTGTTCGCGGCGTTACGGTGCGTGCTTACGTAATTAGTGGGGATTTTAGCTCTGGAAGGATGGCTAGGTTCGCTAGTTATGGATTATGGTGTTTATGTAAGACTGGGCAGTCAAAATACTTAGCTCTGGACTTTGCAGTTTTTAACTATTATTTCGTACGATACAGAGGAAAAATGCTCTAAATTTGAGGAATGCTTTAGAATTACTTCTGTGTGTTATTGTACTTTATTGTTAATTTCAGTGGTACAATTTCCAGATATAATGTTGCAGTGTTTTTTGTGTTACATAAGGAGTCTGTTTAGGCACTTCACAGTCACTCAGAAGAATAAGTACCTACCTAGAACTTAATTTCAAACGTTCGGAATCTATAGGTAATTAAATGTAGGTTTATCTAAGATTTTTAATTTTTAGCGAAGAAACACTCGGTGTATAATATTCTTTCAATTTGTTGTTGGTAGGTACCTAAAGTTTTTTTTTTAATTACATATACTTACTTACCCATTGTTTGTAGCGAAGTGTAGGGCTTCACTAAAAGGTCAAATGGAACCTTATTTATCGGGGATTGCAATTCTAAATGGAAAATTTATTGGTACTTTTTAATAATATCTTTTTTTTTATGGAATAGGGGGCAAACGAGCTGACTGATCGCCTGATGGTAAGCGATTACCGCCACCCATGGACACCCGCAACACCAGAGGACTCACAAGTGCGTTGCCGGCTTTTTAAAAAGGAGTACGCTCTTTTCTTGAGGGTTTGAAGGTCGTATTGGTCCGGAAATACTGCAGGCGAAAGTTCATTCCACAGTTTAATTGTGCGAGGCAGAAAGTTTCTAGAGAAACACAGTGTTGTGGACTGCCAGCGAGGCCACATCTCTACGCAACGCCAAGGGGTCTAGCCGGTATCTGCCAAGATTCGCGTTTCGACACATATCGATTTAAGTCTAAGTCGCATGAGTTGACTTCCCAGTTTTATGATAATATTGCATAGAAAGCAAAATTCTGTCTTCCGAAATAGTAACAGTTATGGGTAAGGGTCGACGTAGCAATGCCTACGGTCAAAATAACTGTACGCGTCGGAAGTTGTCCGCACGTGGTTTTTACTTTTAATGTAAAACCTCGGTATAAAGACAACTAGAATTATAAATGTCATGTTATTCCTAATTATTGTCCTTACTGATTTTGATATATTTGCACAAAAACACTTTAAAAGCAATATTTTACCTGCGCGGGACTAGGACATGTACAGATATGTCGACCGATGAACTGTCAATATCTATCTGCCTATGTGATTTAGAACTAAACACTGCAATGATCATAGGAAGCATTCGCACCCTCTTAGTCCGAACGTACTTTACCGTAGGGTTGTGTAATGAAGGCGAATTTAATTGCTATTTTGTTGGGTCCCGTACCGAGGCCCCACCGGGGGCCCGCCCACCCATCCGTGGTCGTCGTGCACTAATCTGTTGCGGATTTGGCTGTCGGTTTGTCTCTGTAACCACTGTAGGTTGTTTGCGGGTAACGAATGAATGACATCATATTATGATGTGCTTTTGATTTTAGTTAATTGGATTATGAGTAGCTGTGGTCGCTTTGAGTATCACGTGTGAGGAAAATGCACATGTTCAATTGTATTTTTATTTATCAAATTATGTTTTTATTCGGATTTGGATGGCGTTACCGTACTATTTCGTCTACTACCACTTAACTGGAAATAAAAGACCGGAAAACCAAACTTTGTAAAGTTATCAAAAATAGCATTCGCTTACATTTATTTCCAGTGATGTATTTTGGACGAAATGGTAGAGTAGGAACCTAGATTAATGGTATCGGAATCCGAATATTAACAGAATTTGATTGAGTTGTGTTTGAGTTACGATTTATTTCGGTATGATGTTTATAAGGGAAATCCGGTCCGCCGGACTCTTATATATAGATTGATACGCGCGACAGCTGTCATCAAGATCCCACGATCCGTATTTTTTACAGTCGAAATGTAGGTACTGTAGAGGTTGCCGCAAAAAGGCAACGTGATCGTGGGATTGCTTGTTGGAAATCATTAAAGAATAAACAACGACGACGAATGACTCGACGATGATCGGCTTCTGCGCAACGTGTTGTGGGTTCGATCCCCACACGGAGCAAATATTTGTATGATCTACAAGTAGTTGTTCCGGGTCTGGGCGTTTGTGTAATTGAGAATTTGTGTCTGTAAACGCACCGGGAAAAAACAGGAGAAAATCTTAGTGTGGGGCAATGTTTTTGAAAAAAAAAACATTTGAATTTTGATAATGTCGTAGAGAACTGTCTAGTCAGAGAGGAGTCTTGACATTGACTTGTGTAATTGAGTTAGGGTTTCGCCCCATATTAAACAATACAGTTCATACTGGTTTCTGACACTTACGCGAATATTAGACATTGAAATAAAACTACTTTTTACGGATTTTATCGCATTGTATTGATATTATTTGATTCCCCAGTATATAATAAACAAAGTCAGCAGTTTGTGAACACACTCTAGACAAGGCCCAGCACTACATCAAATTTGATAAACCACAAGTCCTCGCAAAACAAAACCGATTCCTGCCCAGGATGCCTCGCGAGGCTATTGAAATTAAAAAACATCCAAATTTCAATAGAGAAGATGGCTGGGTCTTACCATCTGCTTGGGACCCCATTACAGATTCTATTAAATCTAAATCCAAGCCCAAAACTGCAAGACCAAAAGACACGGTGAGATCGTTCTGCGTGAATCGGATCGCCAATAATTAACAAAAAATGTAAGGTAGCTGTTAGTAATTTTAACATTAAGACGTCCAACACCTCATTCTACCCGTGACCATGGATGCTGTAAAGAATCCGAAACGTCGGGAATCAAATAATATCAATACAACGGTTTATTTCAACAGAGTTCAACTTCAAATCCAAGTTTAATTAATAGCGCCCTACTAGTTTAGTTCCGATCCCTATAGTACCTACGCAAAGGCGTGCGATCCTATAACACAGCATTTCGACTAAATATAACTAAAACCCAACCATACACAAATATCAATCAACACATAAATAATCCCTAAATATCAGCAAATGGTATCAAAACGAGCCGCTTATATACCATACATAGACACATGCCCGCCGTGGTATGTCGGCATGTTCAAAGCGCGAGCGGACCCTTTGATCTGGCGCACATACATGCTTTACATACAGCCTAGTACCTACAGCCCTTCTATTTCGGTTCCCGTCTTAGGGTTAAAATATCTTTTGAGATATACGCATGGATCTGTGTTGGTATTTAGTGAATTCATTTGGGTAGGGAATATTATGACGTAGGTACTTGAGTGGGATCTTTGTCGCTAGTGAGATGAAAGTGAATAGTCTAGTGTAGAATTATGTACTATCCATACCATCACGCCTGTATTCCCCGAAGGGTGTGTTAATGTGCACGCATTGTTTGCCGTTATGATATGGTCACAAATCCCAACTCAGAGCTGCTACTGAGAATTTCATAGAAAACCTCCATAACACTCTATACTTACCGAATCTAGCGTAGTAGTCTCGCTTACTAGACTATTGAGGCAGTATATAGTCAACAGCAACAGTTTCTAAAACTGTCAAATTTCTTCAATCGATTTTTAATTTAATATCCAAATAATATAGTTTAATATTCATTGGGGAAATTTGACAGTTTGTGGTAAGTAATATGATGTGCTGTTGATTGTACATAGATGTAGTAGGGGACGAATTTCAGGTCGTAAAAGAATAACAACTTTAATTACCACTTTCTTTTTTTTATTTTAAATTAGTTCCAACTTCACACCTTGTTACACCTTTTCACCATTTTTTTCTATTATGTTTCAATGTTGCCAATCTCACAAAATAAAATTTGCCCAATAAAAAATCAATCCCACATTGATAGATCATATAATTATTAAAAACAAACTCTTTTAATGTCTATTTGTAGCAGAACTGAATTATTATGTAAGAAGTTAAGAACACAGAAAAATGCTGTCGCCAAAACTGAGGCGAGTTTCTGCACAACAAACAAGTGAAATGTATGTAAAACAGACTGTATGTATTCAATGACTCTGTAGACATGTTTAGGTTCTGCCTACACAACTTTATACTTACGTTACGTTATAAAGACATTTGTATAAAAGTCATCCAGAAATGGAATTTAAAAAGCGTTTTAAATATGATATATAAAAAAAAAGGTTTATTGACAAGTCACGGATACTGCACACAATAACATAAAAAAACAAATCATCTTATAAACTAAAACAAAAATAAAACTTGTAAGTACTTACCTTGTAAATTCTTATTACAACTTTCATGAACGAACTAAAATTTTTCACGGATTAAGGAAGTAAAATCAAAGTTTTGTGCTGTGTATTCGGGACTAGAGTTGCCAGTCATAGGTTAGCTAACCATAGACAATTTCCTAATCGATTTCCTTAACATCAACCTATGTAGGATAAGAAAGTTGATTTTATATATACTTTGATTTTACGAAATCATGTGTGTATAATTTTAATTGCTGCTTGCATGAATGGAGACGGAAAACATAGTTTTGTTAATAAAAAATGCACACCACCACAGAATCCTCGAGACTCGTGGCACGAGTCGTAAGCAAAGGCCGGTCACCAAGCAACTGCACTATTCGTGCCGACAGTATCACACCAAAATTGTGCAAATCTATGCATCTTATTCTATTGTACCTTTCCGAAACACGTTATTACAACACTTCTATTAAAAAGGTTGAGTCATTACGTCACGCGTTTCCCACACAGAGAAAATAATTCGATAAATGACCGCCGTAAATAACCGACGATTTCCCCCAAAACCTCAGGCGACAATACCGAGGACAATAACTTACGTGCTCAATAAATAAATATTCAACGCGAACGCCATACATCTCACTAATTTAGTACTACTGAACCCCATAATAACCATTTATTCACGGAACCCCGCGAATAAATATCTTGCGACATTTTTCTTCGCCTTATCTCGAGAGTCCAGACTGGATACTGTCCCTTTCTGGTGTAAGTTAACCTATCTATCTATCTCGCTTGGTATTTTATCACGGACCTTGCCACCTCCCTTTATTCAGTACGTTTTATTTAGTTTTCGCCCCTTAATGGATTTATTCAGCATCCAAGTCCTTTGACCTTGTCTGTTTGTCTCGCAGTTCGTGGTATGATCTTATTTGTTACATGTGGAAAGTAGGTGATGTGCTTTGTCGGAATTTTGGCCGAAGAACTGGTGCCTTTATAAATGTTTGCTTGGAGACTGTTTGTGCGAAAACTTTGGCAAGATTCGCACAAACAAGTAGGATCCATTAAGTGTCTCGGTTTGAAATGATTATGAAGAATATGGTTTTATGAACAATTTTATTCTAGAAAGACAAGCAACTGACTGACTGCCTCATTAGTCTAGTGGTCCCAAGAGCGACGGCTACGCTAGAGTTTCTAGGTTCGATCCCCAGGCCGAGCACTGTGTTATTGGGTTTTTCTATGAAATTCTTAGTAGGTAGTAGCTCGGAGTCTGAATTTGTGTCCGGTTAATGGCAATAGTCTCGCCCCCTATTACATGGGGCCTAAACATACCGGCGAACTATGTTAGTACGCTTTTGCCTAACCCTTCGGAGAATACAGGTGTGATGGTATGTTATGTAAGACAAGCAACAGAAAAAATCTAGTATCTAGAAAGTTTATATTTTTTGATTAGACATAATATTATCGCATATGATATTTTTTAAATTGAGACAACTTAAAAAGCAGAGGAATTCTCTTCGTTGTCATATCCTGTACCAAAGCCTACAGATTTGTCTATTCAGCCGATAGACTAGATCTGGTGAGAGTAGATAAATGATTCTAAAATAAATAGGCAAAACAAGACAGTCAAATAAGAATAAAGTTGAATTGACCTGGCTTTTGAATCATTTATGTTGGGATCGTATGCAATGCACGTATTTACGTTTTTACACGGAAAATGCCTTTCAGAATTTCCTAGCTGCAAGGAATTTGTGCGGAAAATCCTCATCCATAAATGTAAACTTAACTATCATAAAATCCAATAAACAAAATAAACTGTCCACGAAAATGACATAAACATGGACCATTACTACTACATCATGCATCGTGGGGTCATTATAGTACCACGTCATAAATAAGGGGACCCACGGAGGGGACGCGCAAATAAAATTAGTTACACTGCTTATCACTAGGAGAGCTTAACTGTGATACTTAATAAGGAACAATTGTTTTAACTGTCGCTTAAACGTGATATGATATTGTGATACTAATTCAGATGAATTTGAATGTTGTTGTTGAGCGAACTTCTTTATGTTGATAAATAAATAAATAATAGTACTTAGCGTATTTTATATAGATAAGTTTAGAAATATTTCATCATTTTGAAATAAAATAACTTTTTAAGGATTTAATGGCGTAAATCCTAACGTCCGAACTGCCTCGTTAGCCTAGTCGTCCTGAACTCGGCTGCTATGCTAGAGGTCCTGGGTTAAACTCCCAAGTCAGGCAAAGTGTTGTTGGGTTTTTCTATGAAATTCTCAGTAGCAGCTCGGAGTTTGGGATTTGTGCCCGATTAATGGCGATAGGCTCGCTCCCTATTAAATGGGACCCTCAACATACCAACGACCTGTACCCACAGGTACGCACATTAGTACGCCTCTGCCTAACCTCTCAAGAAATACAGGCGTGATTGTGTGTTAAATCCCGAAGTTTCGTACCCTTTACTGCGTCTACAGTCACGGGCAGACTGGCCGTGGTTATGGACGCTGTAAAACGTCCGAAACGATTTATTAATATATAGATAAAATACGACAAAATCCGTAAAAGTAGTTATATATTTTGTCTAACATTCGCGTAAGTGTCACAAAATAGCAGATATATTTCATCATATCAATAGAATTAAGGATCATACTTTTTAATTCTCAGTACATTTTAGACAGTATAAAAGGTCTGTTGACATTATATGGAGTAAATCAATATTTCTCTCACTAATTATAGCCATGGAGGGAAATGAAAAGCGATCTATAGAAGCCAGTTGGTCGTTGATTTGAGATCAAAGTAATATGGTCAGCTCAGACTTTTATGAAAACTAAGTAGCTTCAGTCTTCTTCATTCGTATTAGTCTACGTGGTCATTATCCTTCATTTCAACATTTTATAGAGTCATTAAATCGTGCTAATTTTTTGGTTCCCGTGTTCGTTTTATGTACCCAGAAACATTCATATATTGGAATTTATAAATAAAATTTGAATATCGCAATAAAACAATAATATACCACCAAATGTCTGGACTCCGCGAAGGATGTGTACTAATGTACACCCACAGTTCGCCGGTATGTTCAGGTCCCATGTAATAGAGGGCGAGCCTATTGTCATTAACCCGGTACAAATTCGAGCTGTTACAGAGGACTTTATAGAAAAAGACGATATCACCTGACCTGGAAATCGAGCTCAGGACTTCTAGCGTAGCAGTCGCGTTTAGGATCACAAATCATCTAAATCAAACTACTTAAACTTCAATTCCACTTTAAGAATCACGTAATCAACAAAATGATTCACTCAAAACAGTAGATAATATTATAATTATCTTAGTAAACAATTACTAAGCTGTTAAAGGTGAATCATGGGATTACCAAAGCTTTGTTACCCTAAGCCACAAAGGTACCTGTCTGTCAACGCTATGTACTGCCGCCGGCATCACTTTGTGTGAACCAATTACTTACGAAATATTATACGTTGGTAGATACAATGGTTTTCTTCGAATTCTATATAATATACAATAAAATAAGTAAATACAGTTGTCTTAGCCTGTGAGTCTTTGATGTGCAAGAATGATTGCAGTCAAATAAGGTAAAAATTTTTCAAATAAGATTTTATTTTATAAGGAAACGAAACTCCATTTACCTGATGCGTGTCGTACCAAGATGATTTTTTAAGTTTTGTAATAATAATAATATATGCTGTATAGTTAAATGCTGTTTTATAAATTTAAGACTCTTTCTAGACTCGAAATTGTTTACTTTTATTAGTTTCAGAGGTACATCATCTCGTAGCGAAAATTTGAGTTTTCTGTCGCAAAACTTATAATCGCTATCCTACTGCAGCTTAGTAGGTGTTTCGTTTTCGTTTCGAAACACCACACAAAAATATTAATAATAATGAAATTCCTGTTTCGACCGGATCAGACGAATCTCAGCGGCCGAAACGCCTAATAAGCCCCTACTGCAAATCAATTGCCTCATTTAAATTAGTGGTCGTTAGCACGACTGCTAGGATTTAGGTTCTGAGTTCAATTCCCAGGTCGAGTCAATTATTGGATTTTTCTATGATATTCTCAGTAGCAGATCGGAGAATGGATTTTGTGTCCGGTTAATGGCAATAGGCTCGCCTCCTATGACATGGGATCTACATAAACATCGGCGAACTGAGAGTTTACATTAGAATAAACACTGTCCCACTGCTGGGCACGGGTCTCCTCTCAGAATGAGAGGGATTAGGCTATAGTCCACCACGCTGGCCTAGTGCGGGTTGGCAGACTTCACACGCCATCGAGAAAATCTCTCAGGCATGCAGGTTTCCTCACGATATTTTCCTTCACCGTTAAAGCACGTGATAATTAACTATTAATACACACATGACTTCGAAAAGAAAAGGTGCGTGCCTTGGGTTCGAACTCGAAACCTTTGACTTAGCAGTCCACTAGGCTATTACTGCTGTAGTCACATTAGTATATTTCAGCCTAAACCTCTAGGGAATACACTCATGGTGATATGTAATGTAATTTTTTTTTGCATTAGGCGTTACATGGCTACCAAACCAATTCAAATATCGAGTTGTTTAATGTCTTCAGAAATTCGATGCTCTAGAAATTGATAGCCGTTCAATCATTATTATGATATGTAACGCGTCTGCGGTAGGTATCGGTCAATCGGCCATGACATAGCCGGTGGGCAGGCTATCGGCTTACGGCTTTGCCGGCACTTTCACGCTCCGTGGCCGGCGAGCTGCGGGCCGGACAGACAGACAGTGGCGCTTTCCAATTAGATATATATGTGTATTTTTTCTAATTATTCTTTTGAAGGTAACGAGATTTGACATGGATATTAGGTTTCCTTTTCAAAGAAAAAGCACTATCACCGTTGAATCTCATAAAATATATTCTTGATTTATATCTAAAGAATACGATAATACATTTTCTATAAAAATTCCTTGTACAAAGCGTCCGCTCTCGCTACAGAATAACATCAACGTTCTTTTGTTTAAAGACATCACACAAATCGCTTATAATTGGTTCTCAGAATCGAAATTAAAAATTCCATATCTCTAAACCGTTGCAGCTATGTGGGTGTACCAGAAAAATTCTCAAAGCCACCTAATTGGATACAGAGTACAGACCACTACAAAGGGGGATGTTTCAGATAAAAATGAAAATTAAATCTTCCAGGCGGATGGGCAGAGTAATGTTTTTGACGGTGCCGTAGGCGGGCCTGTAGCCCCCCTCTCCCCCCTCGCCCCAAACTGGGGGAGCCGCAAATCGACTATCAAAATGCTGGCGAAAAAGTTTGGTTGGGTTGTTGGCAGTGTGACTGCCCGCCGCACGCTTCCCTATGTTGCGATTTTATTTTTTCTGTTAATTTGCAATGGTGTCCGTATGCATATACGAGTATTATGCATTTTATGCACGTTCGGCCATTTTCAACGGCGCGCTTCATTTGCTGTTATCGATTTTTTTTTTTTTAAAAAACGTTGCCCCACACTGGGATTTTCTCCTGTATCGTGGGTGCGTTTACAAACACAAATTCTCACATGCACAAACGCCCACGCTGTAATCGATTATAATTAACAGACCAGTCAGACTATCTACTAATACGTAGATAGACAACTTTTATCCCAAAACTGCAAAACATGAACCATGTTGAAAAGACACTGAAATAAAACTACTTTTTCTAACGAGCTCGAGTTGTTGTTGAACGAGCTCACCGTATCCTTCGGTCTTGCAGTTTTGGGCTTAGATTTTGATTTTATGAAATCTATAATAGGTCAAAATGTAAGGTAGCTGTTAGTAATTGCAAGATTAATACACCCAACAACTAAGTCTACTCGTGACCATGGATGCTTTAAAGGATCCGAAACGTCAGGAATACCAATACAACGCGATAAAATCCGTAAAAAGTACTTTTATTTCAATTCGGGAAGTGTCAGAAACCAGCATGTTGAAAAGATTTTTCGCGAAAGTAAGAAGTTTCGCTGCAAGTATTTTGGTTAAGTCGACTTTTAGTTTGCGATTGAAGCAATTGCACCGTTTCCTCCATTAATTAATCATCATTTTCCATTCACATATTAAAATAATAAGGCTTTGTGAAGAGGGGGCAGGGGCTGTCTTTTTTTTAAATGTAAGAAGAGTTATTTTGGTTTAAAACTCGGAAACATTCATGCAAGTCCTTAAAGATAAACATTTCCTAAACACCGCGAAAATTGGAATAGGAAATGCAAAATCTCTTGCATACCTCCAAACAGGATTAGTGTTGAAGATGACAGAGATAGTTTGAAAAAAGCTTTATACGAGACATTTTTGCTTTTAAGTCGATAAATAAAAATATGAAAATAGCGAAGGCACAAATCTACTTACATTTTTTCATCGCCGTCATATCTCCGCCATTGCAGCTAATCGCCTGGGGACCAGGGCTGAGGCTGTGGAGCTGATAGGGAGGGGTCCTGGCGTCTATCTGCGCAGGCCATGGCGCGCGAGGCCACGCTGGAGACGACCCTGGAGCCCCCAACAGTCGGAGCCGCTCGTACACCGGAGTTGAGCATTCAGGAGATGGCTGCTGGCTGCTCGCCTTCTCCTTTTGGGCTGCCAGATTGCGGAGCACTCGGTTAATTGAAGAGACCTGGTGAAAATATGAAGTCTATGATTTCTGATTTTGTGAAAGTCAAATAAATGTCAAAGTATTTACTAATAATATGTGATAATATTACATAGTTAAGACCACGTCTAACATAGTCATAACGTAATCTCTTCTTTCCTTCTTCTCATCTTTATTTTCTCGCTTTTGCAGCAAAATAAACGGTTATATTTTCTCATCTAATATTCGCTGTAAATATCGACCGAAATGACAATTTTGAGAGAATCATACTTCTACACCTCTGCTTGAATAATCGTAAAAGCAGGCTATTTATAATTCTATTTCGAAATAAGTGAACGTAACTTGATCATCAATCTCCACCGATCCTGAAAAAAGCCTAACCCAATTTCTAACCATGGATCGAATTCTTGGAAATCATATCGATTAATGAGAAAGGTCGAGGTTAAATAACAAAATAAGGATAAAACCTATTGGCTATATATGCGAGGGCCGGTGCCATGATACCCGATGTTTATGATAAAGGGCAGTGATGACACGCGATCCGAAGGGCGTGATCTAAATTGATTAATATTTTAGCACCATTTATTTGTGTATACAGATTTTCAGCATTTAAGAGTTAATTCAGTGTTGTATTTAATACTAGCTTTTGCCAACGACTTCGTCCGCGTGGAATAGTTACTTTGTTCCCTAGTTCTTAGCCCGCGGTTTCACCTGCGTTGCCCCGTTCCTAAGGGTTGTAGCGTGATGTTTTATAGCTTGAAACCTTTCTCATGAATCACTCATTTTCCCAACATTTCCCTTCACTGCTCTGCTCCTATTGATCGTAGCGTGATGAAAAGTATACTAAAACCTGTCCAGGAGTATGAAGAACAATTGTACCAAGTTTCGTTGAAATCCGTCGAGTGGTTTTTATTTCTATAACGAACATACAGACAGACAGACAGACAGACAGACAAAAATTTTACTGATTGCATTTTTGGCGTCAGTACCGATCACTAATCACCCCCTGATAGTTATTTTGGAAATATATTTCATGTACAGAATTGACCTCTCTACAGATTTATTATAAGTATAGATGATGTAGATATGTAATTTAAATTATTTTACTAATAAAAGGAATGGTTGATTATTTGGTTCCGTTATGCAGAACAGAAAAAGGGCCACCTAACAGTGGGATTGAACTATTGTGGATTATGAAAATGCAAAAAAAAATTGTAAACAAGTATAATGTAATATAACAATTTCCTTTGTTTTATCTATTCGTTTTTATATCGTATTTCGCCTGTTTTATGTTGATTAAATAATGATTCTCTGCTAAAATAGGACACTGTCCTTACTACTTACTGGTATACGTAATAAGAGTTCTTCGCAAGCCGCAAAGAAAAAAATATTTTTTAGAATTTCCTCTTAGCCCACCCAAACACCCAAAATATGAAGCTAAATCGAATATCACCTCGCCAACTGTCACCGCGGCATATGACGCGACGTAGTAACTTAGACGTAGGGCAGGAAGGCAAGGTAAGACGATAGATGGTAACCCGACACGCAGCCCGCGGTGGTCCGAGCACCGCGGTGACTGGCATATGACGGAATGCCCGATGGACCGAGAAAGCGCGCCACGTTTGAAAAACGAACGTAGTGTTTTTTGTTTTTATTTTTTTAAGTCTATGATTCATATTGTTGACAGTTCAAATTTTAACGTGTTTTTAAATGAGGTCGGCAATAAGTGATTTGGTAATTCAGTAAGCACTGAGCTGCTGTTAAGAGCTTCTAAATATGCCACGCGGAATTCTGCATTGCATATATATTTAGGTATAAATCTAAAATAATTCCGGGTTTTAAATCATATTTTTATTTCATCGATTAGGTACCGATGGATTTGTTCATAATCTTATAAAGTTTTGGCCAATGCGAAAATGGAATTAAAAAATCTATTTACAATTTTATTATTTGTCTGATCTAAATTCATCTTAAACGTTAAAATATTCCAGTTATCATATAAATTATTACTAGTTAACTTTTAAATGAAAGATTTGTTCGATTGGAAAATTATAACGAGACGCATAATTAAAAGTCAAACGGATGACGTCTGTAAAATTAAATACAAGTAAAAATAACTAAAAAGGGTTGAAGTTTTCCTATAAATGAAATGGAAATTTTTAACAAGGCGTCTGTGAAAGCGCGCTGTGAAAGAATCAATGATTCGAGCCAATTAAATGATTATTATATTTGTTATTCCAATTAATTAATCGCTACTAAGATTGCTCTTCGTTGGGAAATAAACAAAAGTTGATGAGGCGACACAATAACAAAGCAAAAAATATTTAGTTGCTAATAATTTATTCTATGAAAGTTGATATTCTTTGAAACATTAAGAATTAAGCATCCAGCATCATCATATCTAAATTCTTGAAGAGGTAAGGCAGAGAGGGAAATCCCACATTTCGCCGGTATTTTTTTGGGGCCCATATAAGTAATTCGGGTAAGTATTGCCTTTATCAAATCTAAACTCCTGGCTGCTAATTATCCAGTGGCACTAACTTGTTTTGTAAGTATGGTGCAGTGGAAAATATGGCCCATATCCAACATGCCCAGCGTGCCCTGACACCTGCACAAATTAAGACCTTATTGGCCGCTACAGAAAAACTTTGCGCGTAGCGGAATACTGGGCCAATAAAGTTTAGTGACTTCATTGATTTCTTTTCTTTTGCTCTTCCCTTTCCGTTTGCTGTCGATATGATAAGAATAAGAAAAAGCTGCTAATGAATATTCGCTAACATGACTCTTCTATATGAAAGTACACAATATACCTTGGCCCGAATAGCAAAATTTCACTACGCACAGATATAAATAAGCGACCCGGCTCACAAAGTGTGACCATGTGTGAAAACCGTCTGCGCTCTGTCCATTTATAAAAAAATAAACTCCACGCAAAGTACAAACGTGTAAACAGTCCCTTAATTCGAATTACACACACCGATTGACTTGTTTCCACGATTGTATTCGACTAATACACCAATTAGTAAATAACCCTTTTAGTAAATATGTGTACACGAATTAATTTTCTTTAGGAGTATGCACTTAGACAATGTCCAATCGACAATGCGTGCTCGTTTCAAGCGAATGAATCCAATTGCAGGTTTTTGTGGTTTGACAATAATGTACACGGTGAATTAGTTTTACTTATAATTTAGTCCCATTTTAGGTAACCGGTAGCAGGGAATTTTAGGATTAACGTCTACTTAATCTTAGGTGTTTAAAAGAGTAAAAGATTTAGTTTTTTTCCGATGTAACAATTAGTAGACTGCTACTTGGCGATTCAATTTGTGTTAGGAAAAACTAGTTTCCAGGAGGAAAAACAACATACCATCACGCATTTTTTCCCCGAAGAGTTAGGCAGAAGTATACCTACTAATGTACTTACACCCATAGTTCGCCGGTGTGTTTAGTTCCTGTGTAATAGGGGGCGAGCCTATTGCCATTTACCGGGCACAAATCAAAACTTCGAGCTGCTACTGTGAATTTCATAGAAAAAACCCTATAACACTGCTCGATCTGGATATCGAACCCAGGATATCTAGCATAGCGGCCGTGCTTATGACCATTAGACTATTGAGGCAGTTTCAGGAGCAAGATTTTTAGTAATCAAGTATTACAGTACATGTTACGTATCCAGGTTGTATAAGATATGTAGGTAAGTACTTCCATTTTACCCATTGCCGGAATCACTGAATTTAACTATCAGTGAAAGAAGTTTTAATTATAATTTATTCGTAATTAACATTTTCTTCTATCAAGTTTCCTATTTTCATAAAAATATAAAATCAAACCGCCAATCAAGGCGGTCGTTTCGCAGCGATACAACGAGGCGACGCATTCTGAATACAAAATAAATTACATTAGAACGTTCCGTGTCGTGTTGGTACCTATCAAACGGCACAGTAAAAAGTATGAAAGGTGCCCCCTAAATACCGGGTGAGGTGAAGCGCGAAAATTATCTTATATTTGCTCAGACGCCGTGAACGTAGGGCGAGAATACTTTTCAATAAGCTTAGAGAGCGTTTTTTTTTATTTAGCGAGACCCATCTTGTAAAGCGCGGCGCGTTGTGTAAAACGGAACGCGCAAATAGAGGGTTCTCTATTGATCGATTCGATCTCTGTGATTGCTGCATAAGTTTTTATTAACGGCGATATGATTTCCTGTTATCAGTTTTTTTATTTAGTCTCGTAATTGATTGGAACGTTTTATAGACGATTATTTATTGGTTTGTGAAGTAAGCTAGAATAAACAAGTAATTTACTATTCTACTTCCTTGAGTTATTATTTTTTTAATCCAGGCAGGAAAAGGCGTAATTCGCAGCGGATCATTGTCAATTTTCTTATGTGACTCATTTGATGATTCAACGAAAGTGGCCTTTTTATGCTGAAAGATTTTAATTTTCGGTTACACGCATAGTTAAAATGAATCAGTGAACAGCGTGAAGATGGGATTGATGTTACCTATTTACTTAGTATCTACTTAATTATACCTATTTCTAAATATGTTAAAAAATATATAGCTTGTATAATTAATTTTATAAGTAGGTATTACTATCTACTGCGTTATTTAAAATTTTAAAGGAATTCTAAAGATTTTCCTCAACTTGAGTCAAAACTCGTTTACTTCACTCACAATTTTAATGTGCAAAAAATAAAAAGCAGTGCATTACTCCGGTATTGTTAAGACAAGTACAGAAGGGTCCCCTACAAAAGGCAACCTGCTGTGTCTATTGTGAGCCAAAGTCGGCACTTTGCGAGTCAATATTTTGGGTGAGTCAGTGACTCCTCACTAGACCGGCTCCTCAGCTTCGCGCCGTTTCGCGAAGTAAGCGAACAAATGCGCACCTCTATTCGTTGCATTGATTATACTCTTTTGTTTTTTGCACTTTTTATGCGTGGCAATCGAATTTTTTGAAATTGGAGTGCATGTTTGTTTTGCTCTTTCATATTTTTTCTATTCTTTTTTTTAAGAAAATTATTTGAAATAGAATGTTCAACGCGCTGTAGGTGTTCTGCGAACTGACAGGAGTTTATTTGTACTTCCTTTTTATTAGATACATAGTCGGATTAAAAATGTAGTTAGATTCTTAATTTATTGAATGATCTTTGGCAATACCGAGCTGTAAGCAGTTCAAAAATTTAACTTTTAGAAAAATAAAAATCAACTACAACTTCGGTAGGTACCTACCTATATTAGGGCTGATTTTTCAATCGTTAGATATCTTTTATCTAAGGAATAAAATTGACGTTTAAAAGATTTTTTATAGAAAATATAATAAACGATACGATAAAGTTATTTGGTGATGGAAAAATCCGCCCTTAGTAGGTATATAATAAATGTACTTATTGTAGGTTGAGTGAGATGTATCTTTACAGGGTCATCTTCACAAAATGAGTGCTGTAGGTACTTACATAACTATCTACTACTGCTAGCCAAGATGACGACGATGATGGGCAAACTGATAAAACTAGTACCTAACATAATATTATTGAAGAACCGAAGAGCTGAACCGATTCGGACCGAACCATCCTGTTCTGGTAAAAAAATTCCCATTACATATGAATCACTTTAATTCATTTGAGAGATTTCCAAGATGCATATAGGTTGTTAAAAACACACAAATTGAGAACCTTCTCTTTAGGATCAGATAGACATAGTTACCTAATATTTTAGAAAAGCAATTTACCGTCACTTATTTTTAGGTTTAATAAATGCAATCGTATGTTAACACCTAACAGTAGCGCTATTGTTAATTCATTACTTAAATTGAATTCAAATAAAAGTGACCCTCAGGTAAATTAAAATATGAAATGCAAGACAACAATTATTCAGTCGACAAAAGACTACCAGGATAAGAAAGCCCTAACCTACCGCCCCGTGGAAACCACGACACCGCCTCCCTTGCTTAGAAAAAAAAACTTTCCCGCCCATATGAGATGACAGCTAAAGTCAAAACTGCAGTTAATTCGAGTGATTCCCACGATTCCAAATTTAAATTTAATTGTCGTACTATTGTGCCAAAGAAATAGGTCAATAACGTAAGGAGTTCATAAATGGCATTGTTTGATTGAGACTTATAGGCAGTTTATCAATACGTCTCTGCTTTGTGGCACGCTGGGGGGCGTCCTGTTGGCACTCAATAATGCTCTGTATTAACTTATGGCGATGTGTTCTACCTACAATAGTGTATTCGGAATCGTTTGAGGGTGAAATGATATGCAGAGATTTTATTATTAGTTTTCATAGGTGGGGTGATTCATGTAAAAGCTTCTAAGATGTATTGTTTGCCAATAAATTCAAATATTGACGACTGACTTCACTTTCAATATTTTTATAGATTTTTGACTTCATTGATTTTATACGGTTGGTTATAAGCATGTGGCAATAATGAGACTGTGGATATTTTAATAATCTTTGCAAGTAAGAATTAATTGACTAAATACCTCATTTTAAACGTTTCTAATTTTAAAATGATGATCTAATGTGAAACGAAGCAACATTGATGTCCGCCAATTTCATCTTTTAAAAAAATTATAGATATCTAATAGGTACCTACTACAGGTAAAAAAACTTTTAATGAAAATCAACAACGGCCAACAGGTAAATCAAGTGACCAAACATTCGATTCACGCTGAGTAAGCATCAATCGGACCATACAAACTCCTTGTTACATTTTACATTCGTAAATAACAAATAAGTGTGATTTTCCCGCGCTTTCCCCGCCATGTCGGCAGGACGCGATTTTCCACTAGATGTGTTGCCAGAATAATAAAATCCCGACAAAAATACTTCGGACCGTTCTCGTTGGCGTAAAATTGATTATTGATATATGTGTATATTATATTTCTGAGAAGATACGGGTGTCATCTTGTCACGTTTGGTCGCTATGAAATAATAGGGAGTGGCGCGTGACTAAAATATTTTTTTATGATAATAAAAATATATGATATTATGATGTTATATTGATATTATCGGGAAATAAAATAAGAAATAGGTACTTTTTGATGGGAATTCCCTAGGATATAACCTTCTAGAGTTTAATAAAAATATTTAAGTAATACAATTCTTTGATATAAAGCGTTTAGAGGTTTTGATTAGATTTTAATAATAATTACCTATTAACTCATAAATTGAAGTAAAATAAACTAAGGGTCCAAAACCGAAAAAATCTTTAAAAAAAGTTGTTTTAAAGTTACATAACACTGATAAACGAAGTAATCTTTTTAAGTGTGAAATATGGCAAAATAATGAAGTGAAAACGTACTAGGGTCAATATAATTAAAAACCTACATCTTTGTGAACCAACCAAATGGCAAAAGTCAATTGTGTTTACTTGGCGAACCGGTCTCTAGTCGATCATAATGATTTTAATGACAATAATAGTCGAAATTATTATTATTAAAATAATATAATAGTGTATTATTACAATCGGCACGGGGATGAACGCTCGAGTGATTCAGAATGACATCTTTTTAACGGTTTTTATTTTATTTTTGAACACAGTTTCTTTTTTTTTGTGATATTGTTAGCAACATTATGTAAGAAAACCATATTTAAAGCTATATTTTTTAGACTAATGTGCTCTACTGCTGCTACTGCTTTAGCAACAGAATTTTAAAATATGGTGTCGGAATTAATAATTAATATTTTTTATTGCTAAACTGAGGTGTAGTTGGGTGTTTGATGACGTCAGCTATATGACGGCTAAGTAATGTGGAAGAGAAGAAGAGAGAATTTTGACATCGCGGGGAGAAATCTATATAGCTTAGGCTACCCTAATTGGCTCAAACCAAGAACGTTTCCTGTCCTAACCGGTCGATACCAACGTCTATTGGTTTAGTACAGTTATACCTTTCAAAAATATTATATTTTGCACAGATAATTAATATAATATTACCTATATTAGTGTTATAGGTTTAAGGTTATAAACAGAATTGAACCTTTTTGTTTGAAAAATTTAATAAGTCGATAAAAAAGAAAAATGAAGTGTGAAATAATTGAAGACTACTCGTAATATAAAGATATTTTAAAAGCTCTCGCTTTGAAGTAAATCTTTTTCAACACTTTCAATGTATTATGAATATATTCTATATTACCAAAGCACATCCAAAAGGACAACACTAATTCCCTAATAAAATAATAACATACTGTAATAAAACCAATCATTTCTGACACCACAAACCCCATTGTAATCCGAGACCATATAAAATAAACTGTAATTACTGACAACTGACACTGATCATATCATGCAATCTAAGTATAGTTGGCAAAAAAAACCTCATTACTATTCACCAGAGATCTCGATAGTTGTGTTATTACATTTAATACCCCTCGAAACAACAAAAAGGCGACAAGGACATCGTTTAGCACACAAAGGGACCATAGTATGGCCGCCGCATAAAATTATAATAAATATTGTAGGGATGGGTGAGCGGCACCGGACTGCCCTATGCAGCTGTGTGGAGGCCATGCGATGTCCCTGCACAAGGATTTGTCCTATTTCTTTCTCTTGGTTGCTGACCGTAGATGATTGATTGTTTTAAAATAAGTATGAGGTTTTATGCTTCTTAGTGAAAACGGATTACAAGTTAAATGGTCGATATGTAAAGCTTCGAAAATTCGCTTAACAATTGAAATTAATCCATTACAAATTTAGAATCCGTTTTAACTGGATTAAAAACAAAAAACTGTTATCAATGCTTTTGGTAATAGACATGTAATATCGTTATGTCGAAGATCGAAGCTGAAAGCTGAGTAGATACCATCAAAATTCTTCATAACTCATAAGAAAAGTCCTTCAAGGTCCAAAAATATGGTGACTCTCTAATCCAGTTACTGTATTCGTAAATGCAAAGGTGACAACACATCGACGTGTCATTTAGACATACAGTTACAGGGGCTATTAGAAGTGGGTCTCTTTGGGGATCCGTGGGGTCCGTAATAAGTCATAACTCATGGGCACTAGGGTGTTGATCACTATGAATTTTGATTTACATCGTAACCTATTATTGTCGGCTGGGTGACGATTTCGCGCTGTCAACAGTTTTTCAATGCTTAGGGGTAGCATTAACATCTGTGAAATTGTTATAAAATGTTAGAAATTTTATCCGTTATGGTGATTTAATGTTTGTAAGATTTGTAGGATATTTAACTAACGTAGTTTTTCCTCAAACTGACATTAGTTGCGCATCTAATTTTTTTGAGAGATTTCAAATACCTAAGTATTAAAATTGTGTGAGTTTTTTTTTTGGATTACGTCGGCAAATGAGCTGAAATAATAATAATAATGAAGCTAAATACTTTCGGACTCTGTCACATATACACGGCTGAACACAGTCCAACTAGTTATGTCTACAGTACTAAGTCAGCCAAATCTTTATATCCTACTAGACTTCCCGTGCGCAGCTTCGCCTGCGTACTTAGATAATTTTCGTTTCTAAATAAACTGAGCGCACTATATCTATACCATGGAGGTTTCAAATCATAAAATGTGTTAAGTCTAATTTATATGGAAGAAAATAAGTCAAAATGTCAACAGCGAACGACAGCTGTACTCTATCAACAACACTGACCATCCTATGTGCATGAATGTCAAACGCATGGTAGTGTGTGTGGACTTTCATACAAACTTTCAGCCCCCTTTTCACCACCTTAGGGGTTGAATTTCCAAAAATCCTTTCTTAGTGCTCGTCTACAGTGCAAAAGGACACAGCATGCAAATTTTCAAGGATCTAACTCCTGTAGTTTCGGCTGTGCGTTGATACGTCAGTCAGTAAGTCATTCTTAATTACATGTCAATCTACTCAATTACTCTTACTCGCATAAATTTTCTAGTACTTGAGTAATTTGAAGTCCGAATCAGAACTAGCCAATATTCTACGACATATTAATTCGTAAAAATCAACAAAACAGTAGTTAATGATGTTATAACCACCAAAACAGTTACTAATTACGAAATACAATGAACTAACCTGCATTTGACATTCACATTAACTTTTACAACGGTCGTAATTCCTAAGCCTAAACACAATGGTTGTTATGGATACCTATCTTATAATCTAGATTGCCTAATGAATGACTGAACCGCGGCCACGAATGCCTCCCAATACCGGCCGGCCACAATTACCCGCCGACCAATGGCCGATATTGAACGCTTTGCGGTTAACTAAATCAGCTTTTGTTGGTTTAAACGATGTTTGACTAAAGATTGTAATTGGTAAGGAAATTATGCGGTATTGCCGATTTGTAATTAATGGCAAGTCAAGTTGTACTGTACCTACTTAGGTATGTGTATTTTTTTTTAATTATTATTTTTGATAGGCATACGCTTGATCGCCAGTTTGCCTGATGTTAAGCGACACTGCGATCTACAATGGAGCGCGCTTGCCTAGAAAAAACCGATTCACTCGTGATTTAAAGACACCCAGATTATATCTATCAGGGGAAGACGCACGATTTTGTATTCAGTATAACAGCCGTATTCCAGAAATTAGATTAAATTAACAAATTATACTCTTATGAACTGCTTACTTGGCCTAGACACGGTTGCTAAGTGTTTAATTTTTAGGTTATTAAAAAAAGTGTTATTTGTAAGTGTTATAAACTCATAGAAAAATCCAACAACACTTTGCTCAATCTGAGATTCGAACCCAGGACCTCAGCATCGCAGTCGCGGTTACGATCACTACTAACGCTATGGCATAATATATCATATCAGTATCAATTATTTGCAGTCAAATATCACTATTACATATTAAGAAAGTGTTATTTTGCAGGTGAACCTTTACAAAACATTACTAAAAACAAAATTAATCATTTCCCGCTTAATATTCATACCCAACATGCAGTGTAGTGGGATTAAAATTAAAACAGCGTAAAACTCCCAACATATGCGTGTGAGTTCGACAGCCGGGGGGCGCACCCTACCGTGATCAAATAAGATTTTAGCTAAACGACTACACTTGTTTAGTTAACATTTGATAAACAAATCGACGCTGATTTGTTAACGAACATTTGCGTGCGACTTACTGATTGGTCGCGATTGTACAGATTTAAACAGACATTTATATTTAATCAATCGAATTTGGTGAATACTGCGTTTTCGATGAAAGAATAATCATTGTTAGCACTTGCTACCTACATAATATAATACTAACGACCCGCCCGCGGTTTCACCCGCGTTGTCCCGTTCCTAAAAGTCGTAGTGTGATATTGAAAATATATATTTACCAAAATAAAAAGTAGGCTATAGCACTCAGGTATAAAATACCTTTCTAACTGTGAAAGAATTTTCAAAATCGCATCCGTAGTACCGGAGATTACCCCGAACATCCAAACTCACAAACTTTCTCTTTATAATATTAGTATAGAACGTACAAGTATATAGCATATCACCACGCTGTATTCCCCGAAGGGCTAGGTAAAGGTATACATAAACACTCACAGTTCACCGGTATGTTTAGGTCCCATGTAATAGGGCGAGCCTATTGCCATCAACCGGGGACAACTCCAAACTACGAACTGCTACTGAGAATTTCATAGAAAAACGCAACAACTCTGCTCAACCTGGGAATCAACCTGGGAACTCAGGACCAGTCGCGCTTAGGCTCACTTGATTAATGAGGCAGTGATATTTAAAAATCGGATTTCTTGGATTCGCATTTGAGATCAATGACTTGGAAGTTCATAGCGATGTCACTGGATTCACTGCTGTTTTCACAATTGGAGCTTCCCGACTTGGAAGATACCTCCACCTTGCAGAAAATCGTAACCAAATAACATAGCTCCGTGCTATATTGTGTTCCTAACGGTAAGCAAGGTCGCCAGAGCTCCGCGAGGAAGCGTTGTGTTAGTAGTAGGGGAGATCAGTGGTGTTTTGATACCGCCGCTGTCATGCATGGCAGCATGTGTCCTATGCTGCCAGCCCAACTATTCCTCCTTAATCTACAGGGTCTGCAACGCGCGAGTGATACCCCTGGTGTTGCAAGCCTCCATAGGCTACGGTAACCGCTTACCATCAGACGGGCCGTATACTTGTTTGCCACCTTAGTGGTACAAAAAAAATACATGTGAATTAAAGGTTCAAAATAAACGTTTGTTTAACGACAAAACGTGGCTCTAATCCCGTCTCTAACACTGCTTCTCATCCAACATCACAAGATGTTCGCTACTGTAGCGACAAGTGAAAACAAATTAAATTCCTCTAAGACGCTAATGTCGGTTATCAAAGAAAGCCTAAACATCTGATTATGAGTGGCGTAAACCGTTTGATGTGCAACCGACCGAGAGCGCCCTAAGAATGCCTCGTGGAGAACATTCACTGCCTTAAACTTACAATTTGGATTTTATGTAGATTTACATATATAAGCATTGTTTACATAGGCTGTCAGAAGCTGAGGATCTTGTGCATTATGACAAAGTTATAGTTATTTCTGAAACTTACGCGAATATCAGAGATTGAAATAAAACGCGTTATGGGTTTTATCGCGTTTTATTTTTACATTTTTACAGCGTCAATGGACAAGGGCAGACCATGGATGCTGTAAAGTGTAAAGGGTCCGAAACGTCAGGATTTGATTATTGAAATAAATTTAATAATGTGATAGTTGTTCTGTACATATTCTTAATCGTAATTGCGTAAACGTACCATTACGCCTATATTCCCCAAATAGGTAGGCAGAGGTGTACTAATGTATACCCAATGTTCAACGGTATGTTTAGGGGGCAGGCCAATTTCTATCGATCAGGCAAAAATTCAATCTCCGAACAGCTACCGAGAAGTCTAATAACACTGCTTGATCTAAAAATCTAACCTAGGACCTTTAGTGTAGCAGTTGGGATTAGGAGCACTAGACTACGGACGAAGTTAATAGTAAATACCAAATGCTAAATAAATGATTGTAGATATAAGATGAACTGATTGTTAGGATTTCTAGGCTTCTGACAATTATTAAACGATTGTCAATTGTCAGATGTGATCGTATGACAATAGAGGCACAGGGCAGTCTCGATAGAATAGAATATATTATATAATATTTATTTGCATAAAACATGGTACACACATCATGGCATCCAATACTGTCAAATTTCTTTAATAGATTTTCAATTAAATTTACAAATAATAAAATGTATTATCCATTAGGGAAATTTTATAGTTTGTGGTAACTTGATGTGTTGTTGACTGTACACAGTCGAACAAACAAACATGTTTTGTAAGAATGGTCACCCATCCATAGACTGACCATGACGCAGTTATTACGAGAACACGAGGCCCTCATAAGGCAATAATTAAGTCCTCGTGATAATATTATTCATAATGAATCTCTCTCTAACACACATAATCGTTTAATTCTACAAAATACCCCAATATGTCTGAACAAGTTGTTGTGCCGCTATCTTATCTAATATCTGTGATGCTATCGCTATTTAATATTGCTACAGATCAAGGGAGTGGCGGTACCGACAGCAAATAAACTTTAATAATGATTTGGGTTTGGCCGTACGTAAATGTTATATAATGTAATACGTCGTAATTTTTCTTTTTTTGACAGTTGATTTTATTACCTATAATAAATATAAGTTACCATGTCATAAAATTCGTTTAAAAAAAACTATTCCTCCCTGCAGGATATTTGTGGTTTGTAAATGTCAAAATGCATCAGTCATAATTATTGTAAAATCTTTACCATTGTATAACAATATTAAATGCCGAATTATCAATAAATAGAAACTACATGGGAAATTACTATCTAATAAAAATTATTATTACTAAATTAAAAATTAAAAAAAAAATCAACCTAGTTTCACGTTTTTCTTAATTTGAAGCAAGAGAAAATAAATATTACATAGGAAAACTTTTTATTATTATTGTTACGAGTGTTATGTTGACCGTACCCTGGGATCAGCGCTGGGGATCGGCATCATTTCGACCGGGCCGGACCGCCAGGCAGCGCGGTGGGATTTTGTGCTAATATACGCAATCGGTTACTCACACATACATACAAACACGGATTTTATGTGTTTGTCATCATCGTTTTATTTAGGTTCAGATGTATTGTTTAATAATTGCTTTGTGAATCTTATGAATAGGCTAATAATTATAAATATTGATGATTGGTAAATCAACCTCTTCTTTTTGCTTAAAATTTTAAGGCGTTTGCTTTTCCAGGCAGGTTTGATTGTTCATAAATATATTTGCAATTATTTCTGATGATTTCTCTTGATTTAAGTATTTAATAATATGTCTTATTATAACAAGTTAGATACATAGCTTCAATATAATATACTTCAAAATGTCTTTTATAGTTAACTTTAATTTAACCATTAACTTAATAATATTCTGGTCAACCATTATTAAAAAGAAATACTGTAGTTAGTGTTTACTTTTCTTTTTGTATCGTTAAATATTCTCTCTTAAATGTAGGTTAAATGCCTACACTTATTAAAGCGTCATCAAAAATATAATAAAACTCTAAAATTGCATAGCAATAATAATAAGAGGAGGATAATATAAAAATTGCATATCCCGGCTTAGCGCGCACGTGGCGGCGCGAGGCAAAGCGATACTTATCTCGCTTCGCTTGTCACCCTACTCCGGCCTAGGCTAACAACATCAATATTTTTTTTGCGAACTGTACTTTGAACAATTTATTATTTTATTTTTGATGTAGTTTGACCCAACTGTTTTAGTTTTATTTTTAATGACGTTAACGAAAAGTGATGCAGATTCCTTGATCTCACAGGAAAGGTAATAATGTAAAGAAATGCACTACATTTACTTCACAGTTCAACAGTAACAATTTTCTTTAATTTCTTTCTATGATTACGATATTATCATCCAATTGATAAGCTAATTCGTTTTTGTTGCTTATTTATCTACTAATTATTTATGTTTTTCTATTTTCTTAGTCAGGTCGGTTCGGTTCACCATGTCCTACCTACTCGGAGTAGTCGTTTTCCACCGAATAATTTTATGTTATGTGTGAGCAAAATATTTTAAAATCAAGCTACTTCGTTAATATTTTAGAAATTTTAGTAATACTGCTAATCTGTACTGGTACTTCACGTTCAAAACTCCAAATGGACGCGATAAGTAGGTAGGTACTTATTCTCAAATATTGGTATCTCACACGTGTTGCACGGCGGGGAGGCGCGGGTAACTCATACCTATTATATTATATTGAGTACAAACCTCGTAATTAACTCGTCCGGGTTGTCGGGGGCGAGATTAATATGTTGGGATCAACCAAGAATGTGTGGAAGTCATGGTGAAAACGTAAGCACAAAAAGGGATAACTAAATTACATTAGAATAGTAGAATTTTTAGGTTATGTATAAATAAAAGACACAACACACAATGTGTTAAGAAAACCCCGTCTGACCCATGAAGGTATTGTTTTGTTAGGTATCGAGATCCGGGTCTATTTATATAATCACTTTACAAGAAAAAAAAAACATCCCGGAAAAACACAACGAGGAAACTGAAATATTTATCGTGGCAGCGGCACTGTTCCTGGATGCCAAACACCAGGCCTGTGGTGGATTAATCACATTTTAAAAATTTGCTAGAGTTTCAGGTATTTTGTCAAATTGGGCACGAAAATTGAGAATTTTAAACTTCATTAATATGTTTACTTTCATAAATATTTAACGTTTCTTATGTGATTGGGATATCTATATGCCCCTTTAGGATCAGACAGGGTTTGACCATATTTTATTCTGATTCAATATTTTTACTATTAATTACTAAAGCAATTAATATTATACAAAACTTTGGGGGTTTCCGTTACCCTGAAGGTATTTCTGTAAGTGACAACAATATTAGCAGTCCATGACAGAGAGAAAACCGCCATCTAAATTTATTTGCTCTTCCGATTACACACTCAACATCAATGTAAGCTTTAAATCCTTTGAATTGTGGTATTAATTTCCCTCCAACACTTCTTACTTTTAAGTAACTTTTACAAGTTTTTTTTTCACGCGAAAATCTACCGAAAAGTTTGCTAATAAAAACCGTTTCGGCCTGTCAGTGTTGGTGACTTTCCTAAATCACTCATATCACTTTAAATTGAACCTTATTTCATTATAATAGCGCATGTTTTCGAATGGTCTGTAGTGTGTAGGGTGGATGGCACTATCATTGGCCACATGCACGTCACGTGCGCGGCACGCGTCATCTCCGATAATCTTCTTTGCCGGACTCCTTTGTTACAATTTGTTGCCGCGCCGGCGCCGATATATTCCCGACCCCCGAGATCCAAATCTCAGATATGATCCGTAATGATATTTTAAATCAGTGTTTTTGAACAAGCTATTTATTGGGTCTGTTATGGCGTGGAAATTGGAAGTTATATCTAGATAATATTAGTTATTATTTGTGTATAATCTGTTTATTACGTTCCTGATACAATAATCACCATGGGAATTAGAGTAGGTAATACATAGACTGTTCTAAAAATAATTAAAGTATTTTTATTAAAAAAGGAAAAACAAAAAAAAAACGGTTACAGTAGAAGTTGAAAACTGGATTGTAGAGAAAGTTAAAAGTACGCCAAATTACTGTTTAGAGAAGTAAATATAAATTTATATTTTATTTCAATAGTACGCCATTTATATGAATTATGATACATTTAACCAAAAGTCGACATTAACAGCAAAAAATCACAATGTCCCCGTCACTGATGTTAAAGTGACAAGAAAATATCGCCATACAATGAAATAAAGTTGTCATCCCCAGTTAAAGGGCCGGGGAGCGTGCTAAATGCATTAATTTGGCCTGGATTTAGTGGCCCGGAAGTGATTTGCTACGGGAACGCATGTTCCAACGCGATATGACCCTGTGACGACAATTGACCCTATCACCACATATTTTATGTCAATAAATAAAAATGGACTTTAATACCGCATGTATAGAACGCAATTTTAAACTATGAGGTAGGATTAATAGTAATATGAATAGTTAACAAGGTTTAGTATCGTTACATTTTTTGTTTGAGGGTCGTTACTGCAGAGACTTAATGATAGCCACCGAAGCTTTTGTTTGCCTAAGCTTCTATATTATTACGAACGTATTTTTCAATATCGATTGAGTGCTTAAATTATATTAAACAGAATATTATTAAAACAACGTTCACCTATAACGTCAAAGTTAATAAAATGCGACGCGTTTGCCACCGGATCGACCTCTTGACGTTAATATATTCAACGGGTAAGCACCTCTTAAACAATCCACGTAAACACAATATAACCCGATATTCGATAAAGTCGAAGACATCAGACGCCCTCCTACGCCGGTGTTGTGCCTACCTGTCTATACATTTGTATATCTACGATCCTTAACGGTACCCTCTGATAACTTAAAGACTTTATCCCCTGTACTGGAATTTTTACGGCAACAAAAGCCTTCATATTTTCTTTATTCATGTCGTGTCAAAATCGCCTCGTCTTCCCCCTTTTAGACGGTGGAAAAAAGAGATAGCCTGCCAACTCTTTCGCTCTCATTAAAAGTATGTACTTCCGTCTCACAATTTTCCCTCTGTTTCGGTTTTTATGTTTTCCTCGATATTCCTTGCTGAGAGTACTTAATGTGCTTTCATTTTTTCTTAAAACCGTCACCAACAGGATGATTGTGCGAATATCTTAATTAATTTATGTTAAGTATTCGGGAGGGCGACATTTGTTTCTAAAGGGTGTTGTACTTACATTCATAGTAGCTACCTACAAGTCATAAAGTGACAATGTTTTTGCGAGTTACTCGTTGTTATTACTATATCTTTTGCGCTACGTTAACTTTTATGGCGTCTTTATGTTTTTTTTTTAGCTTTTTTATAACTATGAAAGAGTTAGGTAAATAGCTGGTAAGCATTCATGACTGTATTTTGTTTTAACGTTCATTTCATAAAAGCTTGACTATAAAGTAAAAACGATGAAATCATGTAAAGTTACGGTTTTACGTAAAGCAGAGGATTTACTTGAACAAATTGAAGAGTATTTTTTTAACAGTGAGCATAGGTTTTTTTGTAAGTAAGCAGTTACCGCAGCCTATGGATGTCTGCAACACTAGAGGTGTCGCTCACGCGTTTGGTTAATTTAAATCCTTTGTAAACCAAAATATCTAAACAAATTATTATAAAGAGGAAAGATTTATTTGTTTCTTTGTTTGTATATTATAAATCTATGATGGATATACTTATTATGCTTAAAAGAATAATAACAATGTCTTCCTATCGGAAACAGGTTGTTACAAAAATTCATCCAACATTATTTTATTTATGATACTAATCTAGAAATAAAAAAATATGAGATACATAATTTTTTATAAAACGCTCTTGCGCTCCGGCTTAAAATAAAAACAGTCTTTGTATGAAAATAGAAAAGAACAGCCTCTATAACGGAAGACATATCGACGTCTAAAGGATGTCCCAGTAGGGAGCGCCCCGTATTCAAAAAAGGGAAAAAATGAAGAAAAAAAGTTATAACGTCATATTGTTTTGCCGCCAAGTGGTGGGGACAGGGGGAGAAAGGGGAGTCCTGTATAGTGCCAGGGAAAGATAAGGCGTTATAGCATCCTGTATATAGCAGCCGTATAGCTGGGGTGTGCAGAACCCCATTGTGTTTTACGAGGCGCCTTTCGTATTTTTCATACTTTCTCAAAGGCGTTACGGGAGAGTGTAACTGTGTCGATCTCGATATTTCGGAGATATGAATAAAATGGACAAATAAAGGTAAAATCTCAGGGCATTACACCACTCAAATCCAAAAAAACACCCTAGCATTAATGAAGTTTCTAGAGGAATCCTTAGGTGCATTTGCCATATAAAAAATATATGTTATACTTAAGGTCATCACAAACAAATTGTGTTGTTTAAAAGTTTTATAAACTTTGGATCCCAATTTTGGATAATAATTGAAGTAAATAGGCCTTTTTTAACCTAATTTGTATTTTTTTCCCTTTTACGGTTTATTAGTTAGTCATGAATTTTATACCAAAAAAATAGTAATGACGTAATTAACAATTTGTATTGTTTTTATTTTCTTATTTCTTTGATTATTTTGAAATAATAAAGAAATACCCGAAACCTCACTAGCATCCCGCGTGAAGCACCCCCGTAATGCCTGTGACTAACAAATACTAGCACAAAGACTAAATCCTCAAGGTCATTGGGCAATGTAATACCCTTAACTTAGCTATTCACGAACATTACAGACATTGTTGATGTTCGTGGTATCGAATAATATGTCGATGAATATTGTTGTCATGCAACATGTAATAAAACTTGTATAAATCGATATAATAAACCTAAAAAAAGCTTCAACTACTTATGTATAATCGATACCTAGCCTGCCAATTTGTCGGCCGAAGCGAAAGTCTTCACTTTATGAAGGCTTGGTGAAGACTTTCGCTTCGGCCGCACAAAAAAATTTAACTGGGTTTTTCTCAATTTTTACGTACATATATAACACATTCTAGGTTCAAGACAGTAGTAATTATCCTTTATATTAACAATAAATACTGAATGGAAAAAAAACTATACTATCAAAATCTAGACCATGAGAAAAAAAGTTTAAAATTATCAATCTAAAATCCAGGAGAAACTTAAGATCGTGACGTAGGTATAAAGAAGTCCAAAAATTAGAGTTCCCTATTCTCAACAGAGAGCGGAAGGTACTATACCGACGAGAGCACAGCTCTTAAATAACTATCCCATTGCTGGGAAATGGTCTCCCCACCTTCCTATTTGGAATATCCAGTAATGAATCTTATACATTATGCGATGGCGAATCGTGACAAAAAGAATCAGATATGGGTTTAATGTCTTAGTATCAACTTAATTATGAAAAGAGTTAACTTTTCCGAAACGATAATAGAAGATTGAGCAACACAGGTGAATTTTGACGTATCCCGCCCACTCCCACTTTAACCTTACATATTGCTCAGTCTGCGTGAGCATTAAAAGTCAATAAAATGTAAATCACTTACACTAGGTATGTTATCCGAAGTGCAAACTCCTTCGCTGAGTAGGCGGTCCCTGATCTCCCACGCGAAGATCGAGGGGCACTCCCTCTTGTATTGGGCTATCTTGCTGACCACCTCGGCTGTAGCCACACGGGGCTTGGAGCCGCCGATCGCGCGGGGCCTGATCGACCCCGTCTCGTAGTATCTGTAAGCAGATTGAGATTTAATAATGGAATTACCTAAGATGCGTTTTTATTTATCTACGATGTAAAGCTATAGGTATTTATCGATAAACCATCATGTGCCAAGACTTGGTACCAACTATGATGTGCCAAAATCTGGTCTATTTAATAGTCTGTAGTATAGTATTTTTAACCCATCTACGAATTGACCGCACTGGAACCAATATCAAGGGCTGTCCTTCAATTTGTCTGTCAATTGATCTGGCAACCTGTATAGGCTGTATCACAACAATCGATTGCTCGAGCCTATACAGGATGTCGATTTAGTCACCTGCCCTGATTCTGCCTATCATACTGAACAAGTTTCGCCATGAAACCCATAACTTATACATACCGTGAAAAAGACAAGTTTTCATACAACCAAGCCTAAATCTGTCTACTTTTGTATTAGAACATGACGTATTAGTTTTCACGAATACCGTTAGTAGGAATGTTTTTGTTTTGTGTACGGCGGGTAGAATCACCCCTTAAATGAGTGCAGGTGACTAAATAGGCACCCATATTCATAATTTTCATATCAGCCTATTGCCGTCCACTGCTGTACGCCTTTCCCAAGGAGCGCCAACCATCCCGGTCTTGAGCAGCTCGCATCTATCCGTCAGCCACCTTCTTCAAATCGTGGGTCCATCGCGTCGCAGGGCGTCCCACACTACGCTTGCCCAAACACGTACTCCACTCTAAAACTCGTCTGTTCCATCGGTCGTCTGTCCGTCTGCAGACATGGCCGGCCAACTTCCACTTCAGCGTGCTTATTCTTCGCGCAATGTTGGTGACTTTAGTTCTTTGGCGAATGACTTCGTTGCGAATTCTATCCACCAAAGAAACTCCAAGCATTGCTCTCTCCATTGCACGTTGAACAACCTTGAATTTGTGGACCAGTCCCAAGGTGAGTGTCCACGCTTCGGCTACGTAAGTCATCACGGTTATAGACACTCGTCTTTAGGGATTGTGGGGTCGACGATTCAAAGATATCACGCAGCTTCCCGAATGCCGCCCAGCCCTAGCATATTCTTCTGGTCGCCTCTGGTCGCGTGGACCCGTGTAAGACTTCCCATATTATAATTAGGTATTTACACGTAACATAACATACCATCACGCCTTTTTTTCCCGAAGTGGCAGAGGAGTACTAACCAATAGTTCGCCGGTATGTTTTGGTCCCATGTAATAGAGGTCGAGCTTATTGCTTTTGACCGGGCACAAATCCAAACTCCGAGCAGCTATTGAGAACTTTACAGAAAAACCTATTAACACTTTACTCGTACTGGTTTCTGACACTTACGCGAATATTAGACATTGAAATAAAATGGTCTGGTCATGGTCTGCCCGTGACCATGGATACTGTAAAGGATCCGAAACGTCGAGAATTAAATAATATTAATACAACGCGATAAAATCCGTAAAAAATAGTTTTATTTCAACACTTTACTCGATTTAGGAATCGAACTAACGATAAACTTTAGGTATGTATACCTAAAGTCTGTTTTAATATTGTCAACAGTACTATCAGTCCCCTTCACTAGGGGGTGGTCAGACGCTGACGGTGTCGGATTGCAACTGAACGGTGTCAGGTTCGATGTCAGGTAAGTGCACTTTTTATTCGCGTTGCTTGCCAGCTGTCGCCATACGTTTTATATATTGCGGTAGTGAATGTTTTTAATTTTGTTTTTGGAAGGTTGACACCGGTTTTCCAAATTCCTACCAATTGTAATGATTTCGACACGATAAAGGTAGGAACATATAAATTATATAGCCAGGGACTAATTGAGAAATCGTCGGGGATAGTTCAATACCGCGTAATTACCACTTTAGACACTTATCGATGGATGGGTCCAACCACAACTCGGTCGAAATTTCGTATCCGATGTTCATAGCAGGACCTTATATTACCGGATTTGACGACCGTTGTCTTTCCTAAATAGCCCACTCAAGCATGTCATTTAACGCGACCAAAACCGACCGCAGCGGTAACAACTACCAAACAAACAAACAGAACTATGCGAGGTATGCAGTAAGGTATACCTCTAGCAACTGGTTGTGACCACAAGCTCATAGTCGCCTCATACCGCTTGACCGCAGCGACTAGCCGGAAAGAACTGCGACCGATGTGCTTCATAGGTTAAATGAGAGGGCGCCCGTTTGGAAATTGTTATGGAAATAATTTAGGTTTATAATGGCTGAGTTCTTCAGCAATTTGAGATAACATTAGCTATCCATGGGACTGGTTTATTGGATAAAAAATAAATTTAAATTTTTAGTTGATGTTTGAGTTATATAGTTTAATTCACATTTATTTTAGTGTTAGTAAGTGGATTATTTATTAACTTAATTCTAATAAAGTAAATGCGATTTGTATGAGAGACGAAGCGTACTAAGCTTAGTCAATAAATACGCCATTAAAGCATACCATCACGCCTGTATTTTCCTCCTCAAAGCGTTAGGCACATCTGCTTAAAGTACACCCACAGTTCGCTGGTATGTATCAGGACATCAGGTCTTATGTTATTTGGAAAGAAACTATTGCCATTACAACCGGATACAATCATACAAAACACTGAGTATTTCACCTCTGAATCGAATACTGACCCATGAATCGAACTTCTGATTTCATGCTCAGCATCCATTCTTGTGATCATTAGAGCAAAGTGGCAGATATAGAAATTAGACTGTTATAATTATTTTGGGTTCGAGCTCTGGACTGGGGACTTTTTATTTTAAAGTAGCTGTTTCTGAGGTTGAGAGCGAGGATCTTCCCTTTTTTCTTCTAACACTTCCCTTTCCATTCCAGTTAAGTGCCGTTGATACAATAAGATGTGTGAAAATCAAATATTTATGAGCGTAGGTGTTATTTCATTTCACCGTCTAAAATACCCATGTAGCTGGGAACAAATTTTAACTATGTATTTCTTTTATTGCAAAAGTAACCGTAATATTCCTGGATAGCATCACTGTGCTACAGTTATAAAATCACCTGTTACTAAAACCGGTAGGTACGCCTTCGATATGAATAGTTACGTTTTGTTTCGCGAAAATGACGCACAGACCCATGCCTACTATAGAGTTGTAGGTATTCATTATCCTGTCCATACTTACCCCGTCTCAACCGGCCCCATGGCTCAGCTATGACTGGCTGTCCGCAAGGTGACAGCTATGTCCACTAGTGACGGGCGTAACATGAGAAGTAATCCTTTTATTCTAGTTATATGTCAGGCTAGTTTTTTGATTGAACACTTTGCGGTTAGGGTATAATTAAATATAGTTTTTTGTACATAAATATTTATATTTCTGTTGCAAGCAACATTGCTTGCATTTGTACAGTAGTTTTGTAATATATCGTAGAAGAAGGTACTTACTGCCTCATAAGTATACTAGTCCTAAGGAAGTGCTACGCTATAGGTCCCGGGATTGTTTCTCGAGCAAAGTGTTATTGGTTTTTTTTTGTGAAAGTATGAGATGGATTTGTGTTCAGATACTCGTCATAGGCCCGCCATTACTGCATCTTATGGATAGGACCTAAATAGGTATACTAGCGAACAGTGGGTGTACATATTAGGCCTTTCGGGGAATACAGGCGTGATGAATTTGTGTTTGTAAACGGACCCACAATACAACAGAAACGAGACTCTCTTCTATAGAGCTGAAATCATCGGATTCTTAGATTCAAAAGATGCTAAACACATAAAAACCACCCAATAAGTACCTACTAACGATGCAAAATGTTGTTTTTACAAAATGCAAAGCTTACAAATTGATTAAATTTTTCCCTTCCCTATGTAACTACAGTTCGCGACAGACGAGGAGTTCGGTTTAGGTATGACTCACCGAACACAAGAGGGATGGGTTTACTTTTTAATATTAATAATACTTGTTTAGAATAGTATAGAAATCTCATCTTCAGAATATGAAACGATAATGGTTAGCGTGGCCCACTGTTGAGGAAAAAGCCTTCTCTTCCATCTATACCGAGTCTAGACCAACGACCGAAGTCCTCAGCTCATCTCATTTTGACCCTATTTTTGCTGCCTATTGGTTTCAGTTCAGGGCTAATTTCGTAGTCATTTTGAAAAAAGAAAGAATGGTAATTGATCAATAACAAACTATTCCAGTTAGCTACACATCAAGCTATATACTTCTAGTATAATATGACCGCGGATTGAATAGGTTTTCCGTTCAATGAAAGGCCAGCTTAAACTGGATGATCCTTATATTTTCCTAATCTCACGGCATTTTCTTAAATTCCTGTCTTAGCGGATACCTACGCTGCATAAGGAAGCTAGATCGAGCTGTTTGGATTGTGTCGATAATACAAAATTAAGAAACGGTATACAGACCTGCCGAGTATCTTGGAGACGCAGCCGTTGGAGACCTGCAGGATGCGGCTGATGTCGCAGGGCCGCGCGCCCGAGTGAGCCAGCTCCACGATCTTCTGGCGCGTGGAGTCCGGCAGCGGCCGCCCTCCTACAAACACCCCGCCGAGCTGGTTAACACCGCTGTGACCTGCCGCACCATAGCACTGCTTACTCCAATTAATCACGCGTTCTGATTCACGTGATGCTCACTGAGGCTTTTTGTAATTTTAAGGTGCTACGTTTTACGTTGATCTAATATCTTCGCCATTACTATGTCTAAGATTTTACATACTGAAAATTTACATACATACGCTCACGACTTTTTTTCATTGGGGGTAGGTGGAAACTACAGAACGCCACTCGCTACAATTCTTGCGTACCTCTTTTTATTAGTATAATGTATACTAGCTAGACTATATCGATAACAATAAGTTTTAGGCGTTTGTAAAATAATGAGGTCAATGGTTGTTAATTTCTTAGTTTAACTTTATCATCTACACTAAGGAGAAAATATCGGCTTTCTCCAAGTGGTCATTTGAATATTGCCTTGTATCATTCTGATGTAAGACGTTTCCTTTGAATATTATAATTCGTACCTATAATTAATAGAACTTTTGAGGGGACATATAACCATGGTATATGTTCGAGCAGGGTTTTAATTGATTGGCAAAGCTTTACAGACTTACTGAGTATCAAAAGCTATTTATAACAAAAAACACATATCTTTTTATATTTTTTTTGAAACTTAGTATTTATAAAATCATATTTATTTCCAGTTCATAATAATTTATTACTGGAACCGATGTCGTGTCAGTTTGTGGACTACTTGAAACACATATTATTTCTTTATTAAATATGTAAAGTTTTGCCAAGCAGTGTAACTTAATCTATGAGTGATATGGAATGGTGGTCACCATTACCTTTACCTTTGTGCGCTAGGTCGTCCATCCTGTCCAGCAGGTTGCCGTCGGGTGGCCACGGACTGATCGGCGCTAGCTGCTGCGCCGGCAGCATGGTGTATACACCGTACTCTTCTATGGTGACGACCTGGAGTCAATATATGTACGTCACGAAGGGTATTTCTTCGTTTTTATGAACATTTTCTTTAAACCTAACCTAAATAACATTTAAATAAAACCAATTTTTACGGATTTTATTGTGTTATATAAATATTATTTCATTCCAGACGTTTCGGATTCTTTACAGCATCCATAAGTGTCAGAGACAACTAAATAACATTTATTTATATACTGAGAGTTGCATGTTATGTTCATAATCAAACCATTACTGTACTGGGCATAGTTTAGGTATGCTATCCTCCACCATGCTGAGCTAATGCGGGTTGGCAGACTTCACACGCCGCGCCGTCGAGAAAATCTCAGGCATGCAGGTATCTTCACGATGTTTTCCTTCACCGTTTAGGCGTGATAATTAATTTATTAATACACACATGAGCTTTGTTTCTATATTGCGTCTATTGATCCTTGATTGGCTAAAACCAGTAATTTTGAAATAGCAGAACTCTGCTGCCTATTTTGTCTAGTGACCAATAATGTGTGCTGTTATTGTGTTCCGGTATGACGGGTAACGTTGTCAGAGACATTACTGAGCATATGAGGCTTAACAGCTGAGGTCTCATGATGACAACACAGGAGAGATGTCACTGTTTTTGCTGGCGTCTATGGGCTGCGATTGCCGCTCACCATCACACCGTCCGTCCGATTGTAATTTATTTATCAATCGCCGGTATAGGAAAAACGTGAGGAAACCTGTATGCCTGAGAGATTTTTTCGATGAGAAGTCTTCCAATGGGTCCATGAGATGGGTCTAGTAGGCTAAAATGGTGGACTATAGCTTAACCACTCTCACTCTGAAAAGAGACCTGTGCCCTGCAGTGGTATAGTCAATGTTTTGATGAAATATAATCAATACTGTGCACCATAAAATATTGGTTCACGTTGATTATTAAAATTTTGACACATAAAAAAAGAAGTATGGTTTAAGAACTTTAATTTTCTCATAAAGAATTACATAAATTCACTTACTGAGAATACTATATACAAACTGAAAGCAAGGTTAACTACGAGCGTAAAACGAGCGTAGAAGTAACAACGTTAGAACAGAAAGTTACATTATAAATGATATCCATAAACATTGGTGAATTGTACCCGGAACCTGGTATATAGAAAGATATACGGAAACCATTGAGGAACTGGGACATTGCTATTGGGTACTTTTAAAATATCATATGGTACCTACCTACGTTATAATGTACTGTTACATATCATAACGTCTGTATTCCCCGACGCGTTACGCAGAGGTGTCCTAATTTACACTGTTCCGGTATGTTTAGCTCCCATGTAATACGGGGCGAGTCTATTTGTTACATGGCCAATTTTAGTCAATTCGTTGGTTGACATGCCTAGAACTTCGGCATGGTAGGTTGCGTTGCTTGGTGAAAATCAACACAAGTTGAAAAGAAATGAAAGGGAATAATCAAGCATTACAATATTAGTATATTATAGTAAATTAGTATTATGTATTTTTTTCTAATGCTTCGTTATTTTTTTATGAGATAGGGAGGGCAAACGAGCAAATGGATCACCTGACGTAAGCGATTACCGCCTCCCATGGACACCCACAACACCATAGGAGTCTGAAGTGTGTTGCCGGCCTTTTAAAAGGGGATTCGGCCTCCGGTAACCTCACTCACTCGGCGAAACACAACGTAAGCGTTGTTTGACGCCGGTTTTCTGTGAGGCTTTCTGTGAGGTATCACTCCGGTCGAGCCGGCCCATTCGTGCCGAGGCATGGCTCTCGCACGAAAAATTTCAATTGAAATTCATATGTATTTCATGACGTTAAACCGTCTTACAATTTGATTTTGTGGTTATTATTATAAAAGCTGTCATGCACGGCAAATACGGGAAAGGGAAAGATTTATGTGTAATAATAAATTAAATTGTGAAATTCCTAATAAATTCTAGCAAATTAGCTGTTGTTCGTGGATTCACTTGCATCCCAAAGGATTTTTTAAGCAAAAAGCTAGCCTATATTTTTCTCCAAAGCACAACCTCTATACCAAAATTCACCTAAATTGGTTCAACGGTTTAGGCCTGAAAACGTAAGGAACAGACAGAGCTAGTTTCGCATATAATATTAGTCTAAATTTGCTATTACCTGCATATTGATCAACAATCGAGCAACAGTCCTGCTAATATTATAAACGTGAAAGTTTGTGAGAATGTATGGATGTTAGCTCAATCACATCAGAATGGCTGAACGGATCTGGATGAAAGTTGGTACAGAGAAAGATAGCGAGAGTAGAGTAGAGAGAGATAGGTCGGATCCAATTCTGAATTCCACGCAGAGGAAGTCGTGGGTATAACTAGTTTTATATAAATAGGGGACAACCAAGGAAGCGGTTCATCTGATGGTAAGTCATCACCGCCACCTAAACATCTGCAACAACAGAAGAATAACCAAAATGTTGGCAACCTTTTAGGTACCTACGCTTCCAAAAATACGAAGGGTTCCCTAAAATACTGAGTAGCGGAATTCTCTTGCACCGATGATACGGGTAACTTCCTGATGTGGTCGTTTCTATAATTAGTCGCTATAATATAAGGCTTCCGGTCCTTTAGCATAGACACACCATCCCGCTTATATTCTCATAAAAGTTAGGCACAGGCGTACTAATGTACACCCACAGATTTTCGGTGTGTTTACGACCCTTGTAATAAGGGCGAGAATATTTTTATTATAACCTCTCACTCAGCAGAGAAACGCAGCAGTAGCTATTTTACGCTGGTATCGTGTTCCGATTTCTGAGACTTGATCTATTATGACTTTTTTTTCAACACGGAAATTCCTCATGGATCATCTGCCACCGGGTGGCAAGTATGTCGGACTCGTATCGACTAAAAACCGTATTTGCCTTTTCTTGCTCTATAGTCATTCACGGTCATGGTATTCGTGACATTCGCCACGACTATGACAGGCTCTGATCCAGTGTACGCTGGACCCTTTCAGAGTAAGCATGGAAATGATTGCTACTTTTCTTTCATTTTCATTTAATGAAATTATGATAATTTATCACAGCGATTTCACATGCGAAATTTCGTTTTGATGGCTTATGGCTCAGAGACGTGGTCGCTCACTATGGGTCTCATAAGAAAGCTCAAGGTCACTCAGCGAGCTATAGAGCGAGCTATGCTTGCTTTATTATTTCTTTACGCGATCGAATCAGAAATGAGGAGATCCGTGGAGGAACTAAAGTTGCCGACACCGCTCAAAGGATTAGCAAACTTAAGTGCAGTGGGCGGGGCACATAGCCCTTAGAATTGACGGCCGCTGGGGCAGAATGGTCCTCGAGTGGAGACCACGCACCGGAAAGCGCAGTGTGAGACGACCTCCAACAAGATGGACGGACGACCTGGTAAAGGTCGCTGGGAGTCGTTGGATGCAGACGGCATATAACCGGTCCCTATGGAAGTCTTTGGGGGAGGCCTTTGTTCAGCAGTCGACTTCTATTGGCTGATATTATGATGATGATGATGATGACTTTTACTTGTAACTTTACGTTTATTTGTAACTTTTCGTTCGGAACGAATTTGCGATTTCATTGGTGTTCATGTTCATGGCTGTGTGAAAGAAAGTTGCAGGTGTGACGTATGAAAAAATATTTCATGTTAGGTATTTGTCACATGTTATCTGCGAAATGTTCTATGCCTACTTCAGAAGGCGAAGCCTAACCTCGCATCCCACTCGAGAGGTACCTACTGTGGCCAGTATCTGGTCAGGCGACGGACTCCCCAATTTAATGGGACCTAAACATATCGGCGAACTGTGAGTGAAAATCAGTCAGCTCTGCCTAACTCTCCAAAACAGGCGTGATAGTATATGATATGTTAGATCGCCCGCAATAAGTAGGTACCTATCCCGTGTAATACCATTACATAGAAACAGATTTCCATCACTACTATATATTATAGGAACTGTCTAGTAATCTAGAAGGTTGGAATAGCAAGAATGCAATCGGTACTTTCTCAACAGAACATTACAGGTTTTTAATTTCAAGTATAATTGACAATTAATTTTCATTGAAGCGTTCATACAAGAAACTCATAAAAACTATTTATTCTTCGTAAAATTTTAACCTTATTAAACGTATGATGAATGTAATATTTCGGATTTTCTGTTTTCATACAGTGTTATTATTGTATTGTGAAGTATATGGTGAAGATACCTACAAAAGTGTTATAGATGCCTTGGTTCCGGAGTTATATTCTTTATATAAAGAAGCATTCATAACTGGTAATTATTTTTATGTCGGTAATACCAATCCATTAAACTGTATATATGAATATATTTTATTTTCGGTTTAAAAACGAGTTATGTTTTTTAGTTGTGATCATAAGTTTTATTACATATACTCATACCATTCTCACAGGGAAAGGCAGAAACAACAGACCTCTACCTACTTGCTAAAATTCTTTTATACTTCTTTTGCTTCTTCCACATGCATACATTTTCTCGTAAACACGCGCCGGTTGAGAGTACCTGTCCATTTTGAAGGATCTTGCCAATAAGAGCGGCCTATGTCCGAATATAAGTGTTATTATAATGTTGATACAACATAAAAAGGTTTATTACAGACAAAAAATCCTTAGCGCGAAGAATGTTTATGGGTGACAAGCAATTCATGTTACATGTGCAAAAACTAAGAGAAGTAAATGGTTTGAGAACTCACAATTTGAAGATAGAACAGAAATCTGTTTTGAGAGAACCATCATCAAGCTTAATGTACATAAATAATCCAGTAGAAGCCAAACTACCTAACGCATTTCTGACCGTGGAACAGTTCAAAAATGCTATGGTGAAACAAGTAGAACAACAAAAGAAAGAATTCACTCTACACAAAAATATTAGACCCAGGAACAAAATCGTCAAAAAAATTAAACATACCGCTAAAGTTAATCTTGGGACCTTCAACGATACTAATGTTTTTACTCATGTCATTCAGAAAAATACACCGTCTACTGATACACCAACAGAAAACGATGAAAAGTATGAAACTCTTTTGGATAGTCAAGGCAATGAAATAACGGAGCTTTTATATAACGTAACAAATGATAAAAAGGTTGATGTATGGACTGAAACTGCCACTACAGTTGCAACTGAGGCTAAAATATTGGCTACACGTACTCGTAAAGCTAAATCTAAACGAACTAAAACTACTACTACATCTTCAACCGAATCCACATCTGAGGCTGAGAGTGAGGAATTAACTGAAACTTGGGCTACAACCACACTAAAAAGGGAAACAGAGATATCTGCCGAAGAAACTACTAATGAATTCAATAGTTATAATGGTTATCAAGAAGAAACAACTGAAACTGTTAAATCGACTGTGAGGACACCATTACCAGTAAGTATCTAAAGCGTGCTTCTTGATACATATTACATTCATAACGATCGCACGGTGACTTTAATAAAACGTGGATCACTTTTCGTGATTCGATCTTGTCCGCTAAATTTATTAAGTTGTAGATTTCCGAACATTGCAGGTTTATAACACATTCCAGGTTCATGGAAATAAAATCGCAACATTACCTGTTAAACAATAATCACAATGAGAACCAAAACCTTTGCTTTACAATCGTTAACATAGCTAAACATCATTGCACTATAGATTTACGTGGGAGAGCCATGCTTCGGCACGAATGGGCCGGCTCGACCGGAGTGATACCACGGCCTCACAGATAACTGGCGTCAAACAACGCTTACGTTGTGTTTCGCCGAGTGAATGAGGGTACCGGAGGGGCAAACCCCTTTTAAAAGGCTGGCAACGCACTTGTAACTCTTCTGGTGTTGCGGGTGCCCATGGGCGGCGGTAATGGCTTACCATCAGGCGTAGTAGTAATAAGTAGGCATTCTTCATACTCCTGGGCAGGTTATAGTATACTTTTCATCACGCTACGATCAATAGGAGCAGAGCAGTGAAGGGAAATGTTGGGAAAACAGGAGAACTTACTCCATTTTTTAAGCTTCCGTCGCGTGTGCAGCCTTAATGGTTAAAGCTACACAGAAATCATGTATGACGGAAACGTTCTCCTTAAAATTATATAAAAAATATTCCACGACAGCAAATGTCTATCTATTATGGTTGACTCACAATAACACGTGTAACTCCCGATAGCTTAGCAGTTCGGAGCTTTCTGATTATATTTGTCTACTCTTACGTTAGGTGACTGACTGACTGACTGACATAGTGATCTATCAACATACAGCCCAAACCACTGGAGGGATCTGGCGGAAATTTGGCATGCAGTTAGATGTTATGACGTAGGCATCCGCTAAGAAAGGATTTTGATAAATTCTATCCCCAAGGGGATAAAATAGGGGATGAAAGTTTGTATGAAACTTTGTCAATTTTAATCCGATCGGGCTGAGACTTTGCATGCATATAGCTACTATGATGTAGGCATCCCCTGAGAAAGGATTTTGATAAATTTCGACCTATGTAGGGGTGAAATAGAGGATGAAAGTTCATATGGAACAAAGTAACTATTCCACGCGGACGAAGTCGCTGGCAAAAGCTAGTTATAAATATTTGTAGATATAAATGTACCTTTATAATGACCTTCCGAAGATACTTCGTAATCGGATGAATGCTATAGGATAATTATTAACATTTATATTAGTTTAAATAAAAATGATTAGATTCTTTTACGTCTGTATGCTATGCAAATGTAAACTAAAACCACTTTTCTCGTGAGTGGATGTATTGAATTTATTTTAATTCCGGTAATTTTATTTTATATAAGCATAAGTTTTAGAGGGCTTTGACTTTTGACGTATCTCAAGATATTGTTGTAGCTGAGTTAGTGGATTGAGACGGAAAGACCTGCCCGGGCAATTAGAATTAATTACCTAAAAACCTTTGGAAGCGGCGGTACCCTGATGGCTAGGGCGTCGGACTTGAAATCATGTGGTTGCCGGTTCGAAACACACCCATTGCACTACCGACGTGAACCCACTCGTAACACTAGCATTAACAGGAATACTAGTAATGTACCCACATTGCTAGTAAGCTTTAAAAAAAAACCTTCCAATAAGAATATAATATTCTCGGAATTTACTGTTCATAGCTTCTTTTAATTCAACTGTTTTTTTTTCAGAGACCACTTGTATTCCTGGGAAGTCAGAATTACTAATTTTATTTTTATAGCGATGATAATATGTATCTACAAAATTTTATGTATCGTACGGTACGATGTATGTTTCCTGTTACTGCGCAATTTATTTTGATTTAATCAGCATCGATACCTAATAAGTATGTAATACACATAGGTACGTATGTGAGTGTTTTAAGTGTCCGAAGGTGTTTATTGTTTATATAAAAAAATATATCGTAATGTCGGTGTTTTTAAATAAAATATCGAATGAATTTGTATATGCTCAAGTCCATAATTAAATAATATTAAAAATAAATAAATAAATAATTGGAAATCTATATGATCTTACCTTAAATTACTTCCTACAAAAAATCCAAGTTATTGCACAAGCAATAACTAAAACTATCTTCAACTAGCCGCCTTTAACATCACTAAAGTATTTTTTTGCAGTTCACAGTATAGCGTTGGCTGTATAAATGTAATGATTTTGCACCTTCGCGCGTCTGTCAACACTCAATATTTCCCGCCAAACGAGACGTCAAACTGTCAAACGCGCGGACATTACGCCTCTACTTGTGAAAGGCGCCAGTTCACTGATAACAAAATCTCACGTGGACCTCCAATGCTTGGCTATACCTTTATAACTATGAAGGGCCATTGAAACGACTCTATTGCCATAAGCCCGGGTCGAAAAGAGATAGCAATATGAGAGAGTGTCAACACCCATTGTAAGCCGCTTACTGCTATTAGGATTGCTCATTTGTGCGAAAGAGACGCACAGATTTATATTGTGTAGCTTTATGCATGCTCCGCCCATTCCTCATTTAACCCCCTCTCCCAGTGGTGGGGTGAACTTGGGCAGTTTTAAATTATCTATTATAATAAAATTATTTCACGAAATAAGGGGTTGGTTATGTTAATGATGTGTTTAACTTATATCGATATCTACATCTTTGACAATTACAGAAGCCATGAGTAACAATCGTGTTTGCTTGATCAATCCACGGTTGTGTGAAGAAGTATACGTACTTACTTACTTAGGTACTTAAATATTTTTATTTCTTATATTTAAATAATAAAAAAATAATAAAGGTAAATAGAAGATTAACTACATGATATGCCACGTTCGTATTTTTTTGGGAATGGGATTCAAACCGAAGGACATAGGAAAATTAAAAATAACATTGTAGCTTGATATTCTTTATACGGTGCGCCTGCGACGGATTATTAGAGAGGTATTAATTAATGTTACTTTTTATTAAGTAACCCATGCTATGCAGATTTTCATAAAAGCTATGGCACAACATCAAAGAAACAAGATTCTCCTTTATTAATTGAGGCCTTACCTACTTACTAATATAAATATTGTAAGTAGCTAAGCATAGTTCCTACGAAATGAAACAAATACCTAAGTAATTTCTTAAGGCTCTTTTTTAAAATTAAATGCCCTCCAAATTATAAAAAAAAACTGATTTCAGATAAAATTTACTTTCTTTTATTTGAAGAACGTATTGTAATTAAACCCTTTAATAAATAACCGATCTCCCTCCTGCAATCGACAAAAAGGCTTTCGCACACAGTTTCCCGTCTCTTTTCACCGCACACTCGTCATTTCTGGTCAAACTATAGGGGAAGACACAAGCAAAAGTATACCATAAGATTGAACTTTAGGGTTAATTATCGTTTGTATTATATCTTGTAAGCTTCTGTCAACATTTGCGGTCGGGTTTCGGTTTATCTCCCCCGCACAAAATTGTTAGTCACACAAACATTATCTTTGACCAATGGCATGTAACCACGGGCCATTTTCAGCCAATCGATGCTCTTAAAATTTTCGTTTTCGCGCGCTTCCCAATTTGAATTTTGTTTTGGGCATTTTTGAAATTGGAACGAAACCTTTTTGTTGCGCCGTGCGTTACTTTTTCTTTATTTTCTTTATGGGGCTTTACCAAGGTTAAGGCTTACATTATTCCTTTATTGAATCTGTTTTTTAAACCATGTTGTGACTACTAATCTCCTTATTATCTACTGTAATCTAGAGGATAGTTTATGGAGGTTAACTTGTGTATGACTCTTCTAAATGAAACCATTTTGACAAAGAGGCTATGTTGCAAAGTTAAAAATATCATTTATATATGTAAGTATTGCAATTTTATAACATATCGTTGTCTTTTTTGTTATGGTAATTATATTCTGTAATATTCTTTTAATGACATACTGTTAAATGCTCATCTTGTTTATATTGGTAAACCATTGAATTGATTTTGGTGATCACAGTCGATTTAATCGGAAGCGTCCGACACGCCAAGATTGTTTTCATCTAAGTGGGCGCTTACACGTCCTCTTTAATGCTCAATTTGGCGTGGTACCTACAACAAGGCAAGTGAAAGCTCACTTAGTGTGGAGAACGTTCTTGTTGGTTTTTTTTTTTTTAAATCGTTGTCTTGTTGGTTTTACTTTGTAACTTTTACTTTTAAAATATTTTTTAATGTTTTAGCTCCGTAAAAAAGATTGTGTAGTGATGGCACGGTATGGTCTTCCAAAAATTGTGGGTTAAAAGATGAAATAGATAGTTCCATAAATTATCCGCCGTTAGCGTACCTTAGTAAACTGGATATACTCTTTAACAATTTCTAAAGTTGATTTCCAATTACACGAATAACTATTTAATGACAACATATTAATTTATATTAATTAATTATAATTATTTATTTGTGTAATTACTTTTATGATATACCTACATTGACAATTATTAAAATAGTATCTAAAGCTTGATGTGATTATGTAGTCGGTGTACTTACTGAAAATAAATAAATAAACAAATCTGGGACAAATGGACAATGGGATCCTAGCCGTTGTCCGCGGTTTCAGTCGTCCCAAAAGGATTAAATTGTTGACTACATACCTATTACTTTTTTGAGACATAGCATGATCTTCTCCTTGCTTAATTTTTTCCAAATCTGTTCATAGTGTTAAGTGTGGAAAGAGATTTAGACTTAAGTACTTTCGGATTTAGGTATAATATTATTAGGTAGTATGAATTTGAAGGAGAAATGTTCTCAAAATTAAGCTAAATCAGCACCCACAGGAGCTACCAAAAATGTTAGTCTTGGGACGTTGAACGATTTATTAGTACTTGCCTAGACAAATCACCAATTGGCGGGGAACACCGCATAAAGGACCTCGCCAAAATAGAGCGACTATGATGATGTTAGATCGATAGAATACATAAATTTTGCTTAATGCACCGTTGACAAAGCAGATATACAGACAGCTAACGAGATCTACATTATTAGGTAGGTAAGTACAAACATAGAAAATATATAGTGCTATGTGAAAATGCAGATTTGTTAATTTTATCTACATGTCAAACTTTTGTAGCGGAGAATTAATTATAACACAATCTGTGAGAGAAATCTCTTTCTCATTTTGAGGTTTAAGGACAATAGCTTCGTGTAAAATACTGATTCTATTCACTCGTTAGACTGAAAGTCCACCTCAACATACATAGTTAGGAAAAAGGCTAAGAGGATGATGAGCCAATCTCGCGTCATTGTTGTATTTAGAAATGCGCGTCAAGTATTTGAATTTGAACCTTATATCAGTTCAATTAAGTATTATCCGTTTTTTGAGAAGTCACAGGATGCGTACTTGTGATTTGCAGCTAGTGGAAAATCTCTCAGGCATGCAGGTTTCCTCACGGTGAAGGAAAACATCGTGAGGAAATCCGCCTAAGGGATTTTCTCGACGGTGTGTGGAGTTTGCCAAACCGCACTAGGCCAGCTTTCTGGATTCTAGCCTAATGTAGCCTAAGGTTGCCTCCATTCTGAAAGGAGACCAGTGCACAGCGGTTATGTTTATTGGGTTGATGACACTATTAAATATGTTTGCTGAACCTCTTCCATATACTGCCAGACGAGATTCAACGCAGCGTGTACGCAATTGCCCACCAATGCCGAGTCGGGTCGACGCGTCGCGGTTGCGAGTGCGATCCGTACGTGACCGCCTTGCAATCATCGCTATGTGGAACACTGAATTAGAGGTCAGGTGAAGATTTTTAAATGTGATAACGACGTTTTGTAGTATTAATATTTCCCTATTGCGTTGACAAAAGCGATGGAACTTAATTTTTAAACGACTTCATAAAAGTAGGAGGTTCTACGTTTGTCTGTATGTATTTTCTATGTACGTTCACCGAAAGTTTCGCCAGTTGCGGACCGATTTCAAAAATTCTTTTTTTTATATAAAAGAGTAAACTCCCAAGGTGGCCCCATACAAATTTGGTGAATATCTGATGACAACAGTTAGAATAAAATGACAATAACATGTACCGACGGAAGAAATGATGATATCGTCTAGGTACGCAAAACTCTACTCGCCACTCAAAATGTTGAAATAAAATAACTATTAACAAAAAGTAAAACCGCCTTCAAAAACATAAAAATAATGTTAGGTGCACAACAGTTTCGGAAGTCGGTGGCGACAAAAGTTCGAACCAAATTGAAGGCACCGACTTCCGAAACTGTTGTGCACCAATATTATTGTTATGTATTTGAAGGCGGTTTTACTTTTTGTTATATCGTTTTGCTCGGTGGTAGGACCTCTTGGGGTCTGACTGGCTGGTGACTCTTACGTCGGAGTCTGACGTAAAGCACCTTGGTGTATGTTTCGACTTTTGCGCGTAAAAGCCAGTTTCCCTCGGTTGCAGCGGCTCTGGCGGTCTGCAGTCCGTAGGGGCTCTTAAGGCTCGGCGACGCATCAGCAACTCCTCTGGTGTTACAGGTGTCCATGGGCGACGATGACTATTTACCACCGGGTGGCTCGTCAGCTCGTTTGCCGACTTAATTCATAATTATCTAATATTAGTCTAGCCATATTAGTTTATCTTTAATATCTATAATTTACAGATATCGGCCTGTTACAATTTTATTAAAAGATGTAGATGATAGTGTTGAAGATGTTAGAAACTTTTGAATGATTATTATAGTATTTTTTCATTTTTGACTACTTGACCGCCTCATTAGAGTAGCAGTAAGTATTATTGAGCGTGAAGTCGATTCCCACGACCAGCGTGTGGCCAAAGTCTTATTGGGTTTTTAGTATAGAGCTTGGATTTCATATACCTGCCCACCATCGAACCTAAAAACCTACCGGTAAACTGTGGGTGAAAGATTTTTAGGTTCCATCTTTACATCTCTGCCTAATCCTCTCGCGAAACCGGCATGATGTGTGCGTGTGCGTGATTTGCTTTGTTTATGAAAACAATGTTTTGAATTATAAGATGAAGAAGAAGAATAATGAAGAAAGAAGAAAGAATGATGAAGATATATTTTCTGATTATGGGCCGATTTTCCATCACCAGATAAATTTTAAGGAATAAAATTGACGTTTGACATATTTTGTATAAAAAATCTATCAAAAATTCCAATTTATTCCTTCGAGAAAGTTATCTGGCGATGGAAAAATCGGCCCTAACATTGACAAAAGCGATACCTACTTAACTATTAACTGGCGCTCTTCTAATGGTAATTAGTAGGTACTTAATATTAAAAGTTATTGATCTATAACGATAAACGTAGCTGAATTCAATGCTTCAGTTTGAGGATGTAGCAACACATAATTTGGATTTTAATTAACTTACGAGTGGGAAAGATATGGTTAACGTAGAACACCGTAACAAAAAGCTAGTATTACGTAGTTAAATAATAATTCCAAGTGCCCATAAAATATATTTAGATAGCTAGAACGCTACAATGCAAGTATGTACTAAAACAATGGCTGCTTAATGCATCTAAATATTCCGTGGCCGCTATAGCAGGCATCGAGCGCACTTCCTGTACACGGCGCCGACGCATGCAATTATTATGCAAATGCCAACGTATGGCTAAACACCCGAGCCCGCCCGTTAATTACATGTCGTGAAACGCATAAAATGAAATAAAAGAAACTGAACAGAATGTCCCATGTTACAAAAAGACTAAGAATAAAATAGGTTTTAAAATGAACCCGTCATTTTTGTGATGAATGTAATGGATAGGAATCTATACTAAATATTTAACTTAGACATAAAATACTGTTTTCTGACACTTACGTCAATATTAGAAATTGAATTATGAGACTACTTTTTTCCGGATTTTATCGCGTTGTATCGAGAGAGGTAGGACATAGTGGAATCGAATAATTCCACTCACAATTGGAGCTGCCCGACTGGGGAAGTACCTCCACCTTGCAGAAAATCGTAGCCAAATAACATAGCTCCGTGTTCCTAACGATGAGCAAGGTCGCTAGAGCTCCGCGAGGAAGCGTTGTGTTGGCAGATAGGATACGCATCACGCTATTGCCTCCTATGCTGCCGGCCCAACTAAATCTCTATAATTTACAGGGTTGGCAACGCGCGAGTGTTACCCCTGGTGTCGAAAACCTTCATAGACTACGGTAACCGCTTATCATCAGGCGGACCGTATGCTCGTTTGCCACCTTAGTGATAAAAAAAAATACACGATAAATCCGTAAAGTAGTTTTATTAGACATAAAACATATTTTCTTAGCTTACGATTAACTTTAACAATTTTGTATCATAAAATAACATACCATCACGCCTGTACTCCCCGAAGGGCTACGAAGAGGTGTACTGCTGTACACCCACAGTTCGCGGGTTATTTTAGGTCCTATGTAATAGGTAGGAGCCTATTGCCGTCAACCTTGCACAAATCGAAACTAATACAAAAAAAAATGGAAATATCCAATAACACTGCTCGACCTGGGAATCAATCCCAGGACCTCTAGCGTAGCAGTCGCGCATAGGACTGCAAGACATACGAGCCAGTTGCAATTTCCTTTGATAAAATTTGTATCTTTATAATGCTCAATACTTTTTATTATATATCATAGTTACTAGGTAATGTTCATAATACCCAAGTTATAGACAACTATATCTTTATCTACTTAATTATAAATACATAATCGTATATGTGCATCAGAATACCTGTTATCTGAATATGTAAATTTACATCCACGCATTCTAGTCCTGCATTGTCATGTAACTCCGTGCAACTCCCATGGAGCACACATACGTGCTATTTATGTATGTAGAGATACTCGTATCAGATAGGTGTAGGTTTGTAGTTATGTAAATCTATGTATGACGTAGGTTCTATAATGATCTTTCCTCGTGTGGGGACGGGTTAGAATACTGTTCCTCACTGCCTTTCGGATAGGCATCCCGTAACAGGCGTGAAAATATCTGATTTGCTCAGTGGTAGGACTTCTTGAGGTCTGACTGGCCGGCGACCACCGTTACGTGGGAGTGTATTGTAAAGCACCTTTGTGTGTTTAGACTTTTGCACGTAAGAGCCAGTTCCCCTCGGTTGCTGCGGCTCTAGCAATCTGCAGTCCGTAGGGGCTCTTAAGGTTCGGCAACGCAGCTTCGGCAACTCCTCCGGTGTTGCAGGTGTCCGGGGCGACGATGACTACTAACCAACAGGTGACTCGTCAGCTCGTTTGCCGACATAATCTATAAAAAAAAAGATTCTTTCTGAAGGTCTACGGCTACGGTTACGGACTTTGATTCGGAAGTTGAACTCGATTGACCCATTAGTTCCTGGTGTGGAAATTCCTCGTGGATCGTCTGCCAGCTGGGGAGGTCTAGTGGTATGGATTAGTTTTGATTTCTAGGCAGAGGTATGCATTAGCACACCTAGTATGTTTAGATCCTATGTAATAGAAGGCGAGTCTGTTTCCCACTAACCGGGTACAACTCCAAACTCTGAGCTGCTACTGAGAACTTCATAGAAAAATCCAATAACACTTTGCTCAATCTGGGAATGGAATCTAGGACCTCTAGCGTAGCAGTCACGCTTAAGACCACTAGACTAATGAGGCAGTTGACTCAATTATAGTAATTAATTAGACACTTATTTAAAGTTGTATGTTTTTACTTTAATGGCCAGACTCAATATCAAATCAGTCAGTAAATTTGCTTACTAGAGATATGATTTTGACATAAAGTCCATACAAGTAATGTCAAAATCCTATCTCTAGTAAGCAAACCTATCGATAGATTTGCTTTTGGGACTGGTCGTTATCATAGATAATAGCTACTAAGTACGAGTATACTATAAGGGTCTCTACTGACGTTAGTTTTTGAAGATTCAAAAGCACTTGTATTTAAATTCTTGTCTGAATTATTTTATTGTTAGCCTGTACTCACTGCAGGGTAAAAGCCTGCCTCCCTTTTAGTCTAGATAGTCTAATAGAAATATAACATACCATCACGCCTGTATTCCCCGAAGGGTTAGGCAGAGGTGTACTTAATGTACACCCACAGTTCGCCGGTATGTTTAGGTCCCATGTTATAGGGGGCGAGCCTATAGTCATTAACCGGGCACAAATCTAGACTCCGAGCTGCTAATGAGAATTTCATAGAAAAACCCAATAACACTTTGTTCGATCTGGGGATCGAACCCAGGACCTCTAGTGTAGCAGTCTCACTTGGGACCACTAGACTAATGAGGCAGTAAAACATTGTATTTTGTGTATAATATAGGAAGTCTAGATATTTTACAACTTTCAGTATAATAATTACAACCAACATATTTTTAAGACAAACTGGTGCTATCTATCGGTTTTCTCAAAGCGATTTTGAACAACATAGTTCCCAACATAGTCCTACCTCAACACAGTACTGCCATCTTTAGTCAAATTGTGTAAATATATCGGTTCAGCAACCCCTCAATAGATGGCAGTTTAAGTGCGGTCCGCAATGAAATAAATGATCCCTTAGTAAAAAGATGTCGCTGCTTAATTTGCAAACACCGTCCTGCTCGTCACCCTTTTTGCAGTTAATCACCCTTCAATAGATGGCGCTGTCCCCTGATTTCCACGGTAATATTAATTTGGTTCTTGCCGTGTATTATGTTATTTTTTATATATATTTGCTTGCGTCTATAATATCACTGCGAACGCGCAGTCGGTCTATTGTTATCGGCACTGGTTGAGTTAGAATTCACAGTTTTTTAAAGGGTGAGCTCCTTTATTTCACCCGGGCTTGAGGTCTGTTTCCTTAGATGAATACTACCCTTGTGTATTAGCGATCCGCATTCCCCAAGAAGGTGAAGTGATCATCACTTCGTGTAAATTAGGATTTTCTACGAAATTCTCAGTAGCAGCCTTTGTGGATAATAGCAATAGGCTTGCTCCCTATTAAATAGGATCTGAAAACATACCGGCAAACTAGGTAGGTGTATAGCAGTACCTACATCTCTGCCTAACGCTTTAGGGATACAGGCACGGTATGTTATGAGAATGTGACATCGTTTGTCTTTAATGAATCGTTTTAATTAGTTAGCGTCCTGCTGGGATAGAACTTTATTAACGTAGCTAAGACTACCGTATTATGTACTTAATTGTACTTACTTTAAGTAAGATTAGTGCAGCATATTAGCACATTCAGCATATTGAAAATGAAAAAAAAAAGTAAAATATTTATTGTCTGAAAACTATGGTACATCATTGGTTGAGGCTCTGGATCCCACACTAGAATTCCCTGTGTTATGGGATCGAGGCTCTGTGTACCGTTTACAAAATTAGCTTATTGTATAGATAATAATTATAATGACATAATTCGCTACTAGTGTTGGATGTGAGTGTGTGTCAGCGTGATTGGTGGATGTGTGTGTGTTAGCGTGAGTGGTGGAAATAATGCGTGTGTGTATAAGTGTGAATGTTGTATGTGTTGTAGGTGTCATCGTGAGTGTTGGATGGTGCGTTCATGTGTCTAGTGTATGAAAGATACTGGTGAGTACCTACATTTGTTCTGAGATTTATAGTTAAGTTAGTATTATGTATGTATGTATATTGATTATATGTATGTATATTGATAATAAGATTATGACGCGTACAGAGGATAAAAGTCATACAGGTTAACGATATCTATGTTTCGACAAAGATTGCATCAAAATGCATTGGCAGCTCAGAATAATGACTACTCTTCTTCCTCCATTGAAATTGCCAGTGACGTCCGTGTATTGTCAACGACACCATTGGACCCACTGAATCACACCACTGGGGTGTCGTTCACAATTGACAACATTTCCTTTTTTTTTAACACCCATAAGTACTCGTATATTATATATTTTTTTAAATCTAGATCGGAAAATAGGATACCTTCCCTTATTTTTTTTTTTCTCGATATTCAATTATTTTCATATTTATTTTCAACTTTGAAGTTCTTTCTATTCTAAACAGACGTAAGTGCCAAGTGACGTTATTTGTACGGTTGAACGGATTAAACAGCGACAAGATGTCATTTTCGACCCTTAAAAAAATTTTCTTATGTCAGTTTGGCATTTATCCTATTTATTCATAACCTAACATTACTTATTTCTTTGTTGATTTACTAGTATTTCGAGTTTCCACCTGTATAAGTGACATCATCACTCGTTTTTTGATTTTTCTCCAAAATGTAGAAACATAAAATTTAAATGAAAATGTTTTGGATCTCAGGATAGGAAAACAAAGAATCGATATTTTCGTTTCGGTGGCTTCATCATTTTGAAATGTTGTCATTGGTAACCACACCACAGCCGACTATACCGTGTAATAAAACAATTCGAATTGTTAGCTGAAATTGGCCGAGTTCGCAATCGTCATACATATTAATTGTAACATTAAAATAACGGTAAAATTGGGGCGCTAAAAATAAATGATTCTCACAGTGGTCGTTAAATGAAATAAATTTGAGAACCTCGGCTTTAAAAGGTTCCTAAATAAAATACATCAAGTAACATCCACTGTGTATTTCATACACTGCATTCTAAAAATAAACGCACTATATTCGCGAAATCGAATTAATCGTAATTGCCTGTCGCTTTTAGCGTAGGTACCTGCATTTACTTGTATACCTAGATTTACTTATGTACTTTGTAGCTCCGTGCCTTGCTAACTGAGTTTCCTGTGTATCGATAATAACAGGTTTATGGAATCTTTTATGTAGGGGTAGGGTTTTTATCATATTTTACAAAATCAGTATTTTATATAGAGACTGCCTCATTAGTCTAGTGGTCCCAAGTGCGACTGCTACACTGGTCCTGGGTTCGATCCCCAGGTCGAGCAAAGTGTTATTGAGTTTTTCTATGAAATTTTCATTAGCAGCTCGGAGTCTGGATTTGTGCCCGGTTAATGGCTGTAGACTCGCCCCCTATAACATGGGACCTAAACATATCGGCGAACTGTGGGTGTACATTAAGTACACCTCTGCCTGACCCTTCGGGGAATACAGGCGTGATGGTATGTTATGTTATGTTAGTATTTTATATACCTAACTACCTCAGTAGAGGTCCTAAACGCGACTGTTAAGCTAGAGATCCGGGTTTGATTCTCAGGTTGTAAAGAAAGTGTTATTGGGTTTTTCTATGAAATTCTAAGTAGCAGCTCGGATTTTTTATTTATGCCCGGTTAAAATTTTCAGAACAAACTGGGATTTAAAATTGATTCCTTTGCCTAAGAGGACCTAAAAATCTCAATCTTAAAGAGATTTTTTTCGCAGATCTTGTCCTGACCTTCAGTTTACTTACCCCTAAAATCGTCTGAAGTTAACCTTTTTTGTTTTTTAAAGACAGATTTCACATTCTTTTTTTCTTTGATTTTTCTCCGAAAAAGGATTCCGTTCACGATCAACAAAGTTTTAACGGTGGATAAGCGTTTGGACAGAATTTTAAGTTATTGTATTTAATTATGACATTTACTTTTATAACGACTGATGAATATTAATTAAATAATCCGATAACTTCAAGCTCGTTTTAATATGGTTCAAACATTACTATTTAACTGAGATTTTGTGTGATTAACGATAAATAAATTAATAATTTATTTATCTAATATATTATTAATGCTAGTTTCTAAATGTAGTGGTCGAAAGAATGACTGCTACGCTTCAGGTCCTGGATTCGATTCCCAGGTCGAGCAAAGTGTTATTGGGTTTTTGTGTAAAATACTCAGTAGTAGTTCGGAGTTTGGATTTGTGCCCGGTTAATGGCGATAGGCACACGCCCTATTTAATTGGATCAAAACATACCGGAGAACTGTAGGTACACATTAGAAACTCTGACTTAGCTGTGTATACAGGTGTGATTGTATCTTTATAATAAATGCCATATAGTAAGTTGTATTACTATTTAAGCAAAAAACAACTTAACTTTAAAAAAAGGCTTACTAACAATGTGGGTCGCCCAACTTGCACATTACTAGTATTCTTGTTAACCCCTCGTGCTAAGCTACATGCTTGTGTTACGAGTGGGTTCACGTCGCTAGTGCAATAGGTGGGTTTCGAACCGGCCACCACATGATCGCAAGTCCGACGCCCTACGTCGATTATTATTTATTACCCATTTATATTAAGGCTGTAGGTACTATTATTTTAGGCACATAACAGTAGGTGGTCGACCCACCACGTATTTGTCACCGGGGGAAGTAAGAAATGAGCCTACTTACACCACGCAATCGCAATGAATCTTAATTTTTTTATTCAAAACTCAGATAAACAAAATGACTGTCGAAGGCTGTTATAGTTGGACACAACGGTTTTGATCGTGTGTTATTTTATTTTATTGAGTTGACAAACAAGCACCTGATGGTAAGCGGCAACCACAGCCTATAGACGCCAGCGACAGCGGTAGTATCACTTGCGCATTGTCATTTTGTTAACCCTCATTTGCCCAGTAATTTCATTGGTTACATTACACTTCAAACTTAGATTTATATTTATGAATTATTAACTTTTAAATATACTCACGTAGGTATATGAGTTGATATAAAATACAATATAATAGTTTATTTATTTTAATATTAAAATAGCTAGCTCCCTAAGTATTACATGGACTCTTAAGGGTCCGGCGGAGCTTGAATTGCCCACAAAATCGTAATACCGAAATAAATCGTAACCCAGCCACCCAACCCATTCTATCAAATCATATTATTCGGATTTGAATGCCCTTAATCTAGGTTTCTACTGTACTATTTTGTCTTCACTGGAAATAAAAGCCCGAAAAATCGTTTCAAGCTTGGTAAAGTTATCAAAAATTGCATTGGCTCACATTTATTTCCAGTGAAATATTTTGGATAAAATGCTCACGTAGGACACTAGATTAACAGTATCGGAATCTGAATAATAACAGAACGTACGTTTTGGCCCGTCAGACTCTTAATCATACCGGTGAACTGCGTACCTATACGCCGTGAAATTTAAATGGTTGTTATCCCGCAGCAAAACGAACGTAGTAATTAATACGAACAACTCTTACCATGGGACCGACCCTGAAATATAAAAAAAATAGCTGTACGATACTAAAGTACGATAAAAATACACGATAAAATAGTACGATAGTACGATAAAATACCTACACGATAAAAATGTATGGATCAACTGATTTTTTTTTCAAATTACAGGGTCGGTCCCATAGTAAAAGTTGTTCCTATTCCTACGTTCGTTTTGCTGCGGGATAACGACCATTTAATTTTCACGTTGTATACAGTGAATTGAGGCAGTAAGGTGATAAATAAATAGATATATTATATAGGTACTATAACTTTTGAGTTTATGTAAACACTCTCTCAGACTAGAATAACCTCTTTGTCAAATATTTAAAAATGATTATGATTAATTCATAATAATACGGGCCATCTATAATCTTATATGTATATCTATATATATAAAAATTAATTGCTGTTCGTTTGTCTCGCTAAAACTCGAGAACGGCTGGACCGATTTGGCTAAGTCCAGAGAAGGTTTAAAAGGTGAATAAATATGAAAATGCTCGGAATTATAATTATAATATTATTTATCGATTGAGGCAGTACGCCAACTAGTTATGTATAATAATGCCGTCTCTACAGTGCCTAGGTACCTACATCAGTAGGTATATTTCAACGACAAATTCTCGAGTATACAACGTGATGGTATGTTAAATAAATACATCTTTCTTGCTATCTTATGTTTTTATTTTTCCTAGTATCAAGAATGTATGTAAGTGTAACATATTCGAAGTTAATATGATCACGTATCGCATCCGGCACTCAGTCTCAATTTGCTCGGCGCGTGGTAAGCGTTTGACTAAATAATTCATCCCACGTTGCATAATGTAACCTCGGAGTGATTTGGATGACACTAACTTTTGCTTGTCATTTACATACATTTGGTAAAAAGAATTACTGAAGTTATTTCATATTAAGTCGCAAATGAAAGGCATACATCTTTTGCAAATGCTGTATTTAATAAAAAGCCACTTTACATTTTTAGAAATAATGTGTGTAGAAAGTGCCAGAAAACTGCCTCGAGCCCAGTGTCCTGAGCGCGACTGCTGCTCTAGGGGTCCTAGGTTCTATTCCCAGATCGAGCAAAGTGTTATTTGGGTTTTTCTATGAAATTCTCAATAGCAGCTCGGAGTTTGGAATTTATGCCTGGTTAATGGCAATAGGCTCGTTAAATTGGCAGAAAAAATAAATAATTTTCGTTTTAAGATGCGCATATTACTATTAACAAATCTAGACATACCATCACGCCGGTATATCCCGAAGGGTTAGGCAAAGGTATACTAATGTACACTCTAATAGGGGACAACTTATTACCATTAACCACAGCAATGATAACAAATATGCAAGCAACAGTTAAGACAGAAATTATTTCATTTTCCAAAAACAATGTAACTTCATAGATAAAACTATAGTTTCCAATTAAAAAGGACAAATTTTATGTGAAAATCGATTACAAATATGTATTAACATCGTTTGACATCAAAAGCGGACCCCACGCAGTTGTTGAGCGCTGCCCGGCGATGCGTATATGTATCAATTAGTTTGAGTGTAATTAAATCATCTTCGGTATTACTAGGGTTGGCGCAATTTCGAAGGGGCTATGATTTGTATAGGAATCATTAAAATAAGTAAAGAAGAACTACCATGATATAATCCTATTAGTAAAACGGTCCTGGATAGACAATGCCAACATGGGGAGACAGACCATTATAACAGCTCTCCGCCTTCGCTCTGGACATTTACCGTTAAATAAGTTCGCATTTTTAATGAGCAAAGCAGAATCACCAAATTGTTCGGAGTGTAATATTATTGAAGATGCATACCATCTAATGATGGAGTGTATCAGAAACGAACCAGAGAGAAGAGAAATGATCTTTATTAACCATAGGTTTTACGAAACTGGAGAATGTAATAGCATCCTCGCAGCTCCCATTTCGCAGGCTGCCAGGATGCTGTATAGGCTCGTAAATAAAGGAATTAGTCGTAGAGGTTATTTAAGTTAGCATAAGTTATATTTTTTTTTTTTGGTTGTGGTCCGATGAGGGTGGCATAATCTGATAAGATTAAAACCCTCCATAAATAAATAAAGAATAAAAAAAAAAAGTACATAAGTTAGTTTTATTATGTAACTTCATATTATAATTATGTATTCTGTGCTGTGCCCTAACAGGGTTTCATGTTGAATCAAAACTAGTTTATAACACCGAAATGTACACATGGAAGCAATAAATACTTTGACTTTGACTTTGAAGTTTTAGCCGGGAAAATGTAAAGTGCACTTTGTCAGTTGTATATTATTTTCCAAAATTTGTGTTTCTCCGAAGTTAAATATGTAATTATAGTGGATAGATAACCATTAAGTGTTCGAAACGTGTGTGAGTGTAGGCAAATGATATAAAATTAAAAATCGTAACTTTTGCGTTCACTAATAAAACTCCATCGAAGCCTTAGTGAAGTTTCCACTGTTTTTTTTGACACTGGCAAACACAAAAAGTGTGGCGCCATATAATATAATCCCATGACGGGAACTAATAAAAATTATGTACATACTTGTTTACTCCTTAAACTTGACACTAACATATACATAAAAAGTACTGACATATATCCCATGCCGGATAAAAAAAAGAAAAGTAAATATTTGAAAAAAGAAAGAATATTAAAAAGGTTTTCTCTTTTCGGACGCGCAGGATACTCACCTAATTGCTATTGCTCAATAAAATATATTTATTTAATATTTCAAGGCTGGTCTCAAAGTTTTTAATAATCATGCATGCTATTAAACCCTGATAGGTTTACAGTTTACATCATCGTGTATACATCCAAGAGGGATCAGTTACCTGCTACGATTGCGTAGGCGCGTAGCAATGACACGCTACGGCTACGCCGTAGTAACAGTACCTATTTCAAGATTCCATTTGATAAAGAGAAACTGCCTCTTATGATTATGTGAAATATCCCGTTTTTAGCGATGTAACTTTTTTATGATTAAAATATGTATGCGTAACATTGATCCAAAAAGATTGTAATTTTATTTTTTTTACGCTAATCTCTGGAACTTAAATCTATTAATTATTTTTTAGTGAAGGAAAAATTCAATCGCGGGCAGGATTCGAACCTGCCTCTTCTGGTTAGATGCACCGGATGCATGGAAAATGAAAAAAAAAACACAAAAAGATAGTTAAAAATATTTTTAAATTTGATTCTTCAATTCTTGAGAAACGGTCTTTAGTATCACGCCATGATCCTTCAGATTAACTATTGAATATTATAATAGTTATTAAACATTTTAAAAAAGATATAATTTTTACCGAATGACAATTTCGATTTCAGGCAGGGTTCAAACCTTAACAACGGTTAAAGCGTACAGTATACTTAACCGGAGGGACGCAGATTTGAACCCTGCCTGTAATCGAATTATTCTTCCCCTAAAATGTATATACCAACTTACTTATATTTATAACTTTACACTAGTTTCTGCCCGCGACTTTATTTACGTGGACTTCAGAATTGGGTCCGATCTATTTCTGTGCCAAATTTTATCCAGATCCGTTCAGCCGTTCTGGCGCGTCAGTGTAACAAATATCCATACATCCTCACCAACTTTTAAATTTATAATATTAAGTAGGATTACTATTATTCTTTACTCGTTAGAAATGGAAGAGGCAACCCTATCCTATCTTACAGACTGTCTTTCAATCTTGCTTATACTGAAATCAAGACCGTTTACATATCAGAACAATACACGAGGTCTTCAGACTTGGGTATTATTTCCCTCAATTATATTTGTGGGCAGACAGAACACTAAAATCGATGTACTTAAATAAAACCGTCACAAGACGAGGTTCTATCGATAACACAAAGAAAATTAAAATAAGTAGGTAAATATTTTTATAGATCTCGATTTATGAAATTTTGTTAAAATTTACCTAACTTTTTCAAAGTCAAAGTCAAATCTTTTATTTCAAATAAACCAATAATGGTACAGGTACTTTTGAATTGTCAAAACTAGGTGCACGGTTCCAAATAGTGAGTCTTATGGAGAAGAACCGGTAAGAAACTCCATAGATACTTTTTTAAATACAAATCATGACATTGTAGTTGTTTACAATTTTGTTAAGTATTTATAATGTGAGACTCATGTAGCATGATGTGCAGGATAATATATAATAATATATTAAATTATATAATAAGGTGCTTTATTTGTATAATGCTTTAAGTACTGCTTGGAAACATAATCGAGCAGTGTTATGAATGTTTTCTCTTCAGTAGCAATTCGGGGATTGGATTTGTGTCTGGATAGTGGCAATAGGTGGATGTACCCTTAAAATAAGCGGCGTATATGTATTATATCGGTACAATTTTGCCTATACCTCCGGGGATTGAGGCGTGATAGTATGTTTAACACCATGGAGAAACTTGCTGTCCAGGGTAGGGTGGATGGCTCAAAATCCAGAGGACGCTCCCCTTTGCGGTGGACTGACCAGGTGAAAGCTCTAACGTAGTCACCCCTAAATCTGTGCGTCCGGAATGCCTTGGCTAGAGAGAGATGGCGGGAGACAATAAGAAAGGCCGCTAAACGACCCCCAAGACCACGACTACTCTGCAAAGAGTATACGACTGAGAAGAAGAAGAAGAAGTAACTATGTTTAATACTTTACTGAGCGCTGCAGACTCAAAAAAGTTATACATCTTCGTGGTCAATGACATGCATGACGTAATGAAGCCATTTTAAATGGTAAATGATGAAAATAAATAAACATACATACATTCCTAAGATAATGCTTTTTGTCATCTCAAACCAGAGAGCGTAGTGAAGTCACTTATAAAAATTAATGTCATGAGGTTTTTTTATGGTAAACAATCTCCCGGAGAATTTATCATAAAGCGAAATATGGTATGTATATTTTTTAATGGTTAAGTCGGTAAACGAGCAGTCGAAACACCTAATGATAAGTAGTTATCGTCTCCCATGGACACCCGTAAATACCAAGAGGGTGGTTGATGCGTTAAGAGCTCCTACGGTCTGCTAGCATCGCAGCAACCGAGGAGGAACTGACTCTTACGCGCAAAATTCGGCACACCAAGGTGTTTTACGACAGACTCCTACGTAAGAAGGGTGGTTGCCAGCCAGACTCAGAGTCAGACTCCAAGAAGAACACAGAGCAAGTAAAATATACCGATCCCCAGGTCAAGCAAAGTGTTATTGGGCTTTTCTATGAAATTCTCAGTAGCAGCTCGGAGTCTGGATTTATTGCTAGTGGCAATAGCCTCGCCCGCTATTACACGGAACCTAAAACATACCGGTGAACTTTGGGTGTAAATTAGTTCTTCTCTGCTTAATCCTTCGGGCAATACAGGCGTGATAGTATGTTATTATGATCAATTATTTATTCAAGTTATTGCAGTCTTTATTTTCATACAGTACTTTAAACTATAGAACGTTTGAACTTTAAACTATAGAACGCTCTCCGTAGCGTTGGCGTGTAATTCAGTCTATAGAAATTCGTCTATGACGTCAGATTATATTGTAACCATCAACCCACGATACCTGAAAATTAAATTGTAGCCTGCATTCACCGAAATAAGTTCAAAATAAGTGACGACACGATTGGCGTAGGGTGAGCGATCGGCTTCTGCGCCACGTGTTGTGGGTTCGATCCCCACACGGAGTAAATATTTGTATGATCTACAGGTAGTTGTTCCGGGTCTGGGCGTTTGTGTATGTGAGAATTTGTGTTTGTAAACGCACCCAAAACAACAAAAAAAAATTACGTAAAAGCCTAATTTTACAAATTATAATTCAGCTCATTTTAATTCTGTTAGCGGTCTAGTGCTGCAAGGGCCACTGCCGGGTGTGATGTCCCTTCGATTCCTAGGTCAAGCAAAGTATTATTGAGCTGTTTTTGATATTTTTTCAGTAGCAGTTTGGACTTTAGATTCGTGCTTAGTTAATGGAATGAATGGAGCTCACCCTCTATTACATGGGACCTAAACATATCGGCGTACTGGCGGTGTACAATGTGTAGGTACATAAGTACACCTCTGCCTAACCTTTCGGAGACTAACAGGCGTAATGGTATGCTAAATAAAATTCTTTCAACAAAAATTCGTTCTCGCCCCCGTTACAAAGGACATAAAAAACTAGCTAACTGTGGGTAGAAGGGTAGAAGTGCGTAACCTTTCAAGGAATACTAGAGTGATCATATGACATCACCCCTGTATTCTCCTTATCTTTAAAATTAATATAAAGCGACTTTTTTTATTGATTATGTCGGCAAACGAGCAGATGACAGATGAGCAGACGATTTTTACGTGGGAGATCCATGATTCGGCACGAATGGGCCGGCTCGACCGGAGTGATACCACGGCCTCACAGAACACCGGCGTTAAACAACGCTTACGTTGTGTTTCGTCGAGTGAGTGAGGTTACCGGAGGCCCAATCGCCTTTTGAAAGGTCGGCAATGCACTTGTGACTCCTATGGTGTTGCGGGTGTTTATGGGCGGCGGTAATCGCTTACCATCAGGCGATCCGTCTTCTCTGATCTGCTCATAAAAATGTACCACCTAATGTTACCTCAGTAGTCATCGCCGCCTATGGACACCTACAACACCAGATGCTGAAGCGTTGCTGGTAGTAACCGATGGGGGAAATAGCTCTCATGTACAAAAGTGGAAACACACACCAGACTCCGACGTAGGGGCGGTCACCAGCCAGTCAGACCCCAAGAGGTCCTACCACCGAGCAAGTCAGATATTTTCTCGCTTCTTACGAAATGCCTATCTGAATGGCAGTGAGGAATTGTATTGTAACCCATCCCCACACGGGAAATGGGGACTGGTAATTAGTTTTGCTTGTAGGTACTTATGATAACAAACAACTTTCCCAAAGAAGATATGTTTTACAAAATCCAAAAGCAATATCGGCACGCGGCTCGACCGAGCTGCGTCAATACCGTAGCAAGGTAGGAATACCATATTAAAATTGAAATACATAAAGGAGTCTTGTCTTTGGAAAAGTTATTAGTTACTAGGTGTCCCCCGGCGTGCATTGCAATGCCTCTTTTATATTTTTTTCGTCATAAACCTTCCCAGACACGCACACAACAACTCACCAAAGTTTTATCGCAATATGATGAAGGTTTTAGCAATGCATAGATGACAAACATACAAACATTCATATTTAGTTATATGTAGATAATGAGCCTACCATCATGTGTTTAAATATTTTAAACTAATACTAATCGCCCTATATAAATAGTGTCATAATTTTTATATCAACTTACTATAAATATTATAGAATATCCTGTTGTAATGACAAGAGTGAAATCTATATGAAGTATAAAGACGAGGGCGTCCGCGACGCTACAGGGCGAAACGTAAATGAATTATCTTTAAACACAGTGGACGTGATTCCGCTACCACCACCGGCAGCGGCTCTCAAAGTTTTAAAAATAAATTGACAAAAAACAATGTAGTTTATTTTTGATAAATGTAATTTTCTTTTCTATTTTAAGTACTACAGTTTTACAAAGGACAAACGGTAGTCTATATCTTTAGGATGCAATATGGTTTCTAAATTTTTATCAGAATCTGCTCTGCGCTTTAGGTGTGAAAAAACGTAATAAACAAACAAACAGAGTTACTTTCGCATTAATAGGTACCTAATATTAGTTTGAATAGTGAGGTGGAGACCTTTGCATTATTTTTGAGACCAGGGAATTTGTTCATAATGAAGTGGGGAAGAGGTAGGGAGTTTAATTTTAATAAAATTTTATTTTTAGGTTAATTCGAGATTAAAATGTTCACAGATAAATGACTGCATACGTTTCGAATGGCAAATGCGATTTCAATTAGCACGAATCGTCCGCATGGCGGTCGATTCGTGAGGATTTTCCGCACTAAATAAATAGTATCAGTTACAGATTCGGATACGGATGTGGGTTTTCAAAATCCATTCATTAAGGAAGTCGATCAATCTAAGTTTTTTTATGGTATAGGAGGGTAAACGAGCGGTCGGGTCGCCTGATAGTAAGCGATTACCGTCGCCCATGGACACCCGCAACACCAGAGGAGTCACAAGTGCGTTGCCGACCTTTTAAAAGGGGATTGGGCCTCCGGTAACCTCACTCATTCGGCGAAACATAACGTAAGCGTTGTTTAACGCCGGTTTTCTGTGAGGCCTATCACTCCGGTTGAGCCGGCCCATTCGTGCCGAAGCATGGCTCTCCCACGTAAAAAATTTCACGGTGAAAAGATCCTCCATTCCTTAAAACGTTCATAAATTAAGCTACGAAATTAAATTAATGCTAACTCACTTCATTGAAATCTAAAATGATAATGACATGAACTTGTAAATATATTCTTTTTGATAATTAATACTTTCGCAAGCACTAGAAATAATACTCCTAGTATTTTACTAGTCACTAGCAAAAAAAGGGTACATTGCGTTCTCGTTTGCTCATTATGTAAATTTTTTGTTTAATAATTACACATTACATTCCATAGCTCAATTCGAGCAGTATAGTAGAACTAAATTGCATCATCTTTTTCTTTAAATTTATTACTATATCTAAGCTCTTTGAAGTGTCTACATACATGCGTGAAGTGAAACTAAAATTCTTTTGCCTCAATGAGTTTTCATTTTCTTTTTCAAAAATATTGTTTTTGATTTAACTCGAGATAATACATACATACATACATATTACATAATGCCGACGTTTCATATTCCTTTACAGTAACTATGGTCACGGATAGACTGAAATATTAAATTAAATTACATCAATATACTGCGATAAAATCGATAATAGTTTATTTACTTTAATGTTTAATAGATGCGTTTTTAAGAAAATTCTTCTCAAAATATCAAATAATAATACCAACACACGCAAAAGGAAATAAAAATATTTTATTTGGATTACGTCATTCAATTACCGAATTTAATAAAATCAGTTACACGTGTCAAAGTTTGAGCATCGCCGGAGCTCCGGTGTCGGGGCCTATATAAACTGGGATACGGATCACGGGACAGCATTCGACGTGCAACAGGTGGACGAGGTAAGTGGATACATGTGCCTTACTAAGAAAAACTTGTATTTTTTTAAGATCGAATCGAAATAGATTTTAAACCCGAGTTTAATTTTTTGTGTGTTTATTGGAGATTTTTTTTAACCGGCTTAAAAATGTTTCTTTTTTTGGACTAGGTGAAATTTAATGATTTTGTGATTTTTTGAGTCAGTGATTAGTCGCAAAAATATTTTATTTGCAATTTAAAAAAGTACAGATTTGTATTAAAAATAATTATTATTCAATTGTTGTAAATATTTATAAATATAATGGTATGTTTGCGTAGCGGAAATTTCAATGACACATTTACAGTCCCAAAGCTGGGCACAACATTCTTCTTTTAAAATACAGCTAAATCTTAAGTACGATCTATGTTATTTTAAACTACATAGGAATAACGCATAAAACATGACGTAAATCTTTCTTTAAAAATGGTTAAGTTATATGGATTTTTTTAAAGTGCAAATATTTATTTTAATATTTAGAGTTACTCTAAATTAAATATAGGTATTAATTTAGTTTTTGAGTAAAAAATATTACAATGTAAAAAATACTATAAAATTGTAGGTAAATATATCTTGGTATCCTATCACATCACTGCCCCATAGAGCAGAATTGAAGTAGTTTTTTTTAATATAACAAATGTTTTCCTGATACCGTATGTAGGTACCAATATTAAAATATTTAGAGATATAAAAAACTTTCTAAAATAATATAGAGAAAAACGACACAAAAATAAAGTTATAGGCTAAAAATATCCAAAATAAATTATTTATTATGTTGCCCACTCTCGTCCTGCTAGCCTCGTGCCTCCGATACGCCTTTGTTGGTACTTAATTTGATATTAATTTGCCTGTTTACTCATGTTATTGTATAATATATATAAAAATGTATAATAATGTAATTGGTTCACAATATAATGGTACACAATATAATTGGTTCACAATATAATGGATTGCTAGCGTGGTGGAACGTTACTTAAAATAAAAACAATAAATATACATAATTAGAGCATGACATAACTTCAAAGGACTCGGTTGTCGGCAACAAATTAACCAAGTAGTTATGTCCGTTACAGTTACTTAAGTCAGGAAGTTAAACTATAAGCTCACACAGGTAATCTGTGTAGTTTCGGGCTGCCTGTTACTCTCTGTGTATTAACATGACGTGTTATTTCAGTGATTTTCGTATCTACAAAGTAATGTAACTACTAACGTAAGATAATTTTCAATGTAGTACTATCAAAAATGATTCTGGGGTTACTTGAAATAAAAATAAATCCAAGACTCACATCTCTAAATTATTTGATTTAATTATAACTCGCTTAAACGGTGAAGGAAAACATCGTGAGGAAACCTCACGCCTCAAAGATTTTCTCGACGGCGGCGTGAGAAGTCTGCCAACCCTGTAGGCTGGCGTGGTGGAAGCCTTACTACTCTCAATCTGAGAGGAGATAGTAGCAGTTTATATAATAAACAATAAATAAATATATTGTTTATTTAGAACATTTGTAATAAAAACCTTAAATTAAAAAATCGTTCTTGTTACATAATTATATGCCTGAAGTAGGTTGAACCTGTGTTTTAGGCTAGGAAGTGCGAGTTACAAATAAACAATTAAAATAAACGTATTAAAATCTAAAGTATATTGAGTAGATAGCCTGATTAATCTAAGGATAATTTTGACTGTGAAGTGATTTATTTGTAAACGACGATTGATGATTTATTATAGACTAGCTTTTGCCAGCGACTTCGTCCGCGTGGAATAGTTACTTTGTTCCCTAGTTCTTCGCAAGCGGTTTTACCTGCGTTGCCCCGTTCCTAAGGGTTGTAGCGTGATGTTTTATAGCTTGAAACCTTTCTCATGAATCACTCATTTTCCCAACATTTCCCTTCACTGCTTTGCTCCTATTGATCGTAGCGTGATGAAAAGTATAATATAACCTGCCCAGGAGTATGAAGAACAATTGTACCAAGTTTCGTTGAAATCCGTCGAGTGGTTTTTGTTTCTATAACGAACATACAGACAGACAGACACACAGACAGACAAAAATTTTACTTATTGCATTTTTGGCGTCAGTATCGATCACTAATCACCCGCTGATAGTTATTTTGGAAATATATTTCATGTACAGAATTGACCTCTCTACAAATTTATTATAAGTATAGAAGATAGATGACCTCTGTTGACAAGTGGATCGATAAACGCATCAATTGATTAATTTTAAAATGTATATAGGTACCGAATTACTGATGACACAATGGTACTAAATAGCGCAGTGATTGAGTTTGCGTGCTTCTATCTGGCGGATTTGTTTCCCGCACAGAGTAAATATTCGTTTCGAACTTACGATGTTGGAAAAGTCCAGTAAAATGTTTTAAAAAGTCGTGATTTTAAGTTATTTTTTAGTAAAGGAAAAAATTCAATCGCGGGCAGGATTCGAAACTGCGTCTTCTGGTTTGATATACCAGACGCTCTGACCTCTAAGCCACCGCGAACCCTACCCGCATGATTGAAATTTTGCCTTCACATTCTGAATTTACGTCATAAGGTGACGTTGGTGACATCTATGAGAGGCAAGTTACCTTACTTCTCAACCAACACGACTTACTTTACAGTTAGTTCAGTGTCGTACGATGCCACCTTACCTTTTAACTATCTTTTTGTGATTTTTTTGCATTTTCCATGCTAAGATTATTAAGTCGTGATTTTACTTTAAAATATCGCAAACTGTCCAACAATTGTGAACTAAGACTAATCAAAAGCTATTCAACTATTCTCTCCCTCCTTCAACTCAAGTTGTTCTACAGGAAGTTTAAAATTTCCACTTCATGTTATTCAGATCAAACCATAGGGTATGGCAGACTTTTAAAGTATATAGATCGGCAAGAAAAGCTCCAATTTGATACAAAAATGCTTATCAATAAAGTTTGCTTTTATTCTTCTACTAGCTGTTGCTCACGTCACGAAATGATCAACATACTAATCGTATAAGACTCTAAGCGGTGTATCAAGATGAAACATACACCAGATTTTAAGTTAGTAATACATCGGAGAAATCTACATTCAATTCAATACAGTAGTTTTTGCGTGTTGCGCGTACAAACATACAGATAGACAGTTGTATTGGCTTCTGTTGCTCTAATAAAAACCCCCCTTTTTCCCCTATTAGTTTATTTTTAATATCTATTATGTACAGAGTCAAAGTCAAAGTCAAAAATCATTTATTCAAGATAGACTACTAGGTAGTACTTTTTGAACGTCATTTTACATTATAGACAGCCCTCAAAATGCCGGCCCCTCACCGCCTCCTAGTGTTTTCGTTGGGAAGAAGAAGCGGTGCAACAAACTCCCCAGCAACACATTTCTGTCTGATAAGTTAATGTGTAAAAGGCAAAAAAAAAATATAATTTACATTGTTGTTTGGGGTAATTAATAATTTTTATTTTTTCATTGCACATGTCAGCTGCCGCACAATGGAATGGTGGAATCAAAGTCAACTCTCAAACGTTATTTTATAATATTAGATAGATCAGATATCGGCCTGATACAATTTTATTATATGTATATAGGTTTTTTAATGAACTTGTTTATACAGATTTAATTATAGATTCGTTTCAAACGCATGACTGACACAGCCATTTTATTTTTCGAGTTTATTGAACCATTCGGCTTTTATATTACTCGAGCCTCCGCAAATATTTTCATATAAAATCTGTAACAAGCCCAATTTAGTCATCCGTTGTAGTACGGTTCGGTTTTAAATTGCGAATATCTCATTGGTATTTGTGTGGTCAATTCTTCAATATAATTATAATTCATGTAGTGACAAGGAACATACGATGTAAATTGAGATTTTAATGTCATTAAATTGGCGTAGATAATTAGTTTTTGAATAATGAAAAAAAAGGAAAATATACGTGGAAGAATATTTATAAGGCCTACAGATCTGTAGTTGTTACAGGTCTGAAAGATCGTAGGTACACATCGCGACCTATCAAGCCATACAGTTTGCTCTTTGAATCGACCGTATTCCATGCCAATAGCGGTGCTTTTTTAATGTACCTAACTGTATAGTTTAACGTCTTGTCGTGTGTACTCATATGTATAAAATTTGAGTTTATTTACGATACAGTTGAAAATCTTAGTGTATAACGCTTTTCACTAGCTTCCGCCCGCGGTTTCTTACTCACTTAAAGTCTTTATCAACGACCCAAGTCACTTCCCAGCTCAAAATAATCAAATAATATTCCTCTAGCTGTTCATTAGTCTAGTGGTCCCAAGCGCGACTGCTACGCTAGAGGTCCTGGGTTCGATCCCCAGGTCGAGCAAAGTGTTATTGGGTTTTTCTATGAAATTCTCAGTAGCAGCTCGGAGTCTAGATTTGAGCCCGGTTAATGGCAATAGGTTCGCCCCCTATTACATGGGACCTAAACATACCGGCGAACTGTGGGTGTACATTAGTACGCCTCTGCCTAACCTTTCGGGGAATACAGGCGTGATGATATGTTATGTTATTCCTTTATCTTTATACCTCAACAGATAATGCTCATCAGGCTGAACAGCTTTTGCTAAGGTGTCATGGTTTATATTTCTTATAGTTTAGCGAGACCATTATGGTCCTGCTTCAGTTCCAGTTTCCAAAATCAATTGTACCCTATATGTTGCCCAGGCTTAATAGCTTTAAAACAAATAAGGTTCATTCGAATCTGTCCAGTATTTCCGGAGAATACAAACAGACAGAGATTTTTTTTAACTCTTTCTCTATTACTATGTCTCTATCGCCCAAAACATTTTTTTATATAAATATATTCAAAGTACCAACACATTTGTTTACTGTTTTGTTATATGTATAGATTAACCTTCCTTTTTCAAAGCCCTAAAGTGAATACGAATATAAAACTCAAATCCCATATTTTCTTTTACATTTCCATTCCAACTATTTAATTCAATTCCATCTCAAAATCTCCAAGAAAACTAAGACGCATAAATCGTTGAAAGCCGCAGTTACTGCCGGCATCAGTTACTTACCTTGATGACGTCACATGTAAACCTTTTTAATAAATACAGATACAAAAGTTACGTTATATAAATAGTTTCCCATCTATGTTACACAGAATAAACTTTGGAAAACTGATACAGATATTAATAACTTTCTAGTCCTTTCCCAAGTAAGTTTAAGTTCAAGTTCACAGTATTTATGTGAAATAAGCTTTTACAAGCACATATCGACGGGCCCTACGTAAGTGGACCGACTTGAAGATTCTAAAGCCTGTAACTTTGACATAGTTCATTAGAAATCTTTTAAATTTTGTAATGTATCTAAACATATGTACCTAATAATTTCGATATGAAACGACGTTATGACTCTAGTTGCTGCGGATATCGATATTATTCGATATAATAGATATATATAGATCTTCTATAAAATTTCAAAAACTGTACGAATAAAGCTACTTACATATATATCATTATGTCCGTATTCCCCGAAGTTTTATCGGTTACCTGCTACGAATGCGTAGGCGCGTAGCACTAACACAGCTACGCCGTAGTAACATACCAACACGCTTGTATTCCTTGAAGGGTTAGGCAGAGGTGTACTTATAGACATCCTCAGTTAGGTATGTTTACGTTGGTGTCGAACCTAACCCGGCACGAATCCAAACACCAAACTGCTATGGAAAATTTCTCAGGATCCAGGATCTCGATCGTAGCAGTGTCACAAACCACCACTAGACTAATCTGATATCGAAAGAGAGAATCGATATAATTAGCTTTCCAAAGTCAAATAGTTTTATTTCAATTAGACATATTACAGAAACTTTTTTCTATAGAAATTCAGAAGCTGTCGGTGTAGGAGTTAAGCTGCTTATTACTGGATATAAATATCTATATATAACTTAGATTAACTTTACCTGGTTCAAGTCAGCAAGTTAAAATGAAGATAAAAGATAAAACGAGGCACACGTATTAACCTGTTGAAAGTTTAAACACGTTAGATTGAGATCAAATGGAGATTAGCCGGCTTGGCACGGTGAACTCTATGAGTTAAATGCCACGCTATGGAACGTGCCAGATGGATTTTAACGGAGATATAGTTTAGTATATTAAGCATCTTCGACGTTTAAACCGACGACTATTACAAAAGGTTTTGCTTAGACTAAACTTTTTTTAAACATATAATAATGGAGAAGATATAAAAATAATGCGCGATGGTATGACATTCGTTAATGCCAAATCTATATCCATACCTAATAAAAATCTGAAAGAAAAAGGGTTTATTGACACAGTCAAAGGGTAAAGGTTCTTTCTTTCTATATAGAAAACATTTAATCACTATAAAAACAGCAACACGTACATGGGCTTAGGTACTTATGAAGTAAAAAATATGTGACAAAACATAAAAGGAGAAGAATAACAAGCGTCTACCTATTACATTATTATATAAGTGAACTATTTAAGCACACTGTGCGTCGCCGTTGTTCATAGCGATTAGGTCCCCACCCAGCATGATGCAGCAGCGCATTAAATCGCTGCAGCGCTGACTTATTGGATCTATTGGATATATTGGATCTTGGACAACAACTTTTAGCCCATAACATCCTTTACAATGCCAAACCGCGGGAAACAGCCAGTAATACATGAAAGCGCAGCACTAACACTTAATTAATCACATAATTTCTAATAATAAAAATTCTACAAAGTGGCACTAGCATTTTGGTTGTATATAAAGTTATAAGAAAGGAATTGTGTATTTTTCAACAGTAATGGCAACAACAAAGTACCGGACATTCAACATTATGATTTTTTTTGTCCAGATATCAACAATGCAGCCCACAATGAGGATCATCGTTTCAATGGCTTTATTAGCCTCTGCCGTTGCAAGCACATATCGTAAGTACCTCTTTATTATTATGATTTAGCCCTAGCAAGTCTCCCTATCCTCCATTGCTCGGGATCCAATGGCTATTTTGGGGCAATCCTTCCAAAATAAATCAAGCTCATCTAGCTATCTCCTTCTGGGCCTACCCCACTGTCGTCTGTCATTTTGGGGGGCTACCTCGTGACATTATTTAGATCTCAGCTTATTTGACAAGTGACACGAAATCCAGCTGATTTACATAAAATTGGCTGCTTTTTGGCTAATGACAGCAATCTGGGTTTTTGAGCTCAGTACATTATTTTTGATGCAATTTGCTAATCTGACTGTCATCAAAATTTTTTTTTAATTATTTTTAACGTGAAGTATCATAATCAGCCGCTCTTAGATATAAGATATGCCCAATTACTCACCACTCCACAGACTATTGTATTATGTCATTGTGGTGCAGATGTCCTCAAATTTGAAATTCCAAGTAACAATCTAACATTCAAATAAACAAGTAAACATAAAATAAGCTTTTGGTGAATCGAGCGTTCACATGCGTCATTTCCATTCATTTTGTTTATTCAACTTGTCTAGATACCCAGGCCCTCTTGTTCCATCAAAAATAACCCCACTGAATGACTGAAGTATATATAATATATATATACCTAATAGAATTATCCCAAGTCTATTTAGACTTCAAACTTTATACTAAGAAACACATGACTAGGTGTGTTATTTCCGGTCGAACACACTCTCACACGGTATGGTTTTACATAATAGGTCAGTAAAACAGTCTGTGAGCTACTGATTTTCTCCTTATTTGCTTAATTATAAATTGCTAAAGGAATTCTCATCACATACAACATTCACGCTTATACACACACGCATTATTTCCGCTAACACACACACATCCACCAATCACGCTGACACACACTCACATCCAACACTAGTAACTAATTATGTCATAATATAATTATTATCTATACAAAACTAATTTAGTAAACGGTACACAGAGCCTGGATCCCACAACACAGGGAATCCTGATGTGGGATCCAGGGCCCCAACCAATGATGTAACATAGTTTTCAGACAATAAATATTTTTCATATTTTTCAATTCTACGAATTCTCATTCGAAACTATGTTCATATGAAGGAAACAATGTTTTCTCTGACAGCGACAAGTCTCTAAAAACAATGCAATTTTCAAAACGTTATAATATCTAGGAAATACTGGTGTAATTTAGTTCATAGAAATGTCATTCCAATACATTTTGTTTGGATTCGGATTCGTTTACTCGATTAGAATGGCAGATTATTAGACGACACGTTTGGCGTAGCGGTTGAGCGATCGGCTTCTGCGTCACGTGTTGTGGGTTCGATCCCCACACGAAGCAAATATTTGTATAATCTACAGGTAGTTGTTTCGGGTCTGGGCGTTTGTTTATGTGAGAATTTGTGTTTGTAAACGCACCTACGACACAGGAGGAAATCCTAGTGTGGGGCAACGTTTTTTTTTAAAAAAAAAAAAAAAAAAAAAAAGATTGCAACTAGCTTCAGGCAAGAGCCGATTATGTTAAAAAATTGTCACTCAAACACAACCTAAACGCAGCTGAATGACAGCTTTTTACAGTTTTCTTATTCTGCTAAGACTATCAAACAATAAATACAACCCACCTGCATGTACATTTTCGTTGAAGTTAAAGTTCATTGCTAGTTCAAAGGCTCATAGCTTTTATACTGCATATCCTGCTCTAATAGCAATTAAGTGAAGGAAATGGGTTATTTTGATGCTAATAGCAGTGAGGTTCCGTTGTGATATAGCTGCTAAAACACCAATATTGGTTTTTGAATGCGCTTTGTAGTTGTTTATTTCTGATATTTAATATCACCGTGAGTTCATGGATTATAACTAAATCAGTTTGTTGTTTATATTTTAATGAGAAAACGATCATGAAGGTAAAAATAAAAAAAATACAATAAAAATTATATTTAATTTGTTCATATTATTAAGAGGCGAACCTCAATGCTTTACGTGGAAATTTCTTGTCAATTATCTTCCAAAGATTTGGTTTATATCAAAATAAATCATGCGCTGTTTTTATCTTTCATTATGTTTTTTATATTTCAAGTTACATTGTGGTGAGGATTTCCTTAAGCTATTTTTTTTTCATAGTGGAAGTACATGCTTAAATTATTGGAAAGTTCAAACGAATATATATACATACCTAATGTGAATATAAAATTCCAAATAACACTCTGACCTCTCTCGTAACCTAACCATATGTTAAGAATTGAGTTACAGTTTTTCTTAACAATTACAGATGTCAAAGAACACATTACTTTTGCAATTCTTCTACATGTTTTCTGTCGATTATTAATTGAAATTGTAACGAGGAAATCTTGTGATTATGCACACAACACAGCTAGCAAAAATATATGTAAAGCGGCTTAAGAGATTATTGTGTGAACATTTGTTCTCTACACGCTGTGAATACGGAATGTGAACTTGATGAATGGTATTAAACATTCAAGCATAGGTTATGATTGGATTGAAACATCATGTAATATGTATTTTAAGATGTTTTGTGATAAAATTTCATGAAACAGTTTCGCTTTCGCGATTGTCTTTTTTATATTTTGAAACGGCGGTAGCTTTATGGCGATCATGTGGTTGCTAGCTCGGACCCCACCCATTACACTACCGACGTGAGCCCACTCGTAACACAAGCATTTAGCTTAGCACGAGGGGTTAACAAGAATACTAGTAATGTGCGACCCACATTGCTAGTAAGCTTTTTAAAAAAAAATACTACCTCTTTAATCTAGTGGTCTAACGCTACGTTAGGGCCTGGGTTTTGATTTCTAGGTCGAAAAAAGACTTATTGTTTTCTATGAAATTCTCAGTAGCAACTTGGAGGTTGGATTTGTGACCGATACATAGCAATCCGCTTGTGGGACCTAAACATACCGGCAAACTATGGGTGTACTTTAGTACGACGCCTCCTAACCCTTCCGGGAATATAGGGGTGATAGTAATTGTAGGTATATTACGGAAAATCCTTATGAACCGTACGTCAAGGTTGACAGGGTATGATGGACATGCCATGAAAATTAATTAATAGCCAACTACTTGGGTCTTGGGCTATTGTTTAGTCCGTGGCCTGTGGGCGTATTGCTGACTTCCCAAGTCTGCCGCCCGCAGGCCACGTTTCTTAACGGAGGCCGAAAATCTGTCAGCGCTTTCCTGTTTTTCTAGCTACTTCATTTGCGTGGTCACAACTAAATAAGTAATTTCGAAGCTAGCTGTGTGTTGGCGTTATTCCATATTAGATATCTCTTTTAAAACTGGAATTTCATTCACAATCACAGGCCGGAAATGTTAATGAATCCTACACAGATGTGGACACAAATTACATAAAGTTTATTAGTAAAAAGGTTGGAGTTATCTTATAAGACTCAGAAATATTTATGAATTAGAAACTTTTTTAAATTCTCCGTGTATGCGAACTTAATTAAAACTACACGCGGTATCATAACATTAAACCACATGGAATCTATAATAATGTTGTCAATATCACAGAACTCTCTAATCAATATAATTTTAACTGTAAAGTTAGATAATTTGATTCAAACTTACCTACGCTTGATAGAACGTGAATTATTAAACTATTTTTGGTTAATTAGTTGAGAATATGTTTATATTCTCAACTAATTTGGGCCTTATTAGTAGTGAATTTGATGACAAAATAATTACCTCTGTTTTTTTAGAAGTGGATTGGAATTCCGAGGTCATATAAGGCTTAAGAGAGGTAGGGCATAGTGGAATTGAAAACCCACTCACAACTGGAGCTGTTCGATTGGGGAAGTACCTTTACCTTACAGAAAAATCGTCCCAAATAATAAAAATCGTAGCCAAATAATATAGCTTCGGGCTATGTTGTGTTTAAGAACACAAGTAAGGTTGCCAGAGTCCGCGAGGAAGCGTTGTGTTGGCAGTGGGAGGGGGACCGGTGGTATATTGTTACCGCCGCTGTTATGCATGGCAGCATGTCCCCCATGCTGCCCGCCCAACTATTCCTCCTTACAAGGTCGGCAACGCGCGAGTGAATCCCCTGGTATTGCAAGCGTCCAAAGGCTACGGTAACCGCTTCCCATCAGGCGGACCGTATGCTTGTTTGCCACCTTGGTAATACAAAAAAAAAATATAATCTACAGATGACTGGTCCATGCTTGCCATCTGTCAGACAAGTTAAATCTGTTATGGCTCTTCAAAAGGACATTCCATTTTGTGACACTTTAAAAGAGACCATGATTCTACGAGTTAATTTCCGTGTAGCTTCTCAGAGGTCGTCAGATAGGAAATACCGGCTCTCTCTTTTAATACTCAAAAAGAACTAAAGACACATTGGTACTGACAAAGACGCCAAAAAAGAAAATGTATGTAGATCTAAATGTGTGATTGTGATCTACGATGGGACCTCTTCCAGCTATTTGTGGAATACCCGCAGTGTAGGCGATCCATCAGCCAATTTGCGGGTTCGACGTACGACTGAGTGTACATGGCTTCCGCTTTTTTCCTATTTATGGTTTTGGTTGTGAAAAAAGGAAGAAAAATATACAGAAAAAATGAATACTTGTGATAGAATACTACTGATATTGAAATAAAACTACTTTTTTACGAATTTTATCACGTTGTATTGATATTATTTAATTCCTTCCGTTCTTGGTGACATCTTGGCACACGTAGGAATGATGCTGTTGTCTCTGCATGTCTTCAAGAAATTCAAGGACGTTGTAAGTCTTGCGCGCTTTGTTTTGAAATCTTGTAACCGGCATTTTATTAATAAGAGGCAGTTCGTACTGGCTGACATACTGTTTCTGATACTTACACGACTATTAGACATTGAAACAAAACTACTCGAGTAAATTGTGATAATAAATTAAGAGTCCGGCGGACAGAATTTCCTATATAAACGTAATACCAAAATAAACTGTAATTCAAGCATAATTTTATCGAATTGTGTTATTATTCGGATTCAAATAATCTAGGAACTATACCATTTCGCCCAAACTTCAACTTCACTGGAAATAAATGTAAGCGAATGCAATTTTTGATAACTTTACCAAGTTTGGTACGATTTTCCGATTGTTTATTTCCAGCGAAGTAGGATAGGAATACTATAGGAACCTAAATTAACGGTATCCGAATTCGAATAATAACATAATTTGCTAAAATATTGTTTGGATTTCGATTTATTTTAGTATTAGGTTTTTATAGGCAATTCAAGCTCAGCCGGGCTCTTAAGTAGAACAGCTGCTGAGTATGAGGAGTTCAGTTCTCAAGTCGAGCAAAGTTGTTATTCAGTTTTATGATATTTTTGACACTAGATCAAAGTCATAAATAAACGTTAAAAAAAAATGTAAATCCAAAAGACAGAGGCGTGACTAGGCGTCAAAGTATTCCTCGGCATCGTTGTGTGTGTATATATAAATCTGTAGTTTTGTCCAAAAGCCGAAAGCGATATAAAACTAGAGTGACATTTTAATGGCATGACATTTAAATTTTATGCATTTCATCTGCATACATAGCAAACAATGTGTTAAACCGCCTATGTATGCTTTAAATAAAAAATGACGTGACATACTCTTTCAGATTAATATAATATAATTTCATTCATAAATTCATTTTTTTTATGGGATAGAAGGGCAAACGAGCAGACGGATCGCCTGATGGTAAGCAATTACCGCCGCCCATGGACACCTGCAACACCATAGGAGTCACAAGTGCGATGCCGACCTTTTAAAAGGGGATTGGGCCTCCGGTAACTTCACTCACTCGGCGAAACACAACGTAAGCGTTGTTTGACGCCGGTTTTCTGTGAGGCCGTGGTATCACTCCGGTCGAGCCGGGCCATTTGTACCGAAGCATGGCTCTCCCACGTAAAAAAATACACAACAAAAATACATACACAAGTGACGTCCATAGCTGAAAAAGATTAATTATTGAAGCTCATAAGAATTGTCTCTCACTCTGGTTAAGCCTAGCCTAGGTCTGGTTAGACTAAGCAAATACAGCTGAACATAAGTGCGATATTTTAACGATACTCTCATTGTCTGTGATTTTCACTAAGAATCATCGTTGGTATTTGTCAGGTCAGACTGTCTCATTAGTCTAGTGTTCCCAAACTCCCAAATGCGACTGCTACGTTAAGGTCCTGGATTCGATACCCAGGTAAAGTAAAGTGTTATCGGGTTTTTCTTTGAAGTTCTCTTTAGCAGCTCCGAGTCTGGCTTTGTGCCCGGTTAATGGTAATAGGCTCGCCCCGTTATTACATGGGACCTAAACATACCGGCCAAATGTGGGTGTACGTTAGTAGACACGCCTCTGCCTTACCCTTCGAGGAATACAGGCGTAATCGTTCGTCAGTTTAGTGGTTGAGAATGGCTTAAGAATAGGGGCCTACCTATCCATGGACCGACCGCGGAAAATGTAGCCAAAACTTTGTGACTTGCCATCCGATTTTTTATCTGTAACGCAATATCGTTGTTAGACAAGCTGGTAAAAGGTTTTATCTGGAGCTATGGGCAATATAACTACGTCAAAAGCACTATCTCAAAGGTATTGTAAACTTCATTATGACGCTCATGAAGTTTGTATACACTATGTACTTTGCATGAAAGGAAATCCTGTCTGCCACCAACGCTTTAATGATATTACGTCGCAGCGTTAGTTTAGTACGTACTATTTAATATAATACGTAATATTTTATTAAACGCTAACGACACGTGGTAAATTTTCCCATTTAAAGACATACATTTTAATCGAAGAAAAATTCGGTCTTGAGCAGGATTCGAACCTGCGCACCTCCGGTTAAATACACCTGATGCTTTAGCCAGCTACAGAGACCACTGTCTGCGACGTCATATTGCTCTCATTTGATTTTATTTATTTTAATCATCTTGGTGTCAGTGATAGCATAGTGGTAACGGTCATACCGTTGGACTGCCAAGTCAAAGGTCTCGAGTTCGAACCTAAGGCACGCACCTCTGACTTTTCGACGTAATGTTCGTATTAAATAGTTAATTATCACGCGCTTAAACGGTGAAGGAAAACATCGTGAGGAAACCTGCATGCCTGAGAGATTTTCTCGATGGCGTGTGAAGTCTGCCAACCCGCACTAGGCCTGCGTGGTGGACTATAGCCTAATTCCTCTCATTCTTAGAGACTAGAGCAGTGGGACAGTATAATGGGTTGATTATGTTAATTATCTTGATTATGTCTTTAAGGTCACGATGGCGACATCTATTGAGGAGCATATTACTATGTCTCGCAACCCATTCCTCCCCGTTCATTGCATCGTATTCCCATCATTTTTTTTAAACATACCTGGCAAATATAAACAGCACAAAAAACTGACAAATCACTCGAACAGTCTTCAAGAGATGATCTTACATACATACGGCAATTGATTTCTATTTATACGGGGTTACTGGTAACTCGGTGTATTTCTAACAAGACGTAATAGAGGAGTCAAAATGCTACAATTTGAACCCCCATTATGTAAGCCGAAATTCAATCGTTTTTGAGAAAAAATATTTTTAAAGTTTTTTTCTTTAGCAACACAGAGCTTGATTTTTTTTATGGGATAGTAGGGCAAACGAGCATACGGATCGCCTGATGGTAAGCGATCACCGCCGCCCATGGATACTCGCAACACCAGAGGAGTCATGAGTGCGTTGCCGCGTTGCCCCTTTTAAAAGGGGATTGGGCCTCCGGTAACCTCACTCACTCGGCGAAACACAACGCAAGCGATCTTTAGCGCTGGTCTTCTGTGAGTTCTTATACCACTAAGGTGGCAAACAAGCATACGGCCCGCCTGATGGTAAGCGGTTACCGTAGCCTATAGACGCTTGCAACACCAAAGGTATTACTCGCGCCTTGCCGACCCATAAATTAAAGAGGAATAGATGGGCTGGCAGTATTGGAGACATGCTGCCATCCATTTTAGTGGCGATAACAAAACACCACCGGTCTCCACTGCCAACACAACGCTTCCTCGCGGAGCTCTGGCGACCTTGCTCACCGTCAGGAACACAACATAGCATGGAGCTATGTTATTTGGCTAAGAATTTCTGCAAGGTGGAGGTACTCCCTCAGTCGAGCAGCTCCAATTGTGAGTGGAATTATTAGAATCCACTATGCCCTACCTCTCTAGCTTTCTTTTAAATCGAACCTGATATTCAAGTTCGATTTAAAAGTAAACTACTTATTTAATACTTACTTATCTAAAATACGTTATTTAACTGAACAGACAGCAGCGCGAAGCTCCGGCGGGATGGCGTGCTTAACCTGTACCCGTTCCCGAGGGTGGGCCGCGCGTCACGCAACACCTGGCAGCTACCTCTCAACGATCTGTATCTCGGTATGTATGGCACATGAGTTCGATTTCCAGGTTGACCAAATTACTATCGGGTGTTCCTATAAAATTCTCAGTAGCAGCTCAGTTTGGATTTGTGTCCGGCTAATGGCAATAGGCTATGAAAAATAGATGTTGGCCGATTCTCAGACCTACCCGATATGCACACAAAATTTCATACAAATCGGTCCAGCCGTTTCGGAGGAGTATGGTAACTAACATTGTGACACGAGAATTTTATATATAAGATATTATTAAATATATTATATTATATGTGTTTTTAGATTTTTCATCTTGTTCGCCATCTTGAATTCACCAGATTTTTATCATTCTTTGAAAGGTTTTTTTTAAATTTAAAACAAGAACAATACTCTTCAAGACTAGTTACTCTACAAGAGCAAAATCAACCACATTTCGAAGCTGGGTGAACCTGTACTGATCAATGATAACTGATAATTATTTCTGTAAATGATCTTTTAAAGAAACTTTTGCAAGTCAAATTACATACGACCTCTGAAAAGGAACACCGAAACAAACTCAGAGAATCATGATCTCTTTTAAATTTACTACCAGAATCAGTGATCCAATTATACTTAAATTGTATATAGGTACTTACTAGCTGTTGTCCGCAGTTTCACTCACATCCCAAAAAGATACTATGCTATAAGTCCGATTCTAGATGGCGTATCAAAATGAAACATGCACCAGATTTTAAGTTAGACCTCTAGCAATACATCGGTGAAAATTGCATTCAATTTCATGCAGTAGTTTTTGCGTGATGCGCGTACAAACATACGGAAAGACAGACACAAAAAAAAAATTGGCTTCTGTTGCTCTAATAAAGAGCCCTATAATGTACAGACATCGGCCTGTTACAATTTTATTATAGGTAGATATTTGCTTCTAGTTATAACACCAATTTTATAGACATAATCCACATTTTCGATAGAATATGAGCCGTCAATGGAGAAGCGACAGCTGTACGCGTTCCCGCGCGTCGGCCGCAGCGAGATGTCACTGTCGCGCGGCGATGCGCACGAGTACCAGCCGATGGGCGTGCGCCGCACGGAGAGCCCCGGCATGTGGTTTGGACCCCGACTCGGCAGGTCCTTCAAGAACGATGATGATGGTAAGAGCGTTTTAAAAAGTCTATATTATAATTAAATAGTCTATAATTGATATTTGCCATATTAAGGTACGCGCGTCTGTCGCAGACTTCGGAAACGGTTGTCATACATTTTCATAATCCGACTATTGTCGCATCAGCCATGAGTACCAGCCGCACGAGATCGATCGGGCGCTGCTGCGATCGGCTGCGATGCAAAGAATTGTACCTTAATTCTTGTGTGTGCAGATGCAGCTAGTGTTTGTGCATTCTTAGTAGCTCTTCGGATTTTGAATTTGTGTCCCATTAGATTATTTCGCCGGTATGTATGACTGCCTCATTAGTGTCGTAGTCCCAAGTGCGACTGCTACGCTAGAGTTCCTGAGTTCGATTCTTAGGTCGAATAAAGTATTACTGAGTTTTTCTATGAAATTATCAGTAGTAGCTCGGAGTTTAGGATTTGAGCCCGATTAATGGCAATAGGCTCACCCCCCATTACATGGGACCTAAATATATCGACAAACTGTACGTGTACACCTCTGCCAAACCCTTCGTGGAATACAGTATGTTGTCTATAATATAAACCATCTGACAAAGATCATTTCTCTCTTAGAAATCACCATGCAGAATGAAGTCAACGACCACAGCGACCCTGAACAGACTGAGCCCTTACACGAAGAACGGAGGAAGAGGAACGCCCACAACTAAATCCTCAGTACATTGCCACGAACCTCTGACGACATGCTAAGACACGGCGCATACCGTACGACTGTCCCACGACTAAACGCCGACACAACATTCACTCAGTGCGTTTATTACTTAGGGAACTTTGATGGCTCGTTAAATTTGATTGGTTTGTTTAAAGGATTGCGCAGGAAATAGTTGAATACAGTCTATGGTATGCGCCGTCTCTTGACCAAAGATTATTTTAATTATAGATACGATACATTGTTACACCGCCGAATCGCCTACATAGGCGAATTATTATAATTATTATTTTATTATTGCATCCATTAGTAATTGTATGTACTTGTAAATCGACCGTCTGTATTGTAAGTATCATAGTTAGTGTAAGTGGATATAAGAAGTTTAAAATATTAATAAATATAAGTAAGCATTGCCAATTTTATTTCTAAGGCTGGGCGGGTTTTGCTATTCCGTTTAATATTTAAATCCGTGAAATAATTTTGGCAATTTATTATTATTACATATATATTAAATTGTTTATGACGTTCTAATTTATTAAAATAAAAGATCAGTCCATTGAATTTTAGTTTTGCTTATAATTTATTTATACAAACAATAAAAACTACACTAAACCCAAAAAAAAAACAAAATGTAGAAACATAACGTTTTACATACTTACAATAAAGTTCTTTAAGTCAAAGTTGCAAAAAGTTTGTAAAAAAGAATCTAAGAAAACTTTTTATTTAAAAAAGTTATGAAATATATATACAGATTATTAGATATTATATAATCAAGACCTTATTGGTTACAATAACTTTGAAATATACGAAAACCCGTAAGTAACAAAATACAATTGCAAATACAATTGCGGGCTAAAATTCTAAATATCATAGGAATTAAACTCCTTTAAAAAATTTATATCTATATGTGCCTACAAGAGACGTAATTCTTTCGTATTATTTACAGAAACAAACATACACACATTATTACAGTATAAAACGCCGGCCATCTTTAATTCTGCAACTTATTTAATATTGTTCTATTTAAACAACGTAACGAGATGACGAGGGATCATCCCGCCTCGAGCCGTGGACAGCAAATTAAAAATATAACAGCCACTACTTGTATAGGATTAAAAAAAATGGTTTATTTGAATGAAATGTTGTATTATTAAATACGGACAACGAGATTACGTTCAGAAAAAATAAAATAATTGTTTTTTGTTTTTCATAAAAAAGGTTGGGACACACTAAGGTTTTAAGTATCATGGGTATGTTTACAAATACAAAACATATTTGCATTGAATCAGACCTGGGTGTACCACCTATCTGTGGGTCAAAACCTACAAAAAATTTTGCATACAAAGCGGAACAGCCAGCGAGTGCCAGACCCGAATGGTAGTCATTGTGTAATGTGCATACTTACATAGAAGAAATTAGGGTTACCTATTTTCACGTGCTTTTACCGTTGTAATGCCATTGTTCCGATATTCAATCATTTTCATATCTAATTTCGACATTGAAGTTCTTTCTATTCTAAATAGACGTAAGTGCCAAATGACGTCATTTGTACGGTTAAACGGGTTAAACGGGAAGATGACGGAATTTTTCTGACCCTTAAAATAATTGTCTTATGGCAATTTGGCATCTATCCTATTTATTCATAACCTTACATTACATTTTTCGTTGTTGATTTACTATTATTTCGACAAAATTGCTTTTTTCTCAGTTTCCGCCGCATTACACGTTTTTTGTTTTTTTTTTCTCCGAAACGAAAAAATATAAAAAATAAATATACATGTTTTGGAACTCAGGATATAAGAAAACAAAGAAATGTTATTTTTTTTAGTTTTATTATAATAATTATGAAAAACTGCTTATTAAACGCCATTACGCTGTTTTACATAATAGCGGTTATGTAAAACAGCGAGTTATTCAATTCTGAATTACCTGAACGTTCGATGTGGCTACGAAAGCAACGCTACATGCTACGACAGAAACCGCTACGTGCTACGACTATAGAAAACGCTACGCTAGTAGCTGTGGGGACAGTAAGGCTGCGTTTTCACTAACGCGGGAATGCAGAATAGCGGACCGTGAATTGGCCAATCACGGTCCTCGAAATTTCCACTCCGCATCAGTGGAAATAATGCAAAAGGAGCGGAGCGGAGTTTCAAATAAAATAAATAAACATGACTGCCTGCTCGACTAAGCAGGCTGTGGTTTTGTTTTGTGTGTGTGTGGCCGCTCCGCTTCAATGGAAACACTTCTCCGCTCCACTCCGCTCAGCTCCGTGGCAGTGGAAATGTACCCTAAATATCTCTGGCGCCGTCTCCCATAACTATTGATATTAAAATGATAAAAATATATGTATATATATATGTTTAATAATGTCATTAGTTAATAGGTTCATTATTTTGCAATAAGGCCCTGAAATACTATTTGCTTTGACTAAGCTAAATACGCTTGAAAAATTGGGAGGATGCTGGTTTGAATGCAGGTAGATCAATTTTTCTTTCACATTTCATTCAAATTTATAGTACACTAGCTTTTTGCCCGAGACTTCGTCCGCGTGGAATAGTTACTTTGTTCCATATGAACTTTCATCCCCTATTTCACCCCTACATGGGTCCCTTAGGGGTGGAATTTATCAAGATCCTTTCTTAGGGGATGCCTACGTCATAGTAGCTATATGCATGCAAAGTCTCAGCCCGATCGGTTTAAAATTGACAAAGTTTCATACAAACTTTCATCCCCTATTTTATCCCCTTGGGGGTAGAATTTATCAAAATCCTTTCTTAGCGGATGCCTACGTCATAACATCTACCTGCATGCCAAATTTCAGCCCGATCTCTCCAGTGGTTTGGGCTGTGCGTTGATAGATCACTATGTCAGTCAGTCACCTTTGAGTTTAATATATATTTAGATAATTCGTTTATACAAAATTATATGTTTCATAATAACATAAGTAATTACAATATTTACGTAGGTAATAAGTTTTTGACACGTGTATTACAATACAGGTGAATATTTTAATACCTAATTAAAATATTTACCTAATACACATGATATAACTCCCACAATATTCTGTATTTGCTTACTCCATAGCGGATCATCTGCCGACAATTATATTGGAGCCCCACTGAGAACGACGGGTTTTTAAAATATAATATTTTTAAGTTTGTATAAGGTTACACACCTTAAATAACCAAATTAATTACTCGGCGAACTTAAACTATGTACCTACTTGGTAAATTACTTCATAATTAATAATTAAATATAATTGACAGGAAGTCTTTATTGTACACCAAAAACATATATATAGATAGGATACAAATCACAATTTAAAACATAAAATGGGCAATACAATACATATATTTAAAATATACATGATTAATTTATCAATTATACACAAATAACGCGCGACTGCTACGCTAGAGGTTCTGGGTTCCATTCCCAGGTCGGGCAAAGCGTTATTGGGTTTTTCTATGAAGTTCTCAGTATCAGCTCGGCGTTTGGATTTGTGGCCGTTAAAGACAATAGACTCGGCCCTATTACATGAAACCTAAACATACCGGCGAACTGTACTATTTTGACACTGAAATTGTTTTTTGTTTAAATCCTTTAATCTGAACACGAACATAAAATAACAGCTATTTATTTAGAAATTTCAATATTACACTATTCATTATCATAGAAAGAATATTACTTAATCCTATTTTTTTTAATTCGTGATAGGCTTACGCTTGACCGCCAGTTAAACCGCTGATTATGCCTAATGACGTCATCTGAACTCGCCAACACCGGAACCCCACACCGAGTTTCACTAAATAAGTAACGATCAAACATAGGGCCGTGTGCACCGTGCAAAACGAGGGCTTTTGCGACCTGTTTGCATTACCAGCCGTGTCCTGCGGCGGCGCCCTATTTCTGAATTGTGGTCGTAGGATGACTATCAACAGGATTGAGGTACTGGCCACGTGGTACCAGTGGGAGTTATTATGAAGTGTGTTTGATTTACAAGCACTTTTTAATACAGGAATAATCATATTATAACTGTATTCAGGTATAACCGAAGGGTAAGGCAGAGGTGAACTGCTGTAAATTAACAGTTCGTTGGTATGTTTAGATCTCATGTTAGACCAAGCCATTAACCGGGCATAAATAGATTCTTCGACTTTTACATATTGATCCGAAATTTTATGGCAAATCTCAGCTGACTTAATATACCCTTGGGCTGTTATACTTTTAGGACCTTTGTCCCTAATTTATACGGCCAACCAGAAGAATTGATTATTAGAGGTAATCAAAGGAGTGAGCTCTCCTGTGGCTAATGTCACTTTATACCCCTGACTAAAGTATCAGTTAAACATTGACTCAAAGTTCCCCGATATTATTAAGTAACATATTCTAAGCTAAGCATTAACATTGCTTACATTATTGTGTTCCAATTTGAGGGGTGATGTAGCCAATGAAATTACTGAGCACATGACATTTAACAACTGAGGTCTCAAGATGACAATTCGCTAGTGATACTCGTGTTGCTGACGTCTATGAGTTGCGGTTGCCCCTTACTATCCCGTATGTTTGTTTGTGATCTTAACAAAATATTCTGTCTGACTACAAAAACATTTACTCTAATTTAAACGGTAGAAATAGAGGCACATAGCAAAGGCGAGGAATAATGTGGTAACAGTTGAAGCATCCAAGGAGTCTGCGTTGTTGCAGTAGTCTGTATAGCACTGACAGGCTGTCTCCTGGTGGTCTTGGTTGTCAGCCTTGTAACAGTCCTTCTCGTGGCGGACCCAACCGCATCCGCGGGTGACGCGCAGATCCGAGTCTTTGTGAGGATGATATACTGAAAAAGAAGTAGATTTAAATTAAGCAAGAAAATCATCACGATAGGGAGAAAAACAATCTGGTAAGAGGAGCTGGCTCTGTAAAAAACCACGCTGATATTTCGATATCCCAGGTTAACCTAAGCTTGCTGTGGTCAGTGGGGATGGGTGATCATTTTCAGCACTTTGAGAGCACTTCAAAACTCGGAGACATGCCTTATGCCCGGGACGAGCATTATAACGATCATTAGTTACAATCAGAAGCGCAAAAAGACTTTTATCAGCTGCATCTGGTTAGACTGGAAGCCGATCCCAACGTAGTAAAAAAAGGATAATGAGGGAAGAGAGAATGTCGTGATCTCTTAGAGATAAAGGGTCATCCGTCAGTCTGTAGTGAAAGGCATAGTTATATATGGCATATCAAAAGAAATACTAACTGGTCTGCACAATCTTTCTGCAGAAAAATTCATAATTGGAGCTCCTGGGTATGGCTTTGTCACAATCAATGATCGGTATGATGCGCTGGCGCACCTCGGCGTCAAACTGCGAGGGATCGATGCACGCTGAATTATTGGCGCTATTGCAGTAGAAACAGTAGATCGCAGTTGCTGAAAGAAGTTAAGATAACCTTTAAATTAGACATATTCAATGACTACTTCAAAATAAAGAGTCATTGAACATAAATTACTTAATATGCATCTATAGTAAAGTTCTTCCGAAATAAAATAAATTAAGCTACTGAGAAATTGCTCCTTAAAATACTCAGATTCTAACAATAAATAACAAACTTGTATTGAAATATTTATATTTATTTGCTTTGACATAAGGAATTTATACTTATTTGACATAAGCAAGTGTTAGCTTAAAAGTTTATGCTTAGTTAAGTTTTTGGCCAAATACTCCGCTATATCGTGATATAGAGATGCAAGTGATAGAGATCACTTTAGGTCAAACTGCCTGTGAAAGCACGAGACTGAACGGCATCTTAAAATTGAGTAGCGGTTGAGTATTTGGCCATTTGTCTCTGAATCTCAGACTAAGTATTCGTAATTAGTATCCCATTCTATGTAAGATAGTCGTAAGATTCTCTGTGCGTTGTACCTATTTTCCGTCTAAACATCTCAAAGGATTCGATGTCTCCTCGTGGAAGGTGGACTGAAAAGATCTTATGGAGGAGCTGCAAATTCCTAGTAACACTAGGCACCAAACTACATCATTTTGATTTAAAAAAAACGCTACAATCTATCTCTCTATAAACTTCGGGTTAGGTAACAGTTATAAGTCTACTTACATTTGTATACCAACGATAACAATATCGTGATTGACAGCAATGTTTTATTTGGATACATTTTATCTGAAAACAACAATACTAATTTAACATCGGTTTTGAATATTAAAACTCTAACCAATGTAATTTTATCACTATCTTAGTGATATGAATCAGTAAGTCAGGGTCTCGAATTTGAATCAAAGGCACCTCTGAGTCAGAGTTCTGTATATTAAGAGTAAGTGTTACATGTATAAAAGGTTGTTGAAGTAAAAATGTTGAAGTAAATATGTTAAAATAAAATGCAAATTAATCACTCGCTTAAACGATTTAACTAAAACATTACATGCTTGTGTGTGAAGTCTATCAACGCATATTAGCCCAGTTCTGTACTCTACTTTAGAGTTAAACCCTGTAGCCATCAGTAGGACTGTAAATAAATGGATAATGAAAAGGGTTTAATATTATTTAGTGATCAGAAATTACTGTCACATATCTTCACAATCAAAAGGAGTAAGACAATGTACGATGGAACGATATAGAGTTTTTTTATGTCAAAATCGTAGAACATTAATTATACTTAATGTTATACAGTAGTAAATTTTCGGGGCATACGAGATACATTTTTTATAGCACTAAGGTGGCAAACAAGCATACGGCCCGCCTGATGGTAAGCGGATACCGTAGCCTATAGATGCTTGCAACACCAAGGGTATCACTCGGGCGTTGACGACCCTGTAAATTAAGGAGGAATAGTTGGGCTGGCAATATAGGAGACATGCAGCCATGCATGACAGCGGCGGTAACAAAACACTACCGGTCCCCCCACACTGCCAATACAACCCTTCCTCGCGGAGCTCTGACGACCTTGCTCACCGTTAGGAACACAACATAGCACGGAGCTATGTTATTTGGTGATTTTAGATAAGGTGGAGGTACTTCCCCAGTCGGGCAGCTCCGATTGTGAGTGGAATTATTCGATTCCACTATGCCCTGCCTCTCTTATAAAACTTAACAAATACACCATAAGGCGGTACAACGCAGTCTAAAGACTAGCATTATCGTTTATTATAACACATATTAGGGTTGTTGACCGGATAGCGCTATAAAAATACATTACCATGCTTGGATTCTAAATTTGTCTTTTATGGAAAATCCAAATTTGTCTGATACATTTGCTATATTAATTTAAAATTTGTTACGTGGGAGGGCCATGCTTCGGCACGAATGGGCCGGCTCGACCGGAGTGATAACACGGCCTCACAAAAAACCGACGTCAAACAACGCTTACGTAGTGTTTCGCCGAGTGAGTGAGGTTACCGGAGGCCCAACCCCTTTTAAAAGGCCCGCAACGCACTTGTGAGTCCTCTGGTGTTGCGGGTGTCCATGGGCGGCGGTAATCGCTTGCCATCAGGCGATCCGTATGCTCGTTTGCCCCCAATCCCATAAAAAAAAGATAAGTAAGTTTTCTAGCAACACCCGGGGCGTTTATCAAAGCTAAGGAGTATGACAGCCTCTAATTTGCTTTCTTATTACATAAAAACATAATACATTACATTAGAAGTGAAAATCATCTACCCTTTTAGCTGCTATTTTATTTGTAAAGAAGGTTAGAGGCTATTATTATGTGTTAACAATGAACTAAACTTGATTAGAGAAGATAAAAGCATTATTTAGGCATTTTTTTGTAAAATACGAGCAGATCGCACCCACATCTTTTTTTACGCACGGATTGCGTAATGATTTATAATTTAATACATTATTTATTTTAAAACACATATTTTTATGTATTTTCATACAAACGCAAATGTTTATTTCCCGCCTAGATACAACAAGTTATTATTAAAATAATAAAAACGTACTTACAATTTAAATCCTACAAATTATTTAAAATCCAAACGTTTCTTAATTGATTAAACAAATTTTATCGCTCTTTTTTAGGGTCACTACACTATATCAACCACACTCCTATTGGTACCGATAATAACTGAGCTAAGAGTATCAAAACATATATATTCCATTATTACATCATTGTATGTATGGATGTCTTATTGTTTGTGTAGTTAGATCTATAAGATTTGATCCTTGAGATTTTTTAACGTAAGTGTAGATCATAATGCATTTCAATAGGTAATAAAAAACAACATACTATCACGCATGTATTCCGCGAAGGCTTAGACAGAGGCGTACTAATGTACCCACAGTTCGCAGGTATGTTTAGGTCCCACGTATAGGGGACGAGCCTATTGCCATTAACCGGGCACAAATACCAAACTCCGAGTTGCTACTGAGAATTTCATAGAAAATCCTGGGTGTCTTTAAATCACGAGAGAATCGGTTTCTTCTAGGCAAGCGCGCTCCATCGTAGATCGCAGTATCGCTTAACATTACGCGAACTGGCGCTCAAGTGGTAGCCTATTATCAAGAATAAAAAACCCCAATAAGACTGCTCGATCTGGGAATCGAACCCAAGACCTCTAGCGTAGCAGTCGCGCTTGGGGCCATTAGACTATAATAACAATTGTGTCACAATTATGTCAACATTTAGTTGTGGATCGATTCGTGGGTCTGTTGAATGAGTTTATCAATGTTTGTAACCCCTGACACGCTGTATCGGAATGCAAATGAATTTTAATGTGTTTATCTTAAGTATAAATGTAGTGTAGAATTGAATATTTACTCACATTGGCTGGCCACGCTAGTACTCTAGTGCCTGGTTCACCAAATTCAAGTATTATTCGATTTTTCAATAAATAATAGCTCTATTCTATAACAAATTGTGGTTTTAGTGATTATTTATTTTATTTAATTCAATCATACAATCACGCATATATTCTCCGAAAGTTTAAGCAGGTGTACACTAATTAATATACCAAACACGCTGACAGTTAGCCAGTATGTTTAGGTCCTGTTAAATAGGAGGAGAGCCTATTGTCATATTAAACGGGCATAAATCCATACTCCTCGATAGACCAAATAGTTAATAGTAAAAAGTAAGCTGAGTAAAACCGAGTTCTGATGTTCGTAATTTGAACTAAATTAATTACGATTGATTATATGTATATTTTATATGTACTTTTATACGTATCCACCTGCAAACGTAAATACAATTACAATCCTTTAGTCTTGAAACACGATCCTGGACTTTGCAGGGTTTCAGGACTTATACACCCTTTTAGAGTACCTAGTTTTGATACTTGAAATATTAACAATATTTTTCTTCAGTTTTGCAAGATTTTTAGTATACAACTTTATAAACTTTTGTTATATGAAATATATTTTGCTATATTTGGAGATAATAATGAATATAAAAATAATGGTTAAAACTGACTCTTTATGCACCGCAGTTTCACCCATTTGCTTAACTAATCTGAACTAAAAATATCTATAAACTTTCTCAAAAATTACGATATGAAATGCAAAATGCATGCTCAAAAAGAATTATTCAAATCAGACTAGTAGTTCCAGAGATTAGCGCGTTCAAATAAAAACAAAAAATCTCTCCAGCTTTATTATATTAATATTATAATCATTATCTAACTAAAAAACACAAAATTCAATCTTGTAACCGGCGGTTAGCCCATCTTTAATAAATATCACGAGCAAGTAATCATATAGAGATGGGTTAACTGCCGGTTATAAGATTGAATTCTGTTTTTTTTTTAACTTGGTGTGCTCAAAAGTGACTTGACTTGTTTACCAAAATTCTGTAAAAAAGTCAGTCATCTGACAATGTATTTTCTTAGCCAAAAAACATTACCTTTCTGAAATTGCGCAAAATTATCATGGGTCGGCCGTCGCTAGAGGCGGCAGTTTTGCACGTGGGCGCTGAAGCTACCAGCTTCTTCTAAAATCCTATTTTTTTTTACTAAAAATCATTACATCTGACAGTTTGGTACATCAAACAGATTAATCGAATCAAGTTCGGTATTCAATCGACTTTTCTTTGAGGCCAAAGTTCTTTTAACGACAGCTTAATTAAAAATGGCCGGTCAAACGCTACCAGATTTTTAATTCTATTCCGGAATATTTTCGGCTCAGTAGAAACGGTTTCTTTTTACTTTATTCAGGTTTTATTTCCTTAGAAAAAAGAACAGAAATTTTCCAAAAAGGTTCTGCGGTGGATAAATAAAGAACTATATTATTATATCTCATTGGTTTCTGAAATTTTCGCGAAGAGATCGCAACAATCTGTACTTAATTAACTCTTTATTTATTTACCCCGTGTGCGGACGGGTTAGAATACTGTTCCTCACTGCCTTACAGATAGGCATCCCGTAAGAGTCGTGAAAATATCTGAATTCCTCGGTGGTGGTCTGACTGGCTGGCGACCACCCTTACTTACGTCTCTCTTTCTCGACTTTTGCACGTAAGAGCCACTTCCCCTCGATTGCTGCGGATCTGACAGTCTGCAGTCCGTAGGGGCTCTTAAGGGGCAATGCATCTGCACCTCTTTTGGTGTTGCAGGTGTCCATGGGCTACTATGACTACTTACCATTAGATGGCTCGTCAGCTCGTTTTTCGACTTAACCCATAAAAAAAACATAACATACCATCACTTATGTATTCCCCGAAGGGTTAGGTAGATATTTGCTGTACACCCACAGTTCGTCGGTATGTTTAGATCCCATTTAATATGCCGCGAGCTTATTGCCATTAACCGTCCACAAAAGCAAACTCCGAGTTACGCTACCTGCGAATTTTATAGGACAACCTAATAGGTACCGCAAAAACTATCATAAAACATAACATAACTTATCATCACGGCTGTATTCCCCGAAGGGGTAGGCAGAGGCGTACTTTAATGTACACCCACAGTTCACCGGTATGTTTACGTTCCATGTTATAGGGGGTGAACCTATAGCCATTAACCGGGCACAAATCCACACTCCGAGCTCACATCACAATAAATTAACAACAATACCTTACACTTCTCATTTAAAACCTATTTGCCATCACACGAAGCCCAAGAACGTAAGAATCGATAGGGTCAAACTGTCTCTTAGGTTTACAAATAATTGCGAGTTGAGTTGAGTAGATAGGTTTTTTATATTGATTAAGTTGGCAAACGAGCTGATGAGTCACCTGGTGGTAAGTAGACATCGTCGCCCATGGATACCTGCAATACAAAGGGAGTTGCTGATGCGTTGCCGAACCTTAAGAGCCCCTACGGACTACAGAGTGCCAGAGACGCTGCATCCGAGGGGAATTGGCTCTTATACGTACAAAAGTCGAAACACACACAAAGGTGCTTTACGACAGACTCCGACGAATGGTTGGTCGCCAGCCAGTCAGACCCTAAGAGACTACCGAGGAATAATATTCTAACCCCTCTCCTTAAACGACAAGACAAAATACAATATATTTTTTTTATTCATGTCCATGTAATTACTTTGTTAGTGACTAATTATCCCAATAGGATATGTGGTGAATAGGCAGGCCCGGCCAAATTTCCCAACTTTATAGGTACTCGTATTGTCCTGCATGGGTCTCCTCTCAGAATAAGAAGGTTTGGGCTATAGTCCATCACGCTAGCATAAGTGCGGGTCGGCAGAGTTCACACGCCGCCGCCGTTAAGAAAATTTTTTTTTTGGGATAGGATGGCAAACTGCCGGACGGATTGCCTGATGGTAAGCGATTACCGCCGCCCATGGACACCCGCAACACCAGAGGAGTCACGATTGCGTTGCCGACCTTTTAAAATAGGATTGGGCCTCCTGTAACCTCACTCACTCGGCGAAACACAACGTAAGCGTTGTTTGACGCCGGTTTTCTGTGAGGCCGTGGTATCACTCCGGTCGAGCATTCGTGCCGAAGCATGGCTCTCCCATGTAAAATATTTGATGTTCAATATTTGATTAAAAATTAATTTTTTTATCTAATATTGAACTCCATACAATTATCACTTGCTTGCACTTGCATGACTTTACCGTTAAAGTAAAGTAATCTTAATGAAACCTACACATCTGGAACGATTCCACAACTGTTTCTTCATCATGATTATCATCAATCCGTTTTTGCTCCCCAGACTTGAAACCATTAGTACTTCTGATAAAAGTTAGATATAAAAATACACATGAACGTATAACACTCGTACCTACGTGTGAATACTGTTCTGAATTCGCCGTAGGCAATCCATTCCAAGTTTTTAACAACTAAAGATAACATGGAGATGTTCTTTAACTTTTTCCATAATGCCATGGAATAACAATTTATCGATGTTCAAGAAAGTTTTATCTATATATACTTATAGTACGTATTTTGCATTAAAAAAATCTATTTTCAATATTTAATATACCTAGAACATTTTACATTCTAGAACTTCTTTAATCTTAATTTATTGTAATATCAATGTCATATAACGGTCAGTTCCAATATGAAATTATAAAAAATATTATAAGTGATCCGGTTCTGCTACTCGCCAGGTGCTACAGCGGCTCGCTCGCTTTGCTCGCTCGGCTCGTGCGTCAGGGGGTCACAGTTCTCACTTATATAAACCAGTAAACTATAATTTTGCACAATATTAGGTAACCATTTATCCATTTTGAGAAGCAAAAGTAATATTTTTACAAAAGGTGCAATTATTCTGATGTGTGTTTATTTATTTTGGATCTTAATGGATAATATACACGACTAGAGTTCCCGTCGGCAACTTCGCCTGCGTACTTAGGTAATTTTCGTCTCTAAAATATACTGTGCCCACTGTACCTACACAATGGAGGTTTCATATCATAAAATGAGTTAAATCTATTTTTTATGGAAGAGAACAATTCAAATACAAAATGTAAACAGCGAATGACAGCTGTACAGAATCTTGACGGTGTCATTCATTTATTAAATCTGTATATGTGTGTGTGGGTGTATTTGTCAAATTCATGGTAGTGTGTGCGAACTTTCATACAAACTCTCACCCCCTTTTCACCACCTTAGGGGTTGAATATCCAAAAATTCGTTCTTAGTTAGCACTAATGTTGGTTGAACCAACATGCAAACATTCAGGGATCTAGCTCCTGTAATTTCGGGTGTGCGTTGATACGTTAGTCAGTCAGTCAAGTTCTTCTTTTATTATATTATAGATAAGTGATGTTTACGCGCAGTTAGGACAGGTTAACTCAAAGCTCCGATGGCGCTTTCTACATTAGACCCAGTTCAGATTTGTCCCTTCATTATTTAACTCACATATCTAATAATACCACTACAATCAGGTCTTTAAAAGAGACCATGATTCTCTGAGTTTGTTTCGGTGTTTCTTCTCGGAGGTCAGTTAGAAAATGCCGGGATCATCTAGTATGAAACATTTACTTGTAAAATAGTCTTTAAAAAGATCTATTTAATTTAACAAACGATTCCGAGAGTACAAGACGAAGGGTTAAAGAAAAAAAATCTGCTGTTTAATTTAAGAAATGAATTTGATGTAAGAAGGTTTGAAGTCTTATCAACATGACAGTCAAGTTGTTTGATATTTTCAAAATGCCTACTTTCTGATGTCAGTAAGCTTTACTGAAAGGGAATTAAGGCGTAAAACTGTGTAAATAACAATAATAAAATTGTAACTGGTCGATGTCTGTAATAAAATGACTGAAAGATGATGTAGTGATACTGAAATGATGATGAAGTGGTATTGAAAAGAATATGCTGAGATGGTTTGCACATGTTGAAAGAATGAATAAAAGACGATTAACGAAGGCGAATGTCAGCAGCAGCGTCGTCGGTAGAGGTCGCCCTAGAAGGACATACGCCGATCTTATTGGCGAAATCCTTCAAAAAGGTCAGGTGTATGTATGAGAAGATGTATGAATGTGGAAGAAGCAAAAGAAGTTTTTTACGTGGGAGAGCCATGCTTCGGCACGAATGGGCCGGCTCGGAGTGATACCACGGCCTCACAGAAAACCGGCGTTAAACAACGCTTACGTTGTGTTTCGTCGAGTGAGTGAGGTTACCGGAGGCCCAATCCCCTTTTAAAAGGTCGGCAACGCACTTGTGACTCCTCTGGTGTTGCGGGTGTCCATGGGCGGCGGTAATCGTTTACGATCAGGCGATCCGTCTGCTCGTTTGCCCTCCTATACTATAAAAAAAAAGTATGCAAGAATCGTAGCAAGTAGCAGTCTATAGTTTCTGCCTACCCCTGTGAGAGAAAGGCTTGAGTGTATGTATGTATGTAATAAAATAAAATTTAAAAGTTAAACAAGCTTCGTCACAATGAAGTTAAACTTACGCAATACACATATATCTACATTAATTATGTGAAATTAATTGAACCATTTATTTTGTGTTAATTGATGGGAACACCAATCAAGCGGTGGACGGCGTTAAAATGTCAGCAATACTGCTAAGTGCATCCAACTATGTTAATGCCACGAGATATTGATGGTTCACCACCACACACACTGCCGCGTGTCACGGGTTTGTCTATATTTAAATATATATTTTTTACTGCGGTTTCACTCACATCCCAAATGACGTTTAATGATAAAAGGTTGCTTATGTCTTTCTACATGACCGAGTTTATGTCTATACCAAAATTAATTAAAATTTGTACAGTGGTTTAGCGTGAAAATTTAACAAATATACAGACAGATTTACTTTCGCATTTATAATATTAACTCGTATGGACATACAATATTTGTTGCAGAAAAATGTGGCGGGATTACTTGACCCGTAACTACGTTAGTACGTTCTTACAATAAAAACGAACAAACATACCACAAGACCGTACGCTATTATTGTTCCAATACACATTAACGGCATTTATTCCAATTAATGTAAGTACCATAATACCATTAGCATTGGAGAAACTCAGCAATTTCCCCTATCCTTTCCTTACATTGGATCAGTAAAGACATGTACTAAATTTCACAAATTCACCATTAATTAAAAAATGCTTGAATACAAGAACAGAATTAACGAAATCAACAGTATTCCTAATAATTTGTCCGTAGAAGACAATCTTTATTTTCGAGATTTTTATCTAAAGGACTTTAAATACATCAGCCCAGATGTGATTAATGTCAAAAAGAATAACATTGCTCACAAGGATGTTGAAAAACCTGTTATCAATGAATTTGATCACAAATCTATATTGAAAAAGTGGGTCAAAGAAGTCATGAAAGGATTGAAACAGTTCTTCTACCAAGGGTCTCTGCATGGAGTTAAGTTAGTGATATTTAACTAGAGTATACATTCACTCTTATTCAGCCCAAAAATCAGATTAACTTGTACGGATAATGACATAGACATAAGTGGATAGAATGTAATAGTGAACACAACACAAAGATGCAGCGAAAGACGGCCTCAAACAACAACAAAAAAGATCGCTGGGATTCGTTGGGATCGTTGATGTAGGTGGCATTTAACCAGGCTTAGTTGGAAATCTATGGACGAACAGGCCTTTGTTTAGAAGTGGACGACTTTTGGCTGATATGATGATGATGCTGATGAAGCTAACTCGATCCAACTTCAGAGTAAACTTTTCATTAGACCATCTTCTACTCCTTTTTCACCAGATATATCTTCGAGCCCACCTTCGGTAAAAAGGAAAAAGCGACCTGGGTAGTGATCATGTTCATCAGCATCTTTATCTGCGCCGTGATCATAATCCAGCTATTCTGCAAGTGGACCTCAACCCCCTTCGTCAACGTCATAGACTCCATGCCTACCCCCATTTGGGCTGTGCCTTTCCCCACAGTGGTAATCTGCCCTCATTTGCACGTTAAGATGTCGTATGCAAATGTTTCTGAACTTGAGGGGTGAGTGGCGATGGTATTTTTTATTTTGTTTCTATAGCTTTCGTTATCATAACAGTTCTATAAAGAAAAACCATACCTACAATTATCTATACTAATATCATGTAGTATTTGTTTATTTGTGATTTTTTTTCACTTAAAGATCACTCGTTATTTCCTAGGCTATGATTTATTGCGATAAGTTGATAACTACGTGCTCTAGATTCTACTTAAAAATTGAATGCTTTTTTGTTGATATAGTAAATTCAGATTGCAGGAATTCTTCGCAGCCATGGTGTGCCCGAGGATGACCAGCAAAAGCAAGTTTATAGAAAACAGACTAGATGACGTACAAGTTCATATGCTTCAAAATTTTGTTGTTCAGGTAAAGAGTAAAGAAACTGTTGCAGGCAAGTGTCGTAACAAATCCATTTACCTTTCTTAGTTTGCGCAGACTGACTAGAAATAGGTACTTTTATAAAATAAAGATTTCATCTAAGACCTGTCCCAAAAGGTTGCTTTTGATGAATAATTATAAAATGATAATAAAATCATATTATGATTCACTTTAGTAAGTTGCAAAGGATCTCTTACTAATTTCAAATTTGAATTGATTTCAGAGGAATTGATAACGTTGTCTTTTAGTCCCTCTGACTGATATTTTGGTTCACACAAAACTAATAGCCATTCTTCGTATATGTTATTATATTCTTTGTGTAAGTTATCCAGGCAGCTCCAACTTGTTCTGAAGTGGTTAAGGCTTGCAACTGGCCGGGACTGCACGGTACCAGGTGGGAGATGGACAAGTGCTGTGAGCTCTTCCAGCCCATCTTCACCAACTACGGATTGTGCTACGCGTTCAACAGTCTACCACTGAATGCTATGTAAGACTTTAGAATACCAGCATTATATATTGTTACTGTGTTGACATAAGGAAGTCTCCATCTTAGGTGTACTTTTTTATTTTTCTGTCGTCTTTAGTTTAAAGTTTGTAAGTATTTCCTCTCAACAATCTAATGCAGTCTAGAATATTTTTTTTATGATAAGGAATATTTTAACTGCCTCGTTAGTCTAGTGGTCCCAAGTGCGACTGCTGCGCTAGAGGTCCTGGGTTCGATTCCCAGGTCGAGGAAAGGCTTATTGAGTTTTTCTATGAAATTCTCAATAGCAGCTCGGAGTTTGAGATTTGTGCCCGGTTAATATAAACATATCGGCGAACTGTGGGTATACTTTAGTACTCCACTGCATAACCCTTCGGAAAATACAGGCGTGATGGTATGAATGTTTTTTTTATTTTCTTAGTAAGTTTAAGTATTTCTTTATATTCTCAACAAACCGACACTACTCTCTATTTGTTTTGTCCATAACCTTCTAATAGTCACTCATCGATCTATTGACTGTTCCATTGGTTAGAACGGGTCTCATTTGATAATGAGAGGGATATCGCTATAGTTTGACCCCTCTTAGAATGAGATTATACGTTTATATCTAAGACCAGTTTCTTTTTTACCACATTTTTTTTTTAAGAAAACGTTTCCCCACACTAGAATTTTCACCTGTATCGTGGGTGCGTTTACATACACAAACACAAACTTAGGCCTTTGCAATGATAAGTTTCTTTTATCAAATGATTTCAGGACCAATGACACCTTACATTGGCATAAAACCTTCAACGTGAACGCAAAACCGGCTGCCCTACAGTGGGGATTAGACATCGGGTACCCAAAGGTATTCCCCCCAGACCTGACCATGCAGCCACTCAGGGTTATGGCGTCAGGAGAAGCAAACGGCTTAGGTGTTGAGTTGTTCCTCAATAATACTGAACACCAGTTTGCTTGTGAAGGGAATAGCTTGGGATTTACTGTAAGTCTATTTTTTGTTCAAAGATATACTTATAAATGCACGTATAGAAGAATTAAATTTTGAGCAGCAGTTCCTTATATGACGTATTATAATACATATATGACGTAGTTGATTCTGCTCCTTTCCAACATCCAATAGTAGGATTGCCTATTACTGGAAAGGGGAATGAAACTACAGTGTGTCCGGACATGGACTAGCGATATTCTAAATACTTAAATATAAACTATTTTAAAGTACAATTACACTCTAGGCTTGGTGGACTTTTGAAAAAAAATGTGAAAGTCGAAAAAAAATTAAAATTATGCAATTCAACCAATAATTGTTAATTACTACAAAAACATACCCGACAACTTTTTTATTTTTTTACTAGATCGACAGATTTTGAGCTAAGCTACAATACAACATAAACAATTCACAACTGTAAGTTTAATACTTTAAGAGTTATTGTTGAAGTTATGGAATTGTGAACACATTGCTTTGTAATGCAGATGGTAGACAATGTTATTGCCTTTCGAATAAGCCTATTTTTATCTCAGTATGACTAAAACTTTGGGATATATCATATTTTTTGTACTCGCATAGAGCATATTTCAACAAAATGGCTGCCACATAGCGGGGAAGTGTATTGGACCCAAGCCTAGAGTGTAATTGTACTTTAAAATAGTTTATATTTAAGTATTTAGAATATCGCTAGTCCATGTCCGGACACACTGTATATTTACGTACATGAGCTATGTGCAGAAATAGGAGAACACATCCATAACTTACACGTACATCATGTTGATCTTCAGACATCTTTAAGAGTATCGAGGAATCTTCTTAGGTGTGGGCATAAAGTAGTACAAGTATTCCACGAAGCGAACGTTGAAGGTGATGACGGTTTTTCTTACAAGTAAATTATTCCATTACTAATGCTGACATCTGCAGACATACTTGACCGTTCATCGTGCTTCGGCTATTGTTTAACACTGTGACGCAATTATGTACCCTAACAATAAATATGCAAGAATTCGCCTACATCCGCCGTACTCAACAACTTTTCATAAGAAACCGTGCCCTATTCTTGAAAAATAAATACATCCATTCCATTCCACGTATCAATTATGGGTTTCACAGGGAAAGTTGTGGAGTATGTCGGGTAATGACGAGTGCAGGACGCAAACGGCACTCTCCTCCCAATCTCTTTTAATTTCTCTTTCCAGATCCTCATCAGCTCTCCAACCGACCACGTTTACACAAGCACAGTCCTCAGGCTGCCGATGGATAGGATGACGACCATCGAAGTGACTCCACTGACATACAAGACCGACTCCTCTCTTCGCTCTCTCTCCGCTTACAGGCGACAGTGTTTCTTCCAGAGCGAGAAGAGTCTCCAGTACTATGAGTTCTACACTGATAGTAACTGTAAACATGACCTTCTGGTTCAAGAGGCTCGAAAGATGTGTAACTGTGTGCTGTTTAACTGGCCGAGTTAGTGGCCAAGTTTTTTTTTATTAGTCAAAACAGACATTTGGATTTTTTTAATATTACGCTAGCTGGTACCCGCGGTTTCACTCGAATCCGCAAAGTTATTAAGACAAAGTAGTCTATTTCCTATCGCTTTGCAAAATTTTATCAAAATCTATTCAGCAGTTTAGCTGTGAAAAGGTAATATACATACACACAGAGACATTTTTGTTTTAAAAATATTAATATGGATTTTTATTGTAATAAGATGACAAAGAATCATACGGTTGAACCGCCTGGTGGTAAGTGGCAACAGTAGCTTAAAGACAACAGCAACTCCAGTAGTAGTGTTTTTGACACTCCAGTTGGCTACAAAAATCGGTGCATTTTCAAAATAACTAGTTAAACCTGAAAAAGTAAATTAGAAGAACTACAACTCATTTTATTACAATAAGGTTACTAGCATTCATTTGAATGCAATGGTCGCTTGGAAAATACTTAAAAAAAGTTAGACTTGACTCAGCAAATTAAAAACTTTTATTATTTTAGGAAAATTCATCTGGGAGCCTGTCTGTACTACGAAAGCTGACTTCAAGTGCATTAGCAGTGTAGAAGGTATTTATTTAAAAGTGTTTATACAAGCGACATTTTAGATTAACCCTCTGAATGGCAAATTTTATTATATGTGTTTATACAATAAAAAATCGTCTGTTATTTTAAATCTTAGAATTCGACGCCAATGATCTTGTTTTAAAGTCGAAATTAGCATGAAGCGAAAGTGACAGGTTTGTAGCAAGTGGAAATCTATAGTATCTGATTGAAATGAAAAGAATGACATTTATTTTTCTATTCTCAGCGAAAGTAGAAGAACAGCTCATCTACGCGTACTACGCTGAAAGTGAAGACGAAGGCGGGACTCAGCAGGAGTCCAAGTCTTGTCATCCATCCTGCAATGACGTCATCTACGCCAGCCAAGTATTCTACTCTGACCTTACCAAGGATATGGAGAACAGCTCCCATAAGTGGGGACATTTAGGGCTGTGAGTATTATTTTATATGTGTGTTTCACTGATGTCTATTTACAGTCTGGGTGCATTGGTAGGTAAATCCCCCGCAAAAACAATAGAATGTTACATGGTGTGGTAAATTTAAAAAATACATTCGAATTTGTTTGAATATGAATGTTTTTTTTTAATTTTCTACGTTCTCACACTTTTTTTAGAAGGCAGAAATTACAGAACATCACTTGCTGCGATACTTGCAAAAAATCTAGGTCTTGCAAAAGATCTAAGTATCTGTGAGAAACAGAAACCTATGAATGACAAAAAAAATTGAAATAAAGGAGAAATAACATACCTAATATACCATAACGCCTGTATTCCCTGATATGTTAAGCAGAGGCGTACTAATGTACACCTACAGTTAGCCGCGTCTTCGCCGGTTTAGGGAGGAGAAATAATAGTTTTTTTTTTGTACAGGGGTGAGGTGACACAGATCAATGTCCACTTTTACGACGACATGTTCCTGGGTCAGCACAGGCATGCGCAGTATGATGATTACTATTTTGTCGGTGAGCAATTTATTTTACTTCACCTAGTGACAGGTAGAAAAAAATTGTGGGTTTTTAAACATATAATATTTATTATCAGCGATTTCTTCCTGGCAACCCTATAATATGTTTCAGGTGCCATCGGTGGTCTCCTGAGCCTGTTTCTTGGGTTCAGCATCATCAGCGTTGCAGAACTGGTCTACTTCGTGCTACTAAAACCTGCTTACGTCGTCTTAGTTGAAACTTATCAACAACAATAATGCTTTATTTGTCTCCAAATGCTGTGATTTAGATGAGTTGTCTTTATTATCACTAGAAATTTTATAACACTCTTGGAGTTAGCTTAAAAAACTTTGTGCTGTGGGGCACTAACATGTTTCCAGTTTCAAATAGATACCTAAGTATAGCAATTTCTTATCATTTGTTTGTTTTTTTCCACGCTAGGAATGTTTGTCTAGACTCTGGGTACTGTATTGTGGTTATGGGAGCGTCTATCTACGATACGATAAAAATATAGCTAAACGGTATTTTTATAAGAAACTTCTTATAAAAGAAACTTCCTTAACCTTAAAATAAATAAGTTCAAAGCAAAGTTTATGTTTACTTCATAGGTAAAAAAACGATCTATACCTGAATATACTAAGGTACTGCTTACTGCAGTTAATCTATTAGTTTTCGAGAAGTTAGGTCAGATTATTGTGCTGTAAAGCACAATAATCTGACCTAACTTCTGAAGGTTCTGAAGGTTACTTAGAAACCAGGAGGCAACCATAGCACCGATATTGCCGAGATATTGCAGAGTTTTTTTTATGGGGTAGAGGGACAAACGAGCAAACGAATCGCCTGATGGTAAGCGGTTACCGCCGCCCATGGACACTCGCAACACCAGAGGAGTCACAAGTGCGTTGAGCGCCTTTTAAAAGGGGATTGAGCCTCCGGTAACCTCACTCACTCGGCGAAACACAACATAAGCGTTGTTTGACGCCGGTTTTCTGTGAGATCCGCGCTTAGCGTTTAATTTGGAAGATTAAAATGGCTACTTTTGACATCAACGTTTTTATGTCTTGTATAAGGTGACCTCTAAGTGTATGACGTGACTATACAAAGGGATATCATCATATACTGGAAATTTACGGACTGTTGTGAAATCCCTGTCTCCGGGAATCATATAGTGATCATCCAAAGTGGCGATTTGAGCCCCACTGTGTTCAGTTTCGCTATGAAGATAATGATGCTTTTTTTCATTTATCTCAAAAATAAACATTACCCAGATAAATTTAAAAAGGATTTATGATGGAAACTGAGCAAAAAAAATAAATATAGAATAATACTCAGCTTTGGCTTGATCATTTCCGGCAGGGATTAAGTTGCGGCGCAATCCCCACGGAGCGCTTGCAATTATCTACTTGTTTCGTAATTGTACCATTAAAAATTTATTGTATCCTATTGCAATACACTTAAAGCTTTTAAAGATAATAATCAAGTCATAATGCGAAGCATCATATTATCTATAGACTACTTTCCGCTCTATCAAAGAGCTGACGCAAGAGTAGTTAGTTTTTAAAATGTGCAAATTAGTGACCTCCGTAATCTAATACTCTAGCTAAAATAGAGTATGATATTCCTATTATGGAGATGAGAGGCCATCCCATAACGTGTTACTGCGAACACAAAAAGGGATACTTATCTGTAAAGATAGGCATCACGTAAGAGGCGTGAAAATATCTAACTTTCTCGGTGGTGGGACCTCTGTAGGTCTGACTGGCTGGCGACCACCCTTACCTACGTCGGAGGTCGTAAAGCACCTTGGAGTGTGTTTCGACTTTTCGCTTTTCGCTCTGGCAGTCTGCATTCCGTAGGGACTCTTAATGGTCGGCAACTCATCAGCAACTCCTCTGGCGTTGCAGGTGTCCATGGTCGACGATGACTACTTACCACCAGATGGCTCGACAGCTCGTTTGCCGACTTAATCCATAAAAAAAATGTCGTTTTACACATTAAATAGTGCCATCCCTTTTCCCCTCACAATCTAAAAATGATCATAATAAAACATCATGGGGTGCAAATGGAATACGATTTGCGATGCGCAGCTCCAAAAAGTTTATTGTAGCTCAGGAAAACAAGAAAGGAGGCTGAATTATAGAAAAGTTAATAAAACAAAAAAAAATTAGGTACCCCGAGATACCTCAACATACTGACATTCACTGACACTCGACATAACCTAACCATACCTTTGTAATTTCAACGGCACCCAACATTTAAACAATGTTCGCCGAACCCAGCTACCTCGGCGCCTTCGGGCTGGATAATCTGAGGGTTCAGAACGACAGACTGAACGCGAAGGTAGTGGAGCAGGTGAACGACACCCAGGAACTGGTGATGCTCAACAACTTCGCGCACGAAAGCAACGAGTACCAGTACAAGAAATGCTTGCAGGACAGGTGGACTTTTTATGTACTATTTTGATGTATGATAGGCGCAAGTCTTAGTAGTAGAATCTAATGATCAGCCCGGGATATCTAGTATCCCTCACATGTAAGAGGACCCACAGTTGTAGTGACCCTCATGTGTATTAAGTATGTAGGTTCTACTTGTCTTACATACACATGACGGACCACCACTATCCACCACCCGAAACGTACTCCATCTACCTATGTTAATGCTTTCCTTCAGACAAGTCAAAATTATGAAATGCAATGCTTGACAATGCCAATATGCAAATCATGTTTATTATAAAACTGCAGTGTTATGAGACATACGTTTTAGCAACGCGCAGTACATTTCTATAGGATCTCACAGTCTCCAACTTGGCAGATGAGAGAAACGACACATGTGAACCGAATCATAACAAAAATGAATGCAGAAACTAATCAAATGTTGGTTTAGGTATGGGGCCGTCCATTAATCACGTGATGTTTTTTTTGGCATTTTTAACCCCCCCCCTCCCCTTTGGTGATACATGATGAGGCTTAAGACTACCCCCCCTTATATCACGTGTATTTTTTACTACCTACAAAGAATCTAATTTTTTTTTTTAATATAAAAAAATACAGGTTTATGTATCATCTAGTTTAGACATTGTTTTAATGTAAAACGTATGAGGTTAAACAATTTACGCATACGTGCCAAAACAACATAATAACTGACACTGACAAGCTGAGTCCGGCGGGCGGTTGTCGCGCGCGGCTCGCGGGAACTTCACTTCGTTCGTTGCCTGGTAACGGCGAATCAAGGTCACACTACAAGCCGCTTCCGATTTTGTACCTACGCGTTTGACGAAACAATAAATACATGTAACGCCGCTTTTCGGTTGAGTATCGCGCGAAAAAATAAATACACGTGATATATATTACTACACCCCCCCTCCCCCTTGTGATATTTTGTGATTTTTTATGGACCCCTCCCCCCCCTTTCGAGCCTCACGTGATTAATGGACAGCCCCTATGGTATGGAGTGTGTATAGGAATTTCAATGCAGTTTTTAAGGCTAATAGCTGAATAAGGTCCAAATAGGTCCTATCCATCTTGGTAAACAACTCCTGTACATCAATAAAAGAGTAGGTACAATAATATATAGAAACACATCAATCATCTTCACAACTTACGTCTTCCATTAGTAAAATGAAATGTTTAAAAGATGGCACTAATAATAACCTCGTCATAACATCTAACTTCCCAGGATGTCAGACATAGCTTCCTGGCGCTGGGTTCTGGAAGACCTGACCAAGCGCCTCACGGATGCATCGGGAGCACTTCATTACGAGCACAACGCTCTTCGCGTGGTCGTCACCAGACTTCAAAACGAGTTGGACGGGAATTCGCGCGAAGGAAGTAGACCAGGAGTACTGAGTCCACTGTCTGATAGCGTTGAGGAGGCCATTTTGCAGGTTATAAAAATAGACAAAAGACAAGTTTCTTCATGTCCTAGTGTCAGATTTTGTGGGCAAAGACGCTTCAAAAACCTTTATAGGATCTACCTAACTTATGTCATATCCTTTCTTTTTTTTCTTTTTTTTTATTCGTGATAGGCTTACGCTTGATCTCCAGTTTGCCTGATGTCAAGCGATACTGCGATCTACGATGGAGCGCGCTTGCCTAGAAGAAACCGATTCACTCGTGATTTAAAGTTAAGTGTAATGTATGGAGCTTCTTTGAATCACTAGATGGGCCTAATAAAGATTTTAATAATAATAGATGTTTCTTAAATTTACTACGCATTATTGCATGCATTATATTAGTAAGTCCAAAGAAAATAAAGCCACCCTCTTTGCCTAAAACATAGTATATAGGTACCTAGTAGGTAAGTAGATACTAATAGCAATATATGCAAATATTTCAGGAATATGACTATTTACGGGATCAAAAGAAGAAATTTGAAAAGCTGGTACTTTTACTCGAAAACCAAATGTCTGCCATCGACAAGACCAAGGAAAAAATCGCAACAGACATTCTCCACAAAGATCAGGCACTTTCTGTCGAAGAAGCTTGTGCAAAAATCACCTCGGGGACGTCGTCCAGGGGTGATTTTGGACGTCGAAAAAAGAAAAAAAAGTAATTATTACCTACTTGTCAACATAGCCATAATTATATTTACACGATACACATCAATCATTTCGATTGATCCCTGCAGTCGAGTGGTTATCCTATGCAACGCCGGTTAATCTGCTAGCATAGGGAAGCTAAAGTATATATCTTGATCATTATAATGTTATATCTTGATCATTGAAACAAGAAAGTTTATGATAAATCTATACTTATAATAAATCTGTAGAGAGGTCAATTCTGTACATGAAATATATTTCCAAAATAACTATCAACGGGTGATTAGTGATCGATACTGACGCCAAAAATGCAATCAGTAAAATTTTTGTCTGTCTGTCTGTCTGTCTGTCTGTCTGTCTGTCTGTCTGTCTGTATGTTCTTTATAGAAACAAAAACCACTCGACGGATTTCAACGAAACTTGGTACAAGTGTTCTTCATACTCCTGGGCAGGTTATAGTATACTTTTCATCACGCTACGATCAATAGGAGCAGAGCAGTGAAGGGAAATGTTGGGAAAACCGGAGAACTTACTACATTTTTTAAGCTTCCGTCGCGTGTGCAGCCTTAATGGTTAAAGCTACACAGAAATCATGTATGACGGAAATGTTCTCCTTAAAATTATATAAAAAATATTCCACGACAGCAAATGTCTATCTTTTATGGTTGACTCACAATAACACGTGTAACTCCCGATAGCTTAGCAGTTCGGAGCTTTCTGATTATATTTGTCTACTCTTACGTTAGGTGACTGACTGACTGACATAGTGATCTATCAACGCACAGCCCAAACCACAGGTTATAGTATACTTTTCATCACGCTACGATCAATAGGAGCAGAGCAGTGAAGGGAAATTTTGGGAAAATGAGTGATTAAACGCTAACGCGTAACGCTACAACCCTTAGGAACGGGGCAACGCAGGTGAAACCGCGGGCGAAGAACTAGGGAACAAAGTAACTATTCCACGCGGACGAAGTCGCTGGCAAAAGCTAGTTTTATATAAGTAAGTAAGTACCTAATTCATTTGCATGATATGCAGCCTCGCTTACTGTTTTAACAGGCAAAGTTCTTAACACCGGCTAAAATTGTCACTTTTAGCACTCACTACCTACACAATGAGCCATAACTTTCAGTATGAGCTTATTTCGCATTGTACAGGATTTTCAATCACAGAGATCTCAGCGTATACTGGAATGTATGGCAGGTATGTAGATCCTTAGTTGTATGTCCGTGGATCATAAATTGTGATAGATACATTAAATAGTGCCATTATAATTGGAATTTAGTAAAATATTGACGATAATTGTTATCCAGGGCATCACCAGTCACCCGTTGGGAGAACCGGTGCATAGCATTAAAGTCAGCGGGTCTTCGTGCACTTGGTAACGCGATTGTCACCAGACAACAGGTACCTAATCAACTAATGTGTTACGTCGACATACTAATAGGTCATTAGCCACCTCTTAGGACAATAGAATATACCTAGGTACCTAAGTAGTGACAAGGACACTTCACCAAGGTCACCCAATAGGAGATCGCAGCCTTTACATCTCTAAAACTTTTTAAGAGAATGTTTAAAATTCGCATAAGTCTCAGAAATCAGTATAACTGATAAGTCTATTTAGGTATATAAATATGTGTTAGGTAGATGCTTTTGGATATGTATTTTTTTCTAAAGTCCATTTGAATTCTAATTACCAGGTGCGAGGGGCCAGGGTACATCTCTCTATAACAGCACAAGCCTATGCTGCAAGAGTGGACTCGGCTCTCAGAAGACGTTTGAACACAAACAAAATCAAATTGCAGGATATTTATTGGCAAAAGGAAGAGGTAAATGTTTCGTTTCTCATAAATATATCGAAGACTAACATCATTTTCTGATGGGATACAGCTTTAAGACACTTCGTATCTCAAAAGTGTAGGTATCCTACGTAGATGATAGGTAAGTCCTATTCATACAATGATGCCATAATAGTTGCAATGTAAGCGAAGCTGTTGAACATGAGATCTTGGGTTAGATCCCAAGGTCTAACAGTATTATTAGGTTTTTCTATGGAATTCTCAGTAGCTGCTCGGAGTTTTTATATTATATGGGATTTGGAAAACTGGTGAACTGCACATACATACATTTCTACCTTATCCTTCGAGAATATAGGCATTATGGTATCTTGATGTGATTGGCATAGGTACCTACTCTGTTTTGCATTTGGCAGGGGCCAACCAAATATCGTAACAATTATCTTTACAATATAAAGTCAAAGATACTTACATCAAACCGATACAAAGTCTATATTTATGCATTAATTATTGCACTGCCAATCTGGAAGACAAGTGTTCCACCAATTATATCAATCGTACGACTCCGTACGAGTATATGGCATCCTTTTTGAAATATTATATTATAAAGACAAATAGTTTTTTAGCGTTTTTTGGAATTAGACCTATCTCCAATCGCAGCGGTCCTTTTATATTGGAAACCAACGGGACTTTTATAAAAACTACCTAATTATGACGTCAAGAAAGCAACTACTTAGAAGAAACTAGTCTTATGGATTTTTCCACAGACCATGCGCGACTATGAAGTTTTAAGAGAAGAGTTGACTGCGACCGAACAGAATATTTTGGAGACGATGGAGCAGGAGCGTATAGTTGAAGCTAGACTAGCTGATCGCACTATGAGACCTCCTGGGGAACACACCAAGGACGAAGTGGACAGGAAGCTGAGGGATGAACTCGCTAGGCTGAGGAACTTCAGCAAGCAGTTGAGGGACAATCGTGAGAGAATTACGTAAGTATGCGAAGGGAGTTGCGTCATTGTAGATAGGTAGTTAGTGTAGAAGATATTCACACTTGGCACTTGACATTGCTGGGCAGTGTTACCTAATACCTAATTATAAAAAAGATCTCACTAGTTTTCAATATAACACAAATTAATGTCGAAGTAGGTACCTACCTACCTAACTAAATTATGAAATTTAAGGCTGTAGCTTAGATAGGTGCCTATGTACTACCTATGCAGGTTTTATTTAAAGTCTGCTTCCCGGGGAAGACCCACTCTTTCCCGATAGATATCATGTGGGTGTCTTTAACCACTTATTTCTTATTTAATCTTATTTATAATGTAATAATTGTTGACAAAATCAATTAATATTATAATGTATTATTATTTTTATTTTTTTTAAATAGTTTGTATTGGTTTTCATTGCATGTACTTAATTCACTTGTAATGTAATTTAATATTTAATTGCTGTGTATATCCTGTAACTGACAAATTCACTCTGTGATCTATGTTATGTAATTCTATTTGCCTATGTATCAGTGAATAAACGAGTGAATCGGTTTCTTATAGACAAGCGCGCACCATCGTATATCGCAATATCGCATAACATCAGGCAAACTGGCGGTCAAGCATATACCTATCACGAATAAAAAAAGTCCAGTTCCCATTACCTACCTATGTCCCTAACATGAGCTTGCGGCTAAGTAATAATTGCGCTGATGAATAGAGGCAAGGTTAGGATTATCGCGGTGACGCTATGGATAGGTGACTATTTATTACACATTGAGAACAAGTAAAACCAACGGCCGGCTTTAAAATCATTTCTTTCTATTCAGTACCCTACAGAACCATTTATCGGATTCCGTGACTCAAATAGACTGCTGTGCCGAGGATATCCTGCGCATTGTAAACTTAGACAATAACAGAATCACGTCGAGACTGGGAGAAGTACCTACGGAGATACCGAGGCCACCTTCTGTGCCTTCTAACTTCCCTGACGCCTGCCAGAATCAGGACCCTGCACCGAGACCAGCTCCCGAAGCATCGTTGCAATCCATTCAAGAAGAGGACGAAGATGATGATTACCCATTTGATAATTAATTAATCATTAGCAAAACGTGCTAATTTTAGATTTACAAATTAGGAATTACTGAACGCATTTCGAAGAGTACCTAAACTTGACTCAAATACAATTTCCTCACAAATTGTTAGCATCCCCGGCCACATACTTTTAGGTACACATCTCAAAAAAGGAGTTTTTTTAAAAGATAAGGAAAGAGTGCCAATTTCTTAACCATTTGGTTTTTAATAGATATGAACAATAATTAAATTCTAATCATAGCCTTCGAGTGCAGAAGATAAATCACTAGTCTTGTAAAAATATTTTTGCAGTATTTATTGGTTTCTTTTTTAAATATATTGATTGTTACTTATTTTTTAAGGATGTGTTGTGACTGGATAAAAACCAATGTATTGTTTTTGATTGTGTTTATTTTGGAAAAAAACTAATAACTATTTTAACAATATCACAAACATAAGAGTTCCGATACTAAAATCATATGAATCTAACCAAAAAAAATAAGATTTATGTGTTGTTATTAATATAAAAAAATACAATATTTCCTGTCCAAAAATTCGATTTGGGACGCCGTTATATTTATAATTGACACAAATTAAAATAATTACTTTTATAACCACTAAATAGATACAAATTAAAAAATAAACATAATAAATTATTATGTATTTATTAATTAAATTACCTGGTACTATGATGATTGAATATGTTTACTTTAGTTTCCGTTTTTATAGCCCAGATCTACATTTCCATTAATTTATAATTTAATTATTATTTATGAATAAAGTATTAATATTAAACTGGCATTATTCAAGTTTTATTAATTTAACTCCTTCTATGCTAAAATGGCAAGTAAATCAAATATTTCAAAAACATAAATTGAACACAAAATGGTGAAAAAAAATTATCAGGAATGTCCCAAATAATGAAAATTATAATTTTACCCATCAGAAATCACATTATCATTTTTAAAGCATTGGACAATCATTGCATTGCATATTATATAATTTTAGTATAATTGTGCAGAATACATTTTAAGTAGGTATATATTAATTGTAAATAACATCATCATTATAGGTGCCTACTTATTCATAACAGATTAAAATGTTTCTCTTCTCTTGTATATGTCCACACCCTTATATGCCAAAAAATAATATAGTAGACTAGAAGGGCTAAAAAGAAAAATCTTATTCCATAAATCTGTTACAGATAAGCATATTATTTTTATTTCGCATACCTACTGCAGTACACTCGTTTTTATGAGATTATAATACAGATATATTCAGGAAAATATTACACTGAATCAAACTTTCACAAGGTGAATAAGATTACATAAATAATGTAAATCATTATGTAATCTGCATATTCATTGTGAATAAGGTCGACTTAACATAAAAGACTGTATAACCACAGTGTAACTACTTTCTCCTTAATTAAATTGTTCAATTAGTTAGACAATTACTCTCTTATGCATCTTAACTGACAAAAATAACAAAGTCAGATATTATATATATTTTAGTGTCATTTATGCCTTTGACCAGGATCTAGAAGACACTTTTGTCACAAACCATGAATCTTAAGTCCACATTAATAAGGGCCATAATATATTTTCTTAATGGAAAATAGATAAGTATAGAATGTTTGAGATCAATGTTAAGACTAGAAATTCTGATATTTCAGGAATTTTAGATTGAACAAAATAGTCACTTTATTAGTTTATTTCCTGAAATATTTGATAGAATGACATTTACGTTAGAACAAGTTGCTCAAGAGATGACTACTGCCAAGAGTGATGTTGAAAGTGGTTTATTAATAGGAGCATTCACCAATAACATTTGCAGCTGTATTTAAAATCAGATTACAGGTACTCCTTGGTACACAGTGGATATACTCTTATGACTTTCATGTGGTATTTATTTAGGTGGATGTTTCAAGGTTGTCACACACAAATAGGACCTTTCTAATTATGAACATCATGCAACAAAGTAACAATCAACCATCAAATGGATTGTGTTCATGAACTGATATTAGTAGTTAGACTGTGATATTACAATGTTATTTGAGAAGATACATTAGAATACAGTGCAGAGTATGGTGTCAATAAAAATTATTTTCTTAACTATATAATCTCATTGCATTTTTTATAATAATCTAACAAGTAAATACATGTACTGGTTCTATTCTACTATGGACAACAATGAGTAAACATTTATTACAGTAGCAACATTAATTGACACAGAAATAATGGCAAACAAAGATTTTTGAAAGAATACTATTAAAATGCCTGAATTTTTAAGTAATAATTTAGTTGGCTCAAGGTTGATGATGACGCATCATACTACATCAATCAATAGAGAGGGTTTAAACAAGCTTTCTCTTAATAAAAAGTACAATACACTGAAAAAATCAAATCTTCTACAATAAAATAGCTTTTATTATGTAGTGATAATATATTTCAGTGAAGTGTAACAAATCTTAATAATAACATAACAATGCTCACCAGTTTCAAATCAATTAAAAAATATCAAGATAATTAACAGAACTGAAAAATAATACTCATAGAACCTAGCTACAATGGTAACAGAAAGGGATGTTTTCCTATAAACCAAATTGATTTAAATGTGCTTCACTGTGCACATGGCTTTCAATATTCTGAGCATTGCAAGCAACTTCCATCTGACATTTTTTGCAATAAGCAAAATTATCATGTTCATTTGCCAAATAAGACTCAATAGAGACCTCCTGGTTCTCAATCAGATCTTCAATCTCTGAAAACCACTCCATATGCTGCTCATCATCATCTATGTGACTGAGGATGCTCTGAACTGTGTTATCAATATAAGCATCACACACTTTGCACCAGACTTCATCATCATTGTCTACTGGGAATATACCATTGAGAGGTTTTAGCCGATCAGTGATGTTGGCCCGATGGTTGATGTGGTTGACGTGCTCCTCGATACTCTGGAGAGAGCAGTTGACGCTGCTGTTGCATACTTCACAGTAGACCTCGTCTTTCTCGCAGGACAGGTAGGAGTCTAGAGTTATAAACTCACCATCGATCAGGTCGTCCATCGCCGCCATCCAGTTCGCATGGTCCTCATCTTCTACATGCTTCGTAACGGATTCTTCCTCGGGTAGATTTCGCTTGCAAGGTTTGCAATGAAGTGTATCGTTATTGAAACATATGCCGTTCTCGTTCATCAGCTCAATGTTCTCTTTATGTTTTGCACCATTTGTGTGTTGTTCAATGCATTTACTCGCCTTTGGAATATATACTCCGCAAAACACGCAACGCACTCGGGTCTTCGAGCTGGCGACTATCCCATAGAGCAAACCCGTTTTCATTTTAACTTGTTACAGTTGTTTTATTAATTCTTAATTATTTTTAATCGTATGAGCAACGGGTAAGAGCTTTTTATTGAGTAACTTGAAATTTCGCGAATTTTTTGAGGGGTTGAGATTGAGTTGATAGTTTGATTTGACAGATGTCAATGTCACATGAAAATTTATAATTTTTTATCTGGTTTTGAAGTTTGACATATAAAGCCCGATGTTGAATGTTTAAAATAATGTAATTTTTTTTTGTGGTAACATTTCAAATGTAGGATATCTGGATCTAAACCAAAGAGTTTAATTTATTTAGGAAACGTATTATCTAAAAATTAAAACAATTACTTGCCGCAAACTTAGACTAGACAACCAATGGACCAGTAACGTGCTTATTTCTACGAACAAAAAAGTCTGTCACTTTTGGTGCGGGACGAGGAAACACTACATAGAAAATGCTGCACACATACTCAAAAACATTTTCTATCACTACGAATTCACACAAATCAAAATCTTCACCACTAACACAATTTACGCACACATACAGATCAAATACATCAACATACAAGAATTGACGACTATACGACCGTAAACGACAGTCAAATTAATTGGGAAGCTACTCAATCGATATTTTATATCGATAGATTATCATAGAAAGAAAGTAGGTATTCAAAAACGTAACAAATACTTATGTGGATAATATTAATGGAATTTTCTAAAGATCCATGGTGTTGTGGTAACAATACATATTGTATTGTGTTAGTCTTCAGTTGTCTTAGTGCCATTTTTGCCTTTTGGGCTACTTAATTCTTATTAAGAAGTAAGTAGCTTATAAGTCAAAAATGGCATACTAGTATCTCTAAGTAGTCTGTGAAAATGACAAATCGGGGATTCCTGCGAAATGATAAAAATCTCCTCACATTCTGGAGACCTGGGTCTCCAAGAATGTTAGAGCGTCGCGAGGTTTTCGCGTACCTCCAAGTCTACCTAGTCTGTGAAAATGACAAATCGGGGATTCCAGCTTGTCGTTTTGGTAGCCTTGGTAGGTATACAAAAAATTTACTATGTTTATAATACTATACTAGTATCTCTTAGTAGTCTGTGTCTAGTACAGAGATTATTAGCGTAGAGAGAGGATGGATGAACGAAGATTGACGAAACAAGTATACATGGCCAATACGGGTGGAAGAGATGGAAGGGGCCGACCTCGACGAACGTACTTGCGGACGTTCTCAGGTCAGGTTAAAAGCACCTTAAACCGACGATCATGTATGAGGAGATTAATGAACGTGGATGAAGCGAAAGGGGTGTGCCAGGATCGTAGCAAGTGGAAATCTATAATAGTCTCTGCCTACCCCAATGGGAGACAGGCGTGAAAATATGTATGTATGTACATTTTAAAAATACAATATGAAACTCCTACCTCTACATAATATGTCTATCTACCTACATAATTAGGTACATACGTAAGTACTCATTAAGCATCAATTAGGCTCATATTGTTATACATATACACGTCTATAGAGGTGTATTTTTCGCCGGTATGTTTAGGTCCCCATAGCTTATGGGTAGAAATCCAAACTACATGCTGCCGCTGAGAAATTCATAGGAAATCTCAATAGCACTTATGACATGGGAATCGAACCTAGAATCACTAACGTAGCAGTTGCGCTTAGTCACTACTCACTAGCCTAATGAGGAAGTTTACTGTTAGGATATAATAAACAATAAAAAAATGTGTTTTATTTACCTACTTAGGTATTTATTTTCTTTATGTCACTGTGTGATAATGTAACCCAAAACTCAAATTAATAATAATAGTTACAATACATTTAAATTAGATACATAACACAATAACATCATTGCTAAACAATGCATCATTTTTGAAAACTAGATGTACAGAACCTACCATAAAGGTTAATAGATAGACAGGTGAATGTTATCAAAACTTAATCACTATATTATTAAATTTAGGTTATAGTATGCTTCTTTCCCTTGATATGTCTTTCCAAATTATCAACATTACATGGTACTTCTATCTTACATTTTTTACACAAAGCCTTATCTTCTTTAGGATCATATAAGAACTTCTCTATACTTATATTTTGATCTTTAATCAACATTAATATTTTTCCCAACTTTTTAGCATGTACTGGGTCTTCATCAACATGATCTAATATTATTTCTATATAATTTTGGAAATAGACTTGACAGATTTTACACCATAGGTCTTCATTATTATCTGTGACAGAGAATATTGCGTTCAATGGCTGAACTGCTATAGCCCGTGCTCTCTTGTGTCTTGCAGATCTAATATGAACTTCAGTCGCTTCATATGTGAATTCCAGCCAGCGGTCACATGCTAAACAATTGATTTGGGATCCAATGTTTGTGACACTCTCTGGCAGCACAAGAAGACCACCATCCTTATCAATAATTTTTTTCAAAGAGCTCATTTTATTTTTATGGAAAGTACCATCTATGTGATTTAACATTTTGGAAGTATCTGTAACCTGATTACACAAACCACAAGTAATTTGTTCACGATTGACAGAAATATTGTTCAGAATCATAAGTCTTTGCATAAACATTTTTGCATGTTCCTTAGCACTAAGATGATCCTCTATGAAGTTATCACTATCACGAATAAATACTTTACACAGTTCACACTTTATTTTTCCACTCTGGTCCACTATAATATCAGCATGGTATGCCATTGCCTGTATGTGTTTTACTTTACAGTGTGTAGAAAAGTGGCAGACGCTCAATCACAAACAGTCTGACTCGAAGCTTATATTTATCTCTCAAAATTTCCTTAAAATAGGAACAGACTCTACGTTTACGAGGAATTTAATGGCCAGAGAGATTGCGTTTGAGAAGTGAAAACCAAAACACAACTTAGGTACAAAAACAACACAATATTATTACAGATTTACAAATTAAAATTTCCCCGCATCAAGGATTCATCATCAATCATTCTTTTTTTTGTTTTTATACGGGATTTTATGACCTGGTAACTTAGACCTCTATGTCATGTCATCAATCATTCATCACATCAATTCGAAATTAGCGATGGGCGATTCGAATATTTTAACTCGAATTACTCGAGTCAGTGTTTGAACTCGCTTATTCGAAGGGCCTTTCTTTAAAACCGAGTTGATTAGTTTTGTAATTGTAAGAAAAATAGATATAATTTAAATAAAATAGATAAGGATATAATAACGGCACTTACAGACTCAGCTTTTAACACATGTGATAGTCAGCCTCGCGTGCGTAGGAAGGAAAGGCATGTGACAGGTTGGAATAAACATGTATGTGAAGCACACATGGAGGCCAGGAGTAAGTTTCTATACTGGGTTTCTCAGGATAGGCCACAATCTGGTACAGTTTATGAAGAAATGTATGAAAGTCGTAAATTATTTAAGAATAGACTAAAATGGTGTCAAAATAATAAAGAACAGTTAAAAATGGAAATCATCTCAAAATGTCGTGCATCAAAGAATTTTAGTGACTTTTGGAAAGCGACTAACTACCTAAACCATAAGTCTGGTCTCCCTGTGAGCGTGGGCGGGGCGAGTGATAGTAGAAATATAGCCGAACTGTTTAGAGAACATTTTGCTACGAAATCACCGCTGGGTCCATCATCTGCAGATCCGGGGTCTACCATGACCGGTGACTTGTATAATGTGTCAGCTAAACAAGTGCGTAAAATTGTGAGTAGTATGTCTAGGGGCAAGTCACCGGGTCATGATGGGCTCAGTATCGAGCATCTGAAGTACGCTGGAGTCCATCTGCCACGTGTGCTAGCGATGTTCTTCACTTTATGTCTGTATCACTCGTACCTGCCCATGGACCTTACGAAAACGGTTGTTGTACCGATTGTCAAAAATAAAACGGGTGATCTGTCCGATAAGAATAACTTTCGGCCAATTTCCTTAGCAACCGTGGTGGCTAAGGTGTTGGACGGTGTGCTTGACTCAGAACTTGACAAACACCTTAACATTCATGACGCTCAGTTCGGTTTTCACGCTGGACTTTCTACTGAAAGCGCAATTCTGAGTCTCAAGCACTCTGTTCAATACTATACGGACAGAAGTACACCTGTGTATGCATGCTTTCTTGACCTCTCCAAAGCGTTTGACCTCGTGTCATATGATGTATTATGGGAGAAACTCAAGAGAACTGGCGTGCCTACACAGGTGCAACGGATTTTTCATTACTGGTACCAAAACCAGAAAAATTATGTAAGATGGGCGAACAGCTTCTCCGACACGTACAGGTTGGATTGCGGGGTGAGACAAGGTGGTTTAAGTTCTCCCAAGCTCTTCAACTTGTACGTGAATGAGCATAAAGTTGGGCTCAGCAGCACACGAGTAGGATGCTGGGTTGACAATGTATGTATGAATAACTTTAGCTACGCTGATGACATGGTGCTGCTGACCCCAACTGTAAGCGCAATGAGACAGCTGCTAGCCATATGTGAACCATATAGCCATAAGCAGGGTTTAATATATAATTGTAAGAAGAGTGAGTACATGGCCTTCAAGGCCTCCGGTAAGTGTCCGTCAAATGTGCCTGCGATAAAGCTGAATGGTACTGAACTGAAGCGGGTACAACAGTTGAAATACCTCGGACATTACGTTACTGAGGGCTTTGACGACCAAGTTGACATAGAAAGGGAACGTAGGGCATTGGCGGTCAGAAGTAATATGCTGGCCCGCAGGTTTGCGCGTTGTAGTGACCAAGTTAAAGTCACAATATTTGGAGCCTACTGTCAGACTTTCTACACGTGCGGCCTGTGGTACAGGTATACGCAGAGGCCGCTCAATGCCCTACGTGTCCAATATAACAATGGATTTAGGATGTTGTTGGGGCTACCCCGCTTTTGTAGTGCCTCTGGTATGTTTGCGGAGGCCAGGGTAGACGGCTTCCATGCCATCATGCGCAAGCGGCTCGCATCCTTACTAAGCAGAGTCCGGGCTAGCACTAACAGCATCCTACAGGTCATTGCAAGTAAACAGGACTCAAATATCCTGAAAACATTTATTCGGACACAAATTTTATAAGCGTTTTGTTAATCTTTAAATGTCTTTGTTTTCTTTAAGTATGGACTTGTAACTTCGTCTGAAATAAAGATTTATTATTATTATTATTATTTATGTATTCGTCGTGAGAGCCAACTTGTGCATCTAGCTCGAACAGGTGATCGACTGGCCGCTACGCCTCCGGGCAAAGTAAGCGAGCGAGTTCTACGAGTTCAAGTGAGAAAGAAATATCAGGCGAATCGCTGTGAATTCGTTTTGATTCGTATAAACGAATCAACTCGTACAATGATTATCATGATTCGATTTGTTGTATTTTTTTTAAAATTTAAACAGCTGTTTATTGAGAATATGTATTTAAACATTAAAACTTAATCTCTATTTGCATTAAAAATAATTGGACAAATTATTCGTGAACTTTAACGTTTACTTTGCTCAACTAAATGACTCGGCTCATTTAATAAATCGACACTGAATTAAGTCAATTCAACTCTCCAATTTGTCAATGTAACTGATCCCAACTCGGTGGCTCAAGTCAGCTCGATTAATATATTCGAACATACGCTTCTCCTGTCGCATTCGCATCAGGCAATTGCTGCTGTCGACCGAATCGAATCAAGACGAATTAAGATTCGAATCAACAACGGAGTTATTCGAATTGAAAAAAAATCGACTCGTCCCATCGCTATTCGAAATTAACACATTTTGGGCTGTTAAAAAATATCATTAAATAAAAAAAATGGATTCCACTTAATGGCAGACGCCAACACGGCAGGCCCAGACGCCAAAAAGACTGGTCCTTAAGAGGAGTAGACAGAGAGAAGTCGAAGGAGAGTGGGGAGGCCTTTGCCCTGCAGTGTGACACTACGGGCTTTTAATAGTTTTAATAGTAGCGTTGGACCTGTCCCCCCCACAAGCCTTCCAAAGGACCGGATGTCTTCCTCACAGGAGGCATGCCGTGATATCCAAAAACGAGATACATATAACATAACTTAATCAACTCATTATACTGTCCCACTACTGGGCACGGGTCTCCTCTCAGGAATGAGAGGGATTAGGCTATAGTCCACCACGCTGGCCTAGTGCGGGTTGGCAGACTTCACACGCCATCGAGAAAATCTCTCAGGCATGCAGGTTTCCTCACGATGTTTTTCTTCACCATTTAAGCGCGTGATAAATAACTTTTTAATAAGCACATGACTTCGAAAAGTCAGAGGTGCGTGCCTGTGTTCCCCGCAAGCCTTTCAAAGGACCTAATGTCTTCCTCACGGGAGGCATGCAGTGACATCCAAAAAGGAAATAATAATAAAAAAAAAGTTATTTCTTTAAAAAACTATTAACATAATATAGTCGATATTTTTAATCAATGATATATCGATTTTTAAATTATAGTAAATATTAAAATTATGTCATATTCGATATATCTATTTCCTAACCCCACTTTGGATTTCATATTATTTATTGTTCATGTTTTGGATTATGAAGATATATCGATATTTTTTTATAACCATGATTTTTTGTACCCAAATCGGTGAAATACCGAAAAATCGGTTGGTTCCAGACCACTTTATGGCAAGATGACTGACTATATTGGTGACTTAAAATGAGTATGACATGACATTGACATAAGCTTGTTGATTGATTATTTCAATTTCAATGTACCTATGAATTGGATTGATTGAATGAATTGAATCGCTTTGCTAAACTTTGCTTGCTGGTATTGCTGGAAATGCTGGTGCATCTGTTTTGTGTTTTCCTTTCAGGATCTTTTTGACTACACAGAATTGATGTGATTGGATTTTAAAATTGGTTCTGAACGTGAACTCTTTCAGTGCTGGAAATTAACATAATCATTAAGGTGTATACCCTGGAAGTTCAAGATGTCTCTGGACTCGGATACTGAAGCCGATATTGTGGAGAATGTTGAGGAAGTAATGGATGGTTTATTAGTAAGTAGTAGAAAATATATTATTTTGATTTTTGCTGTTACTCTTTGTTCAATAAATTGACTGAGGCAATTATTATTAGGGTAAACGTAGAATTACCACAACATTACCATGTGTAGCGACACTAGGGATCATAATTATACTGTTTTTCACTACATTATAGGTACTTTTTATTGTTGAACAAAAATAAAGTATACAAAATACTGTTTTCAGTATCAAAATGCCTAACACTAAGGAGACACTAAGTCAGTGTAGCATAGTCACAATTAGGGTTGCCAGGTCGCCAAACCTAATAGCCCGACAGACCAGCCAGTTTGGCTGGACATTTGGGTAGAAAGGCCGGATACCCTACATTATTGAGGATTTTGTGTCTCAATATTAATAGGTACGACAACTCCTGCGGGAGCGACCGACAGACCTAATTCCTTTTGTATATTGAATAAATGTTATACATCAAACTGCAGAATTCTCAGCAACTAGTTGGAACAAAGTTGTAAAACATAATATTGTAATCAAGATTTTCTATTTTTTTAAAAGAGTGTATGGAGTTTCTTGCCGGCTCTTCTCCATACGACCCACTTTTTGGAACCGTGCAAATAGTTTTGACTTTTCAAAAGTACCTATTTAGTGGTCTAATTGAAATAAAACATTTTGACTTTGACTTTTGACTTTGAGTCGACTCGCCTGCGCTCGGCCACGCTCGGCGCTCGCTCGTTTGCATAATGTAAAAAGCCTAACAAAAGCCAGACAAGCCGGACACTGTTTATTTTGGCCGGACACGCAATCAAAAAGCCTACCTATGTCCGGCTTTATCCAGACGCCTGGCAACGCTAGTCACAATAGTGGCATATAAAACACTAAATTTTTCTAAAATACTGTTTATTTTCTTCTCAGACCTAAATATACTTTATTTACTTGTATAAAAAGTTGGCAACCCTAAGGTACACACTCCATTGTCATACGGGTGTAATGTACTGATGTGCTTTTCTCTAGCTAGTTAGTAAAAGATAATACTATGTATGGATTATACATTTGTAAATCATCTAGAAGAAATTCTCTCAATGTTATTGAAAATGTATCAAAATGATGCCGGTTTTCTGTGGTATCACTCTGGTCGAGCCGGTTTGTGCCGAAGCATGGCTCTCCCACATAAAAAAACTGTCACATAGTTTAGAAAGAACTAAGGACATAGGCAGACACAGACACAGACGCAGATACCTAGCAAATTTTTTATGCTCTGTTAGTAAGCTTGTATGCAGTACATTCTATATTATCATGTACTCGTGAGGACTTAATGACATCACTATCTCTTTCTATGAAACATTTACTCATTGCTGCTGAAGATGATTACATCAAATGATTTGTTTTTCTTTAAACTTAAAGCGCTCCCAATGTCAATTACCTACTTTCTTTTTTGTCCATGATTTGATGCTAGTTGGCATAGTCATCATTACTTAGGTATTATACAGCTATAAATGTGTTCCTTATTTATCATTTAGATATTTCAGGGTATCTATCTGCAGGTTAGTTGAAATTGAACAATGAAGGTAATAATCATTAATTGGCCTTTGTTTTATTTTGTAGAAGGAACTTCAAGACCTGTATTTATTTAGGGATTTGTTTTTCGAAAATCATCCTATTGAAATGGCCACAGAAAAAAACAAATTGGTAGAAGAAAAGAAAAATGTGCTGATTGAAAAATTTGAGTCCATTGATGGTAAGAATAAAATAATTGATACGGTCTTGATTGTAAACATGCTATACAGGATGTCAGTTTTTAAGATTTATTTTTGAATCCTTATAATTTTAAAAGTATATGACCAAGACTTTTTTTCATGTATTTCTAATAACTATCACGACTTGCCCTATTGCCCGTTTCCAGCTTGACATTGATTTCTGGAACAACCTGTATATACATAGATTATGCCATTAAATTAATTGATTTTAGTGGACACCCAAATCCCATTTTCTCACCGTGCCAAGTTCTTGTACATGAAGGGCCGTTGTTACAACATCAGCCCCACATATGATGCCAGAGCCACTCAGTGCCTCAGTAAGGCTGTGAAACTCAACCCCCATCTGATAGATGCTTGGAATGAATTGGGGGAGTGCTATTGGAAGAACATGAATGTGAAAGAGGCGAAGGCAAGCTTTGAAGGAGCTTTAAAACATGTAAGTTATGTTGTTTATACATATAATTGCTAAATCAGTGATATATTTTGAAGAAAAGCAGTGACATACTAGCTTTGGTCACATCGAAAACACCCATCTTTTGGTTTGTATCGAGTGGAAAACCAAGCTTCCAAGCCATACCAATACTGAACAAAATGATCTATTTCAAACTAAATAAATCTATTATCCCTAGGAACGCAACCGTTTATCCCTTCGGTGCCTCTCAATCATCTTACGCCAAGAAAGTGGCGACAAGAAGCGCTCAGAGGCGAATCCTGCAATCCTGAAAAGCGTAGAACTGGCTAAAGAGGCTGTGGCTCAGGACATTAAAGATGGTGTGTCATGGTCAGTCCTGGGGAATGCATATTTGTGCCAGTTCTTCATGGTCTCCCAAGATCCCTCCACTCTCAAGCTGTGTATGAGTGCTTATAAGCAAGCATCATTAGACCCCGTTGCCAAGGGACAGCCAGACTTGTACTACAATAAGGGAATTGTAAGTTTATAAAGTTGACTTTTAGAACATTGCTAATTTTACTGCTATTTTTCGCGTTAAGAATATTATTATAACAGGAAACCAGCAAGCCTGTAACTGGAGGAGTACACTTACAAAATACCTAATTGATAAATGATCTTTATGCCTTTATGGAGTCTCATGTCTCCTTTCTCTTTTATGGATGTTTAATTATTTTAATTTTTTTTAGTATTTTGGTATGTTTAAGAGTCAAGTGGACCAAATTTCACTTACAAACGTAATATCGATATAAATTGTAATTAAAACACAATTTAGTCGAATTGTGTTATTAATCGGATTAAGATAATGTTAATCTACATACCTACAATACCATTTCATCCAAAATTCTTCACAGAAAATAAAGGTTAATGAATGTACATAATTTTTGATAACTTTGCCAAGTTTGGAACTATTTTTGGGTCGTTTATTTCCAGTTTATTTCCTAGATTAACCGTATCCAAATCCGAATAATAACATAATTTCATAGAATATTGTCTGGATTACGATTTATTTTGGTATTACGTTTTTGTGGGCAATTTAAGCTCCGCCGGACCCTTAACTCCCAGATGATTTGCACAGACAGGTTTTGGTTTCTGCACATCAAATTTGAATCTTTTACAGGCTCTGAAATACTCTGAATTCTACGACGAGGCTCTACAGAACTTTGAGTATGCGAGCCGTCTGGACCCGCCATGGCAGCCGCCGAAACAAGAGCGCGCGCGCCTGCTAACATTCTTGCAAGCTGCGCATACGCTCGTGCGTACGCGAGGCAAGCAGAAGACTAAACGCCTGGCCAATATGGTGCAGGTAAATATCTTCCTGACTCCGTAGCGACTGAATTGTAAGTACTTGACATAGAGAATGGTAGCAGGCAGGATGATAACTGTTTGACGTAAAATTAGCATCGAAATAAAGCTTATTGCCAATGAATATTTCGGCCTCAACCTATTTTATGTTATATGCATGATGATTGATGAGCCTACCTTCACATAAGTCTCATTTGCCTTACTTATCATAATGAACATCTGCTTCAAAAGACGTTTATTATAAAATTATAATCTTAAAGAATTTTGTCAGTTAGTAATAATGATAATACAATAATGTTGGCATATACTGATTGCTTGGAGGCAGAATATCTGTGTATGTGATTGTAGCAAGCCATTTAAGGTCAAGTTAGTTAAGTCAAACTGACTCCCGTCCGTATACTAACAATAACCAACCATTCAATACCACCAGTCCATTGACAAGAAGATGCTGGGGTCATACCAAGAAGGTAACCTCCACACTTTTGCTGGTCGCCGCGAGGTGTCGCTGGAGCTCACCCGGCTGGATGCCCTACAAGAAGGTCCTAATGAGGCCAAGGTGGTGCTGGGCAAGGTCGTCGGCTCCATCCATAACGATAATGCAGTACCATTGTAAGTGGTTGTTTTATTTTAAGGCATGCCTTTCTTATATGCCAGGTTTGTTTTCCAATAGTTTGGCAATCTTGAAAGATTATTATCTTACTTCTTGATGAACTCAATTTTTTTCACTAAGTAACAGCAACAATTCATGCTCCATTTCATGACCTAGTAGGTATTGTAACCATACTAGTTTGAGGAAATACTGACAATCTGAATTAAATCATTTATATATACCCTTTCCGTACAGACCCATAAAAAGGGAAAATTGGAATGCAACTCATACGCGAACGTGTTTGCCCAATCATAATGCTACAATTTTGCAAGCTTCTTTGTCTGTCTTTATATTCATTATCTGTAATACATATATTATATATACATTATAACCGTATTCATAGTTGTTTATAACTAAATATTTTTTCATTCGTAATTTGGAAAGCTTATTAAAAAAGTTGGGTTGCTATAAAATGCGGTGCTACTGTAAACACTGCTAAACGCTATAGTAGGGTTGCTAGAGTTTTAGAACAGAAATTTACAATCGGTCGGTAATATGAAGCTGTATATTTTTAAGATAATGTGCTCTTTTAGTCTTTGCCAACTAAACAATTCATTACGATTTAATTTTTTAACCGGCTTCAAAAAAGGGGAGGTTGATCTCAATTCGTCTTTATCTATCTTCTATACTTATAATAAATCTGTAGAGAGGTCAATTCTGTACATGAAATATATTTCCAAAATAACTATCAGCGGATGTTTAGTGATCGATACTGACGCCAAAAATGCAATCAGTAAAATTTTTGTCTGTCTGTCTGTCTGTATGTTCGTTATAGAAACAAAAACCACTCGACGGATTTCAACGAATCTTGGTACAATTGTTCTTCATACTCCTGGGCAGGTATACTTTTCATCACGCTACGATCAATAGGAGCAGAGCAGTGAAGGGAAATGTTGGGAAAATGAGTGATTCATGAGAAAGGTTTCAAGCTATAAAACATCACGCTACAACCCTTAGGAACGGGGCAACGCAGGTGAAACCGCGGGCGAAGAACTAGGGAACAAAGTAACTATTCCACGCGGACGAAGTCGCTGGCAAAAGCTAGTATATTATATTATGCATACGATCGAATCGATCGATTAAAGTTATGATCACACATAAACTTTGTTTAAGAGTCCGGCGGCGGACTCGTTCGGTTCGTAATTCAAACACAATTTAATCAAATTGTGTTATTATTTGGATTCCGATACCGTTTGTCTAGGTTCTTACGTTGCCATTTTGTCCAAAATATGGAAATTCACTGGAAATAAATAGCAAAGCGAATACAATTTATGATAATATTATCAAGTTTGGAAGCATTTTCAAATTTTTTCTTTCCAGTGAAGTTGCAGTAGACGAAATGGTAGTGTAGGAACTTAGATTAACGGTATCCAAATCCGAATAATAACACAATTTGATAAAATATTGTTTGGATTACGATTTATTTTGGTATTACGTTACGTACGGTACGGTACGTACGTACCCTTAACCGATTTTGAGCATTATTTTTTTAAGTGATATAGTATACTTACCAGATGGTCTTGTATACAATTTGTTTGTGTTCGGTTCTGAAGATACACCCCAAAATCCTTGAAGTAGGATTCCTTTTTCTAAAAAAAAAAATTTTTTCATAATATTGTATAAAGTACTTCGGTACGTTTTCTGACACTTACGCCAATATTCGACATTGAATGAAAACCCCCTTTTAGGGATAAAATTCCTAAGATCCCGAGTTATATTTTTAATTCACGACGTATCGGACCCTTTATTTATAGCATCCATGGTCATGGGCATGGTATGTTTTATGAAATTAGGGGTATTTATTTATTTATTATATAGGTAATTTATTGTACACCAAAAACCTAAGAGCTAAACCTTAATCACTTTGAAAACTTTAAAATATTCGTCTTGGTTGATTGTGAGATAAAGCTGATTGGAAGATGCGGGTTTATATTAAATAAAAGCGACCTTGTCACTTTTGTAAGTTTCTGTTTTAAAACGTACTTAAAATTTTCTTTTTTAAATGCTTCCTACTTCAAATGGACACTTAGTAAAACTGTTTGGAGCATTCAAACGCCAGAGACTGACGGCTATTCGGAGGACGAAGACGAGTCACGACGCCGTTTAGTGTGGTATGTGTGTCCATAAGGGATCACATACACGAGTCACGATGCCTTCACAGAGCTCTAATTTTAGCGATGATAATACACCACAAAATCTCATATGCATAAAAATTCACTTTGCTTGCAAGTTGTAGCTTTGTTGGCCAAATTCAGTGTGTGTGAGCCCTTATTAATACATTGTATTGTAAGATTGTTATGATAATGAATTGCGGATTAAACGTGTAATGTAGATTCGATAATAACACCTAATGGTTTCTACATGTATTTCAAAAATACGCCATTTAAGATATTTTTTGTAGTGTAGAAAATCCTCATGGACAATCTGCAACCTATGGGTTGGCTGCAGGCAGTGTTGGGCATTAATTAAGTAATTGGGCAAAAAATTTATAAATAATTAAAATATTAATCAATTTTTTAATCAATTGAAATTAATTTAATTTTAATTCCAATTTTTTAATCAATTAATTAATTAATTGAAAAAATTAATTTAATTTTAATTGATTAATGCCCAACAACCAACTGCCACGTTAGTCTAGTAATCCCAAGCGCGACTGTTACGCTAGAGGTCCTGGGTTCGATTCCCAGGTCGAGCAGTTTTATTGGGTTTATCTATGGAACTCTCAGTAGCAGCTTGGAGTTTGGTTTTGTGCCCGGTTAATCGCAATAGGCTCGCCCCCTATTACATGGGACCTAAACATACCGGCGAACTGTGGGTGGGTGAACACTACACTTGCTTTCACTTGGCCAATAGTCACAACCATTCATCATATTCATCCTAAAAGAAAATATTGCAGCCAAGCTTAAAAAAACTTCCTTCCCTTTTAACTGATTTAAAAAAGGATAAAGTTCTCAATATGTCTGTATTTTTTATATTTTTCATCATAATTGAATGTATGTATATAATTCTTTATATCTAAATTAGGATCACATATGTGTAAATATTTATTTACAAGCTTCAATAATATTACCTTTTTTATTATACTCATCATATTATTTGCGTTTTCCAACTAAAGGGTTTATCTCTTATCCCTTTTTACTTAATTAACGAAAGGTTCTATGTAAATAAATACTTATTCATGTCTATTTAAGCCAATTGCATCTTAATTCGGTTCGCTTACGAATTTGCGCCTACCTACATTAAAAAATGGCTAACAGTATAGTATATATATATATATAAAAGAAGAACCTGACTGACTGACTGAATTATCAACGTACAGCCAAACTACAGGAGCTAGATCCCTGAAAGTTTGCATGTTGGTTCCTTTTCCACTGTAGGCGAGCACAAAAAAGGATTTTTGGAAATTCAACCCCTGAGGTGGTAACATTTTACGAGAAAGTTTGTATGAAAGTCCGTCATTTTTTAACGGGTGAAACCGCGGCGTACCTATTTAAATAAACAATCGGAATAAGGATCTCAATTCAACTGTATTCTTTTTATGAAAGATATTTCAAAAAGGTTGGTCCCGTATATAAATAAAATTAGTATCTGAGTATCGGTTTTGAAAATACACCATAAATAAAATACTTGTAAAGTCGGTTTTCTTTTCTAAAATGTTAAGTATTGTTGGGACAAAAGTTGCCGAGCGATCCAAGATACAATTCCTTGTATCTTGGATCACTCAAATAAAGCTTCCTTTCAACATTGCAGCACATTCGCGCTGGTGGACAAGAGCATGGAGTGCGTGCTGGTGACGGTGTACAACTGGGCGGACGGGCGCGGTGCCATCATCGGCGACTGTGTGGCCATACCCGAGCCACTGATGCGGACACACAAAAATGACTCTGAAGTAGCGGTATGTTACTTTGCAAGGTTTTATTCGAAGAGGTTGTAAAGGACGCTCAAAATAAATGTACGCGTCTAAAGTTAGCCTTTGCGAATATATATTATTTATATAATTATATATTATTTATATAATTATATGTTATTAACATAATTATATATAATTTATATTATTATATAATATAGAATTAATTAAGTGTTCTTATTCAAAAATATCGAAATCAAGAATGCGAAACGTTTATGACCCCAACTGTCTTTACACCGAGATTTTATATTAAAATTTACCACGGCAAAATCACTTGCGGATAACTTTAGACGAATAGAGTTATTTTGAGCATACTGTAGCTTTATATTGTTACGGGCTGAGGTTTGGGATATATTAATTACTAGCTTCTGCCCGCGACTTTGTCTGCGTGGACTTTAGGATTGGGTCCGACCTGGATAAAAAGTAGCCTAAGAGTTATTCAAGGCTATAATCTATCTGTGTGCCAAATTTTATCCAAAGCCATTCAGCCGTTCTGGTGTGAAAGAGTAACCAACATCCATACATCCATACTCACAATCTTTCACGTTTATAATATTAGTAAGGATCACTAATTTACCAAAAAGTAAGGAAACATTTTAATTAACTCGACACAGTAGAAACTACAAAGAATGTCACTATACTAGTACTAGTCTTGCTATAATGTCACATTAATTATCAATCACGTCTTAGTTTAAATCTTCTATCTTCTTCTTTTTTATAAATCAAAATCAATTGCCGCATGTATGTAAGATCATCATTCATTACTTAAGAACTGCTCAACCGATTTGGCTGTGTTTTTTGAAGTGTCAGGACTAGAGATGGGTTTATGCCAGGGCATTTATTTATTTCGCTCAAAATGCGTAAGCGGAATCCCATCTATATAGATGGGTTAATGCCAGGGCATTTATTTTTTTCGCCCAAAATGCCTGGGCAGAAACCCATCTATAGTCAGGAAGAAGTTTGTACGATTATTTTTTCTGAAAATCCATGGGTAAAGTCAGATATTTTGATGAGAAAACGTACTCAAGCGATGCTGCACACGGCCTAAGGATTGCTAGTATGTAATATATGTATAAAAAAATATGAGATGTTGTGATGACAGAATCTTTGAACACATCCTATTATGATTAACATAACATAACATCACATACCATCACGCCTGAGGCATAGGCATATTAATGTATACCCACTGTTCGCTGGTATGTTTAGGTCCCATAGGGGGCGACCCTATTGCCATTAACCGGGCACAAATCCAGACTCCGAGTCCGAGCTGCTACTGAGAATTTCTAACACTTTGCTCGACCTACTCGACTACTAGACTAATGAGTCAGTGTCAGCCTATTATGATTAGTATTTCGATATTCGTAACTGTACATATAATTACAGAAATGAATACATTAAATTAAAACACTGATGATCTTGCTTGCCACCCTACAGTGGTTCTGCAGTTTTGTCTCAACCAAAGACGGCACTTCAAACCCCCCTCTCTTTCAAGACCAATAACTTCTCCAGCGAATATTTTGAACAAAATACATATCTACTGTCACGCCTGTAGGTTAGGCAGAGTTGTACTAATGTACACCCAGAGTTCGTCTATGTAATAGGGTGTGAGCTTATTGCCATTAACCTTACACAAATTGAGACTCCGAGCTGATACTGAGAATTTAATAGTAAAACCCAATTGTTTACCCTGGGAATCGAACCCAGGACCTCTAGCGTAGCAGTTACGAGACTATTAGACTAATGGGGCAGTCACATTTATTTTAACAAATTAAAAATCACCATTTCCAGACGTACGACTTCAAATCCATTCGCGTGAACAACCCACTGCTCCTGCTAGTGAACGGAAAGCGGGTGAGCCACAACCAGTTCGCATGCACTCGCGTCACTAGCACCTACGAGATACACTGAATCCGTACGAAGGTTTTAAGGCGGGGGAAGCAGATAAGAGTCACAAGAGTTCGCCGTCCCGTGACAGTCAGCTATCTCCCTAAATGTTTGATGGCCATGCTGGAAGTGCCAAAATTATTCTAAGAAAGTGGATCAAAATTACCGGGATTTTGGTGAGTATAAGTAAGGCATGCTACACACTTGGTACATTCGGTTTGACAGTATTTGTTAAACAAAAAAATCGACCCGAAGCAATTACAATATGAACAATACAATATGAACAATATTCGCTAGTATTGGCAATCTGAGATCGCAAAAAGCCGATCATTGAACTCTGATCGCATAATAGTGGTCATGGAATAAAAAAATCCATATTGTTAATCGATAAAGAGTACTGTAGCCTTAGCACGAACAACTTGCGAAAAAGTATTCGTATCGTCACGATAGAGGCGCTGGTCCATATCTCATACAAATTGGTCTCCATGACGATACGAATACTTTTTCGCAAGTTGTTCGTGCTAAGGCTACTGAACAGTAGCCTTAGCATCGTCATGGAGACCAATTTGTATGAGATTTGGACCAGCGCTTTTATCGTGACGATACGAATACTTTTTCGCAAGTTGTTCGTGCTAAGGCTACTGAATCGATAAAAAATATTTTCTCTTTTAATTAGAAGCATGAAATTATTTACATTTTTGTGGAATAATGTTAAAGTCGACAAAATAAATGTGTAGCACGCTAACTTTACAATAAAGAAATATGACAAAAGAAAATTAGGAAATATATTTAAAAAAAATGGCGAATGGTATATGATACGGAATGTGATAAACGCGGTGGATTTTAAACTTATCGGGAGAATTTCCCCGCTTGATAGACGTAAAAAAAATCTTATCGAGCTTCAGAATAATGAACAATTTATATTTACAATTAATATTGATGTGACTGACGTTTCGCTTGTAAGTACATAATTTGCAAATAATAATAATTTTTTTTTATTCAAAATAAAATTCATAGTCACCAGTTGGGCATTAATCATTTAAAATTAACAATCAATTGATTAAAAACTTATTGCAATTAATTGAATTCAATTACAATTGATTGAAATTTTAATTGTTTAATGCCCGACACGGAGTCACGGTAATCAGTAGATACAATCCAAATGAAAGAATCTTAAACCAGGATTAATCAATATAACTTGTAGTCATGTATGTGGTATAAAATCTTGTCATTACGTATTTTATAATATAAAATCTTAGTATAAAAGTGCACAATCTATGGATGAATTATTATTCACAGTATTAATTTGTGCACAATTATACAAAGATACATTATTTTTACTCAGTAGTAATAAATTACATAACAGTACACGTATTATTACAATCTCATAATCAACTTAATAATAATAATAATATATGGTGTATTTATAATTTGCTGTATTAAATAAAATTAATTTTCATTCGCTGAAACTGTAAAGAGAATCTTGAAGAAACCTGCATGCCTGTGCTATTTTCTCGGCGGCATGTTAAGTCTACCAACCCACAGTAGGCCGGCGTGGCAAATATCTTTATCTCTCTTACAAAACTCAGCAGTGTGACAGTAAATAGATTGAATAATTCATTAACCTATTTATTAGGGGATGATGTTAACTTGCTGTGCACTGCTGTGTTATCTCTTTGATCTCGTTTTGCCCTATCCCTTGGGCGTTTCCATAAATCCTGATGCTCAGATGCCCAGGCCTTTAGATAACCTATCTGCCAAATTTAAGATAATAAGAATTTATAGTATTTGAGATTTTGGCATTAGAGTTATTATGGTTTTTTATATATTATCATAGATAATATTGCAAGTGAAGAACTGAAGTTTTTGTTACTGTAAATGGTATTAGTTTCAAGATAAATTAATCCACAAAAATGGATTGATATAAAAAAAAATTCTCTGTTCATAATGAGCAAAATGTTGGAACAGCTACCATTGGCATATCTACTAGGTATCTACTACTATTAAGGATTGGCTTCATTGGCTTCAACTATCAAACCGCAGACATCATGTAATTTAGTCGATAGTCTGTGGCCTTAGCGAGAATATAGATATATTATTTTACATAGATTGCTACTTTAAGAAGTATAACAGATCTCAATTACCCCTAAGGGGAACTATGTTCAGTATAGTCTTTGGATATTTAAATAAAATTTATAGATATAAATATTTAAGGTAGCCAAATGGCCATTATTGATTGGACATACTCGTATATAACTTGAAAACTAATTATATTTTGTATGGATGCAATGCAGCTACATACTGTGTGATGCGATCATGGTCATGGCATTTTATAAATTTGTTTTTGCCACTAAGACCCTGCGTTCTAATGGTTTTGACAAATTTCATTTGTCAATATATGTTTTTGGTCCCCAATCATGGTCGCAGTCGCTCAGTCGGTTGGTATGCGAACGGCAAAAAGAAGGCTCTTAAGATCTCTCATATATTTTATGAATAATTATGATTAAGAAAAATAATTTACGATATTATTGCTGGAATAGCTTTTGAATTGCCTACAATATACGATGTAGTATTTTATTTTTATCTGTCGCCCTAAGATTTTCCAAGGCTTAATATGATTTAAATTTAAGCTTTTTAATAAATGTGACAATTTGTTGACTGTACACTAGGAATAATAAATGTTAACATTTCTAAATTAAAACGAATTCAATAATATAATTGTTTTACTGGCACAACGACACTAAAATAGATACGTTTTCTTATTAAAAATGCGCTTGCTCTTGCTTTACGTATTATATATACTATGTCAAGTACTGAGGACTACCATTTTGATGAAAGTCGTAAATTACTAAATGACAATATATTTTTTTAATTTATACTTATAATATTATAAAGCTGAAGAGTTAATTTGGTTGAACACGCTAATCTCAGGATGTACTGGTTCGAATTGAATAATTATTTTTGTGTTGGATAGTCCATTTCTCAAGGTAGGTTATAGGCCTCTTACGCCTCTTAGGAACGGAGCAACGCGCATGAAACTGCGGGCATGTCGCTATTACATTATAATATGTACTTCCGTATAAGTACATCTCTCATACACGTGTCATAGAGTCATTCCGATGCAGTGCCTGCTACCACTACATACAAGGAGTTTTATTATGCACACCATGCTACCTTGGAACTGCTCCCCAGACAATGAAAATTTCAACGAAGTGTGGGAAGTGGTTAGCTATCTAAAGTGGGTCAGTGGGTGTTTATTAGTTACTAGCGGGCCCGGCAAACGTTGTCTTGCTCTGTATCATTATCTTTCTGCCCTTATCCCGATTTATTTGTGGTCCTTTTCCATTCATCCCAATCGGTGTTATCCGCTTTGTTTTTGTTTGTCCCAACTTCAAAGGAATTTCCTTAAATCCTTTCTTAGCGAATATGTAATGATCTCTACGTTCTATAAGGAACCACTTTCATTTGGCTCTAAACTTCAAATTCTACACAGCTTTCGGGGATAAAACCGAGGAGTTTGGGTTCTTACCTCACTTAACCTCACGAGCACCTTCTCTTAAAAGAACACCCCAGCATAAGGTATTATAGTATGTGAGTTTGTGTTTCACTAACGATTGAGCATGTGATATTTTGCTTTTTTACCAAACCATACTAAGTCATGGTTATTCGGCAAAATCAGGGGCATAAAAATGAATAATTTTGAACTATTTTTTTTCTATTAACAAAGAAATAACCAATTTTTAACATAGCTAGTCACGGCGCGTCTGCGGCATTCGTCACAAGTGTGAGCATAGTTACGATTGTGATCATCGTCTCAAATGCTTGATTCTTAAAATTAGTCTCATCGACTGGTTAGCCTTAGTCGTCAGTATTGACTATGATGTTTAATGAACGACCATGGTCGCTCAGTGCTAAGTTCAGCATATCATATACATTTTTTTCGATCAATACTTGACTAATGGCGAAAACTTCTACGTTAATCGATCCTGCACGGCTCTCAAGATCCAAATCTCGTTTATAAATAAATAATTACTCAAAATTAAACTAAATATGTAGATAATAACATTGTTTTATTGGAGTATAAGTTGAAATACTGGTATTTACAGCGTTCAGGTAGATTTGTATATTTATTCTATGCATATTACAATTCATTAATAATTTCATAATGGGATAATTAACGTAGTTACTATTACAAGTTCATCATACCAACTTTAGTACTACACATTTTGTGAATATAAGAACAAAATAATCTTTAATTTTGCATTAGAACCTTATGATTTCATAGTTGAATTGCAGAATAGTTGCTTTTTTTTTCTACAAGTAGGTATCCCATCGTAAATTCGTAATATAAAGTTGTAGAATGAGTTTGCCCTTTGAAAACCATCTTCCAGATATTGCATTGAGGCGTTAAGGTGTTTTCTGTGTTCCACTTACAAATACACCCTGCAGATGTATATGAAACAATATTTTCATAAGTACTTATTTTATTTAATCTAGCCTCTAGAATCTAAATTCGTTAGGAATTAAAAAAAAAGTTTAACTAGTAACTTCTTTGTATCTCAAAAAATATTTATACTAAATACTGAGCTATCTGGCTAGCAACTAAACTACTGAGGTTTCTGCTCTCTGAAGAAAATTCTTAGCGTACCTACTTAAAAGCGTAATAAAATTAATATATAGGTATCTGCTTCATCGCAGATCGAATAAAACTTCAATATATTTATAATTATTCATAGGTTATAGCTAAACATAAACCAGTTGACATAAAAATAGGTACGTAATTCATTATAAGTTATGTAATCTTCAGCTTTCCATTTTTCAATTTAACTAAGCAGCTATGAACACAACACAATTTTAAAATATTCACAAAATACACTTTAAATTACTTAATGATAAAGTTCATCAAATCCTATAAAAATATTATGCATTCACTTCCCATAATTGCAAATCATTCTCTACTACTTCAGCATACATGTCCGCTTTATGCTTATCTTTAAAAAGTGGTCTTAGGGTCTTCAGACTGATGCCTATTAAAGCCCCATTGTCCATCAGATTGTTTAACTTGCTAACTAAGACAGAGTTATAATTTAGTCGTAAAAGACTTGGCCTTGAGTATAAGTACTGGATGTCTCGGAGATTAGTTCGTGCCCAAGTTTCTATTGTTTTGTTGCCGCTTGCTATCTGTGGATGCATACGTATGAACATTAACACTCAGTGTACTAATCCTATGAATGGTAATTTTAACAAGGACCAAAGATACTACCCTGCAGTATACCCTGTTATTTTGTAAAGATACTTAGTATAAATCCAATATTTATAAATTACTTTTTGTTTTTATGTTTTTGTATATTGTATTAATTATATATTATATCTAAATCGATAAGGAGGCACATTTTCTAAGATATTGCTTCTTCGATGATATGTGATAATAAATCAAATGCTTTACGAGTACTAATATTTAAATTTTATAACATCATAATAGGTAGTTTTAACCTTCAGTTTGACGTTCCTTGACCTACACACGACACTACGAAGGGCTTTACAAAAGGCCCTTTGCAGTGTGTCTTATAGATACTAGTCGGAAGGATAAAAATAAACGATTTTATAATTAACTTACCCTAATGTCACCAACTTGCTTAAGGAAATATGAAGAGAAGTAGAAACGAAGGTTGGCAGGCGAAGCGCGGCCACTTTTGTTAGCTATGTACGATCGTATCATGTCGAATCCACGCTTCTTATATTTGAAAACCTGGACAATCATAACAATATTGTTAATATGAGAGGTGGCCCCATATTCTCGATTCCAATTTAATGATTTCTACCTGACTGATACAAATTTCGAAACAGACACAAAATACGAACCTGATAGATAACATTGCCAGTGGCATAAGAATCAATGTAATGCGTCCCGTAACTCTTCATGAACCTCCTTACTTCGGATACATCAGTGATATTCAGGTCTTCAATAGCCCTCATTACATAGTCCTTGACAGCGATTCCTTCTAAATCACCAAGTTTCACAGTTTTGTGCACTTTGGTTAGTTTTACCAGCACAAAACAACAGTCAGGCTTCGGGTCATATTCTATACCGAATGTCCGCATTATCTCGTCATGAATCCAGTCCCCCATAAATGCTTTCCAGGGTTTGTCTGTTCTGCAAAATAGCTAGGTATAAGTAGGATTTTGCATGATTTTACTTTATTATGTGCATTGTGATTGTAATATCAGATATAGACACCTAGGGCTCCTAAGCGCCAGAACGATTTATGGTTAGAAAACACTAGGTTTTTCTTTCAATAAACATTATTGAAAAAACCAAACACAACACTTATATTATTAACCTATTATTTATTTATAGCTTATGTTATTTGTGTATATGGCTCTAACTAGCTCTCTATGATATGGTCGCCTTGCATCGTCACACTCGCATATTTGATACTATTATGTCTGGACTTTAAAAGATACCACGATTCTCAGAGTTTGTTTCGCCGTTTCTTCTACGAAGTCAATAAGAAGTCTTCTCAAAAGTCATACAACAATTTTCTTTATCTCTAATAGTTTAGACTTTACTTTTCAGACTTCCATTGATGGTTGGTGAATGACTAAGCAACTTACCCTTCAATCTTGAAATTTTGAAAGTACGCGTCAAGTAGATTGTCGAATGTCTCACATAGTAACAGCTGCATATTTGTGATGCCATCCGAGTCACCCTTGGTTTCCTTACTGGTGACATTGGCGAACACTCGAATATTCTTCTCGCTAAAGGGAATTATCGGGTCACTGCCATCTTCCCCCTCATAGTCTGCTGATATGACTTGCGTTACTTGTGAGAGGTCGCCATAGCTGTCGAAGGTATTTGAAGAATTTATCTAACCCCTATGACTTTTACAGCAGTTTTTCTCAAAGTGTCAAAAATCGGGTAATTGAAGGCTCAGAAAAAAATTAAATAATGAACGTTAAAAATAATGTTTATAAAATGAAGAAGTATGCTGGGTGATTTCTAGTTCGTTGGCTTCACAGATTGTTCATATCTAGTCATAATAAAAAGCTATATTTTTATATACTATTCGTCCAGTACTGTACTGGTGCAGGGCATCGACCCCGGAATCAGCTGATGTATTGTAAGTATTGTCACAAATTATTGGCCACAATTATATATTTGCTGCTCCCATTTGTCTAGGGTAGCGATCACGATTGCTGTGGACCTGGTTATGATTCCTAAGCAGAGCAGTGATATTGCGGTTTTCTATCCAAATTTCACTATGAGCTTGGATTTGTGCCCGGTTAATGACAATAGGCTCGCCCCCTAATCCCAACCTAATCTATCCCAAACCTTCAACGTACCGACGATCTGTAGATGTAAGTACATCGGTAGTCAGCTCTGCCTAATTCTTAGGGAACAGACTTCGGTACAAAGTAAATAAATAACCACTTTCACACTTTGCACTGCAATTTCAAAAATACAGCATAACTTACTTTGCAAACACATCGATAGCATTTCCAATATTTAAACTGTATCCGAGATCTTCTTCACTGTCGCACACCACTGAACAGAATAAAATAATAAAATATACAAGGAACATATTAAAATACATGATATAGCTATAAACCGCGTCGACGCGGCTAATAAACTGATTTTTTTTTCACATTTTGCTAATAACTCGACAAAGTAAACAGCTTGTGAACTTGACCTAACAGATTAGTTCGTTGGTACAGTTTATCAGTATTGCAGAGGTGATAAACATTTTAATGCACGAACCTAAATTTGGAAAATATAGGTTGATGCCCGTCGTTGCATAGCGAGCCAAGAAATTAAAAATACAAAGATATAATTTTTGTTTTAAAATAAATTAAAGGAATTTATATCACATTTGTTTTGAAAGCAAAATTAAAAGTAAATTTTATAGGAATACCGACACTGTTGTATATACGCGTCACCTAACTGGCACGCGAGCCATAGGTTTGCTATCTCTGATGCATATGACAGAATTCTCGGCTGCGCTTGCTGCAACAGATTGGCACGCATTTCCTGTTTGATGAGCTTTATAACACTTTATAGTGAGTAACAATGTATTTTCCTAGTTCAAGACTGAAGATAAATTATTTCTGAGACGTAATTCGTAGCTGATTCAGTCTGTCTTTTAGACTGTCATATTTATTTTTAGCTGCCATGAAAACTGTGATTGTATTGTGAATAAGTACTAGACGGATTTAAAAAGTTCAAATGTTGCGTCCATCGTTTATTTCTTTACTACTTATGTATGTCTTGTACGTAGACTTTAAATTTTATTACTATACATTTTCTGTAGTCTATCAAATTCTATTATATTTACGCAAAATATTGTTTTAACTGGGTAACTCTTGGAGACCAATACAAAATATTTTGTATTGTGTTTTGTCATAAGCTTCCCTCTTGGGAGGCTGGGCAAATCTAAGTAAAAACCAAAATAAAGGTATTGAAGTATATAATGGAAAGTTCCTAACTTAATAATATAACTATTCCAACTTTACATGTTTTCCGATCTTAATATTGATGTAAGAAAAAATTAGTATAATGGGTCATGGATGTACGACAGATAAAGGGTTCTAATTATATTCAATTAAATGATCGTTACGACAACAGATAGGCACATGTGTTTGTATTCACGTTTTCTTTTAATGGTTTAATCCATTATATTTACATAAATCCATTTTTATCAGTTGCCTTTCACTATTATTTCAATTTTTCCAATTTGTACACTAAATGGCATATTACTGTATCACTCAGGTGTTCATAATATAGGTGCAATATATTCTATTAAAATAAAGTCCCGTATTACAGACACAATGCAAAATGTATTGTCTCGGTATCCGAGGGTAAGTACGGGCGTTGTTAAAATAATCTGCAGGGCGTTTAAAAGGTATAAGAAGTAGCTAGTCTGGTTGGCTCACTGGTGGCTCATTTGACGGATTTGTTAAAAATATCTCTTTTAAATTATAGTCTTATCCGTTTTTTTGGGACGCGGAAAATGTTCATGGATCCCGGGCCACCTTGGGAGGCGGCTGGGTGTGCCGGAGTGGCCAAGGATATTGCTTATGCTGGATATTGCTTATATAGCTTATGTTGGACCATAGCCTGTCAGGTGCGTTTTTAATTTAAAAAATAATTGCAATGAATTGAATTGCACCCAATTTAATTGAAATGATGAAAATTAATTTAATTGCAATTGTTGACAAATTTAATTGATTGAAAATTTAATTGTTTAATGCCCAACATTGCCGCCATCATCACAGAATGGGAACCCATCATTTTACTAAGACATAAACTGATTTTAAAATCATAAAAAAACGCCCCACGTACATTTCTTTGCAACTATAGACGAAAGTAAATGCCGTACAAGCTGCTCAATACTGATCTTAAAAATGCTAAATATAGAGATAGTACTTCACCAAAGGAACTCTTTTCACAAAGAGTTATTTTTTATAGAATGCGTTTATGCTTTGTTGGAGATTTATTAGTAATTGAGTTAAATGTCTTTGTTTGGGAAAAATACTTTATCGTTTGGTTTTGGTTGGTATGTGGTTCTCGGTATTATAGGCATGCACGGAAACTGTTCACAGCATGTTTGAGGGAAGAGATTAGTCACGTCATGTGTGTGAATGAGCAATGGTATGAATAACAGACCTGTTGTTATTACCGTCTCCTGTCGGATAAACCCCGATGTAGTTGTTCCTGGATTTAGTTATTTTTCTGGGTTTTTATAACGTTTTTCATGGCCATTTTTTAGCTTAGTCAGCTATTTACTGTATTAAAAGTTTGTAGGACGAATGAATATGTGCGGAGTAGGTATCGTTACTTTAACGGTGAAGAAAATAAGGAGAAACCTGGAGGACAAAAGTGGCCACATTTTAGCTATTCTTCTTCAGCCAATTTATATTTAGAATCCATAGCACATCCTTAGCAATTTCAAAAGCAGCATTTCTAGCCCAGCATGAACCTAAAAGTCCTTCAAAAAGTTCTTAGTGAATCTGACAGCTAGCACTAAACCATTATGATGGACAATCGCTGATCTATTATTTTTAGGGTGCGTGTGTACTGTTTATCATTACCGCATTTCTTTTTACTTTGGTCCCAATTTATTTAAGATCGGCGTAGCATGTTCTTTCCTTTTTTCTTCCATATATCCTAGCTATAACATCATTATTAATTCTCTTTTCAATCATATTGTCATTAACACAAACCAACCCTCTTTTCTTTGGTCTTCGTATAGACCTGCATCCCTCGTGTTGTTTTTTGTTTGTCCTTATCACGTTCCCAAGACAAATGTTCTACTTTCAATTTTTATGTCATTAGCGCTACTTACAGACTTCCTTCCTCTAATAGGAGTTCTTTCAATGCTGAGGATCGCGCCCACACACATCATTTGTCCAAGTTATAGGGAGTAAAAAGCTGGCTCCTCTGCGTTCCTTATTTTGTCTATTCTAGATAAACTGTATTTCCTAATGTCCCTTAATCCGTCTTCTTCAGCAGTGTCGAGTAATGGAGCGATTACTAAGTATCAACTTGATTCCTCATAAACTCGAGATAATTGCGTCACTATAGACAAACCCGTCCGTTCAATATATCGAGTTTAAAGATCACAATAATATATAAACAATAACGGTAGGTATCAAAAGCGGTTATTGGTCTACATAGGCGTCACGTGGGTACATAGTAGTTTGTTGAAATGTCATTAACTCTACCTGAAAAAAACCTGCCAGGCCCTGTAGACTTTCTATAGTTACGGCTATGGGTTTCGTAACATTCGCCACGACACGTCATGACACGTGCTGGACTTATGCCTAATCTGCTTCATTTTGCGAAGAGACGGACGGAGGAATGAATAAAAATGTTATAAATAGGTTGATGATCGTGACGGTCTTACTCATCAAGATCAACCAACAATAGGCGTTGTAGTAGTGGTTCTCGCTTTACACGCTTACATTGCCGTCATGGTAAGGTACACACAGGTACAGGAAAATATATTAAGGACTTCTTATTCTGTAATTTCAACATTTTTGACTATTGGATACGTGAACTTTTTCGCACGTATATGCAAACTTTAGAAGTCTTGGGAACTGTTTTAGTACCTACGATTTTGGCAAGCAGATGGATTAATATTCACCGTGGTCATCTGTCATCCGTTTATGTTATTTAGCAAAATTGTTTACACTTATAAAAGTGACACAGTTAACTTTCATTTCGACCGATTTAGCTCAGATATAACCATCTTTTTCCGTAAAAAATAAAATTGATGTCTTTATGAAATAAGTTCCATGTTCTAAATACAATTGGTCAACTATGAATAAAAATCAAGGTTGGCACAGACGCTCATTCACGCGCCGCGATAACCCCGCCTCACCTCTTGTGTGAATTAACCCTTATCTTTTGAACACTTGTGGATTCGACAGCTAAGTTAATAATTTGCGCTTGTTTTATAATAAACTTAGGAAGCTAGAAATTGAGAATGAGTTTGTACAAGCTAATGAATTTTATGAGATATCATGATGCCAAATGAAATTAAGCTGTGTTAAGGATGTATGAAGAGATTGAAGTGTAATTTATTTTCGGCTTTTTAAATTTATATAATTATATTTAAACCATTGCAGGTCGAGGAAAGTGAGATCCGCTCATCAAACCTAGTGCTTTGAACCAAGACTTTTATGTCAAAGACTCTTTTTTTAGCAGACTTTGGTATGATCTGACTTTACTATCATTTACAAAGGTGGTGACTGCTAGATGCTCGACGGTACCAGATTCCTCTTCAAAATTTAATCTATGATAGATATAATGTATTTTAAATACTTGTATATTTTTTTATGGGGTATAAGAACCCATAGATTGAATAGAATGGATATTCAAAAGATATATTTGAGACCGAGTTTCCTACTGGATCCTATCCGCATTTCTAGGTGCTTCTTAAACCTTTTTCGAAAAAAGAACTTTGAACTTTATGTTTTAACACGGAATTGTTATCGTATTACGTGAGGTCTTTGCCTTAGAGACTCCGAGAGAGAGACAATAGAAAAAACTAGTGTATAAAGCAAAAATATACTGTTCCAAGCTGGTTAGCTGTATTGATATCAGTCCAAGTTCCAAATGACCTCAATTTTAAAGATAACGAATGGTGGAATGTATACTTACGCATTTTTTGAGACGGATGCTTGTAAGTAGTATCAACAGCAGGAAAGCAGGTTAGTGACTAAGGTTCTGTCTTTACCTGGCAACTTTTTTTAAGAATTAACCTTTTAAAAGTGGGAGGAGGTTGGTTGAACCTGAGAGTTGAGTTTTTTGTGTGCTATTTTTACATAGAAATTTAAAACGTGCCTCGTATAGTAGGTACGATATATGCATTATAGTTTATAATAGCATAGTATAAAACAAAGTCGTTGTCGCTGTCTGTCCGTCCCTATGTATGCTTAAATCTTTAAAACTACGCAACGGATTTTGAAGCGGTTTTTTTAATAGATAGAGTGATTCAAGAGGAAGGTTTTAAGCTATTTAACATTACGCTACGACTTTTAGGAATGGGGCAACGCGGGTGAAATCGCGGGCGGGTCGGTAGTGTAGTATAAACAACAGGAAAGCAGGTTAGTGACTAAGGTTCTACCTTTTCCTGGCAACTTTTTTAAAGAATTAACCTTTTAGAAGAGGGAGGAGGTTGGTTGAGCCTCTATTAAAATGTTTTTTGTGTGCTATTTTTAAAAAGAAATTTAAAACGTGCCTCGTTTATTAGGTATGAGATATGCATTATATTTTATAGTAGCATAGAGTATATATATTTAGTCTTGGTTTTGGCATAAGCATCCACGTAATTCTTTGTCTTCGGTCAATGTTTGATGCTGATTGATTGTTTTTGCTGAGCGTAAGTTGAGTCCAAGTTAATAATATTCTACGCGTCTATTAGCTTATTAGGTAAAGAACCTTATATCTTTTATGTTTGTTGATAACATAATGGAGAGGATTGGAGTATCTGACACTGGGCAGTAGGGATATATTCCTATACAGGGTACCGATTTAGTCATCTCTATCCATCATACTGACTGTATGTACAGTATTGTCATTCCCTATGTAGTCATAGGGAATGACAATACTGGATATAATATATGTAGGTATACCTATTGGTATACCTCCATAAATTCCCTATGAAGGGAAGGTATTAGGTATAACTCATACGTGAAAAAATGTCAACCTTTCATACATTCATAGATTTGTTTAAGACGATTTATTTTTCACGAATAGGGTATGGTATGGTTGGTAGGATTTCGTGAGAAAAGTTATTAAGTATCCGTCATACTTAATAACTTTTCCCACGAAATTGAGATCAGATCAGAGAGAGAGAGAAAAGAATCAAACAGGTGCAAGTGACTAAATTAGCACCCTGTATAGTGCAAAGTGTAAGAGTGAATTTCCAATATTAAAAAAGTAGAGCACATACTCAGTCGCAAAATAACTTTATTTTTATCAAAATATGAATATTTACACCACCTTATTTTTTACTTATAATTTACCTACTTATTCGAAACTAAATGCATATCGTGTTCGACCCAGCTTTGCACTCCGCGACACCGCTAATATTGCACATTACAAGTTACAAATATATTTATTTGTCATTTTAAATAGTCAAAAATTACTTAATAATAGTGGAAAGGATTTCAATTAGTTTGGAGAAAGCCTTTGATCTTTGATTTCAAAGTGCGCTACGAAATAACCTAATTAAAAAAAATAAAAAGATATTAAATATTACAAATTGACCACCAGCGTCTCACCAGCGCCTCTATCGCTCGGTTATGGTAGCTAGCTACCAATAGCTAGTCAGTGTTTTGCTGTTTTTTTTTTATTTAGAATGTTGTAGTTGATGTATTGAACTCCTTGTGTTTTGCCTTACTATGATAAATTCATACATATTGATTAGAACCATCCTAAATATTTCAAATTATTACCAATATTGGGTAGCGGAAGATAAATATTTGGATTTTGTTTATGTGTTGCCCCATTCCAAAACACTTTTAATCTTCTGTTAATTAATTACACTTTAAAATATTATATGTTTTACGTTCATATTCATTAGGATTTACAGTTGGTATTATCTAATGCCATCTCACTTTATTGATATCAAAATAGCAAAGACAGGCATATAATTTTAGTATACTACTTTAAAGTTCTGCCTGTCTTTGTTTGTCCTAATAAGCGTATTAGAAAGAATACTTTGATCATTTTAATGTGTGTAAATTATATAGCGAGATATCAGTAGAACTACCTAATACCAATTTAGTTTACTTGTTCTGTTATTTAAAGTTGAAGTGAAGTTAATTGAAAGAGTTCATCCTAAAAAAAGGAACAGCTATTATTTTTTTAAGGCTGTGACACATAGATTTATTACGTATATATAGATATCACTGAACTTTCGTAGCGCGCTTTGGAATGATTAAGTACCTACTAATCAATCATAACAAATAATTCTGGAAGAATATAAGGCACGTAGTGAAAATATTTACTATGTACAAAAATATAGTTTATTTCATGCAAAACATTTAAATCTTAATTCATTCCTTGCTTCGAATAAATACTTTAATAATCTGATCACATATTTTCCATTTGTTAAACTAATAAGTAGTTTTTCTTAATCATTTCCATTTTGTTGTACTTAAAACTACATTTTGTATTAAAATTCACAGTAAAATAAATATATATTCGTTGTGTTTTAAAAGTTGCTAAAAATGCCACTTTTATGCATTGTTTCAATATTACTACTCGCATTGGCCGTACCGACAATGGCGGACGATGCTGTTACTTTGCAACTTTAAGTTACTTACATTAAAAAAAATAACTACTTAAATTAAGAATCAACTAAAATACGTCACATGTTGCTCTCCCAGAGTTTTAAATAATTGTCTATGACTTCTTCAAACCATTTCTTCTTTTTCACATCCTTAAATGCAGGGGACAATGTCTTTAATTCTAATTGTAACAAGGCTTCATTTCCTAGTAAGGTATCTAGACTTCTTAGTAGAGCTGGTTCTCCGTGTAATTTTAGTAGACTTGGGTATGAGAATATGTAGTAATGGACTCTTAGGCGTTTAGTTGCCCAATTTTCTACTGTTTTGTTTCCACTTGCCACCTGTAAAATTAAAATTTATATATAAAAAAAAAAACAATTATAAGAATGAATGATAATGGCGGCCTTATGCTCGTTGATGAGAATGGAAATGCAATGAATAATGAAGATGAATGACAAAAGAAAAACACCCTCAAGGAATAAGATAAACACTATCGAATAATTAGGCATCAATCTTTAAAAAAAGCCTTTGGATCTAACGTTCCAATACTAATGTCACTGGTAAAATGTTGATGCACAACATCAAATTAAAAAAAATAGAGATTAAAACCTTTCCTTATAAGAAATACTTACAGGCGTAATGGATTTTTTTGCGCAAGAAGGTACTTACAGTAAACTTTCCATACTCGGAATTTTTTCTCCGCGTAGGTACTGACATTTGGAAAATTAGAACTCTGCTGAATTAAAAAGCTGATTTGAATATTGAACGTTAAACGATAAAGATCCCCATTCAATGTCAATTTTACATTATTACCAGGTGTCAATACATACATACTTTTTGCTGTATTTTTACCTTAATCTGGCCTATATGTTTGGCATGCCACGGTGAGAAGTATCCTTCAAGCTCCTTAGCAGTAATATCAGCTACTCCTTTACTCTTTAATCTCTCTTTGATCATAGAGTATGCCGTTCTAGAGAACACAAACACCTGGAGTGAGAGCATAGACAAGATTTCATGTTTTTATTCTATTTTTAAAGGTATTGTGTTTGTGCCGTGTACTCCAGGGTTTAAATTTGTAAAGATTGGACTGATGGGAACTTCTTTTCATTTGTGTATTAGCAAATTAGGGAACGTTCTCCATATTATTCTTAGTTCTCTCCCTTCTCCAAAAATAGGGAAGCCTTCTTGAAAAACAAGATGCCTAAGTCGTAATTCACGACACTACCTACTATACCAAACGTGAGCAATGAGGGAGTTGGTATGCCCAAAAACATTGGACCAATAGGCCAGAAGACTGATTATTTTTTAGTTACCATAAATAGAGATGACCAACAAAATCAAAATTAAAACTGGTTCAATTTTAATGAATTTATAAGCATTTAAGGCTCCGGCGGAGCGTGAATTGCCCACAAAAACGTAATACCGAAATAAATCGTAATCCAGACAATATTCTATCAAATTATGTTGTTATTCGGATTAAGATAATCTAGGTTCCTACGGTCCTATTTCGTGTGCTACTACTTCACTGAAAATAAAAGACATGAAAATCGTTCCAACCTTGGTAAAGTTATGAAAAATTGCATTGGCTTACAATTATTTCCAGTGAAGTATTTTGGACGAAATGGTAACGTAGGAACCTAGATTAACGGTATCGGAATCCGAATAATAACAGAAATTGATCAAATTGTTTTTGAATTACGATTTATTTCGGTATTACGTTGAAATTCGGTCCGCCGGACTCTTAAATTATTATGTTTAACCTATACTTACTTCTTTTAGGTATATAAACGCTAAATATTTTTATAATTAAAATACATACCTATATTTATTGGTTGGTTATAGACTGTATAATCGGAAAAAACTAACTCAAAGATTGAAAAAAAAATGACCATGATATAGAAGAGAGAGAGAGAGAGAGAAATGCAAAGAGTGATGAATTCACATGATTTTCTAGCTATGATTTTGTTATAATTATGATAGGAATGAAAAGAAGTTTTGTTGTGTTGATTGATAGTTCATGCATAATGACATGAATGCAATAATGGGCCTGATTCTACGTTAAACTTAGACTTAATATTTGCAATTGCCTACTGCAGTGATTATCAAAGATCATTGGACCGCGATCCATCTCATAAAAACATACAAATTCGTGACTCAATTATTGCTGTCATAAAGAAAAAGGGACAAAACATAATTATGAATGAAGGATTATTTAAATGATTTTTTCAGGGCCCATGCTAAGACAATCCACTGGTGGGTCGCGAGTGAATATTAATCTCGAGACCATTGAGTCTTATATGCCCAGTTATTTAGATAATAATTATGTGGTTATTTTAGTGAAGGAAACATTCGATCGCGGGCAGGATAAATACCTACATCTTCTGGTTAGATGTACCAGACGCTATGATCACTAAGTCGCGTTTTTCCTTCACTAAAATAACTTTATAATCTTGGCATGGAAAATGCAAAATATCACAAAAAGATAATTATTATGTGGTTATTGAAAGCACTTTTATTTTTAGTGCTTAATAAAAATAATATATGTAGAATCAGGCCCAAGTGACACACAGTCCAAACCTTGACGGCGCCGACATGTTCAGCGAACAGCGGCGAGAAAAAGTTGTTCATATCTGCAGCCGGTATCTCAGTGACGCCACGAGACTTGACGCGCTCTTTTATCCGGGAGTACACGCCACGAGAAAACACAAATACCTGGTGTCGAATAAATATATTATGTCGTGTACAAAAACAAATAATATAATACAAGAAATGAGCAGAAAAGCCGAGACCTCGGGTTCCTGGTGTGATTGCTAGGTTGAGTAAAATTTTATTGCATTTTTCTATACCTAAAATTCTCAGTAGCAGCTGGGAGTTTTCATTTGTTCTCAGTAAATGGATGCAGTTATATCCTAGTGATATGATCATTGGACTACCAAGTCATAGGTCTCGAATTCGAACCCAAGACATGTCCCTCTAGTGGTATGACCGTTGGACTGCCAAGTCAAAGGTCTCGTGTTCGAACCCAAGGCACGCACCTCTGACTTTTCGAAGTCATGTGCGTATTAAATAGTTAATTATCACGCGCTTAAACGGTGAAGGAAACATCGTGAGGATACCTGCATGCCTGAGAGATTTTCTCGACGGCGTGTGAAGTCTGCCAACCCGCACTAGGCCAGCGTGGTGGACTATAGCCTAATCCCTCTCATTCTGAGGAGACCCGTGCCCAGCAGTGGGACAGTATAATGGGTTGATTATGTGTTATGTATGTACATGTCCCTCTTACTTTTCACTCTTACTTTTTTACTTAATTATGTGCGTATTATTAATTAATAACCCGTTTAAACGATGAAGGAAAACATTGAGAAGAACCCTGCGAAATTTTGGCGACGGCGTGCCAAGTCTGCCAACAGTGCCAACCCGTTCCAGGGTGGTGGACTTGAATCTAACCCTTCTCATTCTAAGAGGAGACTCGTGCCCGGCAGTAATGGTTTGATGTTGAATGGCGATAGCCACGCCCTTTATTACCTACACTGGATATGAAATCTACCGTAGTTTTTAATATGACTCTGGGTAAGCTTTCCTGGACACAGGCGTGAGGGTAGATATATGTATATTGAAAACTCAAGGAGTACCTACCTACTTACGAGTGAAAAATATTATGCTAAGGCATTTAAAAAGTAAATAAACACTGTCTCACCTGATAAAGTGAGTTTCCCGTAATATAAGACGCGATATAGTGCGATCCGTACTTCCTGATGAAGTCTGCTATTGACGCCGTGTCGCCGATAGTAGACTCCTGTATTGCGTCAAACACCACGTCTTCTACACCTATGTTTCCTGGCAAGTCGCTGAGTTTCGCTGTCTCGCGAAACCTGGAAGGAGATTGAGATTACATTATTTAATAGAAAATCTATAAACCTATTTAGGTAGGTAATTTATGTATTGACCAATATCTTCTCTAAGTATAACTCGATAAGTGTCAACCAATTTTTATTTAGCAAATCAGTAGTTATAACAAGAGTAATCTAAATATTTGGTTGTCGAAAACTATTGGTAGTCTCTTCGTTTATACCGAGGTACCGATATCAGTCGCATCTGGTTAGATCGAAATCAACCTGCTGGGAGAAGGCTATATAGTAGGATGATGATTATGACGATGAAGAAGTAGATATAGTATAGTAAGGCATATCACGTATCATAACCGTGACTGTTGAGCGTGAGGGTCTTGGGTACATCGTTGCTTAAACAAGCAGATGTTCAACCTAAGGTTGAGCGATACGCAAACCTGTCGACGCTGTGAGGAGGCCGATGTAACACCACTTTACCTTGGGAAATGCGGACTGCGAATACACAAGCGCAGTATTAATCTAGGGAAACACCTTACACCCGGTTGAAATAAAGGAGCTCACCCCTAAGAAAATTCTGCAGTTCATAGTAGCTGCAGGATTCAGCGGTGAACTCTAATTCAACGAGTGGCGATCACAATAGACCGATTGCGGTCGCAGTGATACTATAGCCGCAAGCAAATAATAAAAAAAGGGTTCTGAGTACAATTGCCAGGTTGAGCAGTGCGTGAGATTTCTTATAAATAGGCAATAGGCCCAAGGAAAAGCCTATAATCTTATCTACCTAGTTACTCACCTCTGTCAATTATGAATTGATAATATAAGTACTTAGGCCCTTTATGATAATCACCTGGAAACCCTGACGAGAACGTAGCAATGATCTCCGTTGATGAAGGAGGAGTTGATGCCGAGGTTCCTCGCCATAATGTCCGTCGGCCAGCCGGCGGTGAACGCCCGCCATGGACGCTCCAGTCTGTAATTGTGAGGGTGAGTAGAAAGGTGAGGAGGTATGTTGGTAAGTAGGTAAATCTGTGCGTCCTAAATATGTGACAGTTTAAAGGGTAGGTACTTATTTGTAAAACATAAACATAAATGCGTTTACAAAAGATACAAGGATAGATAACTAAATGTTCCGACTCTGATAATTATAAGTATTAAAATTTACTTTTTTATTTAAGAAACTGCTAATGACGAACTAGGTTGGTATAAAGTTTGTGTATAAACGTATTGTGTATAAATCTAAAGATTTTGATCTAGAGAAACCTAAAATCGGAAGTTTAATACAGTGTGGTGGTTTTGGTAGGCAGAATTTGGAGTGAAAATGCTTATCATTTTTTGGCAATAACAGACGCTAATAATGTAGTATTGTATAAAGATCCAATATCAATAATCCAATTTGATTCCTACTGGCCAATACATACCGTTCAAAACTAAAATCCCTAAAGTAAGCCTGAAGCAGTTGCTTCAGGTTATCGCAGAACTCCATGTGGAAGTCTCCGTCGAACAGTGTCTTGGCATGGCGCGGGGTGGGCGCGATCGAGTACTGCTCCACCTCGCGGAACACCGACACTGTCGGCTCACGGAACACCCAGCCTTCCGTGTCGTTTCGGGGGACCACCCGCATACAGATACTGAGGTAGCCATATCTGAAGAATAAAAATTAAAAAATAAGAAATAAGCTTTGATTAGGTTATATGTAGGTATAGTAGAAAATTGGTCGTTTACGGTGTCTTAGATAGAACATTCTTAATTGCACACCAAAAACAAAGGCCGAGTAGGCTTTTCTTCATCATCAGTCAAAAGAGGTCTACTGTTGAACGAAGATCTCCTCCATTAACATTCACAAGGATTGACAACACACTATGATATGAGGATATACCGCTTTCCAGTGAGCTTTACCAGGTTGTCTGTAGGTACATCTCGCGACGACATCCAACGTCCCAAACTACGTTTTCTGTTGCTTGGTTTAAAAGTCTTCTCTTATCGTATAATCACACAATGACTTAGGCACGTTTTCTCATGTGTGCCGTTTAATTCAAGCATATACTGCGTACCTCATGAATATGTTGATCGCCTTGCCGAGCCCGAGCTCCGAGTCGAGTGTGGTGGCGGCGCCGCACAGTGCTACCGCCAGCAGCAGCACTGTGTGCGTGCGCACCATCACACACGAACTGTAAACCTGAAACACATACATAGACATCTTTTATGACCGTAATAAGTAAGTACTTACTGTTCATCAATGAGTTTTCAAGAGTGATGTCTACCTATTAGGGATAAATGATCGTCAGGATTTTTTGGGGCCTTCATGCTACCTGGCGAGGCGGCAGGTTATGTCGGACTCGTAGGTGTCGATTGAAAACCTATTGCCCTAAAGTCACGGCCAAGAGATTCGTGACGTATCTACTTATGACTATTGGACCCATCGGCGAAGCTTCTCGCTTCCTACTCAAAAGAGCAGAGAGAGAGACAGACAGAGAAACATGCGCACGCCGCACAGCTTACAATAGCTTACTATAGCAAAAAGTGTCGTGACAACTTTTCGTAAGATTTTTTTCCGTCTAGCCCCCTTTCACAACGCGCGATAAGGAACTTCGTTTCAAAACGCGCGCACGCGCGACGGTCCTGGGTTCGATTCATGGTCACACAAAGTGACATTGGGATTTCCATTAGAAAATTTTCATCGGAGTTCGGATTTGGTCCCAGAAAATATCAATATAAAAATAAAATCCGGCCAGTTTAAAAAAACCGGCCTGTCAAAATACCGGAGAATTTTGGGGTGTACTACACTACTGTACTACACTAAATACCTACTCCTCTGCCCTTCGGTTAAATAGGCGTAATGATATATTAGTAGATTCTTTGGCAATTTCTCGATGTACCAGACACGAATAATTAAATTAGGTAAGTATCTGTCTTTCTTTAACTTACTGCGTTCCCTTACCTGTTTCGGTATACGGGAACGCAGTTTAAAAAAAGTTCAACAATGCTGGTGATATCAATGTAATCAGGCATTACAACACACGTGTATGGAAATGTAGGATTACCGACAACATTATGTAGGTACTTAATTAGTGCTTGTAATTTAAAACTTATCCAAAGAAAAATTAAAGAGTGTCACTGTGTTTATTGGTCTTGAATTAATTGTAAATTGAGATTGCAACTAATTTAATCGTACCGCCGTAAGTTTTGTAATGATAAGTTTTTACTAAGTACATACAAATTTATAGAAAATGCTAATACTAAACAAGATAAGAGAGTACATTATAAACAGGTAGGTACCTAATTCTGTAAATAAACCATCAAAATCAGTCGTAGATTTTATAATTAAAAATTAACACTGATTTTATAACAATAAATGCTTAGAAAATATAAGAACATTAACAAAAAGTTATTTGTCAGAAGTGGGATTCGAACCCACGCCCTCAGAGAGGACCAGAACAACTCGAACCTGTAGCACAGGCAAGGAAACCTTGAGTCTGGCGCCTTAGACCGCTCGGCCATCCTGACAGTTGTAGAGAACGGCGAAGTTAGCGTTCGGTTTCACGAACAAAATGTTTCTATGTGTCATCAAAAGATGGCGCTACGTTCACGATTCATGAATCAATTAATTAATGATAATGTTGATATTCGATGAGTGTTTATTTTTTTTTATCGAAAAACAAATCTCAATGTTTTTTGTTTATGCAATATTTGTTTCGCCGAATCATTATTTCGCTTGCTTTCAATACCTATCTTCTTTTGGAATAGTATAATTACAAACAAACAGAACATTCATGATGTTTTATAGCTTGAAACCTTTCTCATGAATCACTCATTTTCCCAACATTTCCCTTCACTGCTCTGCTCCTATTAATCGTAGCTTGATGAAAAGTATACTATAACCTGCCCAGGAGTATGAAGAACAATTGTACTAAGTTTCGTTGAAATCCGTCGAGTGGTTTTTGTTTCTATAACGAACATACAGACAGACAGACAGACAAAAATTTTACTGAAAATTTTACTATTCTATATTACTATTTTAATTTTACTATATTTATTATTTTTTATTATTCAACATTCAACATTAATCGCAATAGTAAATCATATGACATTATTATTTCTAATTGTTATAATAATTTTTTTAAATATGAATGTTTAAATAGGTATAACAAAAATTATCTTTGAGTTATTGTGATATTATTATGTTTATTGTTATGTTGTGATATTAATACTTTGAGATTAATGTAATTTTAATTTTGTTGCTGTGCCCTAGCAGGGTCCATAATTGTTATTTAGCTTTAAGCCTTTTTTATCACCTACTACTCACATTATGGTATGCAAATAAATGAATATGAATATGAAATATGAATATGAATATTCACACACTCATTTGGCAGAAACTACAGAATGCCTCTTGTTACGATTCTTGCATACTTGTTTTGCCTTATCCGCGTTCATACGTCGACCACAAGTGCGGGTTGCAAACACATTACAAACGTAGGTATTTTTGTTTAAAAGTTAGTTTAAAAAAAAATCAATCTTATCTATCTAATCTTAACATACCTTTAGATATTTATGTTTTAGCGGTTAAATAACATCTATATCTATAATAAAATTGTACAAGTACAGACCGATGTCTGTACATTATAGAAATTAAATTAAAACACGACATAAAAACGACAAAAACATGTTTTTTATTAGAGCAACAGAAGCCAAAATAATAAATTTTGTTTGTACGCGCATCACGCAAAAACGACTTCATGAAATTTAATGCAGTTTTCACCGATGTATTGCTAGAGGTTTACCTAATTTAAAATCTGGTGCATGTTTCATCGACTTATAGTATGTTAATTTTTTTGGGACATGAGTAAAACTGCTGGCGACAACTAGTCTAACAAAAAATCATAACAGGATTACTGAATCCTATCCTGCAAATGATATCACAAAGATTCACTGCACCAATCTTTTACATAATATCAGTAACATAGTTATGAGATAAACTGGAACTTTCGAAAGGCCTAAAAAAGGCTATCAGAGTAAAAAAAGAGGTCACAAGTCTATTGAGTGGATGTGGTGAGCCGTAACAATGAGTTTATTACCTAATTACGACAGCGAATACCTACCTTATCGATAGAGTCATTGAGTATGATATTCGGTAAATTAGATAGGTAATCAAGTGGTTTTAATGAGAGGAAATCCATCATACCATCACGCCTATATTCCTCACAGGGTAAGGCAGAAGTGTACCCACAATTTGTCGGTATGATTTTGTTTTATTTATTGTTCTCGGCACTTTACACTTCTAAACATATATTTTTTTAATTCGTTGTAGGTACCTACTTACCAATATTCTATCGTCTACATTTTGATATAAATATGCGCGTCTGAAAAAGCTAGCTAAAATTACGTTGGTAAATAAGTGTTTCTATGCAAAAATATAGAAATCAGTAAAGACAATAATCACGAATACGAAACATTTACGTGCTTAATTCTCTATACATCGTATCATAATTTTTCTCCAATGCTAAACGATTTCGCCCGCAGTAAAATCGAAATGATACTATTGGCAAAAAGATCAATGCGTTTGTAAATGTAAATAGGACAGGTAATGATGAATTGACAGTTGATAGTCAACCTACTTACAAAAAAATACGTTTTTATTATAAAAAATATCGACGATCCATCGTAGCAGTACACAGGGCTCGGAAACCGGTTGAAATTCTTAACCGGTTTCGGTCATTGACCCCAAACCGAAATCGATTTAGGTTAAAGGTTGCACTTTACCGGTTTTTACCGGTATATGCGGAATACCGGTTTTTCACGAATTTTGGTTTTGGTGTTCAAAATTAACCGGTTAAAACCAAGTTTGATAGGGTCCCCGGCCCCCGCCACCCTCACTCGCAAGGCCTGGACGTTGCGATGTACTAAATGGTTACAAAATTTTAATCGCACTCAAGTTCGCAACGTCGCTTTGCGGTGAGTTGGGGTGACTTTTATTAAAATTAATTATCACTTTATTTTATTATTATGACTGCCTCATTAGTCTAGTGGTTCCAAGCGCGACTGCTTCACTAGAGGTCCTGGGTTCGATGCCCAGGTCGAGCAGTGTTATTGGGTGTTTCTATGAAATTCTCAGTAGCAGCTCGGAGTCTGGATTTGTGAATGGCTATAGGCTCGCCACCTATAACATGGGACCTAAACATACCGGCGAACTGTGGGTGTACATTAAGTATGGTATGTTACATTATGTTTATTATAATTTATTATTTATAATGCAAACAGGCATACGGCCCGCCTGATGGTAAGCGGTTACTGTAGCCTATGGACGCTTGCAACACCAGGGGAATCAATCGCGCGTTGCCGACCCTTTAAAAAATCTTTTCACGCCCTTTTTGAAGAATCCCAATACTGTCACATAATAGGTGGGGGAAAAAGTTCGCATTCTTCGCATTTAATATGAAAACTCAAGACATTTTTTTTTTCAAAGTTAATTTACATTTAATTATAATTTATATGTACCATTTTGCTCAACGACTTTTTGCCATCTTGTGGGTAGTGACATGATCCCATTGTTGTAGAAATTTTGGGACTTCTGATTAAAAAAACGAGACAAGTAGTTTTGGCAGTCCTCTCTTGATGTTAACCTGACACTGCCTAAAGAATTCTGAAGAGATCGAAACAGGTGGAAATCTGAAGGTGCAAGGTCAGGGCTATATGGCGGATGCATTAACACCTCCCAGCCAAACTCTCTTAATTTTTGCTGTGTGGCCAAAGATGTGTGTGGTCTAGCGTTATCGTGATGAAAGACACACACACACCCTTTCTATTGATCAATTCCGGCCGCTTTCTCCCAATTTCTTGCTTTAATCTCATCAGTTGTTGGCAGTGAAGATCCGAATCGATAGTTCTGCCTGGCGGTAAAAGCTCATAATGAACAATGCCCTTCCAATCCCACCATACATACAGCATCACCTCATTGCGTTTTAACCCGGGTTTTGCCACAGACTGTGAAGCCTGACCGACCTTTGACCACGACCTTTTTCGCACGTTCTTGTCGTACGTGATCATCATCAGTTATCAATCTTTTTAAAAACGGTTCAGTTTCATTACGTCTCAATAAAGAATCGCAAATGAGTACACGGTTCATTAGATTTCTTTCAGTGAGTTCGTGTGACACCCAAATATCGAGCTTTTTTGTAAACCCAGCTTTTTTCAAATGGGTCAAAACTGTTTTGTGGTCAATGCCCAGTTCTTCAGCTACGTCGTAACTACTGAAATGCCGATCTTGCTCCACTTTTTTAAAAATTGCGTCAATTTTATCTGTAACAGGGCGACCAGCGCGAGGTGCATCTTTAACATCAAAATTCCCGGATTGAAAACGCTTAAGCCAACATTGTGCTACTCTTGCTGACACTGCATTAGGTCCATAAACATCACAATTTTTTTTCGCGGCTTGCGTTGCATTTTTCCCCTTTTTGTAATAAAACTTTAAAATGTATCGAATTTCTTCATTAGATTCACTAATTTTGACAGAAAGAAAAACAAATGAAAAATACCGGGAAACAAATTTTTACTAATTTGTTTCTTTTTTTTAAATGTAACTTTTTTAATGTTATCAAAATCAGCCAGATAAAAATAGTACAGCCAAAGATTTTTTATTAAAATTATTTACATACTAAATGCGAAAAGACTTATTCCCCAACCTAATATGTTAAGGAAGGTTTTCTGGAATTGAACAGACACAAGCAAATAAGGCTTTCTTTGCGGCGAACGCGCAAACTTGTGTCTTGGTGGGGTGAAAATGGTCTAAGTTTAGTCGTCCCCAATCGGAGACTCTACTACTCTCGATTTCAGACACAAGTTGCCTGCGGTTTTCCTCTACTTTAGAACGAGGGATGCTAGTACGCCCTGTATAAGAATCGTCTCCTGAACTGTCGACCGCATAACAATGAATGCCATATATAGACAGTAAATCAAGAGGAAGCAGCAAGAACAATGATGGGGACAGTACGGAGCCTAGGGGGATGCCAGCATTAATCTCCACTGTATTGGAGCGACTAGCTGCAATCTACAACAGCTCTTATGCTCCTGTTGGACAGAAAGCTAGCTATCCAGCTACGCAGTCCCTCGGGTAGCCCGTATGATGGTAGCTTCGATAGAAGACCGATGCTAGACCAGATCGAATGCCTTCGCTACATCCAGGCTTACTGCCAATGCCTCACCCTGACTCTCAATGGCAAGAGCCCAACGGTGAATGAGGTATAACTAGAAGGTCACCACTCACCAGTTGAGCAACTATGACGAAAGCCATACGGGCGGTCGCTAATCAATTCGTGACCCTCCAGATAACCCAGGAGCTGTGTGTTTATCACACGCTCCATCACCTTAGAGAGCAGCGAGGTTATAGCGATTGGCCTGTAATTGGACGGGTCTGATCTATCGCCTTTTTTGGGCACTGGATGCACGAGGGCAGTCTTCCATGAAGACGGAACTATCCTGGCGCATAATACAGGACATAACTCAGGAACACACCGCTTCAACACCACTGCCGGTATGCCGTCCGGTCCATTCGACTTATGAACGTCCAGGGATAGCAGATCGCGCCGGACTTCCGCGTTACGCGGAATTCCGGCATGAAGTTACTGCTGCACCAAGGGATGATAGGCTGTATTGCACCTGAATCGTTCAGGGTCGAGTTCAAGGCAAAGAGGACGTCTAGGAGCGCGATTTTCTCCTTAGCGCTGCAGGGCAGACTACCATCAGCGTTACGCAGTGGTGGCAAAAACGACTGGCAAAAATTTCCCTCGGCAGCTTTGGCGAGCGACCAGAAGGCACGATTACTAGAGGGATAGCTCGCAAGCCGCTCCCCAATTCTGCCGACGAAATCGTTAGCCCTGGTAATCATCCTTTTACTGAACCTCGAGGCAGCATTTAGTTTTAGCTTCAAATCAGAGACGTGAGGGTTGTGATTAGAACGGGCCATGATCCAAGCCTCATACGCAGATTGCTTCTTGAGTCTAGCGTTCTGGCAGGGCCAGTTAAACCACGGTCGCCTTCTCAGTCCCGCAGCTACTGGGGAAGGGTATGGAATGTTGGGAATAAAACATTTCATACTCTCCAGAATTGCCTTAGTGGTGGCTGTCGCACAGGTGTTAACGTTGTCTGAAGAGAAGTAATGTTGCCTCCACGGGTACGATGCGTAGAAATCGCAATCAATCCCAGTCTGCTGACTTGGAATGCCATTCACGACGCCATTTAGTTGGCCGGTGTAACACGGGCCGGGCGCACGTCACTTGCGAACGGACGAGACAGTGGTCAGATGAGCCAAGAGGCGTATCCATTGAGATGGAATACGCGTCCGGTTGCGTAGTCAACAGAAGGTCCAGCAATGAACTAGTATCGCTCTCAATATCTGGTATTCTCTTTGGAGACTGAACCAAATATAAGAAGCCATAGGTCAGGGCAAAGTCAAGAGCAGCTCTCCCTGCATAGTCAGTGGAACGAGAACCAAACCACTCGACATGGTGGGCATTATAATCTCCTAGAATCACTAGCTCTGCGGAAGGATACTGCTTAAGTATTTTGTCAGTCGTCGATTGCAGGTGTCAAGACGGCGACAGCAAACATCCTCCTGGACGTACAAGCACACTCCGGCACCGCGCATAAACCTGTATTCCAGGTTGTATCCCCTGGATACAAGCTGGAATACAAGTTTGTGCAAGAAATAAAAGGGTCGGCTGTGCAGTTTCCAGGTGTTGATGGACTGCATTGATGTTGGTGTGTAGTCCCCTGATGTTGCAAAAGTCCACATTTTGTGTGGACGAGGATATATAAACTTTATTTCTTTTCTTTTTTGGGCCGGCAGCATAGGAGACAATAAGTGTGTGATGCTTTCCTCCACAGTCATACATATGTTAAGCAGCTTGCTGGCGAGGCGGGTGGAAAGTAAAGACGAAAGCTAGTAAAACTGCTACAGGGGACTGTAGCAGTTTTACTAGCTTTCGTCTTTACTTTATTAAGTTATTCCTTCCAGGATTAACGATTGGGAGCGCCCTGCATCTCCGTTTTTGTTAAAACCAAATATGAGTACTTCGAAGAAAAAGAAAGTTAAAGTAGAAGTGTCTAAACAAGAAAATAAAGTCTGTTTCTCTTGTTCAGAACATTATAAGGTAGAACTAGACCAAAGGAATGACCATTTTTCGGACCCTAATTACGAGGAATTAAGGCATATCTTACCGTGTATGCGTACATTACGTTATGTAAAAATATTTAACTTTTTGAACACCGTAATAGGTTTTCATACAGACCAAATTGAGGTAACTGATACTGAAATAAATTAAAAAAACATAAATAAATCTATATAAATCTAAAAACAATTTTAGCAGTTATGTATTTTATAATTGATAAAATTGTTTTATTTTTGTACTCTATCAGTAAACAATGTAATATCTCCAAATTATCTGCTTAAGGGACCGGCGGAGCGTGAATTGCCCACAAAAACGTAATACCGAAATAAATCGTAATCCGGACAATATTCTATCTAATTATGTTATTTTTCGGATTTAGATACTGTTGATCTAGGTTCCTACGGTCCTATTTCGTCGGCTACTACTTCACTGAAAATAAAAGATCGGAAAATCGTTCCAAACTTGCTAAAGTTATCAAAAATTGCATTCGCTTACAATTATTTCTAGTGAAGTATTTTGGACAAAATGGTAGCGTAGGAACCTAGATTAACGGTATCGGAATCCGAATAATAACAGAATTTGACTAAAAAGTGGTTGAATTACGATTTATTACAGTATTACGTTTGTGAGAGAAATTCGGTCCGCCGGACTCTTAATATAAATCACAGTGAAAATAGTATTTTTTTTTTAAAAAAAAGGTATAACAAAAAACTTTTTTTATAGAATAAGGGGCGGGTGCCCATACACACCCTCAAATCAATCCGAACCTATACTAATCATGATGTTATTGGGTGTATTTGGGAGGCCTGGAGTTCAAAATTACAGCCTACTTACTAGGATTAGTTTAGACATTTTTTTTCTCCCCACAATAAATACCTAAAAATGCCTAAACGAAAGCCTACCTAAACACAAGGATAAAACTATATGTCCGCTATGAGTCTATATGAATTAGACAAACGCAATGAACGAGGAGTGGTGACTGGTGTAGGTTCACTCGATACTTGCGGGCGCGCGACTTAGCAAGTCAAAACATAAATCTACCTGCACAATTTAAGATCGCCGATTGTACTCGTATTTGACGTTTTCAGATTGAACATTTTTTTTTCATAATAGTTTCTGTGGTAATTTCGCTATAACTTGTTGGAAGCGTCAAAACAAATATTATGCAAATTACGGAATTAACCGGTTAATTTGGGTGTCAAAACCGTTTGTGCATAAGTAACCGGTAACCTTTATCATTTGGGTTACATAAAAACAGTTCACTTGTTTAACCGGTAAATGGAGGAGCGATATATTTACCGGTATATTATCGAAATTAACCGCTCTTTTCAAACCGGTTCCGACCCCTGCAGTACATCCCATGATCCCATCACTAAATACGTTTATGGCGTTACGTTATACGAATAACACTGCTTAATTTTTCATTCAATTTAATTTTATTTGTAGACTAGAACATTCTGATTGGGTTTAATTTAATTTAATACAAGTTATTAATGACTTAATATATTACGAATGTGGTACAGCTAAAATACTAAGTCATAATTTGTAAATCGCAGCAACCTTAAAAAGTGGAACGAAATGTTACTGAAACTGTCACCCGCACCATGCTACAGCGCAAAAAGTGTAGTCACTATTAAAAATCTTGAAGTTACATAAGTTGTTATAATTTTTGACAAACAATTCAATGCAGTATGTAATTTTCCGCATTTTTAACAAACTGGGTTGATTGTAATAATGTAACGAGTTTTAATTTCAGTAGTAGATAATTATAACACGAATTATTGTAGGAAATAGACTCTGAAAAATATGTTACCCACTTACTAGTTACTTTTATAGGTTTTAATGAAGCAAATAATTAAGAAGAGAAAGTATTAATTTGTTTAGTAATTGCATATAAAATCATTGCGACAACTGCAATGTTATTGTCTTTGATATAAAAAAATCAAATGCAATTAAGTTTAGAAATTATGTTACGAAAATGCTAAGAGAATTACAGTTAGGATTTCATTTTGTCTTTTTGTAGATTTAGTATTTCAGTTAAAAATTAAGTTATGGAATCAATAACATTGTTCAATTGGATATAGCACCGATTTTAAACACCATTAATGGAAATGCAAGCCACAAAAAGAAGCATATAAGTATGTCCTTGACAGTGAAACAATCATCAATTCGTTACGAATAATCTTGCGTGCGGAACAAATCGGTACAGTTGTTACTTGAAACAACTGATATCTAATATTCTAGCAAGATTTTAGTTAATTTAACCACACGAGTATATTCGAACACAGAGAAAAGAACCGTTTTTATTGCTTTGACGCGTGTGCTAGTTATCACTCGCTTAATGATGAAGGAAACCTGCACATCAGAGATTTTATAAACGCTGTGTGAAGTGTCCCAGCCGGCACGAGCGTAGTGGATTATAACTTAATACCCTCTTAATGCGTGTTAATGTATTTCTGGAGGTTGAATCCTACTAATTTACTCTGTTAATGAATAGTTAGGATCGAACCACCGATTAAAAACATACTGCGATAAACGAGCGTTAATTTTATAAACTTAGAGGTTAATGTATTGCAATTGGGCAAAATCTTTGGCTAAGTTAAAATAATGTTTGACGGTCAATTTTATTAAATCGAAATTTTGTTCTAACTTAGAAATACGTGTGTATTCTATTTTTAAGCTACAGTAGTTATAGGATATTGGAGATAACCATAACAGTTATACAAGGAAGACGATCTAAGATTTTGAGAGCTGTTCTACAGAACAGTTCTATAAACAAAAGAAACAGTTTTAATAGAAAAGCTTCGACCACAACTTTGTATTAAATTAATTGTATTTAAATATATTGAAAGTGACCTGTTAGTGCGGTCGAAAGAGTAGGATGTCGCTCTACTGATCAAATATAACTATCCCTTTCTCACACGTTATGCTACGGTTTCTGCACTGACGTTCTTAACAGAAAATCTCATTTACAAAGTCGAAACATGAGTTAATAAATGCAAACCAAACTGATTCGATGCGGTACAAATCAGAGGTAATGAGGTGAGAGTCGGTTGAACAGCAGTGAGACCTTGCTAGATGCAGCCAGCCTGAGCTCTTACCTTCGAATGCAAATTAAAGTTCTAAAGTACTTGTACCTACGTACCTTTATTAATTTTTATATGACACACATTAGAATTTGCAAATTATCCTTTTGTGAAGAACAGAAAATATTTTAAATGAATACAGAAAATATTATTTTGTAAGAATTCAATATTTAGCAATATTAGTTACTAGCTGTCGTCTGTGCTTTTTAAGACAAATGGTAGCCTAAGAAATATGCTATTAATTTGAGACAAATGGTAATAGGTTATTAGCGAATTAGGCTTGAAAACATAACAAACAGTTACTTCCGAATTCTTTCTCTTAAGTCAATGTACAGACAGCATTCTCATTTAAAGTTCGTACTTAAAATACCTAGTAAGAACTAAAGTGGTCAACAGTCATTTCAAGTAATTTTCCTAGAATGTTTATCAAACTTCCTTATTGTGCAAACATTTATTTCGAGTCTGGGTATATTTGTAGTTCCTCACGAAACAGGGCACGATTCATTACTAAAAAACCAAAACCTACCTACAATAATCGTTCCTATAATTTTTTAAACTGATCTGAAATATGATGTTTGTGATTGGACTGCTCTTGACACGGTTGATGGGCACAAGTGAATTACGTCAAATGCATTACAAAGAACTGCATCAATAGCAATTTAGATATCGTGATATATAGGTATCTACGACACAAAGGTACTTGTATTATTTATTAAAACACTGGAAAATATGTCAATTGTGTTATAGCATGCTATTTTTATTTCAGTAATAAGTTGTAATTGCACCTGACATAATCAATCAATATTTTCTGTTGGATAATCTTTCCAGCCACTAATGTCTCGTTGCACTTCAACCTCGCAGTACTTTTTTTTATGGGATAGGAGGGCAAACGAGCAGACGGATCGCCTGATGGTAAGCGATTACCGCCGCCCATGGACACCTGCTACACCAGAGGAGTCACAAGCCCGTTGTCGACCTTTTAAATGAAGATTGGGCCTCCGGTAACCTCACTCACTCAGCGAAACACAACGTAAGCATTGTTTAACGCCGGTTTTCTGTGAAGTCGTGGTATCACTCCGGTCGAACCGGCCCATTCGTGCCGAAGCCTGGCTCTCCCACGTATAAAATAGTACTGTATTTGAGGCATCATTTCCTAGTCAGGGTAATATAATAGGGTATGCAGCCCAGTCTATGTTTATTTTTTTTAAATTTCATAGTTTTATGTTCTTCGAAGCAAAACTGCGTTGCATGATAAATTTTACAATTACCTTTTTATCTAATAATGTATTCATTCCACGAACAATGCTTAATATTATTCAGAAGATGTTATAACATTCAAATAACTTTAGCTGTAGTGAAATCAAGTTTTGATCGAAGAGGTTTATAACCTGTGCGTCCACTCTATTACATAGGTTCAACCTTGCCCCATACTTGGCCCGGTGAATTAGTGTCAATGTAAATTGAATTAAATGTGCGATCAAGACGGGTATTCGAGTCGTTTAGCATCTATGGAGACAAGGCATTTAAAAGCCATTTATTACTCTTTAAACAATGATGCGGCTAATGTTACACTCTATTTTCGCCTTAAATTTCATTAAAAATTCGTTTCTTTTCCTATCTATATTGGGGATGGCAACCAGTCTTTAGTTTTGGCAGAATATCACTACTTTACCGCTAATCAATTTCTCGAAATTCTAAGGATAAGGTTATCCTTATCAGGATTAAAGGGAAGGAAGTCAGAATCGAGATTGTTATACTTATATCTTCACCGTGACCGTGAAGGTATAAGTGTCTCTGAGAGGTCTTAGTCCACCACGCTGGGCTAGTACAGGCACACATCACGTTGAAAATTTCGCAAACATCCAGGGTTCCTCACGATGTTTTCCTTCACTGTTTAAGTGAGTGTTGATTTGACTTGTAGACATCAATGCAATGAATTTTTTTACATAGCGAAATGGTTGGATGGTCAATTAAGAATACTTATACAATAATTTTGAATAGACCAAAAGTTGTGATGTACAAACAATGAAACAAGCAAATAAACGCAAAATTGGCCCAAGATACGCAAATGCTTTCGATAAGACGGGGGTGCATGGACATGAACTCGAGACAATCTATTTAGTAAAGTTAAACATAGACTTAATAACATGAATAAAATAGCAATCAAGATAATAACGTACGATATGCTACTAATTAACCTATTTACAAAAACTCAAGAGCACTTGATTCTGAAATGCACTCGAGATTTAAATGTTGCAATTCAAATAAGATGAACGAATTTAGATTGAAATAAACATAGATTGTATTGAAGTTGAATGTAATTAAGATCGAAATATAGATTTGCGAATGTAATATCTACATTGTGGGTATGTGAAGTTTGAAGCAAATTAAAAGGTTTAATTAATATTTAGCTCTAGACTCTATCTCTGAAGGCCGTATTTTTTGAAATTTGGACTTTATGGCAATGACGTAAAGATCATATAGGTCTTCGTGAGATTAAATAACTATTCTTATTTATGTGGCAACACCTGCATCCCTTTCATTTAATTACTCAAATCTTTTCATGGAACTCCAGTTTTTATTTATAAATCATCAAATTGCAATTACATATTTCCATGAATGTAGGTCGGCCATGAATGTTGGATCGATATTTGGGATATTTTGAATAGTAATAAAAATGTGCTATCATGCCTGTATTCCCGAAGGGTTAGGCAGAGTTGTATTGATTTATTTATTTATTTATGCACACTAATAATACAAAATAGTAACATAAAACTTAGGACTACTACGTACAAAGGTATTGATGTTAACCTACAATTCATTATACTTAAATCCCTTTTGTAAATCGCATTTCATCCATTTCCTCGGCATGAGTCCAACTCTCTTTCGCAAAGAAAATATGACACCCACCGCAAAAAGCGTTCATAATGATAGTATACTAACGATTGTTTTTATCTTAAAAACATGACATAACTAAAAAAGTAATGATAAGACTACCCTTCACAAATGTACAAACACGGGTAAACTTAGCATGGCTGCCGCGGAGCATGTATTTATAGCCGGGATACGACAACAAACGCAACTCGTGCGCATCTGCGTACAGTTGGCAAAACAATAACAACAATTATTTCAATATTAGCACAACGTAATATTTCATTGTTATCGTTACGTACACTTAATACTTTGCAATAAAAATATCTTATACATAGGTATTAGCCTAGTAGGTACGTTACAAAATATCATTAGGTGTAGGTACATAGGTATATACAGGGTCTGGATGAGGAAGCCTGTGGCTCTATTGCGTTTGCTGGGAAAGGCCTACCATCTGTAGCTGAATATAGGCTGCTGATAATGATATACCTACATTGATGATAGTTCAATTCGTTTTAATTTGACAAACTGACTCCGTATGTCACATGTTAAGTAATGCATGCATCTACATGTTCTATCTACACTAATATTATAAAGAGGAAAGATTTGTAAACTTAAAAACTACTAGACAGATTTCAAAAATTCTTTTGCCGTTCGAAAGTTGCATTATCACTGAGTAACATAGGCTATATTTATTACTAGAAAAAATTAGGGATCCCGACTAAACCTTCAATAAAGTCCACCCATGCGAAACCGGGACAGGCCGCTTATTTATATGTTTATTTCTAATCTACATCCTTAGTTACTTGGTTCACTAATTTGAATATCGTACTTAGTACAGAGCTGAATTACCTACAAAATATATCACACACAAAATCCTAGCGTAGGGATATGTTTTTTTTTAAGTATTGTTAAAGGTAGGGTTGCCATCCGTCCGGGTTTCCCCGGATTTGTCCTAGTTTAGAGAGTGTCCGGGGACCATCCGGGTGGGGTTTTATTTGTAGTCCGGGTTTAAAGGTTTTAAAAGTCACCTCTTTCACTAAAGCGCGCCGAGCTACGCGACCACAGGGTCGCCACGCGCCCCGTCCGTCTCCGGGTTCGAAGCTCCAAAATCCGGGGCTTTCACGCTTCTTGTCCTAGTTACCAGATTTTAGAAATGGCAACCCTAATTAAAGAGCTTGGCTTGGATTTTAGTCCCTCCAAGTTTAAAACTATTATAGATGCCCACAGGAAATGTGTTACATTCACAAACAAATTAAAAACGCAAGTATTGCCTAACCAAGACACCATTAGCGATCCAGTAACATAATAGATAGCGAAAACTTTCTATGCAATTAGGTCAATTTCAAATTAACGTTACGTAAAACTTATCAGGTGTTTTGTTATTGTAGGCTTGGTATTATGAATAACTACCATATTAATATTGCGACAATGGCCCAATAAAAAAACAAATAATAACTGGAGTGGATTTTTTTTTTAACATGTTCAACTTATATCATAGTGTAAACTATTTATTTGAAAGCAGCCGTCATTACTGTAATTTTACGTCGTATCGTTTTTTGGGATTACCTAATATTTTGATAATAATTGTTATAGATAATGCTAGTAACTTTATTTGCTGACCTTACTCCAAGCGCAGCCGGATTTAACGCGTTAGCATTTGAATCCTAATTGAATCACATGTAAACAAGACTAACTTTAACGGCATGGAGCACAAAGTTTGTAAATAAGCATATTTTGCATTGATTAATGTGTATCCTGCCCTAGGTTTATATCTTCTCAGCCAAGCAATAAGTAGGTAAGTACCTACGTTTGTCAAGAGTCGGTGCGTGAACCCGTGTTTCGAAGAATGAATGAAGAAAGGAGAAAGGAGCAAAAGTAAAGAAGTTCATTTCAAACATTTAACTTTTAGATAAACACAACCAATATAAGCTAATCTCTGTATGGGCAACCTATACAATTAGAACGCCCCCGAATATACGATTTTTTCGAACCGAGGCAAAAACTTGTTAGTGGCACCCCCTCTCTCTTACGTTTGAGGTAATTGTAAATAACTCAATTTTGACGCCTCCTGAAACGCCCGTCCGGGGCACATGCCCAATTTGCCCCCCTAAATCCGGCCCTGCAATTAGAAGTTAGCTTTATACTGGAATTGTATAGCTTGATGTGTAGCCGTGTATTATATACTCATTCATACTATTTAATATATGTATAGTAAATGCGAAAGTATCTAACTCTATCTATCCGTTTATTTGTTACGTTTTCACGATCTAAACCGCTGATAAATTTCGGTATAAAGATGATTGGACCCTGGAAAACGGCATAGGCTACCTTTTGTCTCAAAGAGTAGGTACTTTCGGATGCAAATAAAAACGCGGATGTTAAACACAGTTGATTATAATTAATAAATCTGTGTAGTCCTTTCGTCTGTAATTTATAAATTTTTGATAAAAAAAATATCTGGAAGTTTTTGAATTATATATCTTGATTGGTTACTAATTTATGCACACCTGACGTCTTTACTGTATGCATTACCAACATGACAAACCGTCCACAGATAAAATAACACGTTACACTTCTAAAAATGGCCGCCGCTAGATTCCGCGGGAACAGCATTAATTAACATTCACTTCTCTAAACTTATCGCAAACGCAGGTGTTTCGATTAGTCACCTCGGATAATCGATCATTGAATTTTATAGCCTTCACAATTAGCGATTGTGCATCGTTTGACTTGTAAGATCATAATTATAAGATTCAAACTCAAATGACTCACGCGCGTTTCAAAAATACAATGAGCTAACTGTCAAAGTTATTGTTCATATCTTCACAATTAGAATAAGGTAAAATTAACCAACGAAATTTATTAAACTAATTATCTACGTGCCTACCTAACTAGGGTATATTTGTAAAATCACAAACTAAATAGTCATTATTAAAAAAATCAACACAAATTCCATTTTTGATTAATTGAATGACTGTATCATCGTGAAGGTTTGATATTGTACTCGTATAATAAAATACCATCACGCCTGTATTCCTCGAAGGGTTAGGCAGAGGTGTACTAATGTACACCCACAGTTCGCCGGCATGTAATAGGGAGCGAGCCTACTATTTCCATCAGCCGGGGAAAAATACAAAACTCTGACCTGCTACTGAGAATTTCATAGAAAAACCAAATGACACTTTGTTCGACCTGAACAAAGTTCGAACCCAGGACCTCTAGCGTAGTATTAGCGCTCAGGAAAACTAGACTAACGAGGCAGTATATAACATAATATCATAATTTATTTTTCTAAAATTAAATCTCTGTAATTCACGCTGACCATTCTTTGACATTTTGTATTATTAATTAAACTACTATTGACTGCATCGCATTGTATTATCATAAGTAACTAATTCATAAGTGCCTGTACATACATACATACATACATAATCAACCCATTATACTGTCCCACTGCTGGGCACGGGTCTACTCTCAGAATGAGAGGGATTAGGCTATAGTCCACCACGCTGGCCTAGTGCGGGTTGGCAGACTTCACACGCCATCGAGAAAATCTCTCAGGCATGCAGGTTTCCTCACGATGTTTTTCCTTCACCGTTTAAGCGCGTGATAATTAACTATTTAATACGCGCATGACTTCGAAAAGTCAGAGGTGCGTGCCTTGGGTTCGAACTCGAGACCTTTGACTTGGCAGTCCAACGGTCATACCACTAGGCTATCACTGCTTGCTAAGTGCCTGTAATGTTCAAATATTTCCATGCCACACTTGGCAGAATATGCTGTGAAGAAACATAGTAACACCTGTATGCCACCGTATTCTTGAAAATAAATGATATTCTATTCCTTAAATAAAAAAATGCATTATTATTTATACTAAGCAATATTAAAAAACAAAACAACCCAATAAAAAAGGTTTTAAGTAATGGATTTTCACAACAATGGATTTTCTCCCCGAGTTTAGGAGTAAGTATGTGAAGTAAAAAAGAAAATGTTTTTGTGTTTAAATGTCCGTGTAGCAGTAAGAATGAGTAAGCCGGGCGTGGTAACATAACAAATGTTCAATGATTCGTTCCGCTCGGCCTCTGAGATTAGCTTTGCATGTTGAACTAGGATTTTAATGAGTTCCCTTGCTTGTCCGGCACTATTTTAAAACGCGTCTGTTGTTCTAAGATAATCTTTCTATTTGTTAACCGTTAAATGGTTTAAGGGCATTACATCGCTCAAATCCAAAAAACACCCTAGCTTTAAAGAAGTTTCTAGTGGAATACTTATGTGCGTTTGCCATATAAAAATATATGTTATACTTATGGTCATCATAAACAAATTGTATTGTTTAAAATTTGTATAAATTTGCCCCAATTTTGGATAATAATTGAAGTAAGTAGGCCTTTTTTAACCTAATTTGTATGTTTTCTCTTTAACGGCTTAATAGTTTGTCATGGATTTTATACTAAAAAAATTGTAATGACGTAATTAACAGTTTGTATTGTTTTTATTTTCTTATTTCTTTGAATATTTTGAAATAATAAAGGAATACCCGAAACCTCACTAGCACCCCGCGTGAAGCACCCCCGCAATGCCTGTGACTAATAATTAACACAAAGACTAAATCCTCAAAGTCATTGGGCAATGTAATACCCTTAAAACACTTATTTTTCTCTAAAGATATACACAATCACTTGCATATACAATATTTTAATAACGTCTCTTCGCGGTCACACCTAACGCCTTTGAAGTGGCCTATACTTAGTCGTAAATTATTTAACCCTGGACACGATAAGAAGTAATTTAATCATTAACATTTAAAAAAATAGCCTTCTTTGTCTAGTCGGTATCTGGGGCTGTTGCGTTTAAGGTCCCAAGTATGGCAAAGTTGTTTTCTATTAAATTCTCAGTAACCAGCTCGGGATATGGATTTTGTGCCCGGTTAATATGGCTAAAAACGTATCGGCAAATTGTAAATGTACTTTAGTACCTACACCGCTGCTTAACCCTACAGGTAATATTAACGTGATGCTATGAATATCACGTATTTTTACAGAATAACTAGCTTCTGTCCGCCACTTTGTCTGTGTGGACTCCAGGATTGGGTCCGATCTGGATAAAAATGTATCTGTGTGTGTGCCAAATTTTATCCAGATCCGTTAAACAGCCATACATTCATACATCAAAACTTTCGCGTTTATAATATTTGTGATAGTGATTCACTTTAAAGAAAACTAAATTGATTGCAAGCATTGTATGGTGTTTAATCTTCTTTGTGAGCCCGTTAATTCGTGTATATTTCTTATATATTTTTAGTGTTGTTCATACAAGAAATCATTAGCCTCCTGAGGCCGTATCGCTTTTAGGGATTGAGAGGGAAATCTACACTTTATGATCTACATAAATGATTATCTTAATAAGTTGTCGTACGGCGTCTAGGTTTTTAGTAAACAGTCAATAAATTTTCTATCTTATTAATTCCGATTATCTCGTTAAAGGATAAAGTTATCCTTTAATGAAGAAAATAGCAGGATATATTCCATTCCACAAGTTGTATATATAAGTGGAATGGAATAAAATTATCAACTAAATGGAGTTGCTTACCATAACTGCTCATGCAAATCATACCTATAGTTACGCATCTTCAATTTTCAATTTCATCACGAGATTACTTGTACAAATGTAAATAAAATAAACAAACATTTATAAACTTATTTCTACAGACATTAATTACTTAGAATAAAATATGATAATCTTAGAACAAAGAACCCAGGAAATGTATTTTGAATTCCGTAATGCAATAATAATGGCATCCTCGGCAATCAATTATGGTTTAATAAAGATAATAATGTATATTTCTCTCTCAGTCATTTTAGTGTTTGTAGTGAAGAGATGAAATTAAAACGGATTAGGTAAGGATAAAGATAAGGAAGAAGGAAGAAAAGGCATTAACAATAACATACGAGGACGTTTTTTTAAAATTGGCTTGCTTTTTTTTATGGGATAGGAGGGCAAACGAGCCGACGGGTCGCCTGATGGTAAGCGATTACCGCCGCCCATGGACACCCGCAACACCATAGGAGTCACAAGTGTGTTGCCGACCTTTTAAAAGGGGATTGGGCCTCCGGTAACCTCACTCACTCGGCGAAACACAACGTAAGTGTTGTTTAACGCCGGTTTTTTGTGAGGCCGTGGTATCACTCCGGTCGAGCCGGCCCATTCGTGCCGAAGCATGGCTCTCCCACGTAAAAACTTTTAAATTCAATCTTGCCTCCGGGGCAAAGATGAGGTCGGGTTGTAAGTTGAGTCTCATATAATACGTGTTTAACAAATAATTAACGCCTTACGCATAGTTATTTCCATTATTTACAGTCAAGTCCAATGCATGCCATACTCCATCAATGTTTTTTCGCACACGTAATTTTCCTTAAAAGGTCTATTCCAGTTATTACAAATCCAAGATAACAACAGATATAAAAGGATTGAATACAATTTGGAGTTCCGACGCGTGAGTCATACGATTTCCTGTGAAACCACAGAGTAGCAAGCAAATGGAGCTTTAATCTTGAGAATGTATCGGTTTCTTCATTGTGTGTATTATTCTGAAAATCGTTGTACAAGCTAGGTACGCCTGTGTACTATTCTTTTTTTTATTGAGTAAGTCTTCAAACGAGCTGACCAATGAGCTGAGCCTGAGCCACCTGGTGGGAATTAGTCATCGCCGCCCATGGACAATTACAGACTGCCAGTGCCACTGCAACCGAGGGGAACTGGCTCTTACATGCAAAAGTCGAAATACACACCAAGGTGCTTTACGACAGACTCCGACGTAAGGGTGGTCGCCAGTCAAACCCCAAGAGGTTCTTCCACCGAGCGAGTCAGATATTTTGACGCCTCTTACGGGATGTCTATCTGAAAGGCAGTGAGGAATATTATTCTAAGCCGTCCCCACACGGGGAGAGATGTTCCTGCTCAATGTTTTGTTAAACACGTATAATAAATAGTATAATCATTTATTGTAGGTACCAAGATGTATTTAATATTTCTTTTACTATTAGCCTGTATACTGGACTTGTTGTGGGAACTGTGCCTATAATTAAAATTGACATACATTAATTGGAAACAACTCATTTATGTTTAGTCTTAAGACTTATTAGCTATGTGGTAGTTAGTATTCGTTGGAAGTACGCATCATCATCAATTTATTTACTTAACGGACTTTCAACAAATGAATGAATGTTATTTTCAGAGAATATCTAAACCTTGTTTAAAACTCTCCATTTAATGACTTCTCCGTGTTTAAAACCAAACAGCACGGGTCATTGGTACGTTCTTGCTTAAGTAATGGACATATAAAATTAAGGATTACTCCTGCAGTTTACGTATTGGTATTGCGCATTGTGCTTTGATTTAGAATTGTTTAAGTTACGGGGTGGATATGCGCTGTTTTCCATAAACGTCGTTGGATAATTGCTTTGTGGTATTATAGTGCAGAATATATTTCAGTATCTCATTTTGGGAAATAATACCTACGTAATAATTCACTCCTTAATTAGTTTAGTGTTCAGGAGCGATCTTGAGTGCTAAGTGTTGCAATAAAGTGGTTTGGAGTTTGGATTTGTGCCCGGTTGAATGGCAATAGGCTGGCTTCTATTACATGAGACATAAACATACCGGCGAATTGTGGGTATCGGTAACTGGTTCCAATTTTTGAGTATTCCTTTTTTCACATCATAATCAGTACCTTATTATAAGATCATTCATGGGTTGTGAAATAAAAAAATCTATGTAGGTAGGTCTAGAAAAACAATGTCTGCCCTCCTTTCTTTCCACGCCAAGCTTTCCCTCAAACTTATGAATAAACAGTGGTTTGGTGTCATGAATTAACTAACCAAATTGCCTCACCGGGTTTGCTTTACCTATCTTGACGTAATTATCAGGCACTGTGCTGTGTCTTCCTTAATGACGAAATCTTGGAAAATTTTGAAGTGAATATTTTATCTATACTAATATTATAAAGAGGTAAAGTTTGTGGATTTCTCTGGATCTACTGAATCAATTTAAGAAATTCTTTAACAGTGAGAAAGGTATATTATCCCTGAGTGCTATAGCCTACTTTTTATTTATATAAATATATATTTTCAATATCACACTATGACTCTTAGGAATGGGGCAACGCGGGTGAAACCGCGTGCAGGTCGCTAGTTTTGTATAAAATTAGGTGAGCTGTGAACACAGGTTTCTGTTTTTATAGAAATGCGTTCCCAAAAAAAATATGTGTTATCATCATTCCACTTATTCTTTCATTGCCGGCACGGTTCTTCTTTCCCTCTCTGAATGTAGTAGGTAAGTACTCTACCCCACTGGCTTAATGCGATTTAGCAGTTGGCATCAATGTCAGCTAAAACTGTGGCATATTGAAATAAAACTTTTAAAGGTGTTGCATTGATATTATTTAATTCCTGACGTTTCGGATCCATTACAGCACCGATGGTCACGGATAGACTGAAGTGTTGGACGTCTTAGTGTAAATTGGCCCTAACATGGCCGTAATTGCAAACCAGCACTGTGGCATTATGTTTTTAATGGCGTTTATATTGTCACAGAAAATATAAACGCCATTTATAAAGTCAAAGTCAGATTATGAAATTGCATTATTGCACAATATTCTTTACCCAGTTTACTTATCTGGTAAAGTGTATGGACTTGCAAAAGCTTTTTTTGGCTTGCATCGCTGTTCCTACACAGATGACCTATTGCAACAGAAAATATTTTTTTAATCATGTGGAAATATTTATGTTTGGCCACAGAGGAATGTCAGAAGATCACCATCAGGACGATTGGTTGAGATATTAACGTTGACTGTTCCCTATCTTAGTTTGTAGACATAAACAATCTTCGTAGACTCCTAGCGCTCTTTAGGTTTAGAACCTAATACTATTAGATCAGAGATTCCCAAACTTATTTATGTTACGCCTCCATTTACAACAGGACGTTTTATGTATAATCTGTAATCAAGGTCCTTAGTCACACAGGTGCATTACAGCCTCATTGCAGGGCTGCATGTCTACAATGTTATTATGGTGTTACAACCGTCATTAAATGACTGCAGAATTGTTGATTTTGGACAAGATTGTCTACGAAATCAGTCAGTTCTTGTATCATTTAGTGCTATTGAAGGATCATTCTGATACAATTGAACACACACTAGGGCCCCTGGTCTCTACTGTTCACCTCTTTCCCGTTCTGCAGTAGATGTACCAGGCATAAGAGGGCGCAACCATGAGCTGTGGCCTGCGGGCAGCTGAGTTGGGGAGTCCGTCATTCGATCAGACAATGGCCTCGGTAGGTGGCGCGATTCGAAGCGAGGCCTTACCTTCTGAAGGGGGTCCGTATGCTGGACCACAGTCTGTCAGGGTCGTGGCTAATGTCACGAATCCCATGATCGTGACTATAGAGCAGGGAAAGGTAATTTACGGTTTTTAGTCGGTACCTACAAATCCGACATACCTGGCTAGGTGGCAGAGGATCCATGAGGATTTTCTGTGCTATAAAAGGCCCCTGGGTTCTGCGTCCCCAACTTTGAGAGATATGATTTTTTATTGTACCAGTGGAGATTGTAACACCATATATTTTAAAAGAGTGTCCATGGAGTGTCTTGCCTGATTCTTCTACATAGTATCAACCTCTTCGAACCGTGCAACTAGAATCATAACGTTTCATAAACGCTTATTTGAAATAAAATCATTTGAACCTGAGCTTGAACTATTGTTATCTTTTCCTTCTTATCGAATCAACAGCAAACGCAAAAGAAGAGAAATAAGTGATAGATAGGTAAACTACATTGGCCCAGTATTCCGACACGCGCAAGGCATTTTCTGTAGGGGCCATTAGGTCTTGATGTGTGCAGGTATAGGGGGACGCTGGGCATGATAACATATGAGCCATATTTATACTATTGTTATAAGATGACATAGATAGATAAGAAGAGTCTCGATTTATGAAGAAGGTTCAAGTACTCATCACCGGCCCACGTTTTAGTCGTGGCAGGACCCGTAGGCTCTGCAAGTTTGCCAAACAGAGCACCATCTGACATTGGTCTTCATTTTCCTTATATGACGCAAATAGCTATATGCATATTTATAGTATTTTGGTTGTAAGGTAATTTTAACTTTATTGTATTTTGCTAGGTGTTAAATCAATTTTCCTTATACGTCATTAGAGTATTTTGTATTTGGTCATCCTGTTTAGCACATAGAAAATTTACAACGATACTTTATAATAACGTGTATTTTTAAATCTTGTTAGCAATGATTTATGATAATATTAACGTCAAAGTCATTAATAAAATCGGTTTCCTTCCCATTAGATATTTGATCTAGGGGATAAAAAAACCTAGGGGGATCGAATATATTTTCACAAAAAGTTATTGCTTTGGAAAATACTTTGCGTCATAGAATTAAAGAACAACAAACCTACCGTTTTAGTCAGGCCACGGAGTTCAAAAAGGCAAGGCCTGGTGAAAATACTGATAAGCACTTTCTCGACTGACTGTACAGGTATAAAAAAACCTAGCTAATCTAGGCAATTATTATTTTTGTTAGGCACGATTGGTCAGTTTGTAAGTTTTTAAAACATCCTGCAAAAGCCAGTTTAATTTTCGGTAGTACCTATCCACGTATGCCATATTTCCATTCCTTTTCATTAGTTGTAATAACTCCGAAAACGGAGTCTGTTGTTTAGGTATTTTGAATGTTGGCACATACAAGGCTGGCCCAAATGAGTAATTTGTTTAAATTGCTTGCTCTATCTTAGAAAAAGCAAAGCACAAAGCGGAGGCTGTTTTTTTTAATATACGCTTTTGAATTACCATCCTCGAAGTGAGCAGAGCTATTTTCGTAAATATATATATAGGTATATATATACACAAAAAATCCCTTATCAGATACCTAGTTCCCGAAGTAACCTAAAACATTACCCAATGTTGACACATGTAACAAAATAGTGGGAGTTAAGGAAAGCGCTATGAAAACAATCTAGGTATGTCAGTTGACACGCGATATGTTATGAATTAGATGGATCACCCGACACTACTCCAGCGATTCTTTACAAAACACGTAACGTTTGAAGAAATTTGCTTTTACTTCGTCTATTTGAACGCACAATGTCTCAAATACTACAATGTATATACATTACATAGTTTGTTGCAATATGAAAGTCGATTTTAAACCATTCATTGGTTCTTTTTCTAATAAGGTTAATGTTTCTTGTCTTTGTCTAAAATGTCTTTGGCATCACAATGTAGAATCATTATGATTCAGAAGTATGAAAGTCCCACAAGAGAACACAACTTCTTGCATAGACTGTCTAGAATACTGTATTTCTCTATGTAAATCTAAGCTTTGGAAAAAAAACTGGAACCGTGCAACGGTGCATGCAACTTCTTGTGAAAGCTTTTTTAAAACAAAACCTTTTGAACCTATTATTTTATTTTTATTGTTATCTTCTTTACTAATTTTTAGGAATTACTATTACTATTTAAAACGTGGGAGAGCTATGCTTCGGCACGAATAGGCCGGCTCGACCAGAGTGATACCACGGCCTCACAGAAAACCGGCGTTAAACAACGCTTTTGTTGTGTTTCGCATAGTGAGTGAGGTTACCGGAGGCCCAATCTCCTTTTAAAAGGCGGGCATCGCACTTGTGATTCTCTGGTGTTGCGGGTTTCCATGGGCGGCGGTAATCGCTTACCATCAGGCGACCCGTCTTCTCGTTTGTCCCCCTATCCCATAAAAAAAAACTATGTTATGTCAGTGCCTACTTTTAGGTAGAGTTACATCAGTCGGTAATCGAACGCGACCACGTGAGGTCAGTGGCCGGAACGATGAGCCTGATTGCCGATATCCTGTGCTTTAAATTATTATTCCCTGCTCGTTCCCTGTCATGTACCACCGTGGAGCCAACGGTCACGCGTGCTAGGTTTACATGGGTTCCACGAGATATTATGTCGTCACTAATCCTATGCCGAAACAATGGTTCGAGACGATATATAGCGACGAGTAAGTTATGTCGCAGGACGCGTGATAGCCCCCAGTCAAACAAAAACCCAGGCAAAATAATGAATTTTTCCGACGCTATTGTGTGTCGTGATGTAATGCCTTATGTCATGTTTTAAAGACCTTTGGAAGAAGGATTGTGTGGCTTATTGTTTTCTTTTGTTTTATGGCAGGCATTTAATTTGTCGTAAAAATTGAGATTCTCACCTAAATAGGTATTTGTTTATTATCGTAACAAGTGGCGGTCTATATTTTCTGCCGACCCCTGTAGGAAAAGGCGAAAGTGTATGTATGTATATTATTTTAGGTTTTATTTTGTGAAGTTATCGTAATTTGTTAACGGTGTAGGCTTATTTTTATACAGGATAGGGGAACAAACGAGCAGACGGATCGCGTGATGATAAGCGATTACTGCCGCCCATGACACCCGCACTACCAGAGGAGTCACAAGTGCGTTGCTGCTTTTTTGATTCATCTCTAACTAGTGAATATTGACAGTTACGGGCGATACTAGATACCATGTTGACAAGATGTTATTAAAAAAACATATTTTTATATAGGTATTTAAAGTGAATTTATTAAGCTTTATTTATTTATATTTCCATCTGTAAGTAATAGAATAAATATACATACATAATTTTCATAAACATTATAAATCGACCAAGCATTATGCATTCTGTCTACTTACAGGCTACAAAAAAAAAATTGAGCTGCTTTTTTATGTTGTAGTGACCCCTTAATTTTTTAAACGTAGGTATATATACTGGTTTCTGACACTTACGCGAATATTAGACATTGAAATAAAACTACTTTTTACGGATTTTATCGCGTTGTATTTATATTATTTGATTCCCGACGTTTCGCATCAAGACAAGACCGAAGGATACGGTGAGCTCGTTCTGCGTGAATCGGATCGCCAATAATTAACAAAAATGTAAGGTAGCTGTTAGTAATTGTAACATTAAGACGTCCAACAACTTAGTCTACCCGTGACCATGGATGCTGTAAAGGATCCGAAACGTCGGGAATCAAATAATATCAATACAACGCGATAAAATCCGTAGGTATATAATAAATAAGGTTGTATATTATGTATCGACGGTAAATAAAAAGAATAAAGTGGTATATTGGTAATGGAACAGAATTTAATATGATGACCTTTTAAAATCTGACCCCTGCTCGTTTTCTCTCGGGCGTGTGGTGTCGCAAGCATGCATAAAGATGCGCACGTCTGCATAATGCACTGGCAAGGTCAGTAGTGTGACCATGTTTGTGGACTCAAGAGGGACAACGCTTCAGAAAATGAATGAATATTATGGTCTTTTAAGTAGACTCGACGATTTTTTTTACTCTAATTAATTAATATACGATAAACTTCTAGATATTTATAGCAATTATATTTCTGTTGTATCTGTTAAGTGTTCCTTGATTCAGCGAAGCTCGTTGGGGCTCCGGGGCACAAAAACAAACAGTTTTTTTAGAACGTCACCTTATGACGTAAATTCAGAATGTGAAGGCAAAATTTCAATCATGCGGGTAGGGTTCGCGGTGGCTTAGAGGTCAGAGCGTCTGGTATATCAAACCAAAAGACGCAGGTTCGAATCCTGCCCGCGATTGATTTTTTTCCTTTACTAAAAAATAAACAGATTTTAGTTTAGTTAAATGAAAAATGTTTATTTATAACAAAAATACACCTATAAACTAAAAATTAAATGAAAAGAAGATAGCTACAATAGTATATTATAACTGTGCTGCATCTATCAATGAGATTGTGTCTATAACTTAGCACATAAGAATGAAACCCTACAAAAAACAGTCTTTTAATTTTGAGTATGACCATGTCCCTTGTATTTTAAACAAAACCATGGTCACATTACTTTTAAAACCCGTTACGGTCAACATTAATCATGTATGGAGAGTTTTTATATATTTCATTTCATCATAATAAGTTATATCGAATCAGTTATAAGTAAATGTCCCGTAACAATTACCATTTCAAATGAAAGCCCATTTCAAATAAGTAAATACTTAAATTATAATTATTTATAGGTGTAATTATATGTAAGTAATTAATTTATTATAATAACCTTAGTATTAGTTATGTTATTTTATTCCAAACGCCAACGCCACATTGGGCCGAAGCCGACCGCTGACTTCGTCCCAATTTGGCCAAGTTTTCATAATATTTTATAAAAATAAGGTTCCCAGCATTACAGAACTCATGATTATAAAAAAAAATGAAAATAAATAAACGATGTCGAAGACACACACTATCAAAGTATAAAGCTAGGTGTCGCCTTAGACATGCTTATAGATGAGTTTCTGCCCAGACATTTTGGGCGAAAAATATAAATGTCCTGGCATAAACCCATCTATATAGATGGGTTTCTGCCCAGGCATTTTGGGCGAAAAAAATAAATGCCCTGGCATAAACCCATCTCTAGACATGCTACAATGTTTTCACATTTACAGGGAAGCGAGGGAAACCGCGGGCAGTAGTTAGTTATTTATATTTTTTTAATAATGATATTTGTTTCACGTTTGACAGAACACCCAGTTGTAAACAACATAAACATACATACAAACACGCACATGTACATAAACTGTTGCTATAAAATTAGTTCCACTAACTAGTGATTGTTACGTCGTGTTGCGTGACCCTAGCGTGAAGAAGCGATGCAATTTGAATTTTATATTATATCGTCCGAAGGTTGACTGTCCGTGTGAAGACTATGTATATGCACTTTTCCCTAATATTGAAGGTCGCTGTTGGTATTTTACATTTAAACCTACTAACGCACCTAGGGTTTCCAGATGTACGACCTTTTACAGTCGTGTCCGACTAAAATTGTCGGCCTGTACGGTTTTCGGTCAACCCCACCCGACCAAGCAATGACGAACGACAGCGCACGAGCGACTGACTTTTTTCTTTTAAAAACCCATGTGTCAGGCTATCAGGACAAATGGCCAGCTAAATTTGAATCTGATAACCCAAACATACAACCGTATTCAATGTAGAGTTAGGCTGAAATGCAGTAATGTACTTAAGAACATGTTGATAATTTAAGTTCCATGTAATAGGGCCGAGCTTAGCCATGCATAAATCCATGGTTACCTGCTACTGTTTTTTAAGTTGTCATAACAACTAATAATTCAATTATTGTACTATTTTTTTATGGGAAAGGGTGCAAACGAGCAGACGGATCACCTGATGGTAAGCGATTACCGCCGCCCATGGACACCCGCAACACCAGAAGAGTCACAAGTGCGTTGCCGACCTTTTAAAAGGGGATTGGGCCTCCGGTAACCTCACTCACTCGGCCAAACATGGCTCTCCCACGTTATAGGTACTTTACGAATCCCATGGTGGTGCTATGGGGCTAGGGAAGGGCGGCAAGTTTTATTCGGTAGGAATATCCTGCCGTCTCTCTGGCTGGCAGACGATCCATAAGGATTTTCCGTGCTAAAAAAAGGCTAGGTCCCATATAATGGGTGGCCTATAATTAAAATTCCGAGCTGCTACTGAAAACTCAATAACACTGCTCGAACTGGGAACAATATCAGGACCACTCAATTTAGCATTCTTTATGGTTTTTTCATTTTATGGTGTGAAAATCCTCATTGAACGTCTACCGCCAGAAGCGGTAAGTCCAGAGTATGTCGTACTCGTACCGACTAAAACCCCCACTTGCCTTCCCATGCTTTATAGTCACGACGGCCGTGGGATTCGTCGCATTTCCTCCCTTTAATTTCCTTTTGCATGTATGTACGTCTGTATTAACTTATTAACCCTTAGCGATACTAGTATCTAGGTATGAACCTACAGGTACCATTTAGTTTAAATTACTATCCAGTTCTGGTTCTACCCACTAACATAGTTCAGACATTTGAACGATGCATTAGGGTGTTTCGTTAAACATCCGTCTAAACACCACTAAACAATGGATTTAGTACATTAGGGCTCATAATTGTTACCAGCAATAATTCAGATTAATATAATTGGAGTTAAAAAGATGAGAGATGACGTCATTTGTACCTAAGCCTCATGGGCACAAATAGGCAATAGGCATTATTACACAAAGAAAATAGGTACTCGAAATCTTTAGTCTTCGAGTAACCTTTTACCTTTCTTCGTATAAGTAAGACTTAGAGTTAAGATTGACCAGATACAGCTGAAGATTTGAAAAACAAGTCCATTTTTGAAACACATAATAGCGTTTTTGTATGAAAGAACTCAATAGTACTGTGTTTAAAATACATAATTATAAAGGTTGTTCAACCAGAACATTTTGGGAGGTTGCCATGCTATTTCTTAGACTAATAAAGCGATCTATTTAAATTTAACTTTCATTTGCAAATCATCTAAATCTGACCTTAAAGTTAATAACTACTGTACAGTCAAATTGCGCTCGCTGAAATATCGCCGAACAAAGATGACCTTTGCATTGTGTGCGCGAGTGTACCGGCGCGTGCGCTGCTAGGCTCGTCACGTGCTCTTGACATTTGCATTTGAACGCCGCCGCTACCCGCCTCCGCCCGGTTCATGCACGACAGTGGCATTTCTGTAGATTCCGTTATTATTTGGAATTTAGATTTTGTTTTGTTTTGAAATAAGTTTTTTTGAGAAATTATATACTTATCTTTATTTCTTTGATTGTAGTCTGGGCTAGGAACTTGTTATTAAAATACAAAGCTACCTATAATGATTAGATAACATAAGAATAATCAAGAGTGGTCACTATTCGCGTAATACGTAACGTGCGTTAAAAAAAAATACAGTAAATTGAAATCCTCCTCTTTCTTTTTTTTTAATTCGTTTAAAAAGGGTTAAGTATTGTGTTTGTCGTTCTTACATTTTCCTAACTATCCACCACTGCAGTGTATCTATAGGGTTCTTGATTATCAGCAAATATTTTAGTAAGTAGTCACCTTGAGATCAAAACAAATATATTGAACAAATACTTTAGAAGGAAGTCTTAGACCATAGCTCGTGGCTATTTTGTCACGTTTTCCGTCCAAACACGTTACGATTATGTAAATATATCAACATTACAAAAGTGACTAGACCAAGGTTATTTCACAGAAATATTAGACGATTTACTAGTCGTGAATTCGATTTTATAATAAATCGATTGGAAAAAATCTGCACTAGCTAATTAATGCTTCGTGTTAGTAAAATATCCTAAATTGTGTACACGATGTTCGTACATGGACTACTAATTTTTTTAATAGTTGATAGCTCTAATTTAAATCGATTGGGAAACAGATCTGCACTAATTAATGATTCGTGAATGATTGTGCGTTAGATAAATTATAAATACATTGAATGCCATGAATGTGGATTACATACACGATTTCATATTACCTTTTTTTATGGGATAGGGGCGCAAACGAGCGGACGGATCGCCTGATGATAAGCGATTACCGCCGCCCATGGAACCCGCAACACCTGAGGAGCTACAAGTGCGTTGCCGGCCTGTTAAAATGGCATTGGGCCTTCGGTAACCTCACTCACTCGGCGAAACACAACGTAAGCGTTGATTCACGCCGGTTTTCTTTAGTGGTATCACTCCGGTCGAGCCGGCCCATTCGTGCCGAAGCATGGCTCTCCCACGTAAGATACCCTATACAAAAAGCTACCATTCTCCTAGCCTTTTTCCCAACTACGACTATGTTCAGGTCGGCTTCCAGTACAGGTAACCAGTTGCGGCTGTCTTATCAGTATTTACAAGAAGCGACTGCTATCAGGTGACCGCAACCCAGTTTCAGATGAGGGGTCTCGATGTGTTAAGAATGTTATTTAGTTTAAATAACTGTGCGTGTCTGTAGTTAGTAGAACTGTACCTACTAGATTTTACTGCACCTATTGTATTACAAACTACGACCATTCATGAATTTCATACAACTGCGCGTGAATTAACATTTTTTTTTGTTCCAACGACTATTTTTTTCAATATTACAAAATGTTTTATCACAGTAACTGAATATGTCCTTGAATTTTTTCCGGTGGATAAAAAAAATGTGTGTATAAAAACGAAATCCACTCGCTGACTGATTATGAAATCTCAGAAACTATAAAGTCACTGTACAAGCACAGATTTTTGCGAGTTTGAAATGCGCTAAAATTGGATAAAAGAAACGCAAACGGGTAGCACAATTAGTAAAAGTATAATTAAAAGTGTATATATTGTAAAAGCCCGGATAAGTTAGGTTAAGGTTAAACCAATAAAAAAACCAATAAAAGAACCGATAAAAAATTTTAATACATACTTAAAAAACCCTTAAATTGTAAACAAATAATTTTACTATTTTTTTGACACATACACTTAATCTCAATAACCTTATTGTACAAACAACAATAGCAAACTTAAATATATATTGTTGCAATCTATAGTACAAGAGGCTCTCTTAACCTTCAGCCGAAAGAGTCAAATGTGGTTTAAGATCGTGGGATCGTCTGCATTTGATACGATCTTTGGCGTTATTCTTACATACAAGATTTCAGTAGTATAGGTATTATCTCGAATCATTTTTGTGTTTAATCTTTTCTGTGCTAAGTGAATGTATCTCTATCCAGATGCTACTGAATATGAGCAAATATATTGATTGTGAGTTCTAATATGGAATTTATATACCTACTTATAAATCCGCTGCCGTTAAACAAATATAGGACTGATCGAATCCCATATTCTCTACGAAAATATACGACTTTTCATATCAAAAAGATTTCGCAATATACGGTTTCTTATAGTCCTTAGACTTTGTCATTTTTTACAAAAAAATAGTGTAGGTTGTAGCTATAAATAGCGAAATTGTAACACAGGATTAGGCATAGCTGCAATTTGCATTTTGTTTAGATGGTTCATTTAGATTCTCCGCCAGTGATATCGATCAGAGTTAGATTTAAAAAATACCATACAAGCTTTTCCTAACAATTAAGAACACAACAATTAGCGAAATCGGTCGAGCCGTTCTCAAGTGATGATCTTTCATACTTGCGTCAATTGATAATTATTGAGATTAAAACTTAAATCTTATTCATTCAAACATTGTTATTGCATTCAAGTGACCTATTTAATAGCTCACATATTTCAAATCGCAGAAAAAGATCGCCCAGATGCACAACGATAAAAAGTAGTCTGCCACACGAAGGTTCACACGATATTCCCACAATTGTTTGAGCATGTTGTGCTCACGATGAAATCAACGCGCTTGTTTCTGCTGCAGATCAAATATGAAGTAAATTTGTTGATAATTAAGTTAGTGAATATGAACTCGAAATTATAGATTGAGGAATCGTGTGACAACGTTACTAACTGGAAAATTATATAGTGAGTGACACGAATTGAAAAAAATATGTTTGGCAGCGTTTGGGAGGTCGCCATAGCAGGACATACGTCGATTTTATTGGCGAAATCCTTCAAAAAGGGCAGGTGCGTAGCACTCGCAACCGGCGTGTATGTTTAAGAAGATGTATGAATGTGGAAGAAGTATGCAAGTATCGTAGCAAGTAGTGGTCTGTTTCTGCCTAAACCTGTGGGGAAAAAGGCGTGAGTGTATATGTTAGTCAATGAGTGTGATTTAATGAAATTTTATTATTTTTTGCTTAGTACAAGTTAAATAAAACAGCAAAGTAATCATCAAAAATCGTATTAATTATATGTACTATGGTAAATATTAGTTTTAATTTCATTAAATCAGTTACCGATTTATTATAATTAGATAGGTAAATTATCAAGATAGAAGTACTCGTAAATAGTGCTGCGCTTTATAAGTAGTTACTGTGTTTTGTTTTATTATTCAGCCTGTATTGTCCCCTCCCCCATTCCTTTCTGTTTTTTTCTGTTGCGCTAACGCTACTTTCTCTGGAGAGAAGTAGCGCAAGATTAACTTAATATGGATAATTAATACGGAACAATTAAATTGGTTATTGCATGGAGGTACTATAAAGGAAACAATAAAAAGATTATTATTCCTCGATTTATTGCTAACTAAATGGGCCTTTTCGTGTGAATAATTGCTAATTGGTGAAATTATGTGAACTCATAAAACTTTGCAAATTTCAAAGTAATGTATAAGCTAATATAGTAAAGAACAATGCCAGTGACAATTTTCGTATGTAAACTGACTCTGTTGGACATTAATGTAACGTGATAATTACATGGCACGCGATATATCCACAATAATTATATCAAGTCTGAGTATTGTTTCATGAATTTATACACACATTTAATACGGTGACTGACATTCAACAGATATTTACCCGCTGATAAATGGACGAGTATAGTTATTGAAAAGGTCATAGTGGCAAATTTTCTGTGTCCGCATTCAGTTTATTTACTAGGTGTTCTGTTTTATGCAGACCTAAATTACGTTCAACATCCCACATACGTTCCGAATTAGCTATCATTTGAATTCAATAAGGACTGCCTCGTTAGTCTAGTAGTCCCAAGCGTGACTGCTACTCTAGAGGTCTTGGGTTAGATTCCCAGGTTCAGCAAAGTGTTATTGGGCTTTTATATGAAATTTCCAGTATCAGCTCGAAGTTTGGATTTGTGCTCGGTTAACAGTAATCGGCTCACCGTGCATTGGAGCTAAACATACCAAGAAACTGTGGGTGTACATTAGTACACCTATGCCCAACCCTTCAGGGAACAATAAGAAAATGCAGGCGTGATGGTATGGTATTCCCAATTGCACGAAAAATACTGTTGATTTATCTCGGATTTGCGAAAAGTCCGTCAAGCAATTTACTTTCCTAGGAGTTACTACACTATAAGACAGAATAAGACACGTTGATTTTTTACTTGAATCAAAGACTCACTGGATCGTGTGAACAATCAAGCTAGCAACAGTAAACAGAAATATCAACACCGGTTCCGCTACTTACATTACGAGGAACCGCATTGCAAAATACTAGTAGATACATGATAGTATGTGCCTACATACTTACACAGAGAAATGTTAATAGCTGGAATCAAAAATCAAACTTAAATCGTGTATTTGAGGGTTTTCTCTAAAACCAATTCGTATTTCGTTTTTTTAAATATTTTTAGCAATTTTTTAATTACAATTAGAATCATTTATTAAAGTTCATTGGTGGCCTTTTTACCCGATTGGTAAGGAAGTGTTATGTTTTCAGTTCTGAGGAGCTATTAAAGCTAAGATTAAAGTACATACAACACTTTGTCCTAGTATTAAATACAATTGATAAATATGAAATCCAGTTCAAATAATAACTATGATTCGCTTTTAGGTGGTTCTTTTGACGTTTCCTGGTTTTATATCTACGAAATCAGCTCCTCTTACACTTCTGACTAAACACGCTTAAAAACACGTTAAAGGTTTTTATATATAAATAAAAAAACTATTAATAAACTTTTTAGATGTTCCATACAAAGTCATTTTTCTTATTTGACCAATGTTTACCCGGAAAAGTTATTTATAAATATTTATATAGTTATTATAGATTCTTGTTAGAAATAGCAAGGGACTACTTATGACTAATCAAATTACTATGAATAAAAACATTAACTATTAATGGAATCGCCAGTTTTATTTAATCTATTTCTATGTCACTGATAACCAATACCTACTTATATAATAAGTTGCGAATAAAATTGTGATTGTACTAATAAATAATGCCCTCGGCGCAAAACATTGGGCAACGCGTGATAGTGAAAGGACAGTACGAAATCGATCTCGTTTGTAGCTGGCCTAAGGTACAGACAGCAGCGGAACAACTGGTCGAATTTTGTAATTTTGAATCAATTTATGCGGTAGCTGTGAGTCTCTCTTGATTGCCTAAAAAGGATAAATAATCTGCGTGTAAATTGGATTCTGCAATCGTGATTGGTGGTTTTTTTGCATACCGTACTAATTTTAATAAAAACGTTTATTCAAATTCTTTACAACTCGTACAATAAATTGGTTTAATATATGGGGAAGGACATAGGCTAATTTTTGTCTAAAAAAGTAAAACGTCATGATGGGCGAGTGAAAGCGCGGGCAACAGCTTTTTTATTATTATATTGTATAAATATAACAGACGGTTTTTACTAGACTACGAGTATAATGAGCGAAGCATTTTGTGTCTTACTATAACCTAATTTTAATGATACCGTTCGAAGGTACAGGAAGGTATAGGAAGATATATTTTATTAGATAATAATAATGAAGTTGGGAGCGAACATGCATAAAAATACGAATTATTAACTTCTTACAATTTTGAAGTTGGTTAGAACTGTATCTGATGTCATTTTAAAAAGGTACATTAAAATATATCGAAGCAATGATCAAATAAACACTAGTTATAATCTAGATTTCAAATACCCAATTTGTAAATAATGTTCAAATACCCAAACCCTACTTAATTTAAAAACGTCGTAAGTCTGCTTAAACAGTTTCACTTATAAATGACACACAGTTTCACTTACAAATGACACACAGTTTCACTTACAAATGACACACAGTTTCACTTACAAATGACACACAGTTTCACTTACAAATAACAAATGACAGAGTTAGCATAAGACAAAGGTGTCTTGAGTATCGTTTGAGTATTTGGCAATTACTACTTACTTTTATTTTTTAATGGGCAAGTAAATGCAAATTGCTATGCGACATTTTAGAATTTGCGAAATCATGCCGAAATAACATTAAAAAAATATAAAATTTGTTTAAATTAATGTCTCAATCTTAAACGTGTTGTAACAATGACATCAAAATTCTTGCAAAAATTAACACCATAACGAAAAACGAATTGGATTATATCTCTTTTAATATAGACTTTGTTTGTGGGGCAATACTCATTGCAATGCGACTGGATCGTGGGTAAATAGCAGTTCCTACCTATGTATCTAATACTTTATGTTAATGATGAAAATAGGAGTCTTGCTTTTTTAAATGCACTATGAAACTTATCTAGAAATTGGATATAAAAGGGCTGATGTATTATATTTAAATTTTAATCAAATCTACGATTACTACAAACTTTTTAAAATATGTAAAATATTACCAATAAGTCTAAAACATAAATACCTTCTAGTAACTAATAACCATAGCAAACAAGAGCATAATACTTCATTAAAAATCAAAATAAATAATAATTATAACACGAGGATGATGACTTCGGGTAAATTCGTTGTTCCCAGAATTACAAACGTGTATGGAGATAGGACTTTAAGAAAACGTATACCGTATATACTCAACAGTTTACCCGCCGACATCAGAATCGAACCTAATAAAAATAAATTTAAAAGAAAGTTAAGAACACACCTTATAAATACCCTACCATAAGGCATTAATTGTGCACTCCATTACTTAAGTACCTACCTACATGTTAGTAAGACTAAACTTGATCCGACAGTCAAACGGTTTGTACAGTTTTGTGGGGCTTTATATTACTTCGTAAGACCTACTATGTACCTCATAAAAAAAAAATACTAACTTTTTAAGCGTGTCATTAGTCTAGTACAGTGATTCTCAAAGTGATCTATATCGACCCCCAGGGTCGACGACAGTGGGAAAAATAGGGATCAATGAGATGTAAATAGGTATATGGTAAATTCAACTTGCAAAAATTTAAAATTAGGCAACCAAAGGTCAAAAGTCAAAGGTCAAAGGTCTACCCAAAACCGAAAAACATGCGAAGTAGTTTGGGGTACCTGTGGTCTCGTGGATCCGAATCTAAACATTGTAAAACAAAATAAAATTTAATGGGTTTTATCATGAAATTCTCCACAAAATCCCTCTTTTTTGGGTAAGCCAGTATAATTATCATATTAATTGTGATATTGTGAATGTGACATATTTGACCTTGAAAGTTGATATCGCGATGTAACTTGAAAGATGATCAGACAAGTTTTTCTAGAGGCTTCGACCTTGACAGTAGCTAAGTAATTTATATTTTATGTACGGTTTATTAAAAGGAAATTACCGATAACCTTTGATGGTACATTATGATGAGAATCGGAAGGTCATATAAGAACAAGGTGAACTTTGAAGGAAAGATGCGCCTATTGTGGATAAATTTATTTAATTATCCGACTGCGGAAGGTGAGGTTATTTTTTTTGCGCCTGCGCATTTGGCTCTATATTTAAAACGGCTTTGTAGACTAGCTTCGTTTTATTATATTTCAATAAAAAATGTCTGTCACGCTACAATTAAAAACATAATACATAATCTTATTACACAAAATTGGTTTTGACCCAGCAGTCTATCGAGATTTGTTGAATTAATGCTTTACTCTACTTGGAAATAGAATCCAGGACCTTACACTTACTGGGTACGCTTGCAACCACTAGATCAATTATTTAGATTCCCAGGTCAAGAAGTTTTATTTACTTTTTAGGGTCCCGTACCTCAAAAGGTAAATAAAGGAACCCTTATAAGATCACTCTCATGCCCGTCTGTCCGTGTGTCAATGTCAACACCGATTCTATAGTCCCTATTGGGTGCATAAAAATCAAGGTCCTGAGTCAACACGATAAAAGATATGGGCAAATTTAGATTTTTTGTGAAATGTTGTAAGTACTAAAAACGTTAATTTTTTACTTTTTTTATTTTTCGGATTTTCCCTTTTCTCGTGCTGTTAGACCTTGCTTTTAATCAAAATTGACAATTCTAGGTCAACCGGAAGTACCCTATATTGGGTCGAAAACCTATACGGTAGTTCCCGTTGACCTAGAATCACAAAATTTGGCAAAAAACAAGGTCTTACAGTAAATTTTTTTATGGCGGTATGTATAATGGTTAGGTACGGAACCCTTGGCGCACGAATTGGACTCGCACTTGATTGGTTTTCTCAGCAGCTTTTAATTTGGATTTGAGCCTGATTAACTGATAGGCTCGACCCTTCGGAGATACAGCCTTGATGGTATGTTAAGTTTATTGTTATCATTTACGCAATGTCTCTCCGGAATATTCAACATTAACAAGCATCGTCTGCGTGTCGAAATAATTTGCAATGGGAACATAATACGAGAGTTGGTAATTATGAAATAATTATAGGTGTATTATTCAGTTTACATGAATACCATACTAGCCTTTACAATTTGCAATCTCAAGGAGAAGTCTCCTTCTAGAGAAGGTACTTGAGATTTTTTTTTAATATAATTTCGGACCAGTTCTACTGTCTTAAATGTTATCGCTGGGAGCGGCATATAAGCGTGGAAGTCGGGCGAACTGGCACGGGCGATCAAGCGTAAGCCTATCAACTACATAGTATAAAACAAAGTCGCTGTCGCTGTCGGTCCGTCCTTATGTATGCTTAAATCTTTAAAACTTCACAACGGATTTTGATGCGGTTTTTTTAATAGATAGAGTGATTCAAGAGGAAGGTTTATATGTATAATACATGCATAATATTGTAGAGAAACACTGATAAATTTAAGAGGTTTCTAATATGAAACGCTTCGCCCTTCTTAGGAACGGAGGTGAAACCGCTGGCGGGTCGCTAGTCAAGAAAAAAAAAAGTTCTAAGAGACTGGTCCTTGCATAAGTCGGAAGGCCTTTGTTCAGTGGACTTCTTTTGGCAGATATAAAGATGATAATGAAATGTCACAAATGTCACGTTTAGGTCAATTTTCGATTTCAAATCAATCGAAATTGTTTGGGTTTGATGTTAGTTATTCATAAAAAACGAGAACTCGAGGTGCAGATGCAGTCTTGAGTCATCCTGATATTGATTGATATTGTGTCGTAGTCGTAATCAAAGAAAAAACAGAAAAAATATTGACCGAAAAAAACATACTTCATAAAACATAATTCAATCCGGCGGACTGAACTTCTCTTACAAACTTAATACCGAAATAAATTGTAATTCAGACACAATTTAATAAAATTCTGTTATTATTCGGATTCCGATACCGTTAATCTAGGTTCCTACGTTACCATTTCATCCAAAATACTTTAGTGGAAATAAATGTAAGTGAATGCAATTTCTGATAGCATTACCAAGTTTGAAACGATTTGTCGGTCTTTTATTTCCAGTGAAGTAGTAGTAGACGAAATAGTATCGTAGAAACATAGATGAACGGTGTCCAAATCCGAATAATAACATAATTTGATAGAATATTGTCTGGATTACGATTTATTTCGGTATTACGTTTTTGTGGGCAATTCAAGTTCCGCCGCACCATTATAGACATTTCATAAACCGTAATATCATTACAGATGTAGTACCTACGCACGGCTACATAAAATTCCAGTGTATGCTTACTTTTCATTATACGGAACGACTTAGTTTGCGAGGTCAATGTGTGGCTTGATGAGTACCATTACCTTACTACATTACCTACCAGGTACCTACGCATATGAAGATCGCTTGAGAATCTAAGTATCTACTATTTAAAGTCTAAGTTAATGCACGACTTAAATGTCATGAACACATAATGTTAGGTTTAATGCAGTGTGCATCAAAGGATGAACCTTAAATCATAACTGAGTGATGATCACCGGTGTGGAAACAACAACACAAGTACAGTCGACAAAAGAGATTACGCGCCAAAAAGTTTGGTATTGTTAGTTGCCTACATAAGGCGTTTTAACACATATTGTGTGATACATTATTACAGAATCTTTGTCAAATCAAACACAGTTACCTGTATACCTTTTTTTAGCGTGTGGATATCCTTATCAGCTTCCGTCGCTGGGGGAAGGCGACGGTGTGTATCGGACTCCACCCAGAGTTGGTGACCTATCGACTAAAACCATACGGGAGTTTCGCCTCACCATTTTATGTTGGTGTTACGGGAGCGAGTTGTCATTCCTCCGCGAAGGTGCAGCCTGTACAGCTTACTCTTTTGTCGACTGTACGTCTGTAAGTAAGTACGTCATCGTTTCCACATTTTTCCTTCTCTAGTCATTACATAAACGTTATGCTGGTGATTCTTGAAGGTTTAATGGTGAGTTAAATTTAATGAAAAAAAGTCTTGTAAAAAAGAGGACGTTGGTAAGATATTAGAATGGACTAGTTTAATTTGAACCTATTTAAAATGTAGGTAACAATTTGCTGTGTTTAAAGTAGCTGTCTGTTGATTTAAAAAGACTAGGCTAAGACTTTATAAACAAAAAAAAATACAACAATGAAACTTATATCTTTCCTCAGAATATATCATTATATAAAATATAGAAAGAAGAAAGAAAAGAAAGAAAGAAAAAGTTTTTATTTTCGCCCGCATGACGCACAACAAATTATAATTCAACTGTACAATCTTAAATAACATAGTACTAGCAAAAGGTTGCGTAATAAAAGAAAAATGGGAGCTGGCAACACAACAGGCATGGCCACAGAACCACAGATTAAGGAAAACTATAGAAGTTTATGGTTCTTGGTACCTACATAATTTGATCTATTTTACCTTAATCTATATAATTATATCCTTGCCAAATTTGAGCGGTTTAGGTGTGAAAAACAGAGTTACTTTTGCATTATAGATAGCTAGGTTTATTTATTATTATATAATTTGGAAATATTCCGCAACTGCATAGTGCACAATGTTTCAATAATTAATATTATTTTATAATACAAAACAATTTCATTAAACAGCATTACAAGATTTTCTATTACAAAATATATCTTTAGAAGATCGCAAATGCGTAGATACTTAGTAAAATAAAAAAAATATATAAATCTTCAAAATGTGGAAATTCTGTACAACAGCAGACTTAGGTAATTGGTACCTACCTATTTATATAAAAAAATATGTCAAAGCATTTGAAATTGTGCCTAATCAATTAGCGCAACTCAATAAGTAGTCTTCCTGAATTATCTACGGCTATATTAATTTCAGCTATTTATGAACTAAGTCCGGATCGAATGACAGATGGAGAAACTATTTTAAAAGATTTTGAAACATTTTTGTGAACTAAAATAAAACGAAAATGGATCACTGTTAAATAATTAAGAGGTTTCGCATGAGCGCGAAGCGGCTTCGGCTTCGAACGTAAATGTTATTCTATTTTAGGGCTTCTTTTCAATACTTATATTTCATTTCTAATTCATAGTTTTCTTTCTGGACTTTCCTATACCTGTTGACAGTTTAGTAAGCTGTAACCATTAAAGGAGTGATTGTACCCATCGTACTCAATAACTTATCCTACTAAACCCATGCTCTCTTCTTATACTTAAAATTAAATTAAAAATTTAAAGAACACAAAAATCTTAAAAAAAACCGAAATATTATCTGTTTATGTTTAATATAAATAGAATACGTTGTATTGAGCGACCGCTCATATGCTCGTCAAAACGCATCGTTTGAGTCCAAACAGAACGTTGATGCCGAACACCGTTGAGGAGTTCTTCTGACGGGCTGGGTATGCTGCAGGATTTTGTAATAGGTATCATTGACAAGTGACAGGATTTCAAATTTCGAATTGATCAGACTTGTGGAAGTTATTTATATATCTTCATCAAGAAAAGAGGAAGAAAAGATGTTCAAACGGCTGCGCAGATTTTTTGAAACGTACCTCGACTAACACAACTTTCAAATAAAAAAAAATATATTAAAATCGGCGTTACGATACAACAGACCGTCCCACAGATACAAAGACACACAGATACACAGACACACAGATGCACTACAAACTTATAACACCCCTCTTATTCGTCGGGGGTTAATAAAAAAGTATTCAGAACAAAGTTAGACATGTATGAAAATTTGAATATATAATATAGGGATCTATAAAAACAAAATTTTCCGTGAGTTTAAATTTTATTAAGTAGGTACCATATCTACCAGTTTTATAGCTAGAGTTATTGTTTGAAGGTCAAACTACTACATAACATCCAAAATTAATTAGGTATGTATGTATGTAAAAATAATACATTATTTTATCGTAATAAATTCAGTTGTAAATGATAACTACACGATGATAATATTATGTAAATAACAGTTGTTAAGTTTCTTAGAACGAAATTTCTGTGTGCAGGCATATAAGAAATTGTTTATGAGTGTTCTCGGAAATTTATAATCTAAATATTTATCATTCTCTTTACAAGGGATCATCATTATCTCTACTGTAATATCATTGTGTATTTAACCCTAAGATCATTCTTGTAATTACTTGTAATAGTGATAACCTTTAGAGACAAAGGTAATTCAGATTATGACGCATCATTACACAGCTTCGCATTTAATAAAGACCATTAAATAGGTAGGGTTATAGGACATAGGGGATTTGAGCAATTCCACTCACAATTGGAGCAACCTGACTGGGGAAGCCTCGTCACCTTGCAGAAAATCGTAGCCAAATAACAAAGCTTCGTGCTATGTTGTGTTCCTAACGGTGAGCAAGGTCGCCAGAGCTCCAGGAGGAAGCGTCGTATTGGCAGTGAAGGGGATCGGTGGTGTTATGATACCACCGCTGATATGCATGGCAGCATATCTCCTATGCTGCCAGCCCAACTATTCCGCCTTAATTTACAGGATCGGCAACGCGCGAGTGATACCCCTGGTGTTGCAAGCGTCCATAGGCTACGGTAACCGCCATCAGGCGGGCCATATGCTTGTTTGCCACCTTAGTGGTATAAAAACAAAATACTATTTATGGTCTTTTTCCCATAGGCAGAAATTACAGCGAGCTTTGACAAGTTGCAATCTAATCTCTATTCTTCAGTTGTTTTGCGGGAAAGAAACAGAAAAGAAGGAAGAACAGGAAAGAAGCATCCCTTCTCAATACCCAACAAAAAGGAAAAATCTTTAAACGGCATTTTAGAACTTTATCAACCGTTTTAATATTTTTTTCAGAATACCAATCATATTTTTCAGTAAGGCCATTATCCTATAATATTATAAAATAAAGTCCCCCGCCGCCTCTGTTTGTCTGTTTGCGATAAACTCAAAAGTACTGAATAGATTTTCATGTGGTTTCCACCAAAAGACAGAGTGTTTCATTAGGAAAGTTTAATGCTAACGTTAACATCACGCTACGACTGTTAGGAACGGGGCAATGCGGGTGAAAACAAGGCAAAAAGCTAGTCTTTAGTAAATTAAACACAAGTCAAAGTAACTATCTTATAATCTGTAGGGCTCGGCATTTAGATTTGTGCCCTATAATAGTCTCGACCATTACCTACATGAGACCTAGAACCATACAGGCGAACAGAGTGGGTACATTTGTACGCCTCTGCTTACCTCTTCAGACAAACAGATGTGATGGTTATATTTCATTTCATGCGAAACCAATGGACTTAAAATAAACCGCTTTCTAAAATTATATTCCCACCTATTAAAACGGCTCTTGGCTGCAAATAAACCGTGGTAATAGTTCCTTTGGTGTCATATTAGCATATGGAATGACGGAACGACGTCCGCTTTTAGGCCACCTACACGGAACACATAAAATAATACAACATAACATACCATCACGCCTGTACTCCCCGAAGGGTTAGGCAGAAGCGCGAATGTACACCAACAGTTTGGTATATTTAGATCTATAAATAGATATACATATATCTATTTATAGATGAGTTATCCTCAGAAATACTCGTATAGATATATATCACTACATAACATAACATACCATGTTCCCTGTATTCCCCGAAGGATAAGGCAGAGAAACTGCCTCGTTAGTCTAGTGGTCCTGAACGCGACTGCTTCGCTAGAGATCTTGGGTTCGATCCCCAGGTCAAGCGAAGTGTTATTGGGTTTTTCTATGTAGTTCTCAGTAGCAGCCCTGGCAGTAGACTCGCCCCCTATTACATGGGACTGTAGAGAAATCTCTACAGTCCGTTTATCACTATGGGTTGGGCTAGTTTGAAATTCAAACAGGAATAAAAATTTATTTAATTTCAAATCGTGGAATGTTTTGAAGGGTGAAATAAGTAAAAATTGTAAAGCATTCGTTAATTGGTTATCTCCTTGAATAAAAGTATTCTGATCGTGAATTTTCCTTTAAAAATATCCCTTAGAAATCCCGGTGTTTAGAGGCCCTAAATATACCGGCGGACTGTGGGTGTACATTAGTACGCCTCTGCCAAACCCTTCGGGGAATACAGACGTGATGGTATGTTAAGTTATGATAAGGCAGAGCCGTATTAAGAGTTCGCGGGTATGTATACTATGTCCCCATGTAATAGGGGTTGAGCATATAATTCTAAACTCCGTGGTGCTGTAATAAAAATCTTGGAACAATCAAATAATACTGCTTAGCATGTGAGACGAAGCTGGAACCTCGAGTAGACATTACGACAACTAAGCTATAATAACATCTGTTTATCAGATGTAAAAAATTGTGACGTAAGACAAGTTCAAAACTACATTAAATGTGTTTTTATTATGTTACAATTAATACAACAATACGCCAAAAAGTGACACAATAATCAAAAGTACGGCAAAAAGTGCTGACATAAGTCAAAATAAACTCGAACGTAAGCAAAAAAAACTAAAGAAACGTGACCCAAACTGCACAGTGATTGAAACCCGGAACTGCTGGACAAAAACGTGATACACCGATGGCTATAAAGGTGGCTAATTATATAGTATTTATGGTATCTGTAGTGTCGTTAATAAATAAATTAATGGATATGTCATTTAGTTTGAATTACGAGTTTTTAGGTTTTGACGAACTCCTGTGGTTGTTTAGTCTTGGGATACGGCTGGTAATGGGGCTATAATTTACAATTAAAGGTCAGTAGGTAAGTGGTTATCCTTGGAGTTAGTAGATACTTTCATTCTTATTGTTGAGAACTGTTTACGTCGCTCCTCTCCCAGTGAAATATACACGTGTTGAGGGTATTACATTGCCCAATGATCTTGAGGATTTAGTCTTTTTGCTAGTATTTGTTAGTCACAGGCATTACGGGGGTGCTTCACGCAGGTGGCTAGTGAGGTTTCGGGTATTTCTTTATTATTTCAAAATAATCAAAGAAATAAGAAAATAAAAACAATACAAATTGTTAATTACGTAATTAAAATTTTTTTGGTATAAATTTAATGACTTACTATTAAGCCGTTAACGAGAAAATATACAAATTAGGTTAAAAAAGGCCTACTTACTATCAAAATTATTATCAAAAATTGGGGCAAATTTATAAAAAAAATTAACATATATTTTCTATATGGCAAACGCACATAAGGATTCCACTAGAAACTTCTTTAAAGCTAAGGTGTTTTTTGTAATAGGGATGATGACTTCATAAAAAAAATATCATTATAAATATTTATTCAGTTAGATTATCCAAAAATATCGGACACGTATTTTTTGCTTTATCAAAATAATAAGAATCGACAAACATAAAGATCATCAAAGTTCCGGAGTGACGTTATATTTCGTAAAAATTGTACGAAACCGTGACGTCACGCGAAACTTAAATGGACTGTATCACCGTCATTTTTTTTTTAACGGAAAAACTCGTCTACATAATTTTTTTATAATTTAATTGAAGGATCAAAAAAAAATTTGTATTTAATTATCATAAAATATTGTACCTACATACAGGATATTCAATAATATTTGCTTAAAGAGTGAATTAAATTGTTTAAAAGTAAATACGTGTCCTTAATCTCAACCTCGGTAACCGACCTTTAGGTAAATAATTTATTAATATAACGTGAATACTTGCAAAAACGTGGTTTTCACGTGTGACTTTTTAAATTACTGATATTGCCATCACAATTTTAATTAGGTAGATATTAAAAAAGAATACAACTTAAAAAAATGTTTTTTTTTAATACTTATTACGTAATAAAATTATTTAGTCAATATCAAAGGTCGAGCTTTCTAAACCAATGTGACTTACATCTAGAAAGATATAATAAAATATTTTTATAAATTTATTCTTATTAGCACCGTACACTCCTGCGCATCAAATTACATTTAAACTTGACACAAGCAAGAGTGATACATAATAGCTAACCGTGTTACAAGGACAGCACCTTTCACTGTTAGTAGATGGGCAGAGGACAAGTGCACCAATTTTGAAGGCAAGGTCGATACAGGTGTCTGTCTGTATGAGATAAGTAAAGATAAATGTGCCATACAAGATAGATGGAGTACTATTTTTTATCGATTGACTTAAAGTCGTATGACTCTAGTTTTACCTCATGGAAAACCAAGAGGGTCAGAGAATCACATGCAATTCAAGTAGGTAACTATACATAGGTACTAAAGCTACCTTGTGAGTTTAGTAATCTTGCTCAACTCCTATGTTAGAGGTCCTTGGATTGATTCCCAAATTCCCATGTCGAGAAAAGTGTTTTGGGTTTTTCTTTTTTTATTGGAGTTTGAATTTGCGGTTAATGGCAGTAGACACGTCCACGTGTCTAAATAGAATAGGGCCTAATAACACTATGCTCGACCTGAAAATTAACTCAGGACCTCTAGCGTAGTAGTCGCGCTTACGACCACTAGACTAACGAGCAGACAATAATATTATTTGAAACAATATAATAATTGTCAAATGGTTACAATTATGTTTAAAAACATTTCGTTTTGTTTCTGATATAGTACAACTTCTGGCACATATTTCTTAATAATTACCACGTACACGCGTGGTGAGTGACGGCAATATATATTTTTTAATCTACGTATTATAGTGAGTGCACTGTGGTTCAAACACGCGTGTCAGTTGAGTCACACGAAACAATAGAATCTGGTTTAATATTGCAATAATATTAGTAACTTATTGCAAGTTGCAAGCCTATTGCTTCAAGCATGGTGTCATTATTTACCTTGATTTGAGTGATACAGCGCAAAAGTTATTGCAATAAGTCACTGATTCTGCGGTTTATAGCTTCTAATTCCATCATTAACACAGACCACAATCATCGTCCGGAAGGAATTCTCTAAATTGTACTTAGCGAAATCCGTATCAAAATGCGTTGCGTAGTTTAGCGATAGCTTGGATGGAAATAATGTCCACTTATTTTATCCACGGTGGTGGTGACGAGTTAGTGAAAAAAATCATTAACCCATTTATTGTCCTACTACTATATACGGGTTTTATTACCAGCCTTTGGCGCCAACTTCACACACCTTCAAGAAAATATATTGTCAGGTATGCAGGTTTCATTACGATGTTTTTCTTCAAAGTTTATGAGAGCAGGTAATTTATTATTAATACGCATATGATTGGGAATAGTAAGAGGTGCATCGGTTTGAATTCTAGCTCTAAGACATTTGCAAAAGACGAATGGTAATCTCCTTTTTAAGTTGTTTTAATAGTTTTCTTACGATCCAATCTCATCCAATCTGCCTGATCGTTAGCTAGGCTGGGCTTATGTAGAAAAACCTCAATGCTAGCATTTAAGTACGTGAGCCTAGAAAAAATATAATACATAGGTACCTACTCATATTTTTTTAATTGAAATTAAATTAAAAATTAGTATATGGACCGTCTGGTGGTAACCGCAGCAACACCAGTAACTAGGTATACTACGTTGTCGTCTTGAGACGTCAGTTGTTATGTCTCGTTTGACTACTAAGTTCAATGGTTACATTACCCTTTAAACCGGAATACAATAACGTTAGCACATTATTGCATAGCAGTAGACATTACCCCAGACGAAATCAGCAATTCTAACACCTCAAAAATTTAAATATCAACGAAGTAATTTTTAATAGAAGATAACGATGGATTGCGTGAAGTATAATGATAATGACGTCATTCTGTACTCTAATCAATTAATTATTAAGATCATTGTTATCTTTTTCCCAGTAGTTGTTGGGATCAGTATTCAGTGCAACCAGATACGGTTAATTATTCTATATCCGATACCTAATGACATGTTATTGCGAATACCTTGATCTCAAATTAAAGGCATTGCAATGGTTATCTTCTTACAACCTTGAAATAACTTTTGCCGATAGCATAGGTATTATTTGTGAGCTATGTAGTAACTGTGCATTGTTGCTGCCTGCAATGACCTCATTTTCCCCGATCCTGTGGGAATTTCCTAGGTACATTAGCACAGACACGAGATATTCATACCTTCTATATTAGGGACTCCTGCGCAAAATTTCATGCTTCCCATGGCGGTTTAATCTGTGCATTGTCTATTAGTGAGTCAGTACTGTTGAGTTTTATTAAGTAGAAAACATATTTAAATTGATTCAAAATTGTTCGTAAGACTGCGGCGCTTAGGTTCTCTCGGTTCTTAAATTTTTAACTGGAATAGGAATACGATCCTTTCACCAGATGTAAATTAATAAAAATCTGAATAGGTCAAATTAACAAATTGCTTACAAGATTTTACAAATGTATTGCCAAATCATTGTTAAGATCTTCTTTATTTATTTGAATAGTTATTACGACGTAATCTGTTCAAATTGTGTATTGAATTGAAGGTTAAATTTACCACGTGGGGCTTTTCATGGCATTCAAAGTTACCATTCAAAAGAATTACTGTAATAGAATTCCTTTGTAGCTGGGTTTAGTTAAATGTACAAATTACGTTTTATTATATTACCACGAGGACATCTAGTATTGCCTACTTTATTGTGAAATGTTGATACTAATTATTTTTTCAGCGTGTCTTATGTATGTTTTACGTAAAATACAAAAATTCCTACCGTTAGGGTGCTAATGAGATTATTTTCGATTAGCGTTTTATTGTTGAATCAACCCAACAGGATTAATTTATTAAAAATTTTGCGTGTTGGGTTGAATGCAGTGTTTATTGAGTTGTTTATTAATATTTTTTAAAACAACTTTTATAAATACAACTTAATTTCAAGGCAATTGCAATGTCAAACACATTTCGTCCAAATAGTATTATTACCTTATAAATGAATTTAAATGTCATTCACATCATGCCATTCTTGCCTATTTGTTTTAAAAAGTATGAAACGTCATGTATCTGTCAATGTCAATTAAAAAGCATTTTTGTCCGAGTTTTTTAATACCAAAAACAAAATCAAAATGTCAAAATCTTTTTTAAATATTGTAATCTGTGATTAGTATTCGTATGGTTTATAGCTCATGGTAGCCTGTCTGTCAAAGGCTTATAAAACGCTTACTTAACCTCATAAAAAGCCTCATTTAATATTCAGACTACTGGGAAAATACAAGATTCACGCAACTCCAATCAAGTTCGTAACCTTTGCGAAATTCGCGTGTTTCGTTGTTTTGCTTAACTTTTATTAATCAGGTAGTTTTAGTTGTCATTTAATGTTTTAAGTCTTTTTGGACAAGAAACTATTTTTTTAAAAAATTACGCTGACCCATCTTCTTAGTAGAGGTAAAAGGATTTTTTAAGGATTTTATTGTTTTGCGTTAGTAAATCAGCTTATTTTATTTTAATATTCGCATCCCTCGGAAGCAACAACTATATTTTTCACAAATTCAAACGAATTCTTATAAATAATATTTCTTTCAAACCGATCTTAAAATAAGCCCCAACTAATGGGAGACTACTGTATGTTTGTGATGTTATTAAAAATGGTGAAACATGCGACCTTTATTTAAGTTTAATTACAAATGCCAAACAAAATTATTGTTTATACTAAAGTGCTATGCAGCTTAAGTTTAGTTTAATTGACATGGAATAAGGACAACGACTTCTAGATATAATGATTAAATGGGATTTGAGAATGTTTTTCGACAACCTTGTCTAGGTATGTAATGTTTAGTAGAGATCGAAAGAAAACAGTTAAAATTATAGATACATTAGGTACCTACTAACTTTTAATTAGCTTTTTTTCATAAAAGAAATACAAAAGAATATTATTAAAATTAAGAAGAGTACAACTTAGCCTTAGCACGAACAACTTGCGAAAAAGTATTCGTATCGTCACGATAGAGGCGCTGGTCCAAATCTCATACAAATTGGTCTCCATGACGATACGAATACTTTTTCGCAAGTTGTTCGTGCTAAGGCTACTGAACGAGATAGACGAACTTATTTCGATCGATCAATATGTGAGGTCTATCTGTCTAAGCACGGTGTGATCTTTCTTCATAGATGAAGTCGTCGGTTCCAACGTTATGTCAGTTGATATGGGTTGACAGACGCCGTAAAATTTAACAAGAAGTATAATCTTTACTTACAGCAAAGGTTGCAGCAATCAGTATGATCTGCATACTGCATGGAAAGTTTTTATATTTAGCCAAATTTGGTTATATTACATTGTTAACATTCACAATGTTGTTTATGGGGTAGGTGTAGATTTTGTATTATTTTTGAAATAATAACGTATTATTGTAATAATAGAGAAAAGTTTCGTGATTGATTTTCAGTACCGACTAAACGGTAATAAGATCTTTAGAAACTTCTGTAATACACACATAACGATTTTTCTTGAGGATTTATATTGTTTGTCCTAGATATTAGAACATATAATATTACGTAACAATACATACAGTAAACAATACAATGAATTCGCCAGAATGGTTACGTAATGAGGACTTAATCCCCTTTAAAAGTTCTTAAGCCACTGCAGTCAATAAAAACCAATAACAAAGCTGTCACGAAGCACCAATAAATCTTCAGAGATTTTGTAGAGCAACGACAGACCAATTGACCTAAAATGGTCCTCCTCTCCTAAATTGGTCCTTCCGTTTGTCTGCAACTACAAAGCCATTGGCTGTTGATCTTTTAACCCACATTGCCCGTACATTTTTATGGTTACAAATAAGGTTGTTTGTACGTGAGAAGAGTTCGTAAAGCGAGCTGATATAATCTTGCGTGGAAAGCTGTTGACTGGAATTTGATGTGGGTATTTATTTTATACCGTAGGCAGGCGTCTGTTATTTGTTTGCATTTAATTAGACATAAAAAATGTATTTATGAATTAACATAAATTAATAAAGAAAGAAATTCATAATGATAATTATTATTGTCCTTCTGTATGTAAGGACCAAAATAAACAGTATTACTGCGAAGGGGCCGGCGTAGCACCTTGCGGAAAACTGCAATACTCATACCTAATATTTATAGTTTGGGTACATTGAACATTGGAGTTGTTTCTCCCTTCCACTACCAGGAAAGAAGGGGTTACAAGTAGCCTAGATTTAAATATTTTAATAGCGTACTCAGTAACTAGAACATTGTCCAACAAGTAGAATACTATTGCGTTACTTGCTTACTTACTTGCCACAGTTGTAGGGAGATAAGCAGTGGTTACATTAAACCTTTCCTAAATTGTTGTAATCTAGACTTGCCTAATTGTGTGGTTAGTAAAATAGTTCCGTAGGTATTAATTTTTTGTTATAATTTCAACAATGTCATCATGATGAAAATTTATAGGAATACGGTGCTGTGTAAAATTTACATCACATATTATGAGCAAGAGACCAATGAAATTACTTGCTTGATGCAGTGATTTTCTTGGTTACCGGTTAGATATCAACATAAAACAAAATTAACCTGTCAAGCAGACACAATAGGAAAACAACCAATGTTATGACCTTCTGGAGGGTCTCAGTTCTTGAATGAATAGTATGTTTTGGAGTTTGTAAGTGCATTGGAGAGGATTGATACAACTATAAAGGACAACGTGCTTTAAAACTAAAACAGGTACCTACAGTAACTATCTACAGTACCCTGCAATACAGAAAGCTCTGTTACATAAATAGAAAGTTATGAAGTACATCATTATCAATGCTTTTCTGTCAATACAGTATTCATAACACAAAACATTTCAAAAAATTTTTGGCAAACATTATTACTTTATACCTAATAAAGGTAATTACAAGAAAACTGTTTTTCACAACCAACGGATCAATAACTAACAAAGACTTAATAGTAAGACCGTGGTTTGGATGAGTGGATGTTTCTCAAGCCATTGAAATAGCCTATTTGGTGAATATTTCACGATTATTTTGATCGTGACTGCGTTTGTCAAGAAAATGTCGTGGGTCGGGGACACGATACCTTTCGGTTTTACTTATAACTCCTTTCCAATGGTTTAAAGATCTTGTTTTTGTGTTTACATTAAATACAATAGATGGGTATTTTCCCTTCCCATAAAATGATAGCAAATTGACAAATCTTTTATGTAACTTATAAAAAGGGAGCAAGTTTTCAATTCGTACTGTACGTAAGTATTTACCGATTTCGATGAGGTTTTTGTTATCTGATAGATTAAACTTCCTACTCTGTACCATAGGAATTTGTCTGTACAACTTTAGAGCGGCGGTAGCTTAATGGCTTGGGCGTCGGACTTGCGATCTTGTGATTGCCGGTTCGAACCCCACTCATTGCACTACCGACGTGAATCCACTCGTAACTGCTTGCTTGCTTGCTAAAAATGCTTGTCATTTAGCTTAGTACGAGGGTCGTACATTGCTAGTATTCTTGTAAGCTTACTCGCAAGTAAGCTTTAAAAAAAACTTAGAAACAGTATGAATTTTGTTTTGAAGTCCAATATCAATGACTTCCACTCGTTTGTATAATACCTACCTAATTATGATGTGCCCTTAAAAGTATAGTTGACAGCGGATCGACAAATTGGTTCTCGTATAGGTAAGTATTTTTAAGGAGGATAAGGACAGGAAAAATATGATCCACCGCTAAAATTGCCTACTTTATATCTTGACAGAAAAAAAAATTATGTTGGTTTAATAAATTATATCATTTTCACATGGTTTTGTCATAATTTTGTCAGGTATTTTACTAAGTTATCAAATCTAAAAAACCAATTTAAAATTTGAACATCTTTTGGTTTTCCTAGAAATTCATCATTCATAGCAGTTGTTTACAAGAATATTAAATCACAAGGAAATTCCCGAAAGTCGAAGTAGAATACATTTGAGGATAATTAACATGCCTCGAGGCTTAGGAGCAATAAACACAACAGCCTTACTGTCTACGCTCTTTGAGTCCTTCGGAACTGAGTTTACTTACCTATAGTTTAGGAGCAATAAACACAACAGCCTTACTGTCTACGCTCTTTGAGTCCTTCGGAACTGAGTTTACTTACCTATAGTTTAGGAGCAATAAACACAACAGCCTTACTGTCTACGCTCTTTGAGTCCTTCGGAACTGAGTTTACTTACCTATAGTTTAGGAGCAATAAACACAACAGCCTTACTGTCTACGCTCTTTGAGTCCTTCGGAACTGAGTTTACTTACCTATAGTTTAGGAGCAATAAACACAACAGCCTTACTGTCTACGCTCTTTGAGTCCTTCGGAACTGAGTTTACTTACCTATAGTTTAGGAGCAATAAACACAACAGCCTTACTGTCTACGCTCTTTGAGTCCTTCGGAACTGAGTTTACTTACCTATAGTTTAGGAGCAATAAACACAACAGCCTTACTGTCTACGCTCTTTGAGTCCTTCGGAACTGAGTTTACTTACCTATAGTTTAGGAGCAATAAACACAACAGCCTTACTGTCTACGCTCTTTGAGTCCTTCGGAACTGAGTTTACTTACCTATAGTTTAGGAGCAATAAACACAACAGCCTTACTGTCTACGCTCTTTGAGTCCTTCGGAACTGAGTTTACTTACCTATAGTTTAATTAATAGTTCTATTTTAGTTATGATTCATACATTAATGAGCAAGTTCCTTAACGATTAAAGCTTCTCATAACAATGATCTTCCTAGATGTTAAAATCATTTCCTTATTAATAGATACGTATAAAGCATGTTTCTTAAATCTACTGTATGTTGTTTATATAATTCTTATTGAGTTTAGTAATAACCTTGCCTATTTCCCTTAATCTTGACCACTGAATCAACTACTTCAATTGTATCAACAGTAAGTAGGTACTTATGTATTGAATCTTCAATTTATTTTATGCTTTGTTTATCCAGTTCAACTATCTCAAATATTTCATCTTAACAATAATATTAAATTCTTACAAAACATTCTACAATTGCTTTTATGTACGCATGTATCTAGATTGTAGTGTTATTATTTCGTCTTACATTACATTAATAATATTAATAAACTAGATGGTGTGAGTACTTTATAGTATCTCATCGTACTACTGTGGATACAGAATTGCCTAAACATTCTCGTGCGTTTGCAAACAACTGCAATTTAGTATTATTATCTCCATCAACGTCATCTTCTGACCTAATGCTAGTCTGAGCGCAATAATTATGTTCCAAACTAGTCCATTCAAGTATTTTGCACAATGAAATCAAAACTTTAATGTGCAGTATTAAGGTGGATTTTATGAAGTTGTTTACGAGGTTAGGCTATCAGAGATATATGCAAGTACGTAAAGATATCGCAGAGATGTAGGTATAGGTCGTAAATTCACGCAATTAAGGCTTATCATAGTAAATGACAAATTGACGGGAGTGATAATGTTAGCTGGTAAACTAGTTTTCATATAGGACGTTGGTATTTAAACAGTAGGAACAAATGTTTTAGTGGTTTTCCTTAATAAAAGCAGAAAGGATTGATCATCATCATCAGCCTATATGCGTCCACTGCTGCGTAGGCCTCTCATAGTGAACGCCACGGAGCCCGATCTTCGGCTTTTCTCATAGGATTGCTCAGTATTTAGTAATAATAACTATTCTTTGATTGAGGTATCATTACGCACCTTCTTTAGAATTTGAATCAGCATCTTTAGTATTGTGATTTGGATTACTAATAATCGTTTAATTCGCATGTCTTACAATCTTAATTAAATTAAAAACTGGACAAAATTAATGAAGTAGATCATCCTTTGAATAATTAATAATTATATTAATTATTCGACGACACGTTTGGCGTAGCGGTTGAGCGATCGGCTTCTGCGTCACGTGTTGTGGGTTCGATCCCCACACGGAGCAAATATTTGTTTGATCTACAGGTAGTTGTTCCGGGTCTGGGCGTTTGTGTATGTGAGAATTTGTGTTTGTAAACGCACCCACGATACAGGAGAAAATTCTAGTGTGGGGCAACGTTTCAAAAAAAAAGAAAAAGAAAAAAGATATTTAAATTTTCATTTGTTAATCATCATCATATATCAGCCTATTCCGTCCACCGCTGAACGTAGGCCTCCCTCAAAGAGCGCCAACCATCCCGGTCTGGGGTAGGTCACATCCATCTACTGCCAGCCACCTTCTTCAAATCGTTGGTCCATCGCGTCGCAGGGCGTTCGACACCTATTATTACCATTACCAACATAATTATTTGATTCTATTCTTTTTAAATTGTCTTAACACGTCTGATGATACATAACATCATCATATATAAAAATAAGTTAAAATGTTATGATAATATTTTAAAGAAACATCATCCGTATTATTAAAAATTTAAATCTAATCTACCTCTACTAATAACTAAGAATAAAAATAAACAAAGACAAATTCTAAATATCAGTTAAGTAGGAACTAGTTTGGTAATAATTTAGGACGTTACAAGTCCGGAAAATAATATAGAAGTAGAATTTATAATTTTAATGAATATTGTCTGTAGGCAAGGAGGTACATACCTACTCGCCTACAGACAATATACCCGTATAATTAATGTATTATGCTATATACCTATATAGCATAATATGTTATTTAATAAGATATTCCTCATGTTGAATATCTTGATATTATTTCATCATGTGCTTTAGGCAAGTGACTAAATGGTAAAACAATTCATACCAGTTTTACATCTGGTATCAATTGTTTTATATAAATAATTTTAATATGACAGTTCAGATACAGATATTATTATAAATACTATAATATAGTAGTCCAGAGGTTATGATCATTATACTTACTCAAAAACCTAAACATACTATAAATAGCGAACTGTGAATGTACAGCAGTTCAGCTCTACCTAACCCTTCGGGGAATACAGGCATGATGATGTAGAATATAAGAATTAATTTAAAATATAAATCTGCAAATTGTATAGCGTATCTCACCTAAAGTTACCGAACAAGTAAAGCAACAGTTGTCAGACTTCTATTTTGTAATATTACGCAGCTGCCAAAATTAAGTAACATCAGCGTGAACACTAATGCAAATAGAATTGATACTTTAAAAGTGTCTGTCTACATCTGTAAATCTGTTACCATACCAACATTCTGTACCGTAATAAGCCCAATAGCGTAACAAGAATTTTGGAATTAGCTAAAATACTCAATACATTTGTCGCCCTTCAGAATTATAATAATTTAGTAAATAATCTCATCAATCGCGGACGAGGGAGGTTCGTTTTCTTTCTTACTTCGAAATACCTACATATTATTATATTAATTAACTGGTTTTTAGGACAGATCAGAAATATTATCTAATGGGTCATACACACTCAATCAAGTAGGGGTAAATTATGCCAAATACTGCATCATGATTGTGGAATAAAGCGAGTACAATTTGTTCATATTTTAATTTATGTATACCGATAACATAAATGTATAACTGTTTTATATGTTCACCATTTGAACTTTAGCTCGTTTTTTTTAATTGTTGTCGTTCTAATATAATTTCAAGAGCGTAGTCACGGAAGCGTAAAACTTTTTACACTCCAAAGTTTTTAACATATTTCTTCAATCTGTGTTTTTACAAAGACATAAGCTACATAAGTATAGCCATTTTGTTGGTAGACTTTTAAGTGCTACAAGGTTATGCACAAAAAGTTTAGATATCTCAACCATGTGGTCGTACCTCGGTCGTTCTAACCTAAGGTAAAGTAAGATGTCTTCGACATTATGAACAACTTTAATTTTACAAAATTTTGTCGTAAAACCTAAAATTTATTTGTGTAATTCGTCGTCACAAATGTTTTAGTGAACTTAGCATTTTTTTCAATCAAATGAATGGTAATAAAATGGTTTTAATTTTAATAAATCCTAACAGAAAGGTAATGTCAGTATTCTAACATTTTATAAGAAAAATACCTCATTTATCTTTCCACAAAATTCCATCAACAGTTTTTCATTGAACTTAATTCTCTGATTTCGCTAACCTCAACAGCTACTCATAGTTCTGTCTTGTTTTTTTCGTCAGTCATTGGCACTGACCACACATCAAGGTTGTATGACCTTCGTTACATTACCTGTTCAGCAATGACCGTTTACTACCTAGTTATGTTCATGCAAAAAGGGTTTGGGAGTGGCTTGACAGTTTTATTGTAGATTACCTAGTTTCTACAAGTTTGTATTGGAGTTATAAGGTGGATTTATGTTGTATGGATATTTTGATAAAGGATAGGTAATTATAATTAAAATTGGAAGATAGTTGTCTCAACAGTTCCGTGGTCTCAAGCGCACAGCCTGCGATCCCGAGCATCAATTGATTTTTCTGTTATAAATTTTCAGTAGCAGATTAGTTTTAAGAAATTTTTGTCTAATCTTTCACAGAATGGAATTTGGATTGTACGAATATACTGATACAAGTATCAAATTTAAAGCGTAAACCTCTACGAACAAGCATTTAAAATGATTACTTGAGCGTTCTCAACCAAAAATTTCCTTCGTTATGGAAGATTTTTTAAATGCTTGAAATAGATATACCTACAACCTGATATCTTTACACCCGGATAAATCCCTGAGTTGTTTAATAGAGTAAGAAAAGTAAGTTTCCTTCTAACTCAACTTCAGACAATAAGTACCTACCTACCTAATGTCAAAATATTGAATTATTTACAAAACGAGATGAATCCATTCACAACACAAGCAATAACCTTAATTATGTTAGAGGCCAACGAGAATATAAGTAAACAAATAACAAAAAAAACCAAGTAGGTAGGTACTTAATCGATTCTATGAAACTTTAGTAGATACCTAAGTACGGTCAACAGCACATAATAGTACCCAGAACTGTCTAATTTCTTGAATCGATTATCAATTTTATCTACAAATAATAAGAGTTTATGATCCATTGGAGAAATTTGACAGTTTGTGATAACTTTATGCGCTGTAGACTGTACCTATTGGTTATATTGATGTTTTTAGGAGAGAAAAGGTTGCGAAACCTAAGGCTAGTGGTACAACGATAATTTTGCAAGGGTGCCTCGCGAAGCGGACAAGGTCTGGCGGCAATGAATGATGTCCAATGCCATTGTAATGTTTTTTTTAATAAAAAATGAGAAATCTTAGCTGTTTGACTCCGATCAGCGTAGCATTGATTGCTTTTATAGTATTTTGTAAATAATTTTGTGTTTAATTAGTGGAAAATAGTCTTGATAGTTTGATGCAAGCTTCTGTAATAAAGTTAGATTGAGATCTCATTGTTCAGTTTGAATAACCTTTACGACTTTATCTATCGTAAGAGCAGATCTATTAGAATAGTAAATTCTATAATTGCTAAAAGCTTCATCTACTTAATATATTTTAATTTAAGTCTTGAAAGTTATATTTTGAAAGATAAAACGTTCAGTCATCCAATACTGCAAAGATTCGCATCTTAAGTTAAAGATAAAATATACTTAGCTTGAATAAAAAAGTCGACTTACCAGCTTTTAAATCCCATGAAATTCAGAAAATACAGTTTCCTAGTACCATGTGCGGTAATGATAACATCCTTTCATAGGTACAACATTGATTTCATTCACAAAACAATAGAAGCACACCAAGAATACCGCGAATCCACTGCAATATCAACTATATTTGAAAAAAATACCGTTTTATTACAAACTGATACCGAATATGGCGGATTGAAAAGTTTTGGTCACTTTTAATATTGTTTCATACTTATTGTCATTGAAAGTCAAGTTATTTTATACGTTTTAACATACCGAGTACGCGTAAAGGTATTTTTAGAGCGCACCAATACCACTCCTACAGCAATCGGTGAGTGACTACCGGCCACTGGCGGTTGGAGCGTGCTAGTAGCTTGACTTGAATGCTAACTTGACAAACGGGTAAGCTTGCGGGGAGTGTAAACAAAGCATATCACCATGTTCCAGTATCAATTTATACTGACTTAACACTCAATTTTTATCTATTGACAACAATTAACCTTTTTTTATGAAGACTACCTACATTTTTAAATAATATTAAATTATGGTATAATTTGTAAATTACCGCCATCTAGCATCTTAAAAGTAAATCAGTGGCGCCACCTATCATATACTATAAATAATAATTCTTCTGTTTTGAATCTAAATACTTTTACCAAAACAACATAGATGGCGCTCAGAAATCTGTGGCAACAGTGACATCTACTAAAATTTATCAAACTACTAAGTCACGTTATTAATATTTGCTCATGTGTGTATCAAAAACTTCTGATAGATGTCAGTTAATTACAAAAAAGAGCTTTGTTGGTTTCATATATTTTCATCTAAACGTAATTATTATCATAAATATTATGTGTTATAGAATCAATACCTATGTAGTAGTTTTTTACGTCAATTGCCATTAGTATAATCACTTATCCGAGTATATTTGTTTAAGTACAATCTGATAGGTTTTTGTGTACTTCTTTCTATATGTGACGAATTCACCTTATTTTTTTGTATTCTAATATGGGTTAATTCGTTGGAGTTACTATAAAAAATAAATAATTAAATAAAACCGGGTAAATTTTTTACAACCTGTATACGTATAACACTTTATCTGAGCCAATCATGTTTACGACGGAGCTGCGGAGGTGGTAAAGAGCATATAAGTTACTAATGCATTGAGATTTACGGTACCTATAAAATAAAAACGTGAGTTGTAATGCTACCCAAACCCATTTATTTAAAATTATAAATAATCATAGTACCATTAACAAGCCAGTTTATATTTATTATTAGTGCGATGTTAGAATGTTCATATTTCACATTCATCATCATTTATATTCATTATAACCACTTCTTCCCTTATTGCTCAGAGGAGTTCCACTTCCAGTTGCAGCATTCCCTCCGATAATTCTAAAGTCAGGCTGGTCTCCACCGTTCAGACTTTCAGATCCATTAACAATATCATCGGTTTCCGTGGAATTTTCGCCAAGTTCAAAACCTGTCCGGCTTGGAGCGTCGTCGAGAAGATACAATAAAGTCTTCATAACATTCTTGACTGATGGCACTTGGAATCTTCTACCCGATTCTGATGTATTTTGATGATGTGTTGAAGGTGTAGGTGTAGTATTTTCTTTCAATTCATCTACTTTTCTATCGATCGGTTTTTTTGATTTTCCATACAAGCGACCTTTTCCTTTTTTCTTAACAGTTCTCGATTTTATAGGTTCATAATGATGTTCTATTTTAGCATCTGACAATTTTCTTCTCTTTCCGAAAAGATGGATATTTGGCAATGAAGTCTTTGTAGGCTCTTGTGAAACAGTAGAGTACGGTCCTCTACTCCAATAAGAAACCTTGCTGGTATCCGAATATGGTACCGTGTTAGTACTTGAGTAGGAATAAGAAGGAGACGAAGGTTCCGTACGAATATTTGAGTATATATTAGAAGCTATTAGTCCTCCGTTACCACCCGTGTATAGATATGGAGATCTTGTTTCTACACCCGAGTAAGCTTCTTTTATAGTAATTTTTAAAGGTTCGCTAGATCCACTTAAATAAGATGCCGATTTAGCGTTTCCATAGCCTAGATAAGTCGAGCTACTATTTACTGAATTACCGAGTAAAGAAAATTGAGGCAGGTAAGTCTTTCCAAGTGGTATCATACCTAAAACTTGCGGTGGATTCACAAGAGTAACCAATATTCCTTCTAAATACGGTAAATTTTTCGGGAGAACTATATCTTTGAGAGAATTTTGCAATATTTGCTGTTCAATTTTTTCGCCGAGCAACATGGGGCGTAACTCCAAATTTCCTGGGTCTATTACTACTCCGTTGGAATCTATCAGCACACCGTCACCACTAACATGAATATTGTTTTCAGCCAACGTCTGCTGCACAAGTATTCTTAGACTATTATGTTCAAGCACTTTTATATCATTCGGCATTTTTATATTCTGGAATCTCTTCATTTGCTGTTTAAACCATATGGTAAAAGTCACGTATTGATTAGAAATTGGTTCGTTGTCCTGTGTAGATGAACCTAACGGGAGTGAAATTGCATTTCCATTTGTGTGGAAAGCGAAGACGGGATCATTTGGATTAAAGTTACCTGAAAGGCCATGTATATGTGGATACTTAATTTTATTAGACCACCAGAAATTTTCGATTATTTCGGGATTTTCGTTGTCATACTCTGCTGGGAAAGGCCAAGTCTTAGTAATTGCGACTCCAGGAAGATTATTTATTGGCTCCGTCTGTGTTACAATATGTCCATGTGGTGGTATATCGATGTTATTGTCATTTCCTTTGTGACCATTATGTGGTGTCAGACTATTTCCATCATTAGGATAGATAATTTCTACTGCACCCAGGTTAAGTCCAATAGGCCAAGAATCTATTACTGAGGGGTTGACAGTTTCGAACCGATTGTTGAATACTTTTATTTTGTTCGGGTTATTGTAGAATACTGTCGGAACACTCTCAGTGGTGACTGTGACTAGCTGGTCACCTGGTTCGGAGGGTATATCTGGTATGAGAACTTGTTTCTCAATATTGGGGGTGTACATTTTGATTTCGTTGGAGTCGATATTTTTGTAGAGATAGATAACAAGTCGTTCTTGCCCATTGTTTTGAGGGTCCAATATATCGTGGATTGTCGGTAAAGGGCCTCCAGGATAACAGAAGCAGTTTTCGTGGTCGTCGTGTGGGCCATTGGTTCTCCTTGTCTTATGTTGCCATAGTTTCGGAGTTTGGATGTTACTGAAATTATCCAAAATGGTTACAATTATTGAAAAAATACTATAGTTAACAAAGAAGTTAGATTGAAGGGTTTTTTTTCAATTGTGAGTAATTTATGAATCGTGTGCTTACCTTGTATGTACGTAGAAAGAAAAAAACAGCAGTAATAATACCTGAAATAAAGAAAATTTTAGATTTTATTTTAAATTATGGGAAATGATTACTGGTTAATTAATTATTCCATTTGGAAATTCTCAGTAGCTGCTCATAGTTTGCATTTGTGTCCGGTTAATGGCAATTGGCTCTCTATTAGGCCCTCTATTAGGTGCATGGGACATAAAATATACTAGCTAACTGTGGGTACCTTTCAGGGTTACAGGCGTGATGGCATGTTATATTTACGATTTTATTATGTTTATTACTACAAATACATAAGTTAATTTGACTTACCTCTAATATATACATTTTAGAGATTGATTAAACTGATTTAAAACTAAAACAAATGATTACATCGTATTTTTGAAATCACACCAACTACCACGACCTGGTTGGGTATCATTAGGTACTGAACTCTTATATACTAGAAGAAATAATTAGTTAAATATTAAGTGAATTTGACACATTTGTACAATTAAGCGCGACAAATGAGTTTATCTTTAGAATGTAAACGTGTTTTAATAAACACAGTAATTAGAGTATCTACCTATTTATTATGCTTACTAATTCTGTTGGTTTAATTAAAAAAGTACACATCATTATTATTACCATTTATTTCAGGCAACAAGGCCCATATAAAAAATATATATAAATATAATACTATAAAATACATTTAACAATACACACTATCACTATTTCACAATTAACGTCGGTGTGCGTTGTACGGTGCTAGGTATCCGGCCTCTGAAGCGACGGAATACTACACCTCTCGGCCAATACTCATCTTTCATGAAGGACGACAGATGTTCAGTCGGTACTCTAACCACAAAGGAATTGAAACATTGAACATATTAGGTACCTAGATAACATAACATAATCAACCCATTATACTGTTCTACTGCTGGGCACGGTTCTCCTCTCAGAATGAGAGGGATTGGGCTATAGTCCACCACGCTGGCCTAGTGCGGGTTGGCAGACTTCATACGTCATCGAGAAAATCTCTCAGGCATGCAGGTTTCCTCACGATGTTTCCCTTCACCGTTTAAGCGCGTGATTATTAACTATTTAATACGCACATGACTTCGAAAGTTAGAGGTGCGTCCCTTGGGTGCAAACTCGAGACCTTTGAGTTGGCAGTCCAACGGTCATACCACTAGGTGACTAGACTATCACTGCTTCCTAGTAGGTACCTAGTTAGCTTATTATTAAATATAAATATCACGAAATAACTAGAAGTAGAATGGTAGCAGGGACAAAACTTTCAATTAGTTTCGATGCCTCAGAGACCACGTTGAGCCATCAGCCCAGTTGTCACATGAATCGTGGGAGTCAGAAGCCCGAAAGTCGGCAACCCGTTTATAGGTACTTGAGAAACATCGAATTGAACGTGGGAGAGCCCTGCTTCGGCACGAATGGGCCGGCTCGACTGAAGTGATACCACGGCCTCACAGAAAACCGGCGATAAACAACGTTTACGTTGTGTTTCGGCGAGTGAGTGAGGTTACCGGAGGCCCAATCTCCTTTTAAAAGGCCGGCAACGCACTTGTGCACGCACATGGGCGGCGGTAATCGCCTACCATCAGGTGATCCGTCTGCTTGTTTGTCCCCCTATCCCATAAAAAAAACATCATCATGATCATCAGCCCGATGCTATCCACTGCTGGACCAAGGCTTCTTCATGCACCTTCCATTCATTTCTACTTGAAAAACCTAATTGATCTAATAAATACCCAGTACTTCATATTCAGCCCCATCGATAGACTGGAGACTAGGATAGTTAGTAGTAAAAACTGGATAGGATGGATTTTAATACAAAAAAAAATGTGCTATAGATACTTAACATTGAACTAAAACTTCTGCCTCATGCCTTATTAATCTAGGGGGCCGTTCAAGTTAACGTAAGCATTATAGGGGGGCGGGGGGTCTTTGCTTTACTTATTTTTGATGATATGGGAGTAGGTAGGTGATAACGTCAGCACTAAGAATAGTACTTAGGTATATACCCACTAGGTACTATTTTGGATGATAAACATCGATTAATTAATTATAAGTACCCGTTTTTTTTTATTGTTTTGGTTGTGGATTGTGTTTTTAAATAAATTTTATTTTCTTTCTTTCTTTTTTTCTTTCAGTAGTTATTTACTTTTTTACACATATCGCAACTCATATATTGTCTATGTTTGATAACGAAACGGGGATTCCCACAAATAATGTATAACAATGTTTAAATAAGAATCGGGGTAAGAGCTTTGCTTACTTTTGCTGACAAGGGGGCTACTTGAACGGCCCCTAGTGGTTCCAAGCGCTACGCTAGGTCCCCCGGCGAACTGTGAGTGTACATCAGTAGGTACGCCTCTGCCTAACCCATCCAACAACTTCAAGAGTGTCTTGAAGTTGTTGTTCTTTAAATTTAAAATTTCGGATTTTATCGCGTTATATTGGTATTATTTAATGAGTAGTTTTATTTCATACCATCAATGCCTGTATTCCCCGATGGGTTAGGCAGAGGCGTACCTACTGATGTACACTCACAGTTCGCCGCAGCTACCATGTTTTTGCAATACCATTGAAGTACCAGGATACCAAATTTAAAGTTGATCAGACCTGTGGAAGTAGCGCACGTCCCTTCATGAACCAGAAAAGAGCTGATAATCTTCAAACGACTGGCCAGATTTTCTTAAATCATAGCTAAGAACACTCTCGATTAAGTAACCGTTCAAACAAAAAAAACTGAATCAAAATCGGTCCATTCGTTTGAGCGCTACGATGCAACAGCAAGACACACAGATACTTAGACACATACACATTACAAACTTATTTACACCCCTATGTTTCGTCGGGTGGTTAAAAAATAGTTTTATTTCAAAATACATATTCAAAACTTTTTACAGATCCAAGCTAAAGTACTGGCTCGTCATGACATTTTATAAAAAAAAGATGATAAATGTCAAAATGTATAAAAATACAAAAAAATACTGTTCATAAATTCAGAATTCATAAGTTCACGACATTGGTCAATATGAAGCGGGCTATGATAATGGGAAAGTTACAATCCTATGCAAGATATAGACCTAGAAATACTAACTATAAATTCTTCTCTGATGAATCAACCCCGGACTATACACTTCCAGCAGGGATTCCAGGCTCCGGTGCAGGTAAGGGTGGAGGGGGTGGGGGTTCAGTTAGAGAGTCAGGAGGGGGACTAGGGAAATATGCAGCGGCCCAGGAAGAAGGCTACTTTCACCACAAGCAGAGGCAGCAACTCGAGAAGATAAAGAAGCAGTTGAAAGAAGGAAATTTAAATTTAGACCAGAAGCCCGAAGATAAGTGATCTAACATGAAGATGGAAGGTTTTCTATTTCTTTTGCTGGAAAATTAAAAATGATGTAAATTTTAGTTTCAATATTTTGAATTAAAATTTGATATACATAATCAGATTGTTGTTTCTTGTATTTGAAATATTTGAAAGCAAATTACTATCAAGTTTGGTACTATAAAATTCAAAATCTAAGTACATAATTATGCATTAAATATAAAAGTTTCAATATTACACGGTTAACCCTAGGTGTTGGGTTAAATAAATCTATATATTAATAAGTCTGTAGAAAAGGCGTGTTTGTTATTGCAAGATAATTGCTGAAAATATGTGCAAAAAGATATTAAGTATATCAAGCGATACTGAATAAATGGCCTAAAACTATTCTAAACCAGAGTATTAGCGTAGCATACTGGAACAATATTGTTGTTTTCTAATCAGACTTACTTATCTATACTTACATATAAAATGCTTTCTCGTGAACGACTGACTGACGGATCAATTAAAAATTCTATTTAATTATTGTAATTGGTCTATGACCGTTCTAGTTAAATAAATAAATAAATAAAACGCACAGCCTAAACCGCTGATAGTAGACACCTGAAACTTGGAGTGTGTGTTCTTTGTATGATGTAGGCATCCGATAAGTAAGGATTTTTGGAAATTCAACCCCAAAAGTGATGAAATGGGGGGATGAAAGTTTATATGAAATTCTGTCATTTTTAGCGGGTGAAACCGCAGGGTACAGCTAGTCTACAAGTATGTTTAATGTCAAAGGTCGGGTTAACGTAATATAGTGTTTTAATTACCCCGCTAGTAGGGGACAAATAATAAAGCATTTAGTTCTTGGTCCCCACACGAGTAACCTGTAACTAACAATACGTGGCGATTATGAACGAAAGTAACTGTCCGTGGCAGACATTTACTTTCATTCATCATCACCATCACAGACAGACTGTTTGTCCGTTACCATTTTTCGCCTACACCGCTGAACCAATTTTAATGGATCTTGATAGAGAGATAAATTGGACCTTGGAGAACGTCTACCTTTTGTCTTAAAAATCCGTTGACATGGAAGTATAGCTATAATATCTATTGTAGATGCGAAAGTAACTCTCCGTTTATTTGTTTTCTGTTACCTCTTCATGCCTAAACCGCTGAGCGGATTGATAAAATTAGGCAATGACGTAGGTTGCAGCCTGGGAAAGGATATAGGCCAAGACCTTTTGTCTCAAAAATCATTTTGGGATGCGAGTGAAGGTGCTGCTAATCTTCTTTAGTATATGTGTGGTAAATGAGTCGTTAAGATTTTTAGAGTCTTTGAGTCCTTGTTGCCTTGCTTGTGTTAAGGAATATTTGTCTATTATATTTATTTACGAGTTTTATTTATACATAGTTTAAATAAAAAATCTCATGATAAATAGTAAAAATCTTATGATTTATACCATTTAGTCCTTAGTAGTTCTCAAATTGGCATAAAAATTTCTTTGATTACCTGACGGACAAGCGTAAGCCTATCACGAAAAAAAAAAATAAAGTAAATCATTTTGATAAAAAATGTCGGTCGCATGTTCATGTCAATTCATTATTTCCCATTTATTGTCATTGGTTTTTAGTTTTTATGAGAATGTTTATTTTTTAATCTTAGGTACTAAAAGTATATATAGAAATACTGAGTCAAAATTAAATATCTGCATATCCAAGAATAAAATAAATAAATAGAGAAGAATAGTAAAACTATGGCGAGGGGTAGCTATTCCAATAAAAAATGAAAACATTGTAAGCATTGATTGTAAGCAAACCATCACTCAGCATAAAATCGTCGATTTAATATTTCTGATGTCAGAATCTTCGAAAATACTGTCGCTGTCATATAACACTTGCTTTTTATTGCAATTTAAAGTAATATTTTTAAATAGCAAATATATAAAATTTGTATTAGTTTGACGTTTTCTTTTTTCTAAAGCTTTAGTGAAGTGCTGATATGTACCATATTGAATGAATAAAAAACTGATTAAAAAAGTGAAAATGCAAAGGAATTATGCTAATTGCATTGTCGGTTACTTTAGAAAAATTAAGACTATTCATTTGATTTTCAGTTCTTACCTATTTGTTCAAAAGTAAATTCAATTATGGGTCCAACAACTTTGTCCTAGATTTTTTTTTTTAATTAACGCGATACAAACAGATATTAAAATTAAAAATAAAAATTTATAGAAACCTTCGCCATGACAATCTCTAAAAAGGAAAAAATTCAATCGCGGGCAGGATTCGAACCTGTGTCTTCTGGTTTGATATACCAGACGCTCTGACCTCTAAGCCACCGCGAACCCTACCCGCATGATTGTCATAAGGTGACGTTGCCTTGCCTCTCATAGATGTCACCAACGTCACCTTATGACGTAAATTCAGAATGTGAAGGCAAAATTTCAATCATGCGGTTTAGGGTTCGCGGTGGCTTAGAGGTCAGAGCGTCTGGTATATCAAACCAGAAGACGCAGGTTCGAATCCTGCCCGCGATTGAATTTTTTCCTTTACTAATAAATAACTTAATAATCTTAGCATGTAAAATCCAAAAAAATCACAAAAAGATAATCTCTAAAAAGGAAAAAAAATCTAGTTGTCCCTTTACGTTTATTATGTACAATATTTTAATCTAATCGTCGATAGATCGGGGGACCGCTAAGTAGTAGAAAAACGGCCTAGAAGCTCGACTTTCTTTACAAGGGCATTACATCGCTTAAATCCAAAAAACACCCTAGCTTTAAAGAAGTTTCTAGTGGAATCCTTATGTGCGTTTGCCATATAAAAAATATATGTTATCCTTGAGGTCATCATAAACAAATTGCATTGTTTAAAATTTTTATAAATTTTCTCCAATTTTGGATAATAATTGAAGTAAATAGGCCTTTTTTAACCTAATTTGTTTTTTTTCTCTATAACGGGTTAATAGTTAGTCATGAATCTTATACTAAAAAAATTGTAATGCCGTAAGTAATTAACAATTTGTATTGTTTTTATTTTCTTATTTCTTTGAATATTTTGAAATAATAAAGAAATAGCCGACAAAAACTAAATCCTTAAGGACATTGGGCAATGTAATACTCTTAAGGATAAGGATAGGTGCTATTTTAATATTACATATTTTCGACTTTACTAAAATTACGCAATGACGCTTGGATTAAAATATTCTACTTATATTCAACGTAAAGGAACAATATTTAGATAGATAGATTTTCCTTTTCAGTGATTTTTGTGTCGGGGTTGCTTTATATTTTTAATTTAATTTTTATATTATCACTAGCGGCCCGGTACGTGCTTCGCTACGTATAAAGCGAAATACAGCGGACAGCGGACAACACCATTCCCAGATCCCCTTGAACACACACAAAATATTTCATCAAAATCGGTCCAGTCGTTTGATCTAAACCATTCCCAGATCCCCTTGAACACACACAAAAAATTTCATCAAAATCGGTCCAGTCGTTTGAGAGAAGTTCAGTGACATACACACTCACAGAAGAATAATATATATAAAAAGATATATTACTATTATTAGACAATGTACACATTATCAATGATGCAGTATGCATTAGGGCTTAATTCCTTTACCTTCCAGTTCACAATATTGGAAAGCAACAATGGTCAAAATCTAAGGAAAACCGTATACTAATACGTTTTTCTTAGAATAAAAATAGGTTTTATCATATGTAGTATATAATGTCGATGTAGATATAAAGAAATCAATACCTTCTAATCAAGTTTGAAAAATCCATTCACTCATTCATTCATATTCGCATTACTTATTTGTAATAGGCACATCACTAAAACTGTTTAACGTCATTGACTTTTCATTGTTTACACAGCTTTCAGCTCAGAGGTTTTCAGTTTTGAATGGAATAGCCCATGAATAGACCATATGGGTACCTATTTTTAACACATTAATAATATGATGATTTGACCTGATTTGACACTTTTTGTGCCAAAATGAGCAAGACCTAAGGCAAGGCCAAATTGTTTTGTATATTGTTGTGTATTCATCGCCATGGTGCTAAATTTTTGTGTAAAGATGTTCTTACAAAAACATTCAACCCAACCAACAGTCTGAAAACCTAATTCAAAATCTTTGTCAAGATGATGAGGTTCTTCACTCAAGTGCACCCGAAAATGGTTTCCAATGGCTCAAATATCATTAGGCATCGAGGATGTCTGACATTTATGAGGGGAAACCTTGTGCCTTGTGGGACACCCCGCCGAAATTACGTGGAGAAAACTGACAAAGATCATCCTCAGAAAATAGGCGGTAGAGAGGAAAAGGAACACATGAAAATGCCCGGTTTTGTTAACCCTCAAGCTACTTTTAATGAGGAAGGATATTTCACGCAAAAGGCGAAACATCAAATCGAAGAACATAAAAACAAAAAGGAGAAACCCACTCTTCATAATCCTGAGGGAAGGGAGTAAAATTATAGAAGTTTTATATGGTTGTATTTCTCCTATGTATTCCTGACTCCAGAAATTAAATCAAATGTTAGCGAAGGAGCTTTGCATGACACTATATTGAAATATACAAGGATAAATAGTTTACATCATGATTTATAGCATTTTTTACCTTAATACATAACAAATACATAAAAATCGTAGCAAGTGGCGGTTTATAGTTTCTACCTACCCCTGTGGGAGAAAGGCGTGAGTCTATATATGTACATACAAAATTATAACACAATTAATCGTTAATAATTGGTAAGCTATTAAGGGTACGGCGGAGCTTGAATAGCCCACAAAAACACAATACTAAAATAAATTGTAATCCAAACACAATTTTATCAAATTGTGTTATTATTCGGATTTGGATACCGTTAATCTAGGTTCCTACAGTACCAATTTTGTCTACTACTACATCACTTGGCATAAACGGCCGGAAATTAGTTCCAAACTTGATAAAGTTGTCAAAAATTAAAATCGCCTAAATTTATTTCCAGTGAAGGATTTTGGTCAAAATGTAAAGTAGGAACTTAGATTACCGGTATCTGAATTGTTACAATAATACAATTTGATAAAATTGTATTTGAATTACGATTAATTTTGGTTTTACGTTTTACGTAAAAAATCGGTAAAAACTCTTAACTCTTCTTCTTGAGATGTCGATATGTGGCAATATGTTTTTACCAGCTTTGGTATTCTTGGAATTCCTATTACTTGAAAATAAGAACAAAAAGTAAACTTTTTTATATTGGATAGCCTTGCATCTGACCCTCAGCTCGACCGTATCTCACCTGTTATGCTACTATGTGGTCGACGATAGAGTACCCTTGCCTACACTAAATGGACACAAATCTAAACTCCGAGCTGCTATACTGAGAATTTCATAGAAAACTTATTAAGATTACGGACACTAACCCAGTACCTTTAGGTCTTTGGATCCCGCGCAGTGCCGCTTAAAAAGTTTTCTTTGTTTCTTTGAGCATAGCAGATGGTTAGGACCACTGTTTTTTTTAGACTAAAAAGGCGGTTATATATTGTATGTAACGAAAGGAATTTATAAGGCGAACGTCAGCGGCAGCGTCGGTAGTGGTCGCTCTAGAAGGACATACGCCGATCTTATTGGCGATATCTTTCAAAAAGGGCAGGTGCGTAGCACTCGCAACCGGCGGGTAAGTATGAGAAGATGTATGAATGTGGAAGAAGCAAAAAAAGTATGCAAGAATCGTAGCAAGTGGCGGTCTTTAGGGTTCCGCCTACCCCTGTGGGAGAAAGGCTTTGCTTTATGTTTAGATATAATTGTAAATTAAAACATCCTCAAACCTCTTCAAAAGACGAGAACAAAAGCTCGAATGAGTGACACGTGCGGGGAACGTAGCGTGATGCAGGCGCTCTAGACACGCGGTTGTCCTGTGGTGTGTGGGTCATACACAAGATATTCATCGGGTTACCTCGAGCGAGTAGTTTTGATAAAGCTTTTTCGAACAATCAAAATTTTAATCATATCGCAATGAAACTGCTTTGATTCTCCTCTTTACAAAGTTCAATAGAGCATTCCTTTTTTATCACTGACCTCTTTAATACATAGCATAGAGACATCTAGAGATCAGTGGTTTTATACTTTATTAAAAAAAATCTACTTATTGTTCCATTTGTCAAGAAATGGAGATGGTCGAAGAAAGAATATAATAGTAAAATTGAACTAAAAAAATAGAAAAAATGGGGTTTGTTGGAACAACGGTTTCAGGATTGTTGTTTAGACAAACACTCATTCCGAAAACCACGCACTTCACCCAATCCAGTCCCATTCATCGAAGCTCAAGTACAGAATGTTCAGAATTTAGTCCCACCCGCAGGTCGTTGACTCCAAGAGATTCAGACCTTAATGTGACACACTTCCTCAAGCCTCACTATAGCAAAATCTTGCGCCGTTCAGAATCCTTCATCAAGAACTCTCTGGTGCCTTTCAGGTTCTTCCCACATCCGTCGATGCACCACCCTGCCTGCACGGATTTCTCTCGTATCAGACTCCACACCTTACCTTTAACGGAGAGTCCAAAACATCCAGGAATGACTATATCTACCTGGAAACCAATTGTTGGCAGTTTCCGTTGGTTTATGGAAAGCGACCGAGGGAAGGTGACTAGAGTTTTAGATAAAAATGACGGTTACCCTAGACTTCGGTCTGACGATGGATTAATGAAGACACTTCGCAATTCCAGTTTAAATAACATAAGGAAATTACTGAAGGAGAGATCATTAAGAAATGGTACAAGATACAAGAAACAATAACAATCAAATCTATATAACAGGACCCTTTCCAGGAAACCGCCCAAAATTAGAATCGACTATTCTTTTTCACAGAAATACGTCAGGTATTCAATTAAATTGAAAATACCTGAAAATATAATTGTAGTGAAAATGACCGTGGATTCTTTCAAGATTTTTTATAAATAGCTTTTTTTACATCCTCTAATTTTATCCAACATTTTAAAGCCAACTAAAGGCGTTATGAACGAGAAATAAGTTCAATTAAATTGAAAATAGATAAAATATCGTGAAACTGTAAATGAATGCAAATTCTTTTCGGAGTTTTTATAAGTTTATACCTTTTTCATATATTTTTTTATTGCACATATTGCAGCATAATACAGGCGTTATAAACGATGTTTTTATTTTTTTTTATCGTGACGACTGAGACTACTACTACTGGACTAAAGAAACAGTTATATATGTCTGTATAAAAATATTAAATATAAAAATAGTGAATTAAAACCTCAAACCTCTCTTCGGCAGACGAGAACAAAAACTCGAATGAGTGACACGTGCGGGTAACGTTGCGTGATGTAGGCGCTCAAAATACGCGGTTCTCCTGTGGTATGTGGGTCATACCGTCATACGCCACTTACAGAATATTCATCGGGTTACCTCGAGCGAGTAGAGTTTTGATAAAGCTTTTCGAACAATCAAGATTTTAATCGAATAGCAATGAAACTGCTTTGATTTTCCTCTTTACAAACCTCAATGGAGCATTCCTTCTTAGGGTCCCGTATCTAAAAAGGGAAAAAACGGAGCCCTTATAGGATCACTGTGTTCATCCGTCCGTCTGTCTGTCTGTCAAAACTCTTTGTCTCGGGAACGCGTGGAGGTATTGATTTGAAATTAAAACCATATATTCAGGCCTACAGTCCCTAGAAGCTGTGAAAAAATTAAACTTCTTAGTTATCGTAAAAAAAGATATGGCCGTTTATGTCGCAATGAACGTATATTTCGACATTCTCAAAAAAAAAATGTAAATGTAAAAATGTAGTGCAAAGGAATCAAAATTTATAGGGTATTTTCCGTTGACCTAGAACTATGAAATTTGGCAAGTAATACCGTCTAAGGCTGTGGCAGCAATGCAAAGGCGACTGCGACGCAACGGCGATTTTGTAAAAACAAACTCATATAAACGTATAATTTGGTTATCAGCAAAAATTTAGAATGATCTATCCCCATCCTTAAGACTGCCAATGTCATTGACTCTTTTTAAAGTAAAATTAAAGAACGTATGCTTGGAGACTCTAATTGGAAATAAGACTAATGAACTGTTTTAAAACAAGCGGAATATTATTATTTACTCTTTATGCACATTGTTACGTCACAATAGATGATAGGACAGCAAATGAAATCATTAAATACAGTAAAATATTTCAATATTGTCATCATAATAATATAAATAACATATTTTATTATGGGATAGGAGGGCAAACGAGCAGACGGATTGCCTGATGGTAAGCGATTACCGCCGCCCATGGACACCCGCAACACCAGAGTAGTCACAAGTGCCACTATGTCCTGTCCAATGTTTTATTTGGTGTGCAATAAAGTATATATAAAAGGCCTCCGGCAACCTCATTAACTCAGCGAAACACAACGTAAGCGTTGTTTAACGTCGGTTTTCTGTGAGGCCGTGGTATCACTCCGGTCGAACCGGCCCATTCGTGCCGAAGCATGGCTCTCCCACGTAAAATCATACATGTAAAATAAACCGTATACTATACAATTTATATTATATATTAAGTTATGTAAGTAGTATGTTTTGGCTTAGCACTATGCGTAAAATCTTATTAAATAAGATTGTTGAAATGTATTACGGCTATCTATATGTATTTAGATAGCCGTAAATACAACATAAATATAGGAGTGTATAATAATGTCTATAGAAAGGGCGGTCTAAAAATCAGCGTTGACAGTGTGCTGCTGTGCTTCACATTATCAACATTTGCTGAGACCGTTCCTTTTGTCATACTCATCATAGCACTACTTAGTTAGTAACCTCATACAAATTTAATAAATATATACAACATTGTAACAATGCAACTATGTATCTACTTATCATGTTTTTGTGGCAATCAACTTATTTTATTCTTTTCTATGTTTCTGGCTTTGCCCTAACAGGGACAGTCATTAGGGTTACCGCGGCCTTATACTACAAGTATAGGAAAAAATCTGCAAACTATACATTTGTAATTAATTGGTAATGGTATGATTACAAATTTGTACGGAACTCTCGATGGGCGAGTCCCACTCGCACTTGTCCGTTTTTTTATCACTGACCTCTTTATTTCATAGCATAGAGAAATATAGAGATCAGTATTTTTTATACTATAGTAAAAACCGTAAAATCAGAAATTCTCATTGTTCCATTTGTCAAGAAATGGAGATGGTCGAAGAAAAATAGTAAAATTGAACAAAAAAATAGCAAAAAATGGGGTTTGTTGGAACAACAGTTTCAGGATTGTTGCTTAGACAAACACTCATTCCGAAAACCACGCACTTCACCAAATCCAGTCACATCCATCGAAGCTCAAGTACAGAATGTTCAAAATTTAGTCCCAGCCTCAGGTCGTTGGCTTCAAGAGATTCAGACCTTAATTTGACACAATTCCTTAAGCCTCACTACAGCAAAATCATGCGCCGTTCAAAATCCTTCATCAAGAACTCTCTGGTGCCTTTCAGGTTCTTCCCAGATCCGTCGATGCACCACCTTGCCTGTACGGATTTCTCTCGTATTAGACTTCACACCGTACCTTTAAAGAAGAGTCCAGAACATCCAGGAATGACTATATCTCCCTGGATCCCAATTTTTGGCAGTTTCCGTTGGTTTATGGAAAGCGAGCGAGGGAAGATGACTAGAGTTCCTGATAAAAATTACGCTTACCTTAGACTTCAGCCCGACGATAGATTAATTAATAGACTTCGCAAATCTAGTTTAAATGACATAAGGAAACTACTGAAGGAGAGATCACTAAGAAATGGTACAAGATACAAGAAACTATAACAATCACATCTATAACAGGACCCTTCCAAGGAAACCATCCAAAATTAGAATCGACAATTCTTTTTCACAGAAATACGTCAGGTATTTAATTAAATTTAAAATACCTGAAAAATATAATTGTAGTGAAAATGAACGTGGATTCTTTCCGGATTTTTTATAAATAGCTTTTTTATATCTAGTTTTATTCAAAATTTTGCAGCCTACTAAATGCGTTATGAATGACAAATAAGTTCAATTAAACTGCAAATAGCTAAAATATCGTGGAACTTTATGAATGCAGATTCTTTTCGGATTTTTTATAAGTTTATACCTTTTTCATATATATTTTTATTGCACATTTTGCAGCCTAATAAAGGCGTTATAAACGATGTTTTTTTTTATCGTGAGGACGAGACTTTCAAGACTCACTTATAGTACTAGTATACTCTTATATAATATAATATCTGTGCTGAAAAGGACTCAGGATTCCTAACTTGAAAATTCGTCATTACCTATCGTGTTTATACCTGGGTGCTAAGTTTTTCAAAAATACTTCTAACAAGAAGACGGCAAGGGTGTGGGGTCCTCAAATCAAATAGAAGTTCCGCCTCTAGTTAGTACTCAGTGAGTGTATTCATATACGTAAACCCTAGAGCGTACTACTTAGCCATTGCCGAGAAATAAATTCCTAGTTTGTTTTTTTTTCTATTACAATTCAATAACACGTTATAAACATTATTTTAAACATAACATAACATACTATCACTCCTGTATGCCCCGAACGGTTAGGCAGAGGCGTACTTAATGTATCAACAGTTCGCCGGTATGTTTTAGGTCTCATGTTATAGGCACAAGTCCAGACTACGAGCTGCTACTGAGAATTTCATAGAGAAACCCAATAACACTGCTCGACCTGGGGATCGAACCCAGAACCTCTAGTGTAGCAATCACGCTTGGGACCACTAGACTGATGAGGCAGTCAATTTTTTAACCACATGCGAATATAAAATTTCTATGTTTTAAGTGTTAAAAAGTTATAAATTATTAAATTCGCAATTCAATCATATATAAAAGTTCAAAATAAATTGTTTATAATGAGATAAAAAAAATTTTTTTTTTCAACTAGGATTTTTTTTCTGGGCAATGTCTAGCTAATGTGCTCTAGGGTTTGAGTGTATGAATACACTCACTGAGTACTAACTACACGCGGAACCTCTATTCGATTTCTCCCACACTCTTGCCATCTCCTTGTACGTCGAGGAATCACATGTATTCTACAATGTAAGTCGACATTTTATAAAGTAGTCTATATTGCCTATGAGAATAATCTTCATGGACTTAAAAACTACTTAAATATCATCAGTCTAGCCTTTTCTAGTCTAACCAGATGCGGCTAAATGTCGTTTTTTTACACAATGTGCCTGCTTCTATTTTGTAGAAAATCCTATTGGATCATATAATATTTGGTCAGTAATAATATCCTAAGAATTAACTGTGTTAGGGTTCTAAAAACCACTTTTTTACTATATTAAAATGACAAATAAACATATGGGCCATCTGATGGTAAGCGGTAACCGCTATCGCCAGTAACGCTATACTAAGAATTTCATAGAAAACTAACTCAGGACCTCTAGGTTTTTTGGTATCACGCATTGCCGCTTAAAAAGAATTTCTTTGTTTTTTTTACCATAACAACTAGTTAAGACACTTCGACGGCAGTTATATATGTATGTTTAAAAATATTACTTAAAAAAATAGGGAATTAAAACCTCAAACCTCTCTTCAATAGACAAATCAAAAGATCGAATGAGTGACACGTGCGGGGAACGTTGCGTGATGCAGGCACTCTAGCGCGGTTGTCCTGTGGTGTGTGGGTCATACGCAACTTACAAAACACAGGATATTCATCGTGTAATCTCGAGCGAGAGGAGTTTTGTTCTAGCTTCATACGCGTAGCTTTCTCGAACAATCAAAATTATAATCGAATCCCAATGAAACTTCTTTAATTCTTTAATTCTCTTTTTACAAAGCAGGATAGATCATTATTTTTTACTCTATGGTAAAAAAAAAGTGTTTCATTTGTACAAGACATGCAAACGGTCAAATAAAATAGTGTAATCGAAATAAAAAATAGACAAAAATGGGGTTTGTTGTAACAACGGTTTTAGGATTTTTGTTTAGACAAACACTGATTCCGAAATCCGCGCACTTCACGCAATCCAGCCACATCCATCGAAGCTCAGGTAGAGAATGCTCAGAATTTAGTCTCCGCCTCAGGTCGATGACTCCAAGAGATTCAGGCCTTAATGTGACACGCTTCTATAAGCCTCATTACAGCAAAATCATGCGCCGTTCAAAATCCTTCATCAAGAACGCTCTGGTGCCTGTCAGGTTCTACCCAGAACCCTCGATGCACCACCCCGCCTGCATGGATTTCTCTCGTAACAGACTCCACTCCTTACCCTTAACTAAGAGTCCAGAACATTCAGAAATGACCATATCTACCTGGAGCCCATTCTTTGGCAGTTTCCGTTGGTATGCGGGAAGCCAGCAAAGGAAGGTGGTTCCTAGAGGTTTTGATATAAAAGATAGTTACTAAAGAGTCGACGATAGATAAATTCGTAGACTTCACAACACCAGTTTAAATTACGTAAGGGAGGTGCTCAAGGAGAGATCATTAAAAGATGGTACAAGTTACAAGAAACCATAACAAACAAATTTATATAACAGGAGCCTTTCAAGGATACCACCCAATATTAGAATCTACAATTCTTTTCACAAAAAATCGTCAGGTATTCAATTAAATCGAAAATACCTGAAAAATATAATTGTAGTGAAAATGAACGTGGATTCATTTCAGATTTTCTATATATAGCTTTTTTACATTTAATATTATCCGACATTTTGCAGCCTATAAACAAGAAATAAGTTCAATTAAATTGAAAATATCGTGGAATTGAAAATGAATGCAGGTTATTTTCGGAGTTTTTATAAGTTTATACCTTTTTTCATATATTTATTTATTGCACATTTTGCAGCCATAAAGGCGTTATAAACGATATTTTTATTTTTTTATTGTGAGGACTGACACTCGCAGGTCTCACTGAAAGTTCTAGTACCTATACACTTTCAATATACATCGCAGCTGAAAGTGACTGAGGATCCTAACTTGAAATTTCGTAATTATACATTATCCATATCGCCAGGGTGCTAAGTTTTTTAAATATACTTCTAAGCCGGGGACCGACTTGTGTATTTTTCAAAGTCGATATTTTATCTATACTAATATTATAAAGAGGAAAGATTTGTTTGTAACGAATTGGCTCTAAAAGTACTGGACCGATTTAATAAATTCTTTTGCCGTTAGAAAGCTACATTATCACTGAGTAATATAGGCTATATAACATCACGCTACGCCTCTTAGGAACGGAGCAGCGCGGGTGAAACCGCGAGCGGGTCGCTAGTATCTTATATCTTTAGTCTATAAAGTTTATAGTTCTGGGTCCCTATGCTACAAAGTATGCAACTAACCTTGGTGAAGATGAACGAAAGTAATTGTCAACCTGTTACCTTTTTTAGGCTGAACCAATTTTGATGAATCTTAATAGAGAGTTAAATTGGACCTTGTAGAACGACATAAGCTACCTTTTGTCTTGAAAAGTTCTTTAGCATACCCACAAGTGAAACCGCGAGCAACAGCTATACTTACCTAATATTATAAATGCGAAACAAATTTTCTTTTTGTTTTCTGTCACCTTCTATTGCCTAAACCGCTGAACGGATTTCAATAATATTAGGCAAGGAGAAACATTACATTCGGAGGAAGGGCATATGCCTAGTCTACCCTTTGTCTCAATAAGTCTGTTTTGGGATACGAGTGACACCGCGGGCTGCAGCTAGTTATAGATATATTTCAAGTTGTAACCTCGTAATTAGTAACATAGTAAGTAATCGTTGCACATATTCTTATTCGTGCTTCGTGGTATGTGTCATTATATTAATTTTTACATTTTATTTTTAAGTAGGTATATATATCGTGGATATTGATATTATTAGATTTACATATATCACTTTCAACAGAATTTTCTAAATACTTTTTAAAATACAGTTAAATCATGAATATAGAGGACTGAGGACTGAAGTAAAAAAATCTCATCTAGTAGTAGTCCAGCAATATTTTTATTATCATTTGTTTGAGCAACATTGCGCGAGTAACATATTTTAGTGAGTTATTAGATATTTTTACTTCATGTGCCTAGGTGTAGCAATTAACACGGAGACAACTTATAGGTGCAACATAATTTAACTGTTATAAAATATTGTTCTTACTGATTTCAACACTTTTGCAAAAGAACACTTAAATAACTTTTTTTATACCACTAAGGTGGCAAACAAGCATACGGCTCGCCTGATAGTAAGCGGTTACCGTAGCCTATGGACGCTTGCGACACCAGGGGTATCACTCGTGCGTTGCCGACCCTGTAAATTAAGGAGGAATAGTTGGGCTAGCAGCATAGGAGACATTTTGCCATGCATGACAGTGGCGGTAACAATACACTATCGGTCCCCCACACAGCCAACACAACGCTTTCTCGTGGAGCTCTGGCGACCTTGCTCACCGTTAGGAACACAACATAGCACGGAGCTATGTTATTTGGCTACGATTTTCTGCAAGGTGGAGGTACTTCCCCAGTCGAGCAGCTCCAATTGTGAGTGGAATTATTCAATTCCATTATGCCCTATCTTAAAGTTAGCCGTTACCTCTATAGGTTTAGACGCGCGTTGTTATTTCGGGGGTATGTACTAGATATTTGATTTCACGGCCCGGCCCCAGATAATACTAGGCCCGGCCGTGCCGGCCCGCTTATGTGTAAAGCAACCCTTACATGTTCTGTGGAGCACGGAGACTAGCTGTCATATGAGAAAAAATAACAACTTAGAGAGTACTGGACCTCTACTTCAGATATAAGAGAGGCCAGGCCAGAGAATAAAAATAATAGTTATTCAGTACCGCAATTTCTATATAAACTAGATGGCGGACACTTGATTAAACCTTCTTAATTAATAAGTAATCACACGTCCACATTCCAGTGAGGCTCGCAGTCTGTACTTATGAACTGGTGTGCTCTTGACTGGTTGAAGACCGCACCACTGTCACTGCGCAGAGCCTGGATAGATAGCAAAAACATTTTATTATACCTTCTATAAATGCGTAAGTAACTGTTTGCTACGTTTTCACGCCTTAACGGCTGAGCCGATTATGATGAATTTTGGTATCTATATAGATTTAATCTTGGGAAAGGACAAAGGCTACCTTTAGTTTTCAAAAGTTCTTTGACTACATTAAAATTGAAGTTAAAAATGTATAAAAATAAATTGCTAAAAAATATTTATCCTTTCAAATGTAGGGCAACGTTCCTAGTTCCTAGTGTCGGGCAACGTTTTATATAAAAAAATACAATATGCTAGCTACAATAGTGTCGCACGTAGTCAAAGGCTAAGCAATTTTCGAAAAAAAATTAAAATTAGATAAATAAAATATCCTATGACCAAAAAAATCATATACACTTAAATAATCACTTAAGTAATCAATTTCTCAGTGAAAGCCTGATAAATAGTCATTATTTATAATAGAACTGAAGAAAACAATATTTTATACAATGATTCTTACTATTGCTGCTGTCGGTACCTGCGCACACGCACGGGCACGGGAGCCTGACGAGCACAGCGAGGGGCCAATCTCTGTTTGTGAAGATAATCTACTGTCTACCGCGCACAATGACTCGTGTCGGTCAGACCGTACGTACTCTATATCATCATAAACTACCTTCACTTTTACATGAGTTTGTTTTAATCCAAAGGCAAAAGGAAAGGTTAAAAAATATGCTACTCAAAGGAATTTAATATTATTAATAAATACGAAGAGAATTTATGTGATTCCGACCTTTGGAAAAATAGGGCTAGTTTTGGATATCGAGGTTTTTCTCCAACAGTCCATTATCCTAGACAACTATAATTACCTTCATATTCTTAACCATTCTGGGCTTTATTAGAGGCTGTAACCTTTTCAGTTTTCAGTACATTACAACAAGTGCCCAAGTCAGAATGGTCGTTTAATGGCAGATATATGGCAGAAGAATTGTCAAAAATCAACAATTTATAATAAATTGTTGATTTTTGACAATTTTAACAGTATGCATTGAATAACGGCTGCGACGCAATAAAATATCAGGTTGAGCTTGTCTAGCTTTCAGCGAACAGCCTCAGCCGTACACGTACTATTACTAACTGTACTGTACTCTGGCCTCAGCTTTTCTTTTATAGTTTTTCCATAGCATGAACTAAAGATAATAAAGATAAAGATAATTTTATTTGTTAAAACATGAGTATACACACATAGGCATAAGATTTTACATCGTTTTGGAGATCGTCATGTTTAGCCTTTGCGGCGTACAAAAAGTAATACATCGCGTTCAAAAACTAATACATCGATACCACTGGAGTAGACGTGTTTTTGAATGGATACCGCGGTTCGGCAAACGTAGCGTAGGTAGGACGCCCTCCGGCAAGATGGAGTGAAGATTTGCGGAAGGTTGCTGGCGGAGGCTGGATCCGACAACCCGAGGACAGGGTGAATTGGCAGTGGCCTACGTCCAGCAGTGGACTGTTATAAGCTGATGATGATGATGAACTGTTATTGTGTGTAACTTCTATTTCGATGTATAAAGTTAAGTATCCGTTACAGACAACAAGTATTGTATTGATTTCGCCTCTACAAAACTGGGAAACGGCAAATCAAAAGACGATATTCAAAAGAGAGCGGTCAGCGGTGCGCGCGCGCATCAAACAAGCCGCCATCTTTGATTCACCGCTTTAGCTTTGTGCGCTACCGAATGAGATGCGCGACTAGGGTTGGTATTTGGAAAATTATTTAATCAGTGGTGAAGCATGACAATCAATAAACAATCGAAATAATTATCGACATATAGTGTACATTAGGTACTAGTACCTACCTACCTAATGTACACTTAGGTCATTAGAGGATATAGTTAAGAGTTAGGCTTATCATGAAAATGAAAAAGATCCGTCGTTAATGGCACTGTGCTAGTTGCAAAATAAATTTAAGTTGAACCTTAAGTTATGAAAACATAATAATAATAATAATTGATTTTAGATAATTGATTTAATTTTTGACAGCCCTAAGGATCCAGGAGCACAATAAAAGCATTCATTACGAGATTTTCAATTGATAATTAAGCTTATGTTACATTGATACTTTCTACTTGTGAGCTGTGCGCCTGCGCATCAAAGAAATTATTTTGCCTGTAAAAAACTCGTCGGATCATCTTTTGTTGATACACATTCGTTTTGGCCTTTGAATACTGGTGTTAATATTAATGATAATATTAGCGACTTGTGTTTGTGTCAAGTTTCAATACGCGTTCGGGATATTCCATTTAATGAAGGCTTTTGTATTATTGAAGTTTAAACTTTATGCCATTGATATAAAGGTCTTTGTGGGATTGAATGCCTCTACTATAGCCGTATATAGCCATTCATCGGGCACAAATCCAGACTTTGAGCTGTTACTGAGAATTTCATAGAAAAACCCAATAACAATTTGCTCGACCTGGGGATCGAACCCAGGACCTCTAGTGTAGCAGTCGCGCTTCGGACCACGAGTCTAATGAGGCAGACAATATTTTTCACATTTAATCAGGTGAAAAATATTTTTTTAATTTTTACTTTTTAATTCGTAAATACGGTTTAAGACATTTATTTCTCAAAACAGAATTACAATAATTCACTTACATCGAGAAACACAAGATGGTTAAACATGCGTAGCTAGAGCATTCGACCAGATCATAATTTATATTTATTGTTAGTGATTGTTTATTGCTTACACTATGTTAGTACTACATGGGGGGTAAGTTCCTAATTATATTTAAGTTATGATTTTATTTTTCCTTATATGTGGGTAATGTAAAAATTTTAAACGGTTGTGCGAATCGAAATCGAAAATATTATCGATTCTGAACAGCCTCTGTAAATTTGGCCAGTCGTTGAAAAATAACCCTGAAGATATAAGAGAAACTTACTATGTTCTACGTAGAACTCACCGCGTCAGGCTGTCGGTACCACGCCCAAACACCCAATCTAAGTCCATTATATTAGCTAACAAGTATACGTAGCCGACGATCGTTTGTGGCGGTTCGTCTTGCCTTCCAACAATACGGGGATCGCAGATACGTCGGGATAATCCCACAAAGTGCCGAAACCTCCCAGGACGCGTGTTACACGAGGTATCTGTCTGTGATGCGGTTTTTTGGGAGCATTGTTGGTTTATGTAGACAATTTATAAGTATATAGATGTTATGCCGCAATAATGGGACCTTGTATTCGAATCGACGCGCGATGGACGAATGGAATGACAGCTCCGGTAGACTAGTAGTTCTAAGTGCGATTGTTACGCTAGTGGTCCTGGTATCGATTTCTCGGTCCAGTAAAGTGTTTGTTAAAGTATCATATTTGGTCTGTCTAATGCACAATTGCATAGTCAAATCCATTCACATCCGTCTTCACAACCCATTCCCCATTCCCATTCAATCAAATCCTTTTTCCTACTTCCGGTCATTCAAAAACTCAGTCACTCAACCAACAAGCAAAGAGCGGACACGCATTCGCTACCGGCGCGAGCGAAAACCCATATATCTTAACTTATTCACATCATAACGCGTGTGTGTTAGTTTTCTACAACCCCAGGGACGTCCCAGGAAAGGGGCAAGAGAGGTGCACCTCACCAACAACTAAAACAAGAAGCCGCCATAGCCGCCGAGCCGTAAGTACCTTTCCCTCCTTTCCTTCACGCGTACGATTGTGCAAGTGACCGGCCTATCATCATTTTACAGTCCATTACTATCGAAGCCAGCATCTACCCATAACATTTTTGATCCATCGAGCCGGATTTCTATAAATTTACCTAAAATTCATTTGCCTATTTTACGTGTGGCGTCCATATTTGCTTTTGTAATCATTCACACAAATAATATACCTATTTTCACAATTTATTTAGTGTATCACTATTTTATCATCATAATCATCATCAAAACCAAGTGTTATTAATCATAACAAGTGTTTTTACAAGTATTTCAACATCGAAAATTCGAAGTTTGAAATCTTGAACCAGTTTTGACTAGTTCGGTCGCCGCCGCCCCGGTTCGTAGGTATAGCGTAGCGTGTTCGTTCGTAACACGGAGCGTATTTGATTTTTGTAATTTTTATCAAGCGTTGTTTTAAGTGTAACATGCAGCACTTATACAATTTCTAAACATAGTGACTCTTAACATAATATCCATAGTATAAACTTAACATTATACTTTCTATCAATACATAAACATAATTTTATTGTATACGTAACATACGACGTTGCAATAAGTTTATTACTTATCATTAGTTTAAACTTAACATATAGGGTTTAAACTTTTTATCATTGTCGGCTTTGTGTATGTAACATATAGCATTGCAATAGCTAAACAAAAACAACTGTTAGTTTGTGTTATTTTAGTCGTAACAACAAAACGCTAAAGTTCCAAACATACATTATCATACGTAACATTATTTGTAACAAGTTTTTTAACTAGTTACTTCAATTGCTTCTATTCATTTTAGCATTTTTATCAAACAAAAGGTCCTTCGAGTTTTTAACATACATAATTTTTAAAATACGCTCCTACATTCATTCATTCAATTCATTGTTTCCGTTGTCAAACAACATACGTCATTCAATTCAGATCTGTCATGAATGTCATGACTGTCAACATTCGTTTTGCGTCAATGTCAAAACAATTTTAGGGTTGCTAGCTCTAAAAATAAAATTAATAATACCACATTTTGTGAATATCTACTATTGGTAGATTATTTATCAGTTTTGGAGAACATTTTCTACCATCATTTAGATAATTGTTTATCATTAGAACAATTAATTTGAGGTTTTCAAATAACATTTAAACAAAACAAATTGCTGTTATAACTGTGTTTATTAATAGTAGTATCATCATGAGTGAAGCTATGGCAGCTCATCATGAATCGAAACGCAACATAGCTTTCAAGCGACTTACTGATGCTGTTACATGCGCTCGCAAATGTGTCAATGATACAAGTCTTCTACCTCGTTTCGAAACATGGTGTTCGCGTCTGGAATCACTTATGGAATCATTCAATGATGCTCACATTAAACTTTTATGCGAGTATAACAATCTTGATACTAGTGAAGAATGTATCTCAAAACAAACATTATATCAGGAACAAGCAGATGACATGTATTTTGAAGTATTAGAAACAAAACGTAAACTTTTGCCAGATGGTAAAACTGAAGTAACAGTTTCCACAGATTCTACTGTAAACAAAAAACATACTAAACTTCCACCAATTAAGTTACCTAACTTTTCAGGTCAACTTAAAGATTTTCCTGGTTTTATTGATCTTTTTAACAGTTTAGTCCACAACAGGACAGATATATCAAACGTTGAGAAATTCCAATATCTTGTAACTTCCCTTTCTGGGGAACCAGTTAATCTTATCAAAGCTTTTCCCATTTCAGAAGCTAATTATATTAGTGCTTATGAAGCGTTAGTTGACAGATATTCTAACAAAAGATATCTTGCATTTTTATGTTGGGAACAAATTTGTAATTTAAAACCTATGAACATGGGATCTGTACAAAGTTTGCGTAGCATTTTGGACACTTATTCAGAAAATCTTTCTATGTTAAATTCATTAGGCTTGCCCACATCCAATTGGGATTTTGTTTTATTTCATTCTCTTTTAACAAAACTAGACAAAAAGTCACGTGAAGCTTTTGAACTTTCATGCAACGGTTGTGATTTTCCACAATTTCAACAACTTAAGTCATTTTTAGTTGATAGATGTAACGCATTAGAGCGGTCAACACCTCTTAGTAATCCAACCTTGCAGAGTAACAGTAATACAAACACCAGTTCCAATAATATCACTAAGAAAAATAATAATTCATCAAATATTCATAATAATAATCATTCCAAGTCTAATGTAACAAATAAAACTTCTACCATGCTTTTGGCTCAGACGCCTAACATATCAAACTGTGTCATTTGTAAAGAAAAACATTATCTTATTGCTTGCAATAATTTCATGTCCAAGACGCCTCAAGAGCGTTCTCAACTTGCAAAACAACATAAACTTTGTCTTAATTGTTTGCGATCAAATCATAACATTTCTCAATGTCAATCTACAAATACATGTAAGGTTTGTAATCAACGTCATAATACTTTGTTGCATTTCCCTAGGGAAAAATCATCAAATCAGGCTAGTGTATCTCGTCCTGAAGAATCAAGTGTCACAGCAGTTACCACATTATCAAATATATCAAAACAGACATCACCTTCCTCCTTTGTCCTACTTGCCACAGTGCAAATGGAAATTAAGGATGGGCGAGGCATGTACCAATGTGTTCGCGCTTTGTTGGACCCAGGAAGTCAAAGTAACATTATGACTAACAATTGCGCGCGTCGACTTGGTCTGACACGGGTCAAGTGTCATACTCCCATGTCAGGTATCGGTGATGCTCCAACCCTCTCGGGTAGCAAGGTTTTCATAGAAATGCGCCCCATAGGTAATTCAGAAACATCAATGACCGCAGAAGCGGTAACATTGGATAAAATCTGTAGCGACATGCCTACACATACTGTCAATATTAAAGATTTTCATCATATTTCAAATCTAAAGCTAGCTGACCCAGATTTTCATAAATCTCGCCCTATCGATATCTTGATCGGAGGGGAGGTCTTCCCGCAAATTTTGTTACCAGGCAAAATTGATAGCGGTAATCATGCAGCAACTGCAATCAACACAGTGTTTGGATATGTTCTCATGGGTAGGACACAAACAGTGAAGCCCAATGTAGAACCTATTCCAGTATCAATCAATCATTTATCAATCGATTCTAATTTAGACATCGCTGTCCAAAGGTTTTGGGACACCGATAGCATCCCATCACAATCATCAAATTTAGCCTCCGCAGACGATACTCGTTGCGAGGAAATTTATAAATCAACTCATAAACGTGATGGTGACGGTCGTTACGTCGTGCACCTTCCGTTTCGTGATTCATCATTACCATCATTCAATGATTCTTATTCTGTTGCTTTACGTCGTTTTAAGCAGCTTGAAAAACGTCTTCTTCAGAACCCGTCATTCGGAGAAGAATATAAAACACATATCATGGAATACATAAACAGCGGTCAGATGGAACGCGTTCCTTCTGACGAGTGTCAGTCTCCTACTGCTTATTATATTCCACATCACGCAGTAGTGAAACCCAGCAGTGTCTCCACTCGACTGAGAGTTGTTTATGACGCTTCAGCCAAGGATAAACAAGGGAGGTCACTTAATGACACTTTATTAACAGGCGTCAAGCTTCAAGCAGACATCAACAATATCATTTTACGATTTCGGCTGCACGCCATCGTATTATCAGCTGACGTACGTCAAATGTACCGTCAAATATGTATAACTCATGATCATCAAGATTATCAACGCATACTTTTTAGGTGCTCACCTGAGGAGCCCATCACAGAATACAGGAGCAACCGCGTCACCTTCGGCGTGTCGTCGGCGCCATTTTTGGCCATCCGTACCATGCATCAATTAGCTCAAGACGAACAAACATCTTTTCCCACTGCTGCTGCAGTGCTGCTTAAGGATCTATATGTCGATGACGTCGTTACCGGCTGTAGAAGCATAGAAGAAGCCACTAACCTCCAACAGGAGTTAGTTAAGATCATGGCTGCCGGAGGTTTTGAGCTCAGAAAATGGTCCAGCAATAACTCAGTTGTACTACAAAACGTACCCAAAGAACACAGTATGGTACCGGATTTGACGTTCGACAGTGATAGTCATTTTATCAAGGTTCTCGGGCTTGCCTGGAACGCTCATCAAGACGTGTTTAACTATCAAGTCAATCAAACACCACGTGATTGTACTAAACGGACAATGCTATCAGAGCTTGCCCGCATATATGATCCCATTGGTCTGCTTACACCATTAACATTTTTAGCAAAATTTCTTATTCAGCGTCTCTGGTTATTGGGGACATCGTGGGATGAACCAGTACCTGAAGATATTCATCAAATTTGGACGAAGTATACTCATCAATTATCAAACTTATCTCAACTACGTGTTCCAAGGCGTATCACACATGACCAAGCCTTAAGATATCAGCTCCATGGCTTCTGCGACGCTAGCGAAGCTGGTTATGCGGCCGTAGTTTATCTTCGTTCCAGCTATGATCAAGATCAACAACATCAAGTTTGCTTGGTGAGCGCAAGATCACGCGTTGCTCCTACCAAACGTCAAACATTACCCAGGCTCGAGTTATGCGGTGCCTCATTGCTAGCCGACCTTATTCATTACATCATTAACACATTTTCAAACATTATCAATATTGACAGCATATTTGCGTGGTCCGATTCCATGATTGTTCTTGCATGGATCAAATCAAATTCAACAGCTTTCAAGACATACGTGGGTAATCGTATAGCTAATGTCCAAAGAAAGTTACCAAACGCTTCCTGGAAACATGTGCCAGGCAAGCAAAATCCAGCTGATTGCGCTAGTCGTGGGTTATTACCAGATGAGCTCATCAGTCACAACCTCTGGTGGACCGGACCAGAGTGGTTGTCGTTACATCAAGATCATTGGCCAAAAGAACCAATTCAAACTGGACCACAATGCAACATTGATGTCATTTGTGAAAATCGTAAAACAGTTTTAGCTGTAAACATCGTTTTTACACATCTATCGATACTCTATTAGAAGAATTTTCATCATTACGTAAAATTCAACGTATTATAGCGTATTGGAACAGACTGATCAACATTTTATCACATAAAGATTCTCAGACTGGTCATTTGACAGAATCTGAGCTTCATAACGCCCTCATGGTGTTAGTTAGATATGTTCAACATACAGAATTCAAGGATGAAATCAATCAGTTGAAAAAATCATCTGCAAAAGATATACCTAAAACGTTTAGGAAACTCAACCCATTTTTGGATCAGTCAGGTGTTTTGCGGGTGGGGGGAAGGCTCTCTCGTTTCGATCTCGAGTTCGAGGCAAAGCATCCAGCGTTACTTCCTCGCAAACATCGTTTAACGCAACTTATCATTCAATCAGTTCACAATGAACACCTTCATCCAGGTTTTCAAACATTACAGTTTCTCCTTCTTCAAAATTTTTGGATTTTGTCACCAAGACGTGCGATTCGTCGGGTCTTGTCCAATTGTTACCGCTGTCTGCGAGTCAAACCAGTAGCATTAGAGCCTCCCATGGCAGATTTACCAAAATCACGTATCACACAGTTAAAAGCTTTTCAAACAGTTGGTTGTGACTACGCAGGACCTTTTCATGTAAAGTCTAATAGAATTCGTGGGACTCTTATTACAAAAGCATATTTGTGTCTTTTTGTATGTTTTACCACAAAGGCACTTCATTTAGAATTAGCATCAGATTTATCAACTGAATCTTTTTTAGCAGCGTTGCGTAGATTTATTGCGCGTCGTGGCAGGTGTAACATCATTCATTCCGATTGCGGAACAAATTTCAAAGGTGCTCAATCAGAGTTATCAAACATCATGCGTTCAGCTTGTGCAGCTGAGCATATATCATTTCATTTTAACCCCCCTGGAGCCCCACATTTTGGAGGACTCTGGGAAGCAGGTGTTAAATCTGTAAAATCACATCTATATCGTGTGATCGGTACACAAATCCTAACATATGAGGAGTTAAACACACTTTTAGTTCAAATTGAATCTGTTTTAAATTCTAGGCCGTTATGCTCACTTAGTACAGATCCTAATGACATATCGGTACTTACACCTGGTCATTTTTTAACATTAGCGCCGTTAACAACATTGCCCACACCAGACTATACTAGTTTGAAAATAAACAGATTGACACGTTGGCAGCTTCTGCAACGTATGCATCAAGACTTTTGGTCTCGATGGCATTCTGAATATTTAACAACCTTATCACAACGCTTGAAATGGACCAAGTCCTCTCGCGACGTTCATATTGACCAAATGGTAATCATCAAAGACGAATGTAGTCACCCATTGCGTTGGCGCTTCGGTCGAATCATAAAACTGTTTCCCGGACGTGACGGTATTCCTCGCTCCGCTACAGTCAAAACTGCTCAAGGTATCATTGATAGACCTTTAGTAAAGTTATGTCCTCTTCCAGATGGACAGGACTAACTGTTTCTTCATTTTAATCAACAAATATCTATAATTATAACATTACATATCACATTCACATTTTATTCTTGTGTAACGTACATACACTTATCATATTCTATCATTATCAAACACTCACAATGTTATACATGCACTGGTTTATATGGACTCAGTCGTTATCATTTATCAATTTTTGAGTATTTCTGTCTCAATAAATTTCGCCATCGGGGGGGAAGAATGTTAAAGTATCATATTTGGTCTGTCTAATGCACAATTGCATAGTCAAATCCATTCACATCCGTCTTCACAACCCATTCCCCATTCCCATTCAATCAAATCCTTTTTCCTACTTCCGGTCATTCAAAAACTCAGTCACTCAACCAACAAGCAAAGAGCGGACACGCATTCGCTACCGGCGCGAGCGAAAACCCATATATCTTAACTTATTCACATCATAACGCGTGTGTGTTAGTTTTCTACAACCCCAGGGACGTCCCAGGAAAGGGGCAAGAGAGGTGCACCTCACCAACAACTAAAACAAGAAGCCGCCATAGCCGCCGAGCCGTAAGTACCTTTCCCTCCTTTCCTTCACGCGTACGATTGTGCAAGTGACCGGCCTATCATCATTTTACAGTCCATTACTATCGAAGCCAGCATCTACCCACAACAGTGTTAATGGGGTTTCTCAGTAGGGGCTCGGAGTTTTGTGTCCGGTTAGTGGCAATCAGTTCGCCCCCTTTTATATAGGACCTAAATATACCGGCGCACATTACCTACTTTTAGTACCTAGGTACATTAGTGTACGAACGAACAGAAAAAAATGGATATGCTATGAAGCTTTCGATCAATGAGGGGTTTATAAATGTCATTTCCATAGATATTTCGATTTAACAACTTCAAATTGATTGTTACTTTGTCTAGGCTCAAATAAATGTACTTTATTTCAGCTCAAAGAAGTCCACTAAATGATAAATGATATTTTATTTCTGTAAATAGATCCTTTATGAATACTTTTACAAGTCATTTTTTTAAATTTTTATAACAAGATGGCGAAGAAGAATCCTAACTGAAGACTTCTGAGAAGAAATGCCGAAACAAACTCAGAGAATCATGGTCTCTTTTAAAGTCCAGATAGTAGTATAGTATTATCAGATCTGATGTGAGTGTTACGATGTAGGGCACTGCTCGAGAACATTTTTGCCCCAGCGATTATCAGTTCTACGAGCTGTGTATCTTTAACCAAACCCGATAAAGGACAATAAAATTTTTCAACACTTTATGTGCATTTTACAGCACATCAAGATATTCACAAACGGACAAATTTCCCCAATGGATAATAAACTCTACTATTTGGAGATTAATTTGAGATTAAATTGAAAATCAATTAAAGAAATTTGACAGTTTTGCGATCGTACATACACTTCATTTGAGAATCGAACCGGGACCTAACACATAATAATTTAGGAGGGATCCTACAAATCTTACCTTTTTATTTCCAAACTCCACCTATCTGTCTATTTTTTTCATTATTAGGAGTCTGGCGGCGGCGGACCGAATTTCTCATAAAAACGTAATACCAAAATAAATCGTAATTCAAACATAATTCAATCAAATTCTTTATTCGGCTTATTCGGATACCGATACCGTTAATCTAAGTTCATTCTTTACAATTTTGTCCAAAAAACATTTATTTCCAGTGAAGTATCACTGGAAATAAATGTAAGCGAATGCAATTTTTGATAACTTTACCAAGTTCGGAACGATTTTCCGGTCTTTTATTTCCAGTGAAGTAGTAGTAGACGAAATAGTACCGTAGGAACCTAGATTAACGGTGTCCAAATTCGAATAATAACAGCATTTGATAGAATATTGTCTGGATTACGATTTATTTCGGTATTACGTTTTTGTGGGCAATTCAAGCTCCGCCGGACTCTTAAATGACAGATGAAAGTACTTACTTACATACCCACTCCATCTAAATCTCTTTACCACATAAATGTTTATTAAGAGGCATCACTCCAGAAAATCTCGGCGAACATTGTGTGCAAACAGCTGGTCATCCATTACGCCTTCGTGGGTAAATCGATACAAAGCCAGTGAATGTGACCATTACGCGGAATTGTGGGTTCAACACCATGGATTAGATGGTGAAGAGGTCAAGTGAAGCGTGAGTTGGGATGTTTTAGAAAAGTATGAGTTTATTCTAGTCCTTTGGACAGTTGACTTCCTTGTTCTTACACTAATTGTCAGACAACGTACAGCTAACCCATTCCACGGGCGTTTCATGCAAAATAAATTAATGTCAGACTAAGATTTGTTCAGTTAGGTGTATAATCTAAGTCAGTAGTGAGGTAGGATTTTCGGAAATTCCTACGGTATTGGGAAAAACGAAACCACCGCGGGTAGCAGAAGTTGTTGTGTGAAGTTCAAGACATTTATTAGGTACAATTTAATCTTCAGAAACGTGATTATTCAGGATTCAGGGAGAGAAAGCGGTTTTAGAAAATTCTAGATCAAACAAGCTTGGAGATTTATGAGAATTGAAACTGGGAACCAAAAACAAAAGATAAAAAGCTTCCAAACAAACTTTCCATTTGTAATTTCAATCAATCCTACGCATTATTTGTCTGCAACTGAACAATGAGCCTATTACGCCTTCCAAATTCAAACGCACCAATGGTCACTTAGAATTCGGCGCCGATTTTTTTTAAACACGCGGCGAAGCAAAGGCGTTGTCGTATCGGCAGCCAGTGAGCTCTTACAGAGGATTTAAATACAATTGTTGCATGTAATGGATATGCACTAGAGCATAAATGGTTTGTTTGTTTGTAAAGCCGACACCTCAAGAACATTGTTGAAGTATTTTTTGTTAGTAAAAGTGACCGCTAAAGTTGGTTTGTAGTATCAGAGTTTTGTAATCCGTAGTCCAATGAGTGTTTGTTAATTTTCAAAAGGTAAGCTAAGCCGCTGAAATCGGTGATACTTTTAGGACATTGTAGTGAATCTACACTATAAGAGCGCATGCACAAATGTACGTACGACTACACACTAAACCATACTTTTCCAGTACAAGCTGACCTCGAATTGTATCTTTCTTCTGTACAATGAGAAGTCAGCTTATACCAGAAATGTTATCTTGATGTGTGTGCCGTACGTACCTACTTAATAAAATGCACAGAGGTGCGAAAGATAGGAGAAGAAACAGATGTGTTGCATTTTAAGCGTGCATGTAAATCATTGGAATGTAAAACTTAATATCCTTTAGAAATTTCATCATCAGTCCATGTACTGTCCCACTGCTGGGTACTGGGATTCTCAAATGTCTACTTTGGGGACAAACTACTACTAGAATAGGAGGGGTGAGGCCAGGCTGGCAGACTTCTACGCCGCGCCGTCGAGAAAGTCTGTCAAGTTTCCTCACGATGTCTTCCTTCCGGTTATGCGAGTTCCCAATACGCATCAGAGGTGCATACTTTGGATTCGAACTCGAGACCTACGACTTAGTAGCCCAATGGCCACTAGGCTATCAATGCCGTCATAATGTAGTGTAATATCAATAAAAATATCAAAAATAAGAACAAGATCATTTCATATATGTATCTTGAATTCAAGACGTATCGTGGAAGCTTCCATTACACGGCCCAACGGTTCCTGACAGCTCTCAGCTCTAATTTGAATGCAAAAATACATTTACTTTCATCAACATCATCAATAATCTTCATACCTCCTAATCGTGTAGGTATTAAGGTCGAATTTCATGATAAAGTTGATGGAGATAGGTGTAAAAAAAAACTTGTTTGATGTTAGGGGTCATTGGTGCTAGTTAACTTTTGAATTTGATAACTGACCGTTTCGCTACTGTGTATGCTTTTGATTTCCGGATTATTTAATGCGTGATTGGATTTGTTTGGTAGTTAATTTTATTATCACAGTATTGAACATAAAGAAAGAAAGAATTGTTAATTTCGTAGAAATACCCAAAAACACTTCGCTCGACCTGGGGGAGATCTGTCTCTTTCCTCTGAGAGGAGAATGGTTCAATGAGACAAGGACTGACAGAATTGAAAGACAACAATCAACATTTCCAAAGTCTTTGAATGACGATTTTGAACATCGAGCGCTTCTGTTGAGCTGGTTTTGGATTTTCAATTGGAGGACACGCAATCCTATGGGATTTCCCACAGAACATCATTCATCATATTATGTTCTATGGGCTTTTAAACTCTTACAGTAGTTCGGAGTTTGAAATCTCTTTTCTCTTCCTCTAGATCTAGAATCTTTTGTGCTTCCTCTAGATACCTATTCCTTATCCTCACCCAGTTATTCAAACAGCTCTCCCATGAGTTTATAATGAGGCCTGGGGATATGAGTCTGTAGTCCTCTGGTTTTGGATAACCAAAGTGGCGCATTCACTTCTAGCCATTGCATAGCATGTACACAGGTGTTCAATGCTCGAATTTCCCTTTTGCGTTTCTATTTATTTACCTAGGATCGCCTATTATTGCCAGAGACTTAAAATTATACCGACAAACAACACCAACAGGTGTACATCAGTACACCTCTACCAAACCCCCGGAGATAGAGGCGTGATGGTTTCCCTAGCAGATGAAACTCTCCCAACAATTTTCCCAATGCTAATTCTTACTTACGTAACATTATAAATATTTTGATTAATATAAGTTTGTGTGCGCGTGATCCATGGTGTAACAAGTTAATAAACCAAAGGCAACATCAATCATGACGAAAGCCATGGGGCGTCAAATACAGACATACATATATAAGTATATATACCGGCTGACTTTTTTTACCGTCTTGATAAAAATAGGGCGTGATAGGTAAATGGAGTAGAAGCCTATGGCATAGTTATTTAATTTTATTAATTTTTTTACTAACATAGTCTGAAATTAGTCTACCAATATACACTACTAATCTACAATTTATTTTTCATATTAAAACATTAAACAGAGAAATTTGAAAAAAATCATTAAAATAATTAAAAATAATTCAGGTTTGTAAACATAGTCACCCTAATAAACGCGCACCAAATTATGAATGATTAATTGATTACGTTTCAAATAGGTAACACTATCTTCAAACACACGCGCACCCGCCGGGCGCCCCTTGCGAGTCGCCGTCGGCGCAGGATCCCCGCTTCCTCCATCCCCCGCCCGATGCCTTAGGTATTATTTTTTAGTCGCATGCGATTAGGCACTCTGTGACGTCGCGTGATCTATTCGCATTGTTTACATCACTGCGCACGTCGCCGTCGGTCGCTCGCTGTGATAAATGATTACGTAAACAATAAACATGTACGAATACAACAATGTAGAGTATTTAGCAATGGTGCGGTGTTACATCTTGTCCGATGAAAGTTTAGATGGTGCAAGGCGTATGTATGCAGAACCGAGACATCTTCAATCTCTTCGTCGACAGGGTATTCTGCATCCACAAATTCCCAGCAGTACTTTGATTTTGAACACATATCAAAGATTGCTGGACCATGGACAGTTCCGTCTTCCCAGCCACGGCAGAGGCAGAGGTCGGCCACCTTTGTCTAATCATACGGAAAACGATATTTTAGCATATTTCGAACGTCACCCAAGAAGGAGTACTCGGCAAGCGGCTCGAAGATTTGCTGTAAGCCAATATGCGGTGTGGAAGCTGCTCAATTCGATGAATATGCATCCATACCACTTCACTCGCGTTCAAGCGTTGCATGCGCCGGACCCCAGACCTCGCATGGAGTTTTGTCGCTGGCTGCAGGGGCATGCTCAAGATAATATCCTGTGGAGTGATGAATCCATATTCACACGCGTTGGGATTTACAACGTACATAACGAGCACTGGTGGAGTTTTCAAAATCCACATAAAATCAAAGAACATTCCCATCAAATTAGATTTAGTGTAAACGTATGGGCTGCAATCATAAATGACCGAATCATTGGTCCAATATGGATCGAAGGTCGTTTGACAGGAATTACATATCTACAAATGATACGTTCCGTCATCGACACAATGTTAGAAGACGTTCCTCTTAATTATTTGCAAGGAATGTACTTCCAGCACGACGGCTGTCCAGCCCATTACGAAAGATCGGTGCGAGACTATTTAGATAGGGAGTTCAGTGGCAGGTGGATAGGTCGCGGGGGCCCTGTGAATTGGCCGGCCAGATCGCCAGATCTAACACCGTTAGACTTTTATTTGTGGGCCGAATTAAAACGCTTGGTGTACACTGAAGAAGCTCGTAGTGTTAGTGATTTAAAACAGCGCATAATTGACGCTTTTGATATTTTAAAAAGTGATAGAGACACGCTCCGTAATTTGAAAAATGCTATACAAAGACGTGCTAGTTTGTGTTTAGAGAGAAACGGTGGACATTTTGAACAATTACTGCGATATCGCTAAAAGGTACATTTTAATTATTTTGTAATTAATTAGTGTAATTTATAAATAAGTTGATTTCAATCTTTTAAATACGCCAAGTATGTTGTAGTTTGTAGTTTAACCATACGTGTACCTACTACTTTATTCATTCCGATAAATTAACTAATGATAATGTTTAGCATGTAACAACTACAGCATGTTAGAAGGTCTTAAGCCCTTAAAAGTATGAAGGAAAGATCGAAATCTCTACTAATGCTAATACCTACGCTGCCTACGTAGCGTACTATACAGATGTGCGTGGGTACTTAGGTACGCTATTTCACTCGCACTTTTCATTCATGCGCAAACGTGGCATAGGTAGTGTACGCCCCTATTTTACTATTACGCACGCGCCGTGTAGGATACTTTCTTTTTATGTATTTTCTAGGATTTTCTGAACTTTAATAATTGAAATGCTAGTACACAAATATTAACGTCCCTACATTCTATTCCATAAACATAACACATCTTATTATTATCAAGACGGTAAAAAAGGTCATCCAGTATATATACTATATGAATCAAAGTCCTGACTTATTCATTCACTGACAGACCAACCTAGACTGCTGGTCGTTTTGGACTTGCGACTTTTTATGGATTAATTCGGCAGACGAGCTGACGAGACACCTGGTGGTAAGTAGTTATCATGGATCATGGACATCTGTAATACCAGAGGAGTTGTTGATGTGTTGCCAACACTTAAGAGCCCCTACGGACTGTAGACTGCTAGAGCCGCAGCAACTGACGGGGGGTTTGGCTCTTACGCGTAAAAATCGAAAGGGTGACGTAAGGACGTGGACGTAAGGGTGGTCACCAGCCAGTTAGACCCTAAGAGGTTCTACCACCGAGCAAAATTTAGAGCGTGTATTTGTCTTAATGGGTGATGATGATGGTGAAATATAAAATGCCGGTTCCGGCTACGGAGATCCTTTTCTGTTTCAAAAGATTCACTGATGCATCCTTATATGGCTGATATTCATATAAATTTATCTGTGAAGGTTCTAGAACAGCCATATTCAATATGTAAGGACGTCAATGACATAAGTAATATTTTTCTTTTTGAAAAACGTTGCGCCGCACTAGGATTTTCTCCTGTATCGTGGGTGCGTTTACAAACACAAATTCTCACATACACAAACGCCTATTTGATAGATCATACAAATATTTGCTCCGTGAGGGGATCGAACCCACAACACATGGCGCAGAAGCCGATCGCTCAATCGCTACGCCAATTGTGTCGTCTATATTGGAAGGCGGTTTGCTTTTTTGGTGTTGCCTTTTTGAGTCTAGATCGCACCTTCGCTGGTTCACAAATGCGTACATTTTTGTATGCGTAGGTAGGTAAGTCCTTAGTTTTTGAACTTATGCTTGTAAAAAGAGTTCATAGTCGGTATATTCAATATAATTTATAGGAGTCTTCAGGATGTGCATTGGTTTTTTCATTTGTAAATAGTCGAGCGCTTTCCACGATACAAGTGATAACCCTAGCTGGTTATTCACCTCGATGATATAGAAAAACATGAATTGCTACTTTGTAACACAGAAAAAGGATTGATTTCTCAACGAATTAGATTTCTAGTACATTTTAGACCACCCAAACACAGCTAATGACTTGGCTAACTGTTTTCTTACCGCTAACAATCTAATATCAATCAGAAATACGTTTGTAATGTTTTATATATTGATCAGCAAAAACCGTTTTTTGCATATCACATACTAATGTTAGATTTTACGTTTTTAAGTTTGAAAATCTGTCTCACGACAGCTAGGGAATGCAATGCCCTGTAATCTAAAATATTGTTTTATATCAAAAGCTTCGTAGGTGTAGCTTTAGGTACTTCTGTTGACATACATACTTACATCTCCCCTGTATTCACTGAAGGTTTAGCAGAGTATTGCTTAGGAAAAACCAATAACACTCCTCGACCTCGGCCGCTTGCGACCGATGGACTGCCATCCCAAAAAACTTTTTGGGATGGCAGTTCTTTTACGTCCTTCCACAATCTATCTCCTTGCTAAATTTGATCGAAATCTTGTAAAAAAGTAACAAACAGAGTTACAATTTTCGCATGCTGTAATATAATAGTCCCATTTTAGATTGGCATACGCTTTAAGAATGACCCTGCAGAATATAATTTATAGCCTCCCGTGTTATAGTTATTTATGGTATGCGCAAGAGTACGACGTACTCGTGCTCTTGCACATCTTACTTTAAATAAGTTTCTTCTTCAATTACATTGGTAACCAAAAAAGGTGTATGGCGTATATAGAATTAATTAAATTACAATTTGACCTTTGCTATCGAGCTGCGGGGGTCTACCGTGGTAATCACATGTGGTCACACGGTGAGCGGTGAACACCACTGTTCTGTAAAAAATGTAACATAATTACAAAAAAATATATATATTAAAAACAAATACTATAAAAGAAAAACTGAAAATGGATTTAAAATGTACGTAATAAAGTCTCTTTTCACAATTCGCGCACTGCATTCCGATGATCGCTGATTGTTATTTGAAATTTCTTTTAAATTATACGTAATAAATGTTATATATTTATTTGTAAAAGCATATATTAACGTGAATACAGGCGTGATGGTATCATCACGCCTGTATTCCCCGAAGGGTTAGGCAGAAGCGTACTTAATGTAGGTACACCCACAGATCGCCGGTATGTTTAGGAACCATGTTATAAGGGGCGAGCCTATAGCCATTAAACGGGCACAAATCCAGACTCAGGGCTGCTACTGAAAATAGAAAAACCCAATAACACTTTGGCCGACCTGGGGATCGAACCCAGGATCTCTAGCGTAGCAGTCGCGCTTGGGACCACTAGACTAATGAGGCAGTATTGAGTACCTACATATTAACATTTGCATATGTAATACTTACGTATAGGTAATTCCTTACCTAAATGCTTCTAAAATATTATATACTCAAACATACATAAAATTTACGTAGGTAGGTAGGTATGTGTAGGCAGTTAACAAGGGTTACGGATTTGCCCCTCTCAATGATGACAAACGTGACATCCCTATCTTATAATCTCTTTTTGAATATAAAAATGGTATAAAGTTCCGTTACCTAGAGTAGGGTTTTCAAACAATACAAAAAGATTAAAATCTCAAGTGGTACACAGCACATTTACTTTTTACCGCATAAAACCTTAAAATCTTCAACCGCGAATCAGCTGTTAAAAATACTTAAAAAATTACAAATTACTTAAGAGAGTTCATAATTAAATTCCAACTATTCCTAGAACATACTTTTACATTTTTCAAACAACTTAACGATTTATAAACAACAAACAACTAACTTAGAACCCGAAAACGGATTATCATAATGACATTTCTTTGTTAGTAAGCTTTTGACAAAGCTATCAAACTTTTGAAACGTACAAAATTATGCTTTACTTCAACAAAATAAGGTCTATCTAAACTGTATAATATTTAGGTATCTTAGTTTGAAAAGAAGAGGTTTTCAAAAATTAACTTTTGGCCAATAAATTTTGACAAAGGCAAGTTAATATGGCATGGCTTGCAGGCTACTGGGCGGTCGGAGACAAAAAATGTTATGATCTTACTTTGACAATGACAACTGAAGAAATGGAAGACTCCTGTCACTTGATATGACAATGGATACACGATAGAATCAAGAGATGAAAAAAAAAAATATGATGTAAAGCCTATTTAAAAATTTCTAGTACCTATAATATAAATGGTTTCTGACACTTACGCGAATATTAGACATTGAAATAAAACTACTTTTTACGGATTTTATCGCGTTGCATTGATATTATTTAATTCCCGACGTTTCGGATCCTTTGCGCATCCGAAAGACATCGGATCGCCAATAATTAACAAAAATTTAAGGTTAGTAATTGCAACATTAAGACGTCCAACAACTTAGTCTACCCGTGACCATGAATGCTGTATTCTAACCCCAATGGGTTAGATAGAATACTGTTTCTCAATGCCATGCAGATAGACATCCCGTAAGAGGCGAGAAAATATATTTAAGATATCTTTAAGGTATTGGACTACAGTCCACCAGGCTCCATCAGTACTCAAGGGTGTTGGCAGACTTACACGCCTTTTAATAATTATGTATTTTTCCTCGTTTTTCAGATCAAGAAGAAAAGCTAATATCTTTCAAGAATGAAGTCAGGATGTTCCCATAGTGCGTCTATTAAATGACAACTTAACCGCTCTGTTAGCCGCTTAAGCGATTGGTTAAGTGGGTCGGGCACGCTCGGGTGACGTCGACACTGCGCCCGCGCAGCCCGCCTTACGTGATTTGACAATGTCTCTATTTACTGAGGATGTTAAACTTTATCTAGAAAATAATATGTTGGTAATAGTTTTTAACTAAATAATTAGTCTAGAGTCGAGAGGTCCTGGGTTCGATTCCCTGGTCGAGCAAAGTGTTATTTCGTGTTTCTATGAAATTTTCAGTAGCAGCTCGGAGTTTGGAAGTTGTGCCTGGTTAATGGCAATAGGCTCTCCTCCTATTACATGGGACCTAAACATACCAGCAAACTGTGTAGGTAAATTAGTACGCCTCTGCCTAACCCTTCGGGGAATACAGGCGTGATGGTCTGTTTATATAAAAAAGAGATTTTAAATAGTGACGTGCTACAAACCGCCGAAATATTCGGGTCGAGTGAATCGATTGCACGATAACGATTAATATTGTATTTCAGAGGACCCGCCGCCGCTCTGACACCTCGCCGGATCGTCCGATCCATCATTTTAAAACAGTTGCCCAAAGTTTTCGGTACATGGACCGAAATTGGATTGTTTAGCCTTGGAAACTGGTTTTGGATTAAAAGTTTGTAGTTTCAATTAATGTGTTTGTATATTATTTCTATTGAAATCTCTATAATATTCTAGTATCTCTTATGGAATAAGATGCCTATTTAAATACTCAATAACTTTTCCCATTAAATTCATTTTTTTATTGATTAGGTCGGCAAACAAGCAGACGAGCCACCTGATTGTAAGTAGTCATCGCCGCCCATGGACACCTGCAACACCAAAAGAGTTGCTGATGAGTTGCTGATGCGTTGCCAAGCTTTAAGAGCCCCTACGGACTGCAGACTGCCCGAGCCAAAAGTCGACACACACACCAAGGTGCTTTACGACAGACTCCGACGTAGGGGTGGTCGTCGTAATGGCGTAGGCATCGATTTAACACTCAATCCGAAACCAACTCATGCTTCACAGTTACAATTGCGGGGTCGGGATTTTGACATTAGATGTTTGAACCTTATGTCAAAATTATATCTAAGCAAATCTACTGACATATTTGTTAAAGAAACCGACTGTAAGCCAAAGGCAGTTGTTTATGGTACCTACTTCAAGTCTCTAAAATGAAAGAAGATACGGAAGCAAGTACATAATATACAAAAATATGGAACGCTTCACGATTTTACGTGTCATCCTTGAGCAGGGGCCATGCTAATCTTCTCTGTATCGTTCCAATTTTAGTCTATGTAGTCCTTTTGATATTTCAGATTTGATGACATAAAAAAAATCTATAATTTGAATAGGACACATACCTATGCTTTTCGCCGGGATTCAGATGTCAATTTTTCGTCTAATTATTATTTATTTTAATATGTTTGAGAACCATGGTGTTAGCGGACGGTCTCGCGACAGAGTCGTCGCGACTAATTATCGATACACGACGATTATTCCGAATAATTAGGCCTCACACACACATATACAGGTATCAGTTACACGCTGATGTTATAACAAAGGTTATGGCATAAAAGTCTTGATTATCGAGATTGAGAGAGCGTCCTTTCGATGGTAACTTTATTACTTAATTAAAATAAGTAGTTCAGAGGGCTTAACTAAATAATCTGTGCTAAAGCCTGTGCAATAATTTATAATCCAAAATAATAAATACCTGCTACATACTTATCTAAATTCATTATATTTTTATCATAAAATTGTAACAGGCCGATGTCTGTACATTATAGATATTAATTAAAACTAACATGGGGGTATTTATTACAGCAATAGAAGCTAAAACGATTTTTTTAAGTAAATAACATAGATAAAGAACAACAAAAAGGATCAAACTAAAAATATACAAGTTCTGCAATGCGATAATAAAGCATGTATGTCACGGCTGGACCAAATGGGTCTCCAGATCAGCAATATGTCAAGTAAATTATAATGCTTGACGCTGGTTTTCATCTGGAGCTGCTGTGCTCCACGGATGTCAATCAGAGAATTGTTGTTGTTCCTAATGAATGAGTAATGAAATGCATAGGTAGTGTGTCTGTATGCAAGTGTGTGTGTGTGTGTGTGTGTGTGTGTGTGTGTGTGTGTGTGTGTGTGTGTGTGTGTGTGTGTGTGTGTGTGTGTTTGTGTGTGTGTGTGTGTGTGTGTGTGTGTGTGTGTGTGTGTGTGTGTGTGTGTGTGTGTGTGTGTGTGTGTGTGTGTGTGTGTGTGTGTGTGTGTGTGTGTGTGCGCGCGTATATATGCAGTGTGATATTTTGTGTATCGATAAAATATATATATAGTAAGCAGTTATGCCCAGTATGTCACACGGTAACTGGTACCGAACCGGGTTTTTTTTATGTGGTAGGAGGGCAAACGAGCAGACGGATCACCTCATGGTAAGCGATTACCGTCGCCCATGGACACCCGCAATACCATAGGAGTCGTAAGTGCATTGCCGACTTTTATAGTTATACTTATAGTTTGATTAAAAATTGATTAAATCAGCCCAGAAATGATAGTGATGGATATTTTTTATCACAAGCCAATTATCCAACAATAACATTTCATCAAAAAGATCAACACGAAAAGTTCAAGAGAATATTTTTGGCGTCCCAAATCTTATCTCTATCATCTCTCCCTTTTTGTCGTTACACAACATTACATTCTTAGACATTCCATGTAACTACACAATCAGTATTAAGCCATAATTGTGTATATATAGGGTCTGTTTTAAGTTTGTCAGTTTCGTCGCAGTTTGGCCTAAAATTGTGATCGGTCGACATTTTGACAATCGGTGCCCTAAGAAAGTGTCAGGTTCAGTGAAGACCACCAAGCGACGTCGCGCGCCAAACAGATGGGGACAGAGATAGTGATAGTTTAAATTACAATTAGTGAGAAAATATTTTGAATGATTATGAGAAAAAATTAAAATATTTCGTTTTAAATGTCTCTGTTATGGAATTCAAAAATTAACGCACCATTTTGAATTTAGCTAAAAACCATGCTGCTGTTTTTGTTTATTATCACGTCTCTATTTCTCGAAGGGTTGGACAGAGGATTAGGTAAGTAGGTACCTATGTAGTTCTATATAGTTCTGAATAGTTCTACACGAGGAGTTAACAAGAATACTAGTAATGTGCGACCCACATTGCTGAGTTTTTATTATAAAAAAAAATAGGTTTATACAAAAGTACTTACCTACCTTTCTGTGACAGTACTCGGGCTGCAGGTTAAAAGGTCCTTTGGAGTCCATGTCTTTTATATTTTTTATTTTGTACCTATGTGATCTTCAGTTTAAATCAATCATAATACGGCGGCATCATTACAAAAACATCCACACAATTTTGTAATTGTAACCTACAGATCAATGAACTTAGCTACCTAAATAATGTATGTACAAACAATCCTACATAATAAAAACTTTATCTAACAAAGACGCCGCCGCGTAAGGTCGGTAAAAAAAAATAATCCGCCCCAAGTATCAAATAATAAAGTTGGTAGCAAGTGAATTTTGGGGATCGGGTTGCGTTCCTTAGCGCGGTAAAAAAGGAACACTTATTTTTTAGGTTCGTGTGTTCGAAATTCAAACTTGACGTGTACGTCAGCAGTCGACGAAAGAGGTCGGACGTTTTTACTTTCATCTAAAAAATCTGTTAATTTTATTTTGTAGGTTGGTACCTAAGTACGTGTTAAGCGTTCCGATTAATAATTTATGAGTTAATTTCATACGTTATTATTTTGTTAATTGGGTTGGTCGTTATGCCATAGTGAGTAGAAAGGACAGGTACAAGTTCTTTTTCTATTTTTATGTTAATGTGACGTTTTCCAGAAGTTATTTCTATCGTAAATCTGGCAAGATCTAACAAGATTTATAGTTTTTAAATTTCAAATTTGATTTGTAATGTGGTACTAAGTCCTAAGCTGCAAGTTGCTATGTTTCAGTGACAATTCTCTGTGACGTAATAACGTAATACAACCAATATTGTTTAAGGTGTGGGTACACCAATCAAATCAACAAAAATCATAAAATAACTTCCACTTAATTATGCATTCATCGCGTCTGATGCACGAAATGAAATACCCCACAACAGGTTATCGAGATAACAGACTATTAAAAATTATATCCAATATTTTCGACGGATACTTACACGATATACGACCTTTGCGCCTGGGTATTAAAAATTAAAATGTAACATTACTGGCCGTTAGATTGAGATGGAGATAAAGAAACAAAAATAAAAGGCGGGCTGTTTGAATATGGAACGTCACGTCAAGGGAAACGTCAAATTGTGACAGTTTCCGCGCGGGCGAGCGGCCGCGTCTCGGCGCAGTTCTTCGTTCGGTACTCGACATTAGTACATTGCTCCCACTTTCTTGGAAGTATCATCAGTACTTTTGTTGGCGAATTAAATGTTGTTCTTACAGCTAATTAAAGACAATTACATGCATTCCCAGTATTTGGGTTTGGCTGTCAACAATTATTTGATCAAATAAATAGTCGTTTTATTGGAGGTATTTGAAGACTTCAAAGATAAAACCACAAACCAAACAAAGAGCACAAAAAATAAAACACGTGGTTTGTCAATCATACTCTTCCTTTTAGTGGATGACTAATTTCTCATCTGCAAAAAAAGAAACACATTTCTCAAATTCTTACTTACTAACTAAAACGAACGCGTCGAACGTCCGCTATACAGACAGTCTGTCATGTCTTTAGAAAAACCTTTTTTATTTAGCTAATGCCTAATTAGTTTAGTGGACCCAAGCGCAACCCTAGAGGTCGTGGGTACCATTCCCAGGCCAAACAAAGTATTATAGTGTTTTTGAAATTCTCAGTAGCAGCTCGGAGTCTGGTATTTGTGCCCGGTTAATTGCAATAGGCTCGCATCCTATTACATGGGACCTAAACGTACCAGCGAACTGTGGGTGTACATTAGTACACCTCTGCCTAATCTTTCGAGGAATATAGGCGTGATGGTATGTATGTATGTATCAGAATTTAATACGTAAAGAGTTCTTGTATTATACCTGAGTGTTTTAGGAAGCGGTTTTATGAATTCAATAATATAATATAATATACCGTTGCCGTTGATGCCACATAAAGATTCTATAAGTTGTTTCTCAGGTAAGTAGTACTCGTAGAGAATAAATGTTGCATAATCTAGAAATAGGTCATGTATTCATGTCGAGAGAGGAAGGAACGTAGAGGCGCAAGATCCTCGGGAAGCAACAGAAGACCTCAGTGTAAAGGTATCGAGGAAGAAATGGACGGTAAGAGGCCTTGGTCCAGTAGTAGACAGCATTGCACTGATGATGGTTATGAGTTATGAACTTATGATATAGAAACAAGAAACATCTTAATGAGTACCAAAAACATAATATACTTACGACTTTTTAAACGTATGTATTTGTCACAAGGGATTCGGTTTTGGTAACCCTATTTTTTGTAAGTAGGTAATAATTTTTAATCTAAAAACCAAAACTACTGTAATTGATATTTCCGAACCTTTTACGAAAGATATACCATGAACTATTTCTAAATAAACATATTTAAAATCTGTCAATACCAAGTCATACCACCATGGTTTTCTCATAATGTTCGTCAAAAACCCATTTGTCCGTAAATAATTATTTTGATAACATAATTCGTGTTTTCCGCCATTTGGCGCGTTGTCCCTGCGTTGCCTGTCTCATGTCCTTGTCTAATCGAGCGTTCGACCGATTATTAATCGATAATAATCGTCGGTATAACAACTCGATTGTTGGGCTAAGGAATTCACTGTGTCGTCTTGATTTTGAATGCACTTCTCTAGATATTCATCTAAGGTTGTTGTTAAATAGTGCAGATATTTTAGGACATATTCTAATCGTACTAGGTATATTGTAGTTAGGTAAGTAGTTGAATAAAGTGGTTAAACGGGTTTCGATTTCAATCTATGATAGGTTTCGGGTTTGGCAAAATTCCAATGAGGCGAAGCGCGAGGTGATGTTATACCGAATAAACTATAAACAGAGTTTTTTAATAAGGTAGGTATAAAAATATAGATGAAAATTAAAGCTTAAACTACATTATACCAACGTAGGTACACGTATCCGGTGGTTATATGCATTAGACGCACGCGCATCATCATAACCAAATATGAGACGTATATCCAACTGCTAAGTACAGTCATGAATATTGAAAAGTCCATTAACGATGGAATAGCACATCAATCACCAACTCTCAGCTGCTTAGAGTACCTATTCTTAATATTCGTTCACTGCTGGACTTAGGCCTCTCCTAGTGAACGCCACAGAGCCCAAACATATACGACCACGTCTAAATAGGAGAAACACAAAAATATCTAAAAAAGAATACAAACAATTTCAGAAAAACAAAACCGAAATATGACATTTAATTAGTAAGTGAAAAGTCGGCCATTTCTATTATTGCGCGGGAAATAAGACAGCTGATACGAGCCTCAATTCTTCATTGAAACATCGCTTCAATCATGGCAAAAGGGTTGAGAGGTACATAACAAAGATGTTACTGTATAAAACACAATATACTCTAGCGGCTTGGAAGTTTGTTGTGAGCCTGTACAGAAACAGTCCGCCTTCCCACACCGCCTCTTCTGTTTAAATTGAAAATATGGAATAACTTTGTAAACATCTAAGACGTTTGTACTTAGAATTAATAGATTTGATACTTTGCCGGCTAACTTTGATTTGATGCTACATCTATCGTGCTACAGTTGCTTTAATAAATAATTGAGTCACTTTTAACACGTAAAATCGGCTTTTAATTACTAGTCCGAATAGCTTTTAGTCACTACGCAAAATATATATTTTCCTTGTGACAATTATATGCTTTGCGTCGATCAAATCCAGGTCTTTCGTGCAATATTGTTATTATTGTTAACCTACCTGCTGGAATGCGAAGACTTGAAATCTCCAATAACAAAAGAAATAAAGCTTCTGCATCACGTATATGGGATGTTCTGTTGTCCGACAAAACAGAATAGGATCTATAAACGAGAAGTAGTCAGATAAAAAGCTTGATAAAAGAATTTGCACTACATATGGCGTGTATACGTTTATTAAAAGACTAGCTTCTGCTCGCGACTTTGTCTGCGTAGACTTTAGAATTGGGACCGATCTGAATAAAAATAGCCTATATGTTATTCTAGACTACGATCTATCTCTGTACCAAATTTCATCCAGATCCGTTCAGCCGTTCTGGCGTGAAAGAGTAACAAACTTTCAAAACTTTCACGTTTTTAATATTAATAAGGAGTAAGTATTGTAATATTTTTAAGAATCACTTCAAATATCAAGACTGTTTTAGCATATATTTCAACAGGAGCCCAATGCGGTGATGCGTGCTAACAAAATTACGGCGGTTGGTTAAGTGAACTATGAAAATAGGATTTCTTTAGCTCAACCCCCCTCCCCCGCAGGCCGTGGTTCCCCAGGTGGCGGGGTGGGATTACCAGATTATCAACAATTGATATGCCAGGCAAAGTATAATAAATATTTTTTTGGAATAACATTGTTTTATAATGCTTCAAGTTAATTATAAGCTAGACGTAGAATATAATTTACGAAAAACTGACATGTGAGTAAGATTCTTATTTTCTAATTTCTGATCTTAATTCGGTTTAATTAGTATCCAATATAAGATATTATGAGCTAGAAGAAGCAGCGCGAAACATACTCCACGATAAAACAATTGTGAATCGTGGAAATTAAACATAGGTAGGTCAAGTTGCTTGCTTGTAGTACAGTAGTACCTACTACAAGCAAGTACGAGACATCAATACAGTACATTAAAGAGACTGTCCAAATGTTTTTTTTTTTACCTGGGAGAGCCATGTTTCGGCATGAATGGGCCGGCTCGACCGGAGTGATACCACGGCCTCACAGAAAACCAGCGTTAAACAACGCTTACGTTGTGTTTCACCGAGTGAGTGAGGTTACCGGAGGCCCAATCCCCTTTTAAAAGGTCGGCAACGCACTTGTGACTCCTCTGGTGTTGCGGGTGTCCATGGGCGGCGGTAATCGCTTACCATCAGGCGATCCGTTTGCTCGTTTGCCCTCCTATCCCATAAAAAAGTAGGTACTTAAATAAATCGTATCAAGTGGCGGTCTATAGTTTCTGCCTACCACTCTGGGAGAAAGGCGTGAGTGTATGTATTTACCGATGTACTTAAGTAAAAGTTGTTTTCTCATAGCAATACATAGCTAGCTAATATTACCAGAAAGCTTCACATACAAAAATAATATAGAAAGCTTACAACTTTTTACCAACATACCTACATAAAAAGTAAAAAAAATCGTTGTTTACAAACCAAACACTTGTTTGTTCACAACAATGGCGGGAAGATTAACAGAATCGTTCAGTTTTGTTGCGCAAACGCAGCTAATCGCCATAGAGATGCCGCTAAACACGCCGCCAACACAAAGTAACGCCGGCGTATGTTTTAGCATTATTCCTTGCTATTGATAGTGATATCAAAAGATGCGGCTTATTATCAGACTGGAAAAAAATGCATAACCCTGTCTTAAAATATATATATATTTCTGTACCTGGTTCACTGTGATTGCAAAAAATATTTTCTATAAAATAGGTGGATTCTATAGACAAATGAAAAAAATGTTACTGAACGTGAATCTACACCTTTCTACGAGTCATTCTATTGGAAAGCAAGTACTAATTGACATTGAGCTTGTAGCAATAGCTATAACATAACATAACATTCCATCACGCCTGTATTCCCTGAAGGGTTAGGCAGAGGCGTACTAATGTACACCCTCAGTTCGCCGGTATGTTTAGGTCCCATGTAATAGGGGGCGAGAACAATTTTCATTTTTGCCTGCTCGTTCGGGGAAGGCATTTAGTTTACATGTTTATAGTTTCTGTCTACCCCTGTGAGAAAAAGGTGTGAGTGAGTATGTATGTAGAATTATTAATATTCAAAAAGTACTAAGGTCATTTATTGAACTCAGCGCCATCTCTCGGGAGGTAGTAAATGCAAGAGGGGTCCCACGTCCTCTACCCTCTTATTTTATCTACGTCCCTCTGATTTGCAGGAGAGGACTATTTCGAGAATTGCATATCTAGGTTATACTACAACAGATGTCGGTAACAGTCACAATTGTATACAAGAGTCGTTTCTTCATGTTGAGAAAAATGTGTTTAACTTTATTGAAAACGAACTGCAGCCTAAGCATTTAGCCCAAAAATAACCCTTTTAATGGATCATTATATGATTCATTTTAGCAGATTGCTAACGGATCTACTATGAATTCTAAAAATAACCATTCTAGCTACTCTTGTTAATGATGAAGTAGCTACTGATATTCTGTTTATTAAAGCTAAGGGAACTCTTTTTTGTGAGACCAAGTAATTTTGAAGATACTATATTAAGAAGTAGTAAGAAGAATTGACTGCCTCATTAGTCTAGTGGTCCCGAGCGCGACTGCTACGCTAGAGGTCCTGGATTCGATCCCCAGGTCGAGCAAAGTGTTATTGGGTTTTCCTATGAAATTCTCAGTAGCAGCTCGGAGTCTAGATTTATGTCCGGTTAATGGCAATAGGCTCGCCCCCTATTACATGGGACCTAAACATACCGGCGGAATACAGGCGTACAGGATAAATTTATTATGTAAATAAACCCGAAGAAGAGCTATGAACTCTCTTTAATAATATAACTCTCTTTAATAATATTTTTTTTTAAAAAAAAACGTCGCCCCACACTAGGATTTTCTCCTGTATCGTGGGTGCGTTTACAAACACAAATTCTCACATACACGAACGCCCAGACCCGGAACAACTATCTGTAGACCATACAAATATTTGCTCCGTGTTGGGATCGAACCCACAACATGTGACGCAGAAGCCGATCGCTCAGCCGATACGCCAAACGTGTCGTCAAATATATAATTATATAGTCAAAGAAACTACTTTAATTCATTAAACATCAAACCAAATTAATGGCATCTACATACTCGTATATGTATACAAAAAATCCACAAACAGGAATTGAAAAAACACACCTTTTACTTATTTATTCTCCTGAAAGTTCTATAAATTAATTGAATACAAGTAGATTACATATCCATTATTACATACGTTTAAGTAATTAATAAATATTTAAATTACTACGTAACCAACAACGAATGAAACTCGGTCACACGTCTCATGTCCGCTGGGGAACATCAATAAAATTCTTACAAACGAGATAGTAGTAACATTCGAGTCCAATAAAGTATCGTTCGATCATTAAACATCAATTATAACAAAGGGAGACAATATAAAAAATAAAGCGACACACAGCGATAAATAGTCGACCCTCTCCTTGGCTTACCGCGGGGGCGAACCCCTGCGGGAAATTAGTGAGGGGATGAGTGTGTACGCGACGTTTGTGTATCGATAAAACGTCGATGAAAAACAATAATGAACGTTACGAGAAAGTAACAGTTGGCAACTTTTCTTGACATTAGTTGACCGTCAACCGCATAATTGGATAAAAATAAAAAAAATAAAACCGCAGTTATAATTTCTGAAGGAAAATCCCTGCCCAGTAATGATCCAGTAAATGATATTTTTAATTTCCCGTTTCCATTCTAAGAAAACGTCAAAACCATCATCCTGGTGCCATTTCATGTCATTTTTGTTGTGTGAGCGAAAGTCATCTTTGCAGGCATAATTTTATTGTTTGTTGTTGTTGAAGTATGTTATGAATGCATTACGGTAGCAAGAATAAGTACAGGTTGATCCCTCAGTTACCAAGAGATTTCATAAAAATTCGTTAGTTGATGAGCCCATAAGCATCATGAAGATGAATTTAAAGTTGCGACAGGAAGACCATTCCAGATATTAACTTACTTTGCTACATTCCCATAGCTTTTACCATGATGTCTAGACTTTAAAATAGACCTTGACCTTTGAGTATATTTTGGCGTTTTTTATCAGAGGTCATCAGTTTTTTGGCAGGAGTGGGATATCCTCATGGACGTCCAAGCTGACTCACTAGTGACTAGTGAGCGAGCTTGGGCAGTGCGGGACTCTTACCGGCTAAAACCAGCACTTCTGCCTTTCAATTTGTCCACAGACTTGAGGGCTGTGCTTTTGTTTACATGCATTGTTTTGTTTACAGGTTTACATAAATTACAATTTGTTACTAAACATTTTCGAAATCTTACATCGGAACTTATAGCTTCACGTGAGTCCATTTTTTTTCAGGTCTACCTTGGAAAAGTGTTTTTAAAGAGGTACTTATAGAAATAACTATAAATTTCATTACGAAACTGAACTTATGACTAATTAGAATATGTACCTTGTACTTCTTTGTTAGGTAATTTTATTACAAAGCGTAATTATTATATGCCTTCCTTCGAATAAGACGTCCTTACATTACTGGGACTGTATGGCTGTTATTCCTAATAGTCTGTCAAATACGTGGATGCACTTAGACGTGATTTCTTTCAATTAAATATAGAGTAGCTAATTTTGTAAATTTATTCTAGCTTTATTTGCTGTTTATTTATTGGATGGTTCAAAATAATCTACTTTTTAATGTAACGATAAATTATGAATGTAGCATTTAAAGTCAATAAGATTCATTTTGCTGTGAGCCAGTATGCAATCTTATCGAACGTGTCGCATCACTATTCGCGCGGGGGTCGATTCTGATCCCCGATACAATTACATTCTGTGTGTAGACTCGTTACTGCACAATCTTCTCAACACTCCTCTACTGTTCTATCAAACATACGCTCGAAATTATACTTTTTACCACAACGATAAAGTCTAATTTACAGCAACAAAATCACCCCCTAAACTTTCACCTCTTTCAATAGGAGTTTAAACCTAAATACCTTGCGTAGGAAAGCTTTCACTTTTCAGGAATTATTTTAGAGGACACCCGATTAGTTTTGAACTCAAGTGTTTCAGCAATAAGGGTGGTTTTTGTGCTTCGTTTCCTGGTTTTTCCGAAGGCGGTAGGCTTAAAACTCTCGAAACCAATTCTCGAGGGTTTAAAGCCTCCAAACAATAGATGGAACAATTCGATATTTAGCCGATTATAAACGTTCGCTGTAATGCTCTTAGGAAGGTGTGATTTTTGTTACGATCTCATTGAAATTATTTTTTAATTTTGTTGAAGTAAGTAAGTTTGGACTAGAACTTTACGAATCTCTAATTTCTATAAAAAGTATTGATGTTGTACAGAATCGTAGCTATAGTTTTTAAAATAAACTTCTCAGGTTTGATTCTATTTATCTGGCGGGTTAGTTAGGAATCAAAATAATATGTATCGATATGACAAAAGTTTTTAACAAATCGGGCTTTCATAATATATATATTATTATTCGATTTGCACGTTAGTTTAGAACTTATCTGCCCAGAGCGCGTTCGAAGAGGTAAATTAACCCTAACTAGTCTTTCGGTAGGCTCTCCCCAGTGAAGTGCTTTGATTTAGGTACTATGGAATACGGCACCAACCTGGAACACTCTGTAACTGTACATTATGTTTACGTAAATTGAAATCTATGGTTACTGTAATTAGGAGCTAATTGTTTGGGTAAGTATTTATAACGTTAGTAGTGATTGATGTAAATTGCTTAAATCTGTGCATTATTTTAAAACTGTATCAAATTGAAATATATACAAAAAAAGTAACCGGCAGGAGAACATCGGTAGATATGAGAGATCGTATAAGTGTGATAGTACTGATTATATAAATAAAAAACAAATTCTTTAGTCTTTGTATGGGCTAGTCACACATATTATTTGAACGCAGACGCAAGACGCGAGACGAAATTCTAGTGACATTGTAAATATATGCACCTCAGATACTTGTTTCGTGTTTTTAGATTATTCTTTTTGAATTTATTGGACATGGTAATCTGATACATCAAGTTGTAAATTAGTTTTGCCGATGAGGCACTGTAGAACCATCAACTAAGGCCTAACATTATTTAAATGCTTGTCCAATAGCACAAGAACTGGCAGACATCTTAAAAAATCATTGTATGACAGTTTTGTTACAATAAATTAGAATTAAGAGGCCTTGTTTTGACTACATTATGGGAAAATGTGTGTATAGTACCTTACCGTTTGCGTGGAAAATGTGGAAATCCGCGTTTATGGAAGATGAGGAGGTTCAAAACTCCCCGTCACCTTCTTTAGATTAGACTCCACTGATTAGAATTACATGGTGCTCCACTTTACCATTTTGTGATTGCCAACCGGAGCAGTTTGCCATTCCTGGCGACAGGTCTACCTAATCAAACTCGTATGAAGATCAATTGTTAGATAGGATCCTGCGCAGAGACTGGGGACTCTTTCGGGCATGGACTAGTCAATGCTAAAAATGTATACCTACTGAAAGTATCGGTTTATCTGAATTTTGACAAGTTTTCCTCCATCTAGATTTATTAGTTCTAGATTTTAAAAGACTACAGCTATGTTCATTAGCGCCTTTTTTCGCAGAGGTAGAGAGAAACTACAGAACGACACTTGCAACGATTCTAGCATGTACTTTTATTGTTTCGTATACGCTCATAAACTTCTTGACGGACCACATCAACAAGATCAGCGTAGGTAGATACGCATATTTTTTTAACAGCAAAGTAAAGTATCTGTAATTAACTCCATAGCAGTCGGCTTGCTTGTTTTATAAGCGATATTTATTAAGTAACGCCCAGTATTTGAAAAATTGGCAAATTTATATTTACGTTTTTTACGTTTACGTAGATATATCTATCTACTTTTTTGCGTTTACGTAGTTAGGTTACCTAAAAACTCCGCCTGAAAGTTATCTTTTTCACATTCAAGCTTAATTCTGTGCATGACGTACTTATCCTGCAATGTTAACTAAGGGCTGCGTGTACGCACGACGTTCGGCGATCCGTGTGACGCGGTAATTGTGTGCGTGGCGTGTGCACTCACCCTTAGCTTGATGGTAACACCAGTATTGTCTAATGAGGGGATATTTTGTTGTTAGGAACCTATAGTGGTAGAAAATCGTTTATCTTTTAACTTAATTATAAAACCGCCTCCATTGGTAGAACGGAATATTTGAAGGTGTTTACTGTAGTCTACCAGCTTCCGAGAGGTGGAAATGGTGGACAAGTCATCGCTATCTCTTTCTAAAAGGAGAACCAAGTCCAGTATAGCGCACTTCGACGGCCAGGGAAGTTGCAACTGCAGTTCTCCAAGACTTCAACAGAATACATGCGCGCTCTGTACGTGACATATTTCTACTTACTCCTGAGAAGTCAATACCACCGATAAATTGCAACACTACACTATTAGTAGGCACATCAAATTGCCACAAAAATACAACAACAACAACAAAATTTCTCCAATGGATAATAAACTGTATTTTTTGGAGATTAATTTGAAAATCGGTTGAAGAAATTTGACAGTTTTGCTGCTGAGCGTACACAAAAAAAAACATACCACAAAGTCAAAATAAGTTCATTATTATCATCAACCGATTATATACTGCCCCACTACTGGGTACGGGTTTCCTTTTAGGATAAGAGGAATTAGGCTATAATCCACCACGCTGGCCTAATGCGGGTTGGCAGATTTCACACACCCTCAAGAAAATCTCTCAAGCATTCACGTTGCCTCACGATGTTTTCCTTCATCATTTAAGTGCGTGATAATTATCTATTAATATGCATAAGACTTCGAAAAGTCAGTGGAGTATGCCTTGGATTTTAATTTGAGATTTTTACTTGGCAGTCCAATGTCACTGCTCAAGTACTTTACTGACTAACGTACAACTACTTAGGTTTCTTAACGTTTTTTTATACCACTAAAGTGACAAACAAGCATACGGCCCGCCTGATAGAAAGCGGTTACCGTAGCCTATGAACGATTGGGGGACACCGTAGCCTATGAACGCTTGGGGCGCAACACCAGGGGTATCACTCGCGCGTTGCTGACCCTGTAAATTAAGAAGGAATAGTATGGCTGGCAGCATAGGCGACATGTAGAGTACATTAGACCTCTATCTAATGTACCGCCACAAACAATGATTTAGGTCCCATAAAAAATAAGCGGCGAGACTATACTTAGGTATGAATACTACCACTAATACCAATTGGTTATAAATATAGAGTTTACTATATATAATTTTCCACAGGGGAAAACAAGTGACAAGGTTTCCTGGTAGTACCTATATATGGCAGTTTATACTTTTAGATTTTATCGATCGGTATAATCTAGGATTTTAGAATTATGTAGGTATCTAACATTGTAAAAATTCATTTGAATATTGACATTTAAAATGTTGAATTTTGGAATTAGGTAGGTACTTACTTTGTATATAACATTAAAACTTGGTGCTGAAATACGAAATATTAAATTAAGTTTTAAGTTTTTTAGTACCTAAGTGCTCTTTAAGTAAAAAATATATTTTCACATCTCTTTCATTTAGCATTTTTTTAAATGAATAATTTGCAAGGAGGTACAACATACAAAATATTAAAAAAAAAATTACATTCATAGGACAGCTAAAGAAAGAAACCACCCAAGTAACAATCTGACAAAAAAGGGTCACTAATTCTACACAGACACTAAAAACCTTTTACATTTAGCGGATAAAAGAAAAATTCCTATACACGGCTGCAAATATTCGATTTCCAAACGCGGTGCGTCGGGAAAACGCCGACGGGAGGATGCCGTCGGGCGCAGAGTATCTCTCCCCTCCACCAATCGTAGAGTAGAGCCCGCCCCACGACGAATGAGACAGACATATGCGGAAAAGCCACGTGCTAGACAAGAACAAAACATGTGCGTGTGTTTATACCGCTGCCTGCGGGGGAAATATGATGCATCATGTTGTTTTAGTATCAGTTACTGTTCGATTTATTTATGTATTTCATTTTTTGCAAGAGGTAAGGAGTGGATTAACTTGAAATTATGGATTCGGCGTTTATGTATTAAAACGCTTTCTACATAATATTTATTAAAATTAAAGAAAGGTCTTAAAATTGTTTTTACCCGGTTGTTCTAAAAATTAAAATATTTGTTCCAAATAAACACATAATAATCATGAAAGAAATTTTATGTAGAAAAGTGAAAATCTGCTTTACCTACAATAACTTTAGAACTACCCATCGAGCGTTTTGAAGTGTGAGTTAGAAAATTATTTTGCCTGTGTGTGTTTTCGACAGAGGGGAAAGCGCGCCACGCACATTCATAACGTCACATTTTGAAAATGGAATGCCCTTTTAACTTTTCCAATACGCATAAATGAAGTTTTTTTTTGTAAAAAGAAATAAGTACTTACGTATGTACCAGAGTTAGTATGCTCTCAAATTTTATTTTTAAGGTACGTAAGGGTTATAATACAGAATGGTGAGAACTATACTTAAGCAAAATAGAAAATCTTTTCTTTTTTTTTACATTTAATCATTTTAATTTAGGAATATAGTAACAAATTACACAGATACCTAATAAATTATATTATCCTGTTATACAAAACATAAGAGATTTAGCTTTAATTTTAAGCAATGGTCAACCAAAATTCGGAGATAATATTTTTATAATATGTAAGTAGGTACTTACATACATATTTTAAATAGTTTAAATTTTTAGTCTTAATTAAACCCAAAGCGTGTGAATCCACCCATACAAATACATAAATAAAAAACCGTTAAACGTACGTATTCAAATGTATATTCATAAATTGTAGAAGCCTAGAGGGCAACGAAAATTATAATGATTCCCCTTATAATTAACACAGATGCAGTGTGGTAATGAATTCAAAGCCTTATTTACAGATTCTTTGAGGGTACATATCATTAACTTGAATTATAAATATTATTGTTTTTTTGGTTATGTATTCCTGGTACGTTATTGTGTATAGTAAATTTTACCTATTTATACCTACCACTGATGCGCCGCATACGGGGAAATTCCAAAAGCTACCTACAACTGTTCGCATGGAGGATGAATTTGGATTTGGATTGTCCAATAATGCGGTATTGGACTAAGTTGCATATTGAGCACTCCGGATCGAAACCTAAATTTAGGCTTAGATGACAATATGAATATAGTTATAATATGTATTGTATAGTGTGTGTGCATGTGTATTTGTATTATGTTTCTTTTTATGTGATTATTGTAGATTTTTTAATTTAATTTTTGTGTATAGAATGTTCTTTAATCCCACATGTGTATGGACTGGCTCCGAAATAAATGAATTTATATTATTATATATATATTATGTTTCTAGATACAGAAAGAGTTCTGCGGACGTTTATTTGCTGTTTCTAACTTGTTATTGCCACTCAATTAATTATTTGATCTGTATTTGATAATCAAATAAACATTGGTAAAAATCCAAAAAAGTGTAGGGGTTGTGCTAGAAAAGCATTGTATACTTTTGATAATTTTTAGCAATTCTTTTGTTTCACGATCGGTTTTAGGAACTAGGTAGGTACTTCAATTTGATTACGATTGATTTGATGCTCTAAGATTTTATAATATTTGAAACGAGCTTTTAATATTACCACTATGTAGCCTCATTAGCCTAGTTGTCCTGGGCGCGGTCTTGGGTTCGATCCCTAGGTCGAGGAAGTTATTGGGTTTTTCTATGAAATTCTCGGTAGCAGCTCGGAGTCTGGATTTGTACCCGGTTAATGACATTAGGCTCGCCCCCTATTACATGGGACTGAAACATACCGGCGAACTGTGGGTGTACATTAGTACGCCTCTGCCTAACCCTTCAGGGAATACAGGCGTTATGTGACTATGTAGCACATTTTTTTCTTTTTACTCGTTCTCAGGTCAGCTTCATTTTCAAATAGAATTTATTTTGTGGTCTGGTATAATATTTTGGTCTAAGCCCGACTGTGAAAAAGTAACTTCCTAAGAAAGGAAAAATGGATAGAAATAACATTGATTATCAAATTGCTAAACATCGAACCCCATTGTAAAATTAAAAAAATAACAAAATATACTTAAATATCTATAAATTGATACCAATAGATATGAAAACACAATAACTCTTTTGTCGTCCTGCCGCGAAAGCGACATAAGTACAAAACCGCAAAAAAACCGCGGCGGTTTGCGGAAGACACCGCGCGTCAAATTGACTGCATCCCCGTCTAATCTGTAACCTATCGCTGAAAAGGATTCTCGTCCTTTTTTTAATACGATTCCGTGGTACAATTTATAAGAGTTAGCGGTTCTTAATAATGGATAAAAATTTGAAAGAACTGCTCGTTTGATTCTAATATCTTATTTTTTACTATAAAATTGGTAAAAATGCAGTCTTTCTCTAATAAATAAATAATAATTATCTGCTAAACAGAACAGTATTATGTAATTTAAGGGCTCCTACTATTATAATTTTTATCGAAAATTGACGTAGGTATCATCAACATATTTTTTTTTAATATACAGTACTGACACAGGTATCCTCATCCTAACATTTTCCTTAAATGTGTAGGGTTAGGTTTCCACTCTAACCGATTTGGCTGAATTTATCAATATTTTACATGACTGCCTCATTAGTCTAGTGGTCCTAGGTTCAATCCCCAGGTTGAGCAAAGTGTTATTGAGTTTTTCTATGAAATTCTCAGTAGCAGCTCGGAATCTGGATTTGTGCACCGTTAATGGGTATAGGCTCGCCCCCTATAACTTAAGACCGAAACATACCAGGCGAACCAGGTGTATATTAAGTACGCCTCTGCCTAACCCTACGGGGAATACATACGTGATCGTATGCTATAGGTATATTTGAGTAAATACGTTTATTTTAATACCTACCAACAATTTTTGGATTTATACCAACTCGCTATATCTTCTTCCTTAGGGCTGCCACCGAATCTATCGGCATGCACAAAGCATTCGTTACTTAAGCCGTGCACGGGATGTTGTGAGTCGCCACTGATGCGTGTAAGGTGAAGCAGCTGCGTCGGACGAGCCAGCCCTAGCTGACGATGTACGCTGATTTATGAGTTTTTGCCAATTGCAGATCATTTCGGATTGGAGATATTAGTTTTAGGGGCTTGTTTGGGTAAATAAGGATTGTAGGCGTACTATTTTTTTGGGTCATTTAGGACAGTTGTTTGTAACAGCACGAGAGATTTACGACTGCATGCGAAATGATACAAATATTAATATAAGTAATGGAAGGTTATAATGAATTACTGATTTATATTATGTGTAACGTAATATTAAAGCATAAACCTCGAATGGCTTTAGAACTTGTCATTATTTTGTACAATGGCTCGATAGCGTGCCTCACAAACGCAATGTTACAAAACGCTCCCGAAGAACAATCCCTTACAAATGCGAAACTACAAAATAAGTCTATCGATGCGTAAATTAAGGATCCGACGCTATTCACCCAAGGTATGAGTGCAAATAAAAAATGTAAAGAAAATGTTTTAGCCCCGTGTATCTAGATGTCCCGCTGTGGTACCCCACATTGTTCTTAGACAAACACTTTCTTTATACGAGAAAAAGTACCATTATTTATTTTTTAGTAAATCGGCCGCGACTTCTATTGTCCGAGCACAACGATTTTAATGGTTGAATTAATATGAGTTGAACGAAATTTTAAATTAAGCGCCCAGCCGAAGTATTGTATCGAAGATTTGGCAAATAAACAGAGCCAAAAAGGTGCATTTGGATGAAAATCCGTATACCTTTGACCTTGTATGCGCATGGGTTGAAAAAGTGACGACTTAATCAGTAACCAGCCGTATCGAATACCATGACATGGTATCGCAAAATCTCACAATAAGTATGAGCAGCCGTGAAATTAGGTTGATATAAATTAGGGCTAAGTCATTCTTGTGCTGAGCGGCGTGACGGTTGCCGCGTGGCCGCCATTGTTAGGAGGCGGCGTGCAAAACCGTTTTGTTGATTCTGTGAGGTATGACATTGTGCGTTATGACTGTCTCGTTGTCAATTAATTGCGTGTGACTGTACTTGCGTCATGTTTTTGTTTTGGTGGGAAATTGTTCATATTTAGACGATACTAGATAATTATTTAAGTAGTAAGTGAATAATACGTCTAAGCTAATAAATAATACTTGGAGGCTGAGGTAAGATTATTGGGTATGTCGGTTCTCTAGCTCTCGTATGTAGGTATCAGAATGTAGGCTAAAGACTAAGAACTTATCCATATTTTCATTGAAAAATCTAAGCGAGCTGTAAGACGATTTGGGAGATCTAAATAATCTTTTGAAATAGTTCTTGACCATTAGCTTTTTAAATGAAACAAAAAGGAGGACGACTTCTAAAAGGAGGAGGTTCTCAATTCGGTTGTATGTTGTTTTTTTTTTGTATGTTTGTGACGCGATTACTCCGTCAATTATGAACCGATTTTGATGATTCTTTCTTTGATCGGTAGGTCATACTTTAGAAGTGGTCCCATAAAAATTTGGTCAAAATCTGATTACAAAATTTAGAACAAAATGACAATAACACGTAAATGATAAAATGATAACATCGACTAGGTAGACGAAACTAAAGATGTTACGTTATGTACTAAAAATGTTGAAATAAAATAATTTTTAACAAAAAGTAAAACCACCTTCAAATACATAAAAATAATGTTAGGTGCACAACAGTTTCAATATATTTTCTCGAGTTGGAGTTCTTGATGCAGAGGTGAAAGTGTTTAAATAGACTTGGTACTTATTTATTTAACATTATGTGTAGCTTAATGGTGATAATTAGTCTGGTGATCGCAGACACACGTCCAACTTTTCTTGTCACTCATTTGATATGGTGAAGGAAAACATCTTGAGGAAACCTGCATGGCTATGCGATTTTCTCGATGGCATATGAACTTCGCACTAGACCAACGTGGTAAACTAACCTAACTTTTGTTACTCTGAGAGATCTGAGCCTACCAGTGGTATAATAATATATGGATTGATGGCGATGTGTCTCAGGAAATCTTTCCTAATTTCCCAGATCATTTTTATCTTTTTTTTTATGTCATAGGAGGGCAAACGAGCAGACGGATCACCTGATGGTAAGCGATTACCGCCGCCCATGGACACCCGCAACACCAAAAGAGGAGTCACAAGTGTGTTACCGACCTTTAAAAGAGGATTGGACCTCCGGTAACCGCACTCACTCGGCGAAACACAACGTAGGCGTTGTTTTACGCCGGTTTTCTGTGAGGCCGATAAAAATTATCTATCTAGATTGAATTTACTTTTCCTAAAACTTCTCGTCAAATTGCTGATGCAAGCTCATTTTTAAGTGATATTAGTACTAATTTTTATTTTCCCTGCTTTTGTATTGTTACTAAAGCGATTTTTATAGCATAAATATCATCGTTTCAGCTCACAGCTAGCCGAAGGCGTCCCTCATTAAGTAATTCTAAGATTTTTTAGCCTTTTGCTTAAAGTTTTAGTGCCACCATCAATGAAACTGAAAACCAATGGAAAAATGTGACATTACTTTTACTGTAAGCTCTTTTAGAAACTAGGTTTATTTAAGTACCCCTTTGAGCTTAGCCAGCAGACTTTTTACGCCCCCTATTATAGTAGGTCGTGAACATAAACCTGCGGGTGCTGGCAGGAGGGTAGTAAAATATTTTATCGCACTTTACGATCATGCTTCAGTTACAGTACGTAGGTACGCTCAATGGTTAGCAGGTTTTGTCCTTAAACCGTCTTGTTATGGTTACCAGTTTAAGATTATGTAGAGTTAAAATTGAATTTTAAGACAAGTAAATTTGCAAAGCCTTTGTTTTTTTATGGGCAATGACATTATCTATCCACAACAATATATTTTCTGTAACTTTCTCCAAATTAAATTATATTTCACTAAAAAACAAACTGCATCCATTTGACTCCAATAATTTTTTGGGTGTTTTATGCCACAAGATCACTTAAGCTGAACCACAATTTGAATGTAATATCAACTATATACCAAATCAATAAACTGAAAAGCTAAGAACGGTGTTATACAGCATGCTCGAAGCGACTGCCGTAGCTTGCGTAAATGTGGGCGTTGGTAAGCACGAGCGTCTACGTGTGTGCGTGCGCGGTAGTGTGCGTCACCCACCCTAGGGTGAGCGTGAACAAGTCGGCACAACTCGTCCCCTCTAGGCCCCGCCCCCAGTGATGCTCACACGGCTGACTTGGAATCAGATGGCTTGGCCAGTCGCAAGCGAGCCGTGACATCGTGAACGGTTCGCAGCCTCCGAGCGTGCTCTCACTCAATACTTAGGGTATTCGATGATTACGCGCTACACTGACCATCGGGTGCGTTTAGAAACTTGTCAAATTAAAGAATTCCGGTTTATAAGATCACGCGTGGTCGCATCCCTAACACGGACTGTGTAGTTTTTTTAGTTTTTAGTGATTTGTGTTGCGGACTTTTGAGTGAGTTCATTGATGCTACTGTGACGCTGATTCCACCTTTAGGTAGGTGACCATTGAGTTTTAAGACTAGGATAATAGTTAGAACACCTATAATCACGATTTTGCATTTGGTTATTTCTGTCAATACTTACTCAATTATAACGGTTGTCACTTACTCTCATGTAATGCATCTGCACAGCTTTTCCGTTCGGAAAACTCTATAACCGAAATCGAATCATGATTAGGTACTATTTGGAAATGTTTTATCCTTTATTTTATATTTGCAGTTTTTTTCGCAGATTAACAATTGATAACTTCTGATTTTTTTTTCATAATAGCTGTAAGATATCTTTAGTGCTTGTAGTTGGAGTATGCTATTTTTATTATAATTAAATAACGTTGCTTGTCGGAGATAGCGGATTATTAAAAAAAATATAAAAAAGAAATCAGGATCTTTTGCAAAGCCAAAATAAATAAAAAATAAAAGATGTTAAAAAAACAAATTAGTCTTTTTAATTTTAGGCGAAGGTTAAATTTAGCTTTAGCTTTTAGTTTAGCTTTAGTTTAGGAAAGAAAAAATATTAGTTACAAGTATTTTTTAAGAAAAACCAAACACAAAGAACATTAAAGGTGCATATCATTATCCTACGTAGAATGAACAGTTACATTTTTTTAATTTAATCACCAGACAAGGCAAAAGTTAATATCAAAATTTTTTTTTTTTACTTGCAAATCTAACATAAAAATGTATCGTTGAGACTTTTTTGTAAATACAAAATTGACCTACCTGTATCCTGTATGCCAAGCCTACCCCATGATGTAATACGATATTTTTGTTTGGCTCATCTCACCGACTTTTTCCGATGTAATCGAATCATTAGATTTAAATTCCATTGTAAAGTATAATTTGTAATAGTAAACATTTGGCCTCATTGTTAGTTTTTGCTGTAACATGATAGTTTTGGAAAATATAATTAATGATTGACCATTTGGCGGGACATGATAACATTATCTAAACGAGATATAGAGAGGTATCTATTCAAGCTACTTTGCCAACTTTTTCTGAAAACTAAAAACACTTTTTTTAATTAGTTGAAACAGCTTCGTTGAACGCAACAATATTTACTTTAGACAAAAAACCCTGTCTACATTCTTAGGTATATTTTTTACCAGCATGCAAAGAATATCAAAAAGCAAACAGACTGTCAAATTGAAAACATCTTTGAAGTAGCCGAGTTTAAAATATTCGAATATATCTATTGTGAGCGTTGCGAGTCCGAATTGATAATTTCGTTAAATAGAGATGGGAGCATTGTGATCCCGAATAATTTTTGCGGTAACCGATACTTGAAGTACAATAGCTGACAGTGACGTGGGACCGGCTAATTTTGCCAAAGATGTTCCCTTTCTGTGTAGTAAGGTAATTTGAGTTTGTTGGTTTTAGTCACAAGAATAATAACCGTTTGCAATTTGATTTCTAGTCATTTTATAGAATAAATAATTGCCCGAATATATTTTTAAGTATATCACACAAATCTTATGGATTAATGAAGCATTTTTTTTAAGTTAAAAAAAGTTAAGTTAAAAAAATAGCATTTTTTTTACCTTAGAGATAGATTACCTACCTAATTTAAAAGTGAAAGAGATGTGAGATTATTTGATATGAGACATTTTATAAAAAAAATAAAGTCGTAAAAATATTTGATGCCTACAATAAAAATGTCGGCTAACGTATACGGCTTGTCGATTTAACAACAAAAATCAATAAATCGAAACTTGTAAATCAATTCAAGCGGGCCGACAAAGTAAGTATTGCAAAAGTAGCACTATTCAAATGTTACATCGACTATTATTTATACTTGAAAAGCCATCGGGTTCGAGTGTTGACATCCCTATTATGTAACAACTCCCAGGGGTGCCGCGCGAGCAGTTTGACAATTTTTTCCGTGTATTAATGACATATTTTTGACAAAGAGAGACATAACCATTGATAGTTTCGCAAAGAATTCTCACATGCTGTCATTACACGGTGTTAAATGCAATTTTGCTACCCTGTATAATGTACCTTTGACATCTCAAGTTCAGTAATCGATACAAGGGCTTTTTTCAATTCGTTACAACATTGCCGTGAAATTGACGCTCTGTAAGTTCATACTCTTTGCTTACTTATGTAACGATGTCTTAAATAAAACTTTATATAAGATGCTAATTTTTAAGAAACTAACAGATAATAAAAAAAATTAAAGCTAAAAGTCTCGACGACATTAATATTAATAAACGTACCTAAGCCTAAATGTTTAATAATCTCTTTAATACAGCCGACTCCCAGTGTTACGATTTCTAATTCTTATTAGACATAAAAAATCATAAATATAATCTGTGATGGGCTCAAAATAACACCTCCTTGGTCTCAATAGCATCACCCTTTCCATGATGAGGCTTAATAAGGATTAAGATAGAGCCTTTTTTTAAGTAAAAAGCTTTTGATGTATCTCTCTTATATCTATCTTTTTTATTTGTTTTAAACCCGACATTATCCGTTTGAATTCGTCGATGACATTTTGAAAAGAGATTCATTAATAAAATGATTATTATATGAGTGTACCTTTGCGCAAAATATTAAGTTTAATTGGCTTTATATTTTTTTATCTTTAGTTTGTTTAATTTTTTTTGGTGGTTTAAGTATTCTGTCAGAGAACGCAGGAGGATGAAAATTTTGAAACTATTGTGTATAGTAACTTCTATCGTTAATAATATGGAAGTCTATACCTACGTAATAATAATGAGTGAATTGTGGTACGTGTCTAAAGTACATATTATTCGGAACTGTTAGCATTTTAAACATTTTCACATTTAAAGATTTAATCCGTGATCAACATATTATATGCTAATAATTCAAGGCGACACGGTATTTGATTTTATAAATTTGTGTGTGCTGAACTCCAAAAATCTTGTAAGAAGAGTTAAATTTATTTCTAGTAAGTACCTACTTACCTACCTAAAGTCTCATCCAAATGCGATACATACAAATTCCTACACCATCAAACGTAACTTACACTCATCAAGAGTATATTATAAAAATTAGCTCACAAATCACTTTCAAATGCCTCACAGGTCTATACGCCTGATAGTTTTGTACTTTTTACTTTTTTCCACGTTTGATTTTTTTAACCGCAGTGTAGGTGAGGATGCCTTATTCTGTACGTCACAATGGTACGATTGATTTATCGTGCCGACGTTACGAGGTAACCTACTGTTGTGTGCGGTTGTCGAATCAGACGATAGTACGGCCAGCAAAGAAATTTAATAGTAATATAATTCACTAATAAATGGTTTTAATGTGGCAAGAATTTGTTATAATAGAAAAAAGTGTATTTTTAAAATTTATTTAATAGGTAAGGTAATAGTGAAATTGATAATCATCGTTCACGAGAAAAATACCGACTATACCCTGAAGGGAGAAAACCATAAGTTACAAACCTTGGATTTAAAAATGTATAAACCAAATTTAAATTACTATAAAAGAAACCAAGAAGCTCAGTGACGATATTTAAACACTAGGTATCAATATTCAACATAGTTAATACATGTACATAGTAAATAAATAAAAAAAATCACTACATGTTTAATATTCAGAAACAAATTAACGCTTATTTCGAATATTATTACTTACTAGGTATTTCTTTTGCTATCACTACATGTCAGTTAGGAATCAATGTAACAAATCGGCGGGAGTGCTTTGCTGATCGTACAAACGGCCGCAATGCACCGAGAGATTGTAATTTATTTCAATTCTGAAAGCACTGTGTATAAACTTGACGGCACCTTTAGGCGATATTCGGTAGCTTCTAATATAAAGACACAGTTATTTATAAGAAGTCCGTTTTGGAAGACCAAAGAACATACTTACTTATCTATGCATAAAACTACGATAAAATTAATTTACGATATCAAATTATGCCCAGATTTTCCACTGTGCAAATAAAATTAAATTGGCAGAATTAAATGGCTTTAGGAGAAACAGATTCACGACGCCGCAGAATGTAATTTACAAACCGTAGCTTAGAAAATTAAGAAATAGAAATACTAAAAAATTGCAAAAACACGACGTACCAGTACGATGACACTCAAAAACTCAAAGAACGCATTAAGCATTGCGTTCGTTTACTCTAAAAACTTTGCAAAGCCACATCACTGTTAATTATGTACGTATACAGGGTTGCCGCTGTTTTATTTTAAAAACGTAGTGAAAAGGAAGAGGCTTGGCTTTGACGTTGCAACTTAAGCTCGTAAGAGCACTCGGCGAAATGGTATATGTTTTGTGTGTGAATTTTGTTAGGATCAACGCACGTGCGTCTGTGAGTGCCGCCCGCTTTGATACATCACTAGTGGTTTTTTTATCTTTTTTTTCGGCATTAATAGTCATTGCAGTGTAAAGAGGGAAATGTCGTTAGGGACTAACAAAGGAATGATAATATTACTTACTCGTTTTATATTTTTTTACAAGATTACGAAAAAAGCAAGGGTAATGAGTTTTTTAAATACCTATTTCTTACGTTATGTAAGTATGCAAATTTTAACTATATAAAAACATTTATTTAAAAAGCTCTTTCAGAATCGCAAGACTGCATCAAAAATAGAAAATTAACTTATTTTCTATCTTTCCAGAAAATGTAATCCTATAGAAAAAGTGAGAATGCGATTAGAAATGTATTCGTTTGAGTAAAGAGTAAGGCATTAGCCGCACCTGCGAGAACTGCTCTGAATCAAAGCGGGAACTAATGAGGTGTGCGGAGCCTAGACATCGGATCCTTAAGAGTGTGGAATACGTTAGTGCTGTGTTTAAGTCGAATTTATCGACAGTTTTTTTGCGGATTATTTGGGTTAGGGATGTCGTGTTGCTAGCAGGTTTAGTGACGAATTTGATCAATAGGTACATTTTTCCAAAGTTTGAGTAACGAATTAGCATTACATTACTTAAATTAATAAATATATATTTGATAAATTGTCATAAAAAATTATGTGTCGAGTTTGTACCAAAAGTTATGGAATAAAAATAATCTAAAAGACAAACTCCTGAAATTAATTATAGGGTCAAAAGTATGATAAAACAGCTTTTTATTACATAATTTTTATATTCATAAACGAGCAGACGAGCCTGGTAAAAGTCATTGCCGCCATAGACAACTGCAATACTAGAGTTGCTGATGAGTTTCTGTGACCTCTGTGAGCCCCTACGGACTGCAGATAGCCGAAGCCGCAGCAACCGAGGGGGAACTGGCTCTCACGCACAATACTCGAAACACACACCACGTTTTACGACAGGCTCCGTCATATGGGTGGTCAGCAGCCAGTCAAAACCCAAGAACTCTTACCACCGAACAACTGAGATATTTTCTTGCCTCTTACAAGATTTAGAAGCGGCGGTAGCCTAATGGTTAGGGCGTCGGATTTGCGATCATGTGGTTGCCGGTTCGAACCCCACCCATTGCACTACCGACGTGAACCCACTCGTAACACAAGCATTTAGCTTAGCACGAGGGGTTAACAAGAATACTAGTAATGTGCGACCCACATTGCTAGTAAGCTTTTTTTTTAAAAAAAAAAAAAAGATGCCTATCTGAATGGCGGTGAGGGGTAACGTAAATTAATTGCTGAGAAAAGGTTTCTTCTAGTCTTATGAAATTGTTCAAAATAATGGTAACGCATCTGTACTAAAATGGCGTTACGTCAATAATAGTCCTAAGAAGTACTGCGCAGAAAATTCACAAGCGCAATTACCATAACAGCAAATTCCTACTACCGTTCGCCACAGAATAACAGAGAACTTATCGACATGCCAACATTATCTGCGGGGCGAGCTAAGCTAGACTTTAAAATCGTTGCCGACTTTATCCGCCGTTTAGAGTGCTTTGCATGCAGTCTCCGCGACCCGCCTTTGACGCGACCAGACGGCCACTTACAACGAAAAACTATGTTTTTTTAACATTCCCCGACGGTTACGTACTTTTTTCCAACTGATATTTTTCTACACTACGTCTGAAAAGTTGCAAATGAGATCCTATGCAGCTGTTAGTGTTGTAGAAAATATGGGTATGGGAAAATATAGTGTAGTAAGTACTTGGTGTCTTACATAGTTTGACAGTAAATATTCCTATTATATATTATAGTTTATTTGTAATGTGAAAACTTTTTGAAAGGTTTTGTTGCTTTACGTACTTAAACGTCTTTTTGTTTGAAGTAAAACATGATGTACTTACACCTAAACTTTTTTTGACAAAATACTTTCTCACTGGATTTTCATTTAAATTTATCACTGCTAAAATAAAGTGTGTTTTTTACTGACTATTTTTAACTCTCACAGGAAAACGCTTATAAAACAAAGAGTAAATATAAAAATAACCAATCTTTTGAGGTGGAACTTTTAAATTTTTTGAACAAGAAAGAATTTCTTTTGCTCCCAATGGAATATTTTCCTTGAAAATAAACTTTATTAGCTAAGTAAATTTATATGCTATTTTGGGGCCGTCAATAAAGATTATTAAAGTAATTAAATAGCGACATTAACTGTGACTATTAATACTTAATTGACATAATGGCAGTTTACACAGCTAGTACGAGTCAGTACGACATAGTTACCTGCATCATTTTTATGTTCCTAGTTGCCCGACCGTTGCATTTTCAAACACATTCTCACAAACCTACTATTCTCACATCCAGACCCAGAAAACTACCATTAACATTTGTTATTCCCTTGCAAACTTACCTGCATACTCCAAAGGGTTTAAGCAGAGGAGTACTAATGTACACTTACAATAAGCCGATATGTTTAGGTCCCAATAGGGGGTGAGCTGCTATAACTGAGGATTCAAGGAAAAACACAGTAACATTTTATTCGACCTGGGGATCAAACACGACCTCTAGCATAGCAGTCCCGTTTGGGACGAGTAGATTAATAAGGTAGTGTTATTCCCTTACAAATCATCATATAACCTCATCAAAACTCCAACAATTACAAACTCTTTCCTATAGCCGTCTAATTACGCTAATTAGAAACAGTTTCCGAGTTGCCAGTAACTGGACACCACCAGAGTGGCTTCGATAAAAGATTGAGTACAAAGAGGCCGCAGATCGCGCCGAGAGATAAGGCCTTCGATTGGTCATGTATCATATTTATTTTTCATTTAAACTTTTATAAAGGTTTCATTATTTTCGTGGGAAAAACTAATAATTTAAAAGAAAACTTGTATATGACAATAGTGTTGTAGATGTGACGACACGTTTCGGGTGAGCGATCGACTTCTGCGCAACGTGTTGTGGGTTCGATCCCCACATGGAGCAAACATTTGTATGATCTACAGGTAGTTGTTCCGGGTCTGGGCGTTTGTGTTTCTGAGAATTTGTGTTTATAAACGCACCCACGATACAAGAGAAAATTCTAATGTGGGACAACGTTTATTAAAAAGAAAGAAAGATAAGATTGGCACAGTGGGTAATTGTTTTCTGAGCTTATACGAGTACGTCACCAGGTTTGAATAGATCAAATATTCCCTACATTGTCACGTTATAATTAATAATAAATAATTTATGATGGAGTACTCAATTGCAAAAAAAAGTGTTTATTGAGTTATGTGCTTCGGGCTATGAGTTTAATGTCTATATCTACCGATAAATATTAGTATAGCCGATAACTACAAACTATGTTGTTCCGGGTCTAGATCTAGGTATCAAATTCGTGACTATAAGCAGCCGATAGAAAGGACAAATCCTAGATAGCTCATGATACAACAAAAAGCAAGCAGGTTATTCTTAAAAAAAAACAAACTTACATTTCGAGATACTGTACGCTGTTGTATTGAAAATTAGGGATGTCTTTATTCTTAAGTAAAGAAATCACTACAAAACACTATCGCCCGAAATTTACTCTGGATTGTTTACCCTATTGGAGATCGAAATTGGACATAAACGCCTTCAATGTCGATAATGTCGATCTCTGGTATGCAAAACAATCGAGAGTAAATCATTAGTTACGAGTATTACTGTGAAATGACCATTGAGAAGAATTTTAAATTTGGTAAATATAATTTACTGCCATTTTTTTTTATTTGACTGCCTCATTAGTCTAGTGGTCTGAAGCGCGACTGCTACACTAGAAGTCCTGGGTTCGATTCCCAGGTCGAGCATAGTGTTATTGAGTTTTTCTATGATATTCTCAGTAGCAACTCGGAGTTTGGAATTTGTGCCCGGTTAATGGCAATAGGCTCGCCCCCTATTACATGGGACTTAAACACACCGGCAAAATGTGGGTGTACATTAGTACGCCTCTGCCTAACCCTTCGGGGAATACAGGCGTGATGGTACGTTATGTTATATAAAACATAGCATACTGCATGTACTGTATTCCCGGAACGGCTAGGCAGAGGCATACTAATGTACACCCACAGTTCGCTGGTATGTATAGGACCCATGTGAGAGTGGGCGAGCCTATTGCCATTAACCGGGCACAAATTCCAAACTCCACACTCCAAAAAATTTCTCAGATAAGTCCAATAAGTCTTTGCTCGACCTGGGAATCGAACCCAGACCTCTAGCGTAGCAATCGCGCTCAGAACCACTAGGCTAATGAGATAGTTGAAATAAATATCGAAACAAAATAAATTCGTCACAAGTTCACGGAAGCACCTTTATTTCACTCAAATCTTGACAAGGAGGCCTCGCTATTAGTGTCCAAACACACGCCGATACTCGGCGACTTCATATTAGTCGTACCACTTTAGACCCTTGCTTTGACTAGGCTCAAAGTGAGAGTTCAATTTAGGCGACCCCAGCCTCCTCTGAGCCATTGTACCTCACTTCGAAGGGGAAAATATATCAAAGTGAAATCATTCGATCGGCAGCTTGAAAAGATCAAATACATGTCCCAATGCTTATACCTGTGACTTATGTAATACCGATAGTGGATTTGCATAAAAAGAGTTCGATTCAAGTACTCTCTTGAGATATATTTTATCAAATAATATGCCTAGCTTACACCTTTCGTTTTTATTTTTCTGGAGCAAAATCAAAAGGAGGATTTATCGTTCATCCGAATAATTGTTATCAATATTGTAAGCAGAATATTTCGGGAACATTGGTAGGTACTAGGCACCGGAAATCATAAATATTTTTTCCAGATCAATATTTTCATGTATAGGGAAAAGTCTTGCTTTGTTTTTAGTTATCAAAGTTAGAAATTAACAAATCCAGATCGTAGAAAAGTTTCTGAGTTGACATTAGCTGTAAAATCAGGTGTCCTGAAATTCATTTCCATTGTTTAGTTTCGATTCTTGCATACTTCTTTTGCTTCTTCCACATTCATACATCTTCTCATACATACACGCCGGTTGCGAGTGCTACGCACCTGACCTTTTTGAAGAATCGTAGCAAGTGGCAGTCTATAGTTTCTGCCTACCCCTGTGGGAGAAAGGCGTGAGTGTATGTATGAATGTTTAGTTTCGCCTCGTTCATCGGTTCGAAACAATTTGTCTTGACTCTATAAAAAGTAAAAGGATACTGATATGTTTAAGTAATAAATCATGAGTTATTGCGTCAAACTTTTTATCAATCGATCAATTTATCAATGTAACAGTAGGAACAAATCGCATCGCAATTCTCTCAATACAAATCATGGTATACATTATATAAGCACGTCTCACATGCTCTAATCACGCCGATATCTCAGTCAAACAATAAAATGAAACAAAAACGTACGGGATCGACTACCGTTCGTAACTCGATGGGTGGCATACACACAATATCGCTGCATCTAACTTCATTACTACCATCTAACATCGATCATTATCGGCACTCACGAACCAACCGACTATTTGTACTATGCAACAATAGATGGCGCTTTCCAACTAACACACAATTCAGCAGCATCATCTACCAATTAGTATCACTGCACTCTCTCACTCGTGCACAAAAAGTCGGTGGAGAAAATGAGACGGGAAGCGGAGGCTTCAAAGGAGTGTAATGACGAGCCTTGATTGTAATTGATGATGCGATTGTCTAATGTTGGATTGGGGTCAATAAATTTCTTTAAACGTGAATTTCTTTGTTCGCAGGTCACGAAGCAATGCCGAATAAGTTTTAAAAGTTGGGTGCGCGTGCGCATTACTGACATTTTGGGGGTCATATTGAAGTGCGGGTGTTTGGTGGTTTTGCAAGGGGGTAGAGGGTGGTGTGGGGGGAAGTTTGCGGTGTGGCTCTTCACGGGGGTTGGGGGCGGCCGGCGCCGGCGCCCGCGCACGCCGCCACCACGCTGGTCGGCGGGCTGGTCGCGCCGCCGCGGGAACCAACCACGGCGGCAGAGGCTTTTTGGAAGATGCCGCATAAGGGTACGTTGAGTTTATATTTCGTTTTGACTGATCAGTCAACGTTCCTACCCGTTGTATAAACCAACCTTAATATTGTGTTGTGAAATATATGTCGGAAAGCGCTTCAGACAACCTTTTACAATGGTTAAAGTCTGGAAGCTTTCTTGGCGAAAACTTATTCTCATCAAGATAAGGTGTCTTACTGACACATACATCTTTCATTGCATACATCTTTTAATTCTAAACACCCCCTGTGATGACCTTCAATCTGACATCTCTGGTTATGAATCGGAATGAGATTTTTGAAAAATACAATCTATACTAATATTATAAAGTTTGTGAGGTTGTAGGGGGTAATCTCTGGATCTACTGAACCGATTTTGAAAATTCCTTTTGTGTTGGATAGTCCATTTATCGAGGAAGGTTATAGGTTATATAGCATTACGCTACGCCTCTTAGCAACGGAGCAGAGCGGGTGAAACCGCGAGCGGATCGCTAGTCTTTTATACATTCACTATTCCTCTGCTGGGCACGGGTCTTATATCAGAGGGCTTCATATTACTATTATGTACTACAGACTACATTACATTACGCTGGCTAAAAGCGTGTTTGTGATATTTCTGTTAGGCATGATTTCCTTCACTATTTTAAGAGTAGAGAAATGTTCCCAATCTCTAAAACTCTTTCAAATCTCCTTGTTTATCCCAAAAGACTTGTAATCTAGAATATTATTGACTCTATCTTAGTTTCCTTGTATTCTTGCGACAAGATGAAACTCCATACCTTTTGTACTACATGCAACCTGGAAAACTTATTCGTGATAACAAAGAGTCGCCACGAAGTTTTCAAGTTAGCGTTAAGTATCAATAAGTGTTAACTAGGTGCTTGTTTACAACTGTTACAAGTTACAACTATGCTAGTTTGGGTTTACTACGTAAGAGCTAAGTTCTGGCTTCCTAACTAACTGACTTGGGATTTGGTTTTGTTGATCGTACTTTTGGTTCTCGCAGAGTCGTTAGTGACGATTTTCGTGACGAGTCGAGAAATGTAGTACCAAATTTCACCTAATTGGTAATTTTGAAAATTTTCTTAAAGATATAAAGAATGGAACGACTACTTATAAATTTTTCATTTTCAGGGACAGTAATGTAAGGTCTTATTCTATAAAGTATATTAGTATCATGTTCCACCTTTTAAAAAAGCAAAAAAATATTAATCAAATTCAAAAATCAATTATAATAAGTAACACTAACTAATATTTTCAATTATTAGAACTGGAGCCATAAATGTCAAGGTTTTTTTGGGACAGGACACAAATCAATGACATTATAAAACATTTAGCAGAAGTAGGTAATCATTTACACAAAAGTACCTAATATATTTTATTTATTTATTTATTTATTGCAAAATGTACACACTTAAAGGACTAAGACTATACTAATGAGTAAGTACATGACCCTGTTAGGGTATCGCAAAAGAACAAGATAACATTTTAAATTGTAACTTACATCTTGGTACAGGTCATGTTTTAGTTTATATAAACTCAATGATATTTAAATTATATAATGTCATTGGATATACTTATATAATATTTTAAATAAGAATATTTAATATTTATTTATTTCCACTTATCTTCCATAAATTCTTTTATTCTTTTATTAATCTAAGTTTAGCCTTATACGAGTAGATGCTAAGTGTATCTGTGTTTCTTATAGAATCAGGTAAATTATTGTACCTATACTTGAACGCTGCGGTATCGTGGGCTGTTTCATTACATTTCTAGTTTGGGTATTGGTAGTGTTAGTTTATTTTTCCGTCATTCGTTTTTATCAAAATCAAATAGGTGTATATTTTTCCTGTGGTTGGGTGGCTATTTCAAATATATACATGGATGGAAGGCTAAGTATTTTTTTGCTGATGAAATGGGGTTTACAACTTTCCTTAGATTTAATATTAAAAATTATGCGCAAACATTTCTTTTGAGCAATGAATAGGTCAATTGCATCAACTTGTCCCCAAAGTATAATACCGTAGCGAAGCCATGCATAGGCGTACGCATAGTATAGCGAAATATATTTACGAAACATAAGATTACTTTATCCAACAAGAACGGTATTGCTTTACAACAGTTTTGTATATGTTCCTACTATTATAATACTTGTTTATTTGTATTAAAAAAGACGAAAGGTTAAAGAGAAGTCCGTTTTCTTGACATTTAAAGTTACTGTTTCTTCAATTCTGGTATAAAAACTTCCAAAAAAATTAAAGCTTTAGAAATTTTAAGATTTGTTGTGGAATGATGAAGGCTGTAGAAGTAGATGGTGATGATGATGTAAAATCAAATCATGACAACAAAAAAGGAAATCTTTCTTTAGAAATTTTTGAGGTACTCTATCCTCTAAAATTTCTAGTAAGTACGCCATCAAAAAGCCAGTAGGTATGAGTTCTAGATCCTTGAACCAAGTAATGGTTGCACTCACCGGACAGGGCAACTTTACCCCCATGTAGACTTAATGAAGTGCATCCCCTGTTACAACTTAGTGCCTACGTAGACGGTTTGGTGCTTTGAGCTTATTAAGAGAGACTCGAGAGGAGATACCGGATTTTATTTGATTCGTACTGTCTAAGGGCGCACTTATATTATACATAATATACTCATTCCCAGATCGAACCAAATGTTTCTATGAAATTCTCAGTAGCAGCTCAGGATTTGGAATTTGCGCCCAGTTATAGTCCTGTATTACATGGTGACATTAATTTACCAGCGAACTGTGGGTGTACATAAGTGCGTCTCAGCCTAACCCTTCGGGGAATACAGGCGTGATGGTATGTTATAAAAACATCAATCGAGGACGCTTTCGGGCACCAAGTATTCTTTATAAAGTTGTAAAATACATAATATAATTAATGTATTTTCTGACTTTTGACCACAGTTAATCCAGAATACTTACATTTTTAACATCCGACAGAGATTGCTCAGCTTTGAACAAGCGTTTCCAGCGCTAAGTTAGCAGCTAAGTTACTAACTTTGCAAGTTAAAGTTAGCTGACCTTGCAATATATGGCGCGCTGTGGTTAAGTCAAAAATGTTCGTTAAGTACATGAAGTTATGTTCTGCAGGATATGAAATGCAGTATGTGGAACTAGTTGAGATATAACTAAAAATATGTCAATAATAATCATTATTCTAGAAAAACATAATTCAGAGGTATTAAAGCTTAGTCGGCTACGACAATATTTTACAAGAAAAATTAACAAGGAACGTTATTTTAGTTTTTTTTTTACCTATTATAAAGCATCTACAGAACTGTATGTAAACTTTCTTACTGTATTGATACTTATCCAAAATATTTAGTAATGTACATTATAAATTTATAGGTAAATACTTACAAGCTATATGTTTAAGTAATCAATATGTATAGTATATTTAGTAGTACATACAAGTTTTTTTTTTTCAGACAACTCAATTTCATACTAACCTTTTTGCGTTCTCTCTTATTTTTAATTAAGGAATAATTCTTTATTTGTAATTAATTCTAATTATAAATAAATCATTATTAATTTAAATACCTATATTTTTTTCACAAAAAAATCCTTTGAAAGCGACACACTAAATCCTTAATAAATAATTTTCATCTATTCTAAATCTTAGAAATATCTACTAACCATTTATCACGCTCACTATAAAGAGACGTCCCTATAATCTGAGCAAGTGTTTCCGCCAAAGCACCCGTCGATGCGACTTGCCCGGGCAAGTTTGCAAGCCGTTAAAGTTAATTAACCTTTCGTGGCAAATACGCTCCCTGCATCAGTTACTTGCCTTTGTGTGTATCATCAAGTTTCAGCTTACGGGATAAACAGAACTGTAAATTAGAACTACAGGTCTTGAAGGTGGAAAGTTGATAAGATTAGTATGGAGTTTAGAACTTCAAAAGTACTTTCGTACAAATATATGGAGAAATTTTTGCAGTTAACATAACAAGATGTCAAACAAAAAAAGATACCATCACGCCTGTATTCCCTGAAGGGTTAGGCAGAGGTGTATTAATGTACCTACACCTACAGTTTGCCGGTATGTTTAGGTTCTATATATTAGAGGGCGAGCCTACTGCCATTAACCGGACACAAATCCAAACCATGGGCAGTTACTGAGAAATCATAGGAAAACACTTTGCTCGACCTGGAAATCGAACCCAGGACCTCTAGCGTAACAGTCGCGCTTAGGATCACTAGACTTATGAGGCAATTGAACATCTTTTTAACCAATATTGAGGTAGTACCAGGACGTGTTATTGCGATAATTTTTACGTTGTGAGAAGGAGATGGCGCTATTTAAAGTGTAGAGCACCATCCCTCTCTCTCTCAATCGCAAAATTATCGCAAGAACATATCATGGTAACTACGGGCCTCTGGTTTGGAAACAGAACATATTTCAAATTTAATTTTGTCAGAGATTTAAGCAGGAATAAAGATGGAATTGTGAATGGATTTCGATCCATTGTATTGGTACTCCCTTTTCACTAAGCATTGTATTTTTCTTGTCTTTTCCATATTCATATTCATTTATTTGCATTCCATAATGTCGTCTTAGTTGGTAGGTACATGTATGCTCAGAGCTAGGAACAATCATGGACCCTGTAGGGCCCAGCAAATTACATTAATAATATTGTAATTATATTTATATATCTACTAGACTTATCAAATACTATACTACTTCTTTATTATAGTTCATAGATGTTACGCTTCACCAATATTTTTTCTTCGTTCTCAGATCAGCAGGGAATCATTGAAAGTGCCCACTTACGTATGTATAAAATCTAAATGTAAAATATGTATACCGAAACTTAGATACGGAGACCTACTGTCAGATGAGTTGACATTGATAGTTGCGCCACAGATTAATTGATCTGTCAAAGGAACAATTAGCATAAATAATAGAAAAAAACAATTGTTACGAGTCTCTGGCGCACTCACCGTTTTGTATATTAATAGTTCCAATTAAATTACCAATGAAGATCTATTTAAATTAAGAAAATGAAGATTCAAAAAAACTAAAATATAATGTCTGAGAAATGACACCTGTCAAATGCATCCAAACCGTGTTAAAAATTAATAATCTTCGTATTTTAGGTCCTACAAACACTTAAACTAATAAAATTATGAAAAAAGAGGCAGAAATGCGTTGGATTAGTTAACTATCTATGACTTTAACTGCAACAGAATGGCTTAAATACGGTCAATCTAACCCGGAAATTAATATGTCATTCCTAAGCACAAATTTTCTTGCGTTAACAATATTTAAAATGAATCTATAACCAATCCAATCCAATAGTAAATCCTCAGTCGATATCCTAAGATTTACCCAAGCATGAACTACTCAAACATTCTACACTTCGATAGCTCTACCAGGAGCTTTATTAAACAATCAACGCTAGAGACACAGCCAAGTTTTTGTTTGACAATTTTAGTTCCTCGAAACAACGGCCAGAGGGCTTTCTATTTATAAAAAAATCGTTCAGTAAATTACTACTTCATGTACTGGACATCTCAAAGATTCTACTTTATCTTCATTTACATAGTTAGCAAGTTTACAAGTCGTTACAGTTAGTTGACCTTTTAGCAAACACGCCTTCGGTGTTTGTCGAAGCTGCTTGAAATGTATGTGTATATGTTTTGTTCCTCCAAACATCTTTTGAGGTAGATAGTTATCCCATAGTTACATTACTGTTCAAGTTTCAAGTGTCCGAATTTGTCTGTAGTGTTTCCTTTGGCTGCAGAAAATCTTATGTACTTATGTAAAGTAAGTCTTCGAGTTATTATTTAACTTTATAAAATAATAACCTAATTATTGTAAAAACAATACTACAAAATATTTTATAATCTACTACAAAACACAGACTACCTATCGAATTTGATCGTGATAAAAATATATAAAAAAATAATACCTACAATGTTGACCTGGAGTTTTGGTGATGAGATAATGCACGACTTTGACCTCACTATGGTAGGTATTTGAAAAATATTAATTGTACAATCAAATTTACAATAAGTACATATCAGCTGTTGTCGGGGTCAACGCCCTTCTCTTCTCAATTCTCATCTCAGACTTCTCAATTCTCTCAGTCACCATTGAAATCCCATTTTAGAAAATTTAATATTTTTAATCACACAACAACAAAAATCATCTTTAGAAGTAGATTTAAGAATAGTAAAATAATATAAATATTTTTTTATCTATAAAAACCCGTGCTAACACAACACAATATCTAATTACTCAGTAAGATTATCATCATCACTGACGTCATAAATTTAGTAGGTACAAGTCCCAATTCGTTAGTAGCTCTTAAACATCTAAAACAAATGGTCCTTCCAAAAATTTTGAACTTAATCGCAATTTGAACCTCGAAATACACCTAAATCCATTAAAACCGGTGACTTGGCTAAAGCATAACAGAAATATAATTATGTTTCGCCATAGCCAAGCCAAGCAAACGGAGCATGCGACAATTGTGTCACATTAAGCGCCAGATAAAGACAAATAGACCGGAAAAACAGTTGTTGGAGAGGGATAAATAGACTTTTCTTTGTTGCTGCACTGTGAGAATTTTAATGATTGAGTACCGCGCTTCGGGCTGACTGTGTCCGATGGAACGCTTTGAATATTCAATTTTTGAATTTGGAATTGCTACAATATTTTTCATCATAAATGCATTGTACTGAATCTGTTTATTACATTTTTAATAAATTATCGAAACAATTCAAACATTCTTTGTTTGGTATGCTTTAAGAAGTATGCATAGAGGTAGGTACCTATATGTGTAACGCTAGGTGTCCTGGTTTCGATTCCCAGGTCGAGGAGCATTTCGGAGTTAGGATTTATCCTGGTTAATGGCAATAGGCTCCCCTTAATTAGACAGGACCTAACTAACCGGTGACCCTTAGGTACATGAGTATTCCTCTGCCTATCCCTTTGGTGAATACAAGCGTGATGGTATGTAATTTATAGCACCAATATAATCTCAGATCAAGAGGTTTTGATGTTCATATTATCTAATGTTATTCATTTTTAGGGTTCCCTACCTCAAAAGGAAAGAACGGAACCCTTATAGCATCACTTTGTTGTCAGTCCGTCCGTCTGTCTGTTAAAACCCTATATCTCGGAAACCTGTGGATCGGTATCAAGTTGAAATTAAAACACAACTCAGGTCTTATCAAACTTCTAAGTCAACGTAAAAAATGATACGGCCATTTATGCCCCAAAAAAAGTATATTTCGACACTCTCAAGGGAATCAAAATTTATAGGGTATTTCCCGTTGACCTAGAACTATGAAATTTGGCAAGTAATACCGTCTTCTACTACAAGTATAGGGAAAATTTGAAAACTATACATTTGTAATTAAATCTTAAATAAAATATAGTCTTTACGAGTATTTAAAGTACGTAATCAAATTTGTACGGATCCCTCGGTGGGCGAGTCCGACTCGCGCTTGTCCGGTTTTTTTAAACTGCTAAATACTTCCATTATACATAAAACTTCTAACAAAAGATGTCAAAGTACTTAAAAGTTAAAATACAAAGTTTTTCTTTTACTTAACTGTTTTCTTGATTACAATTAGCAAAGAACAATTTAACCATCTTTTGTTATAAGATATTAAAACTATTGTTAGACAAGTTTGGTTTGTAACACTTTATTATCATTGTCGTTTAGATATTCATATTTTTAAACAAAGTATCTTTTTGCGTATTAAGGTAAATCTGTGTTTGTTTATTTTTTAAGGTGTCAGTTGTAAGTTCTAGCTAGTGTTCCGTTATGTTTTTGGTTAGATTATCTACTTCTTAATCTTTAAAAGCCTTTAAAAGATCCATTTACAGTAATGAATTTTATTTAAATATCATTTCTCATTTATACTAGCATGAATTAGTATTTTTTAAAATAAAAATATACTCTAATATTATAAAGAGGTAATGTTTGTGAGTTTGTGCGGTTGTAGGGGGTAATCTCAGAAACTACTGGTTCGAATTGAAAAATTATTGTCGTGTTAGATAGTCCATTTATCGAGGAAGATTATAGGCTATATAACATCACGCTACGCCTCTTAGGAACGGAGTAGCGCGTGTGAAACCGCGGGCGGGTCACTAGTAAGTACCTAAATAAATTTAAATCAAGGTGATAAATTTACTTCGACACTGATTGGGATAGGTCTTCCACAATGAGAACTGGTAATCTCAGGTTTTCTCAACCTGAGACCTATCTCCCAAGGAAGCAGGTTTCCTTGAGATGTTTTTCCCTTAATAATTTCGAAAACAGGTGGGTGCTTTGACCTCAAACTCATGACTCTATGACTTCGAAGTCTATGGTCATACTAGCACTTTAATTGGGTAAAGTTAAATTAAATGATTTTCACAATGAATAAACACTAAAACATTAAAAATGAAATAACAATGAATTAAAACATTGTAACTTTAAAATATAGACGAAAGTAAAATTTATTCGCGCTATTGATCTTTTTATTTTTTTACACTCATCCTTCATATGACGTCAATGACGGTTTTTGTCACGCGTTCAGTAAGGGGCGTGGTTGGCGATATCCACTATAAATTATGTCATGGCGAAACAAAATGTACTGGTACGTAATGGATAAAGCGATTTTATTTTCATAGCAAAAATATTTGAAAAATGTTTAGATAGGAACTTATTTTGATCTCTTAAACCTACTACAGAAATTTATTAGTCGACAATATTTTATGAAAATATCTGTCCAAAAACAGCTTTAATAAAATAATCCATGATTTCTGTCCGTCATTTACAAAAATGTAAAATATAATTTTATACAAAATCGTAAATCCTTCTTTATCAGCAAACAGGTTTAACTTTAAGTCCATACTCTATGGTATAACTCGAATTAATGCGATCCGTTCCAAATTCAAATCGTTCGAAGCGAACTTCAGTGGATCCAATATGGCGACTATGCGTTTAGCGTACAATTAAATCTCCCCCATAGATTTAAGCAATTCAAAAACAGATACAAAATAATAATAAGAAGGGTATTTAAGTGGGGGATGCCACCAGGTGTGCTGTCGACAACAGGGTTGCAACCCCTATGTACAGACAAAATGTATATAAAGTTTGATTAATGTTTAATTTGACGTTTTTATCTATTTAACGACAGTTTTTGTGCTACGTTAAGTAAATATTAGGGGAATATATTGTTGCTTTTTGTTCATGAAATAAATATCAGATGCTTTTGAGTACCTACAAACAATGTTAGCAAATGCAGAACAAACACCTAAATAGCGAAAAACTTGTTTTATATATTTTTTAAATAAATATATACAAATTTCACGTTAAATGTGTAAAATTTTACATTGCATTCCTCGCCTCACACCGAACGCAGCACACACTAAACGTCACACCGAGTATTATCCCCAATAAAACCACGCACACACTTGCGCACACGAAACTAAAAAAATAAATAACAACAACTATAAATGAAATTTATAGCGTCGCACCCATAAAAACGGGGATTAAAAATAAATCGCTCGAATAAATTGCACCTCTGAAATTAAAACACTCCCTCACACGACATGCGTACTTGCGCCGACAGTGGGTGTGACAAAAGGTCCTAATGCAAGCGGAAGAGGTAGCGATTTTATCACCTACTAAAGAATTCTCAACATTCATACTTTACGTAAATTTCTTAGGCCGCATTTTACCATGTCGGAGTAGCTGCAAAATTTGAACAGAATTTGTATAAAATTACCTGTCGAGTATTTATTATCCGTAAGGGTCCGGCAGAGCTTGAATTGCCCACAAAAACGTAATACTGAAATATATCGTAATAATATTCTATCAAATTATGTTATTATTCGTATTTGAATACCGTTAATCTAGGTTCCTACGGTAGAATTATTTCATCTAGTATTACTTCACTGGAAATAAAAGACCGGAAAATCTTTCCAAACTTGGTAAAGTTATCAAAAATTGCATTCGCTTACATTTATTTCCAGTGAAGTATTTTGGAAGAAATGGTAAAGTAGGAACCTAGATTAATGGTATCGGAATACGAATAATGACAGAATTTGATTAAATTGTGTTTGAATTACGATTTATTATGGTTTTACGTTTGTACGGAAAATTCGGTCCGCCGGACCCATAAGTATTACGATACTATATTTATTCTTTAAAAAATATCATTATGCATTCGTATCTTTTCACACACTAACTATTAGGTAGAGTATTAAGTCTAAACTTAAGGTTTTCGTCAAGATAAATCGACCAAAACTGCCAGAAGACAATGCTTTTGAATTATCTCATTGCACTGCTACACGCTCCAAATACGCTCTAAAATGTTCGCCAATTACGCTCCCGCTACCGCTACCTCCTCGCCTATGCAACAACTGGGGCGTGGGTTGGGCGTACGATTGTCCATTGTTCTTTTAACGCGCGCTTGTTAGCAGGCCGCGGCAAGGTGAGCGCCGAGCACGCTTAACAACGGCGACGCGACAACTTGCCACTCCAAACGCACACTTAATTGGCGAACGACTTGTGGTTATTCATTTACCACGGCGAAAAATATAAGGATAGAAAATATTTTAGGAAAAATATTATGAAACGTGGAAGTCGTCGTATCAAGAGATTTGAATTGAAAGAAGGCGAAGGAGCAATGGTTATCGGTCTAACGATAGAAAATTTAAGAAGACTACCTTCTAGGGTATGTGAAATGGAAATAAGTATTTTCTTTCTTTCAAAAGTTCAATTCGATTGTTCATACAACCATTCTTTCGTCTGCCATATTGTTGAGTAAAGAATAGTCCTCATTATAACCTAAGCCACAATCTCAAAGTAACAGATAAAAGCACACTGAACTGAAAAGTTATCAGAAATACACTTTCTCTACATGATTGGTATGCAGAGCATCAAACCACCAGCGAGAAAATAACGACAATAGGCTGCCTAATCCAAAAACAAAACAAAAGACAACCGCTACGGATTCGATGCACGAACTACGAAAATTATACGCGAGACGACCGCAAAAAAAGTGCGCTACAAAACAATGAACTTAGCCCCCACCCTTTAAGGCCTTAATCAAGGGCCTGGCCCAAATTCGCCCACAAATTGCATCCAATTGTTCACTTTTTACCGCGTGTTTGTGAGGGGTGGATAAAAAATTGTCAGACCAACGGTTGAGCCCATCCGATCTAATGCACTCCCATTGAAGACTATTGGCTCGTAAACAGTGCGCGTGGTTATAATTGTGGATGGACCAACCGTCTAATTTGGCGTACGATTAAAGGATACTGGTATTAGTAATTTGGAGTAATTTTGCTAGCTACATGCGAAAGGTTAGGTTTGGTATATTTGTTTTTAAAATAAACTTTTCAGTTATAAGAAAGTGGTTCAAATATGGCTTGCAAGATTTGAACTAAACATACATGTTACACATACACCATGCAGATCAAATAAAAATCAACACTTGGATATTAAAATCGGATTTGATCGTAAAAGATACAGTTAAAAAAAATGATAACTGAAAAAAGCTAAAAATCTTATATCGAAAAGACGTATTAACGGTTCTCACAAACAATGAAACTCCAAATATCTTCGTATATCCGAAGATTAGATAGAAACTTGTGGTTTTCTATCGTGCACCGCGAAACCCCTTTTTTATTGAAGATGCTTTTCGCAAAGCGGATTATTTTTTAAACGGGTTACGTTTTTTACGCCCTTTTTGAGGATGGCCGTGGTCTATAGTTTGAGCAGATATTATCTAGGAGATAATTTCAAAGGATATAACTATACATCAGGATACCACTTGAGTAAAAATGGAGGATGTATTAAAATTTGAAGAGCTGCAGATGTGAATCGTATTGTTAGATGCAATTGGAACGAAAAACGTTTCCATACGCCAACTATAGCAACTATGATATATAGATTTATTAGAGCATTCAGGTATTTCTATCCACAAAATACAATTGGGAATAACTATGAACATGTACAATTCCAAAAGTCCTTTGCAGATATTGATAAAAGGTTCAGCATTTTGTTGTATGGTCTCAAAGAGTTATTTTATGGAGATGGGTCAGTCCACACCACGAACATAATATCATATATGCTTACGGCAACATTTATGGTTGGTTCATTATTTCAAATCCATTTATGATTAGCTACCAGGTACCCAAAGTGTCCAGACTTCCAATAAATAACTACTAATTTTAACGTTTTTTACGACGACCTTCGTATCCTAGGACATCGAAGTAATGGGCAACTTCGAGCAAATCATCACACTCTTTACCAGTTCAATTAACACTACTATCATTACAGATGAGCTGATGCACAGCGCGGCGATGGGGGGCGGAGCCCTATTCGGGTGCTCTTCGGCCGGCCACAGCGGCATCAACCAGCTGGGTGGAGTGTACGTCAACGGGCGGCCGCTGCCGGACTCCACGCGCCAGAAGATCGTGGAGCTGGCTCACTCGGGCGCGCGGCCCTGTGACATCAGCCGCATCCTGCAGGTCTCCAACGGCTGCGTCTCCAAGATACTTGGCAGGTCTGTTGGTTTTAAGTCTTCTTTTGTTCAGTTTGGAGTTGATATCTTTGCGGTTTTTTAAACAAATTTGTAGCAAAATTTTCATTAATGAATGCATGAATTGAAGACCGTGTCCATATCCAAAACCATGCCAGAATTTCAGCATTTTTTGAGCCTTATAAAGGTCCAAGTTATGTCACTTTTTATATCATGAGGTACTTTGCGTGATTAATATTCTTTTAATAAAATAATCAAGTGCTCTTTACCAGTTTTATTCGAATTTTCTGAAAATGTATTTACCCAAAATCTTAAAACCTTCGTAATCGCTCTTCGGCAACTCTTTATTATAGGGCTTTTATATAAATTTCAAGGTCTACAAAATTCATCCCGAGATAGAAAATTGCCGCTACACAAAAAGTATCATCTATCATAAAGTCTGACACTACTGAATTACTTACAACCTACCAAATGACATTTTTCATTTGGAAATGTCTTTCAGGTCAGATAAGACCGTATTACTTGAAGTTGATATTTTCTCAAGACTTGCTGTCAATTTGAAAGAAAGACCTAATTCTTTGCAAAGTCCATTCAGTCATCGTGTTACTGGGGAACAAGCACCCATAACAATTAAAACGAATACTATTACACGAATAAACGAATTATTTCACACAAAACCCATTGTGAGCCGACAAAAGTTCAAGAATCGATTATGTCTAAGTGAGATGGGGTCAAATTCTTGCGCCACGCGTTAGCAAATTGATGGAATTCCCATAATACCGCCCAAGGAACCGCACAATGCTTCCGACAATGCTGTCGTGGACAAAATTAAGGAATATTTCAATGACTTAATCAATACAATAGTTTGAGTTTGCATTCCCATAGTGTGTATTGTTTTTGTTGAATGGTTGACGTGTGCGCTGCGGGGATGCTAGGTGGGAATCGACATCGGGTGCTTGTCGTTGGGGTGCCGGCTCTAATTTCGGCGGCAATTTTATTGTTTGATTGCGATTTTATCTGGAGATCACTGAGGATTTCGGCCCTCACTGGATCGAGTGCTTATTGAAATGCCAGCACTAAAGCAATCATCTTAAATCTTAATGGAATTGTTTTTATAATTACTTATTTAAAAGAAGCTGCCACTGGCAGATTTGAACCACTTGTGCTAGATATTTAACCCTGTTGCAATACACAATCAGAACTAGGTATGTACGTAGGTGAATCTGTCAAAGATTTCAAAATATTGTAAAATACATACTTACGTGACTCAATGGAACAAAAAAAGTCAATCGAACAATAAAAAATGTAAAGACGTCAATCAAAGAACTAGACTCATTTTAATATAGGGTGTGCCTTTCAGGGCTGTCCCACGACCGCCCCTAAATAAAAATCAAAATAAAAACATTATTTTCTAGTAATTGGCACCCCTACTGAGGGAGACGGCTTGACGCCACTTCAAGAGATCTTATAGGAAAAATAAATTTGGCCCAGCGAACCCTATAATATTGCCCTCCGGGCACACGCTATTATTTTGTAATGTTTTGCTTGTTAAGATATTGGCGAAACAAGTTGTTATTTGTGGAAAAAATGTTTTGTAATGTTTGAGGATTACTGGATTGCAGTTTTTTTAGGAAGCATGTTTCCATATTTTTTACTTCAACATTTTGTTTTATATTTTTTGTGTTGTTTATGTTTTCCTTGTGTATGTGTTAGCGCAATATAATTTGTACAAGATTACTACTCACTTTCCCGTCTTTATAATATCCACTTTTAAGTTGGACATATGTAGTACCAATATGAGTTAAGTAATATTGGAAAATTCAATTCAATTCTGCCGTTGTAATGCTTAATTCCATATTCATTTCAATAAAATATCTAATATTTATCAACGGTTATATTGACGCAGTGGATCAACAATCAGCTTCTGTACTACGGGTCGCGGGTTCGATCCTTACCCGTAACAAATATTAGTATGGTCTACAGATCAATTATTTCGGGTCTGAGTGATATAGGAGAAAATCCTAGCTATAACTACCAATAACAAAAGAATACTCTGCCGGGGTCACAATTATTGCCTAAACCTACTAATACTGCCAGAATTTGTCAAGAAATAAAATAGCTTCGGTATTTCCTCCTTTCGTCTCGCAACGGCTGCAAGTGCCTCTGTATTTCTCACACGCCCCTGGACATTCTTATCGTGCCAATTACTAAAGGGAAGGGGTTGAAAAGCGTTCCTCAGGGCTCCCACAGAAGGGCAAGCGTAGCAGGACTCCTAATTAAGGAGAGGTCCCGCTGTTAACTGGCGTTTGATAGCAATTCCCAGTGTTGGAAAACTTTTAGATTTAACCCGTAATCGTCGAGGGATGTCTGAATAGTTGTAGATTTTTATAAAAAAAAGTTACTAAAATATTTTCGATCAAGATATTGAAACAAAAGAGTGTAGAGACCTTATTTTTGGATGTCAGAGTTTAAAAAAGTCGGTTAACTGCTTCTTTGGCCAAGTGTTTGCAACTCTGCTAAGTGTGTGCCAGGTCCCGGGTTCGATTCCTAGGTAGAAGGTGTTATTAGGGTTTTCTATGAAATTTTCAGTAGCAGCTCGGAGTATGGATTTGTACCAACAAGGTTAATGGAACTAGACTCGCCCTATTATATGGCACATTATATAGAACACATAATTTGCTATTTTGGTGAAGGAAAAAATCAATCAATGACGTTGGCTCGCGGTGGCTTAGCGGTCAGAGGGTCTGGTGTATCTAACCAGAAGACGCATGTTCGAATCCTGCCCGCGATTGAATTTTCTTAGCATGGAAAATGCAAAAAAAAAACACAAAAAGATACATAATTTGCTGTTATGTAAACTTACTTTTTACTAGGCAAGTACTATTTTATCAAAAAATACTATTAATTAATTGTAAGTTAGTAGGTACTGTAAATAATGCTACATCCATTTTTTTTTAATTACTTGATCCAGTAAGATCGATTTTTGCAGTAAATAATATCAACGACCATTGAAACCATCAGCAACATATTTCCAATAGGGCGCACGTAACTGTGTTACGTTTAAATAACCACTTCAAAAACAATCTCTGATAAGTGCTCATTCGCCCCCGGATGCTATCAGCATCTAATCTTCGACCCCCTGGCGTTACAGCAAAGCCCTTACGTATCCACCGAATTCTGACAACGGATTTTACAAATTGAATTGTTGGTATCGCTCTGAGGAACAAGCAATGGAGTCGAAACAATGAATTAACGTCGGTCGAGCACCGCGGCGTTGCGGCCCGAACGCCACTGATTTCGATCAATTTATTATTGTTTGATGCAATAATTGCTCGGTTGGGCGACAATTTGTTTGCAATTTCTGTTGCGTTTGTGGCCAGCAATTTAGTTACTTGATCAAAGTTTGGTTTTCCGTAAAATATTTTATTATTTTGTTAGCGAGTGATCAAATAATGAAGCGAGAATCAAATATACTGCTTATTAACATTTTCATATAAATTAAATGGAAAATTTGAAAGTTATCTTCCACAAACAAGAAAAGGGAAGAACTAGTTATACGAGTATTTTACGTACGTACTATGATGCCGGTATTCCCCGAAGGGTTAGGCAGACGTATACAAATATATAGCCACCTAGGTCCTGGGTCCGGTTCATATATCGAGTAAAGTGGGGCCTAGTGAGAGTGAATGGAAAAAGGCTCGCCTCTTAGAACATGGGACCTAAAATAATGCCGGCGAACTGCAGATTATGTAATTTAGTACATCTCTGCCTAACCCTTCGGGGAATAGAGGCCTGATGTTATGTATGTATTTTAAATATCTAAATCGAAAAGTTATCTCTGTTATCATTAGTCCTTATTAGTTAATAACGCCTTAATAAACAAAAAATACATAAATTTTTCGTAGTTACCCTCCACTATTATTTACCCTAAAAGCACAACACATAATCAAAGTTCATCGAACTTAAGGTTCTCAATTAAAAAGCAGTCAGTAGCGCCCTTCATATTGCCCTTTCCGAAAATCCGCCCAAGGCGAAAGCGATTACCGTCCGACGATGGCCCTAATAACCCTACAATGTTTGTCGACAATGCCTAAGCAAACTTTATCGATGACAATTTCGATAAAGCCATGTTTGTTATTACTGTATAATTATTTGTAACGGTTTCCTCGATATATTGAATGTGGGTTATTTGATTTTGGCTTAAGCGCTGTCAATTTTGTGGTCATTGACAGATGTTGCTTTTCTATTGCAAACTAGGTGTACATAGTTACGTGGCTTTTCATCATTTTAATGAGGAGGTACTTATGACTTAGTGCCTTTTCAAGCATTGCAATATTATTGAGAAATTATTAAACAATTGAACGTGCAATTGAGAAAAATGATAGAGGATGAAAGAGTAAATTATAATCACAATATTGAATTATTAAATTAATATAGCTGTTGTAGTGGTAATAGAACAATTAGGTTACATAATTATAACATGTTAATATATATATCATTCGTACATTTCATGGTAGAACAATATTTTGCTCTCCTTTCCTTCTACCGTGGTACATTATACATACAATATATAGTAGTATATTATAAGAATGTGTAGTGAAACAAGGATGTTTTAATGCTTTTGAAATATCTGTTAAAAGTTGGTTTAAAAAGGGGTTAAATATTATTCAGTCAAGGAATATCTGGATGACAAGTTTTGATCAATTGTTTTTTTTTTATTTAAATATAATTTTACCCATTTTCATGACATTAATTTGACATGCTTGCATATTCTTTGACATTAATTATTAATCCAATCATATTAATCTAAATTTGTATGCCTATCGGCGGGACATGGTTCGTACAATAGATATTTATAGTAAAAACACCTGTAATCACCTATGTTCACAAAATAAATAAATTGAATTGAATTGAATTGAATTGAAAGGCCGTTTATGATTAATCATTATAGGTATGATTCATAAATATAACACTAGAGTTCCCGTACGCAGCTTCACGTATTTAGGTAATTTTCGTTTTTTAATTCAACTGTGCCCACTGTACTACACCATGGAGGTTTCATATCATAAAATGTATTACATCTAATTTTTATGGAAGAAAACAATAATTGTCAAAATGTCAACACGCGATTGACAGCTGTACTATGGAATCATATTATCTTTTTTTTTATTCGTGATAGGCTTACGCTTGACCGCCAGTTTGCCTGATGTTAAGCGATACTGCGATCTACGATGGAGCGCGCTTGCCTAGAAGAAACCGATTCACTCGTGATTTAAAGACACCCAGATTATATCTATCAGGGAAGACCCACTCGGGAAGTGCATTCCATATTGCAGCAGCACGCATTATAAAAAAAAAAATATTATTATCTTGACGATGTCATCGTTTATTAAACATGTACAGTGTGGACTTTCATACGACTTTCACCCCCCTTTCTTCTTTTCTTATGGGATGGAATCTTAGGGGTTGAAATTCCAAAAATCCTATCTTAGTGCTTGTCTACAGTGCAAAAGGAACCAGCATGCAAACTTTCAGGGATCTAGCTCCTGTAGTTTCCGCTATGCGTTGATACGTCAGTCAGTCAGTCAGTCAGGTTCTTCTTTTATATAAATAGAAGATTACCAAAGAGCTGATAAGAGTTCTACATATGAATTGATTCCGAAGGAATTGTTAAAGTGGCCATGTCCATATTGGACGCTTGGAGATTTTCACTTATTTTTTATTTTTTTTGTCTTTAATCTATGGATACATTATTTCCAGCCAGCCAAATCTCGATGAACCCCAGGTTTTAAACACTAAACTGCCAACACGATTGTACATCTGACATCTCAATACTATGCAATTCAAGCTGTAGTACCACAAATGTATCGAGGCCCCAAATATCGACACACGTCTGTCTCCTAACAATACATTGCTTCGAGTATATCCGATATCCATCCCTACAATCAAACAAGCTATTTAAAACCTTACTGTTCTACTACTACAGTGTAAATTCACTTGACGTTATGTAGGGATAATCAAACGGAATTTGGCAACGTTTTGTATAGGTACTTCAAGTTAAGGGGATGGCGGAGATTATGTTTGTAATTGTATTTTAATAGTATTTTAGTTGAATAGGGATGTTCTGATAACGTGTAGAGAAAATTGTAGACTTTTTGTTATAATGTGTTGTAGATACTTTTGGGAAAATATTGCCTTAAGAAGAGTCTCTTCTTTATTTGATCCTTCTGTCTAATTTCAATGCAGCGAAATAACATATCGAGAGTTACCCATCAATTAGTCTTACAGTACATAATTATATACAGATATAATTAGATAACACAGACAAGAATGTAACCAATCTAGTTCTGTCAAACTCGTTCTTCAATATGAGAGAATACTCGCAAAAGTTCTCGTCTTGATAGAGCCAAATTATTAAAATTACTTTTAGTATTTAGGCATGCTCAGCTATCAGAAAGAGGCAGGTTTTATCAACATGACAATATAACATGACATGTTTCTCGACTAAAGAGTCGAAATAATGACAGAGTTTTTATCAAGAGGAGGGTTAAAACAACCACTTTTGATGAATCATAATGTTAATACTGTAACACGGTTGCACAATGTTTGACATGTCCAATATAAGCTGACCTCTAAGTGTACGATAAGGCTATACAATGCGAGGTCAGTTTATATTGGACACATATGGCACTTTATGTATGTCATCAAAAGTGCTGAGTTTAGCCCCCCCAGTTTTCATACTAATGCAACGCCTGCAAGTGACCAAATTTATAAATACACAACAATGTGATCATAATACAAACTGGCCCATATATCCTGTTCATCTTCCAAACTAAATTTAGCTTTGCACGCAGATATTACGAGACGGGATCGATAAAGCCTCGGGCGATTGGCGGGTCCAAGCCAAGAGTGGCCACCACACCGGTGGTCCAGAAGATAGCCGACTACAAGAGGGAGTGCCCCTCAATCTTCGCGTGGGAGATCAGGGACCGCTTGCTCAGTGAAAACGTGTGCAATAACGACAATATACCTAGTGTGAGTATGATACTTTTGTATATAATATGGACACAATGGACAACTGCATCATCAAATTCAAATATATTACGTTACAAGCAAAACTTATAATAAAACTAATACTTAGGTATTGACTGCAAAAATCGTATAACGTTATGACTGCCCAAAATGCCACAAGAACATGCAGATTTGGTAGACACTACGTGGGAGAGCCATACTTCGGCACGAATGGGCCGGCTCGACCGGAGTGATACCACGGCCTCACATAAAACCGGCGATAAACAACGCTTACGTTGTGTTTCGCCGAGTGAGTGAGGTTACCGGAGGCTCAATCCCCTTTTAAAAGGTCGGCAACGCACTTGTGACTCCTCTGGTGTTGCAGGTGTCCATGGGCGGCGGTAATCGCTTACCATCAGGTGATCCGTCTGCTCGTTTGCCCTCCTATCCCATAAAAAAAACAGTCCAAAATGAACAATTCTGAAGTAATTTAATTATTATTTACACCCGAGATTAATCCACTTTGGCAACGTCTCTGTTTTTGTTCGGAGAAACATTATTGGTTTGCAGTTAACTCGCTATGGAATACTGATATGTGTCCCGGAGTAGAACTAAGAGAACCTGAAGACCTGACTATTTCATTATATTGGCGAAGCGGCGGTAACTATGTAACTTTTATGTCAATAACAGATTGAATGTCGAATTGTAGTCGGGGTAATATTAAGTAACAAAGAAATGTAAAGATTTTGTTATAAAGTATTAATCGATCTTAGAAGAAGTCGTAAAACTTAAGTACACCAACGTCTGGTTAGGGCGTCGGACTTGCGATCATGTGGTTGCCGGTTCGAAACCCACCCATTGCACTACCGACGTGAACCCACTCGTAACACAAGCATTTACCTTACCACGAGGGGTTAACAAGAATACTAGTAATGTGCGACAAACATTTCTAGAAAGCTTTTTTTAAAAAAAATTGGTAGTGCCTACTTAAGTAGATACTAGACAGAAACTAACTAGGACTTCTACTCAGTTTTCGAAAAAACGATGACAAGTGCAGCTATAATTATTTTTCAAATCACTTAAGTGTCATTTTAGATGTTGTTAGATATGTATCTATTAAGTAATAATTATACTTAAGTGTAAAAATAAAGTTATGTAAAATATTCAAGGATAATATAAATTATCTCTTGTTACTTAACACAATCAATTAAGGTGATTGGCTTATTTCATGCTTTAATGGACAAGCTGGGTGTCGCTCACGGCACTTCTGTTTTCCTTGATAGGTAAATTGAGTCGATGGCAACTATTTTGCCCGTATCAAATTAGTTATCAATTCCTAAAAAAAATATAAACAACTAGTTTCTGCCCGCGACTTTTTCTGCGTGGACTTCAGGATTGGGCTCGACCTGGATAAAAAGTAGCCTATTGTGTTATTCCAGGCTATAATCTCTCTGTGTGCCAAATTTTGTCCAGATCCCTTCAGTCGTTCTTGCGTGAATGAGTAACAAACATCCATACATACAAACTTTCACGTTTATAATATTAGTAGATAAGGATATACTCCTTTTAATTGTGTCCTGTATTTATTGGTGTACAATAAAGTATATATAAATAAATACTCTTTGATTGTAAACAAAAATATTAACGATTTATAATGAGAAACGCGCGAAAAAATACAGACAGAATATTTTGTATGGTAATCTCCCTATGCTTTTAGTCATTTCTGCCGCTGCTGCTGGGTAATATTTTCAGGCAGAAATATTATTATTCCATACTAATTATCCTGGTGTTAATTCCAAGCTCAAAATATTATTATAGCAACGTTTTCTTGACTTGAAATGTCAATCAAGCTATAAGGTCTACACAATTGATATCGAAAATGTCAAAATATTATCGAAAATACGATATATCTAATTAAATTCACAAAACATATGCTCGAGCACCCATTGTGCCGCCCATCAAAATAATCTGGACAAAGTTCGGTGACAATATTCTCTTTTAATCCAATTTTGCAATTTTACATTTTAGGACCATATGTTTCGGACAGACGCGGGCCTATTGTCCGAAATCTTTTCAAGATGGACCTTATTCGTACAAACGGTCCATTCTGTTATTGATGATGGCTTATAAAATTTTCGTTCGGTATGTTTGATGCCGTTTTATTAGGTTTTTGTATGGACCCATACAAATACACTCCTATTATACGGAGTTCATAAATTTTTCCATTCTATTTTGCTCTGTCAACTTTTATGTCAATAACAAATTGAATGCCGAATTGTATTCGGGGTAATATTAAGTACTCAAAGAAATGTAAAGTTTTTTTTTATAAAGTATTTATCGATCTTAAAAGTAGTCGTAAAACTTAAGATAAGTACACCAACCTCTGGTTAGGGCGTTGGACTTGCAATCATGTGTTTGCCGGTTTGAAACCCACCATTGCACAACTGACGTAACCCACTCGTAACACAAGCGTTTAGCTTAGTACGAGGAGTAGCGCTAGTAAGCTTTATTTATTTTAAAAAAATATTGTAATGCAACTGAATGCTTACCTATTTAAATATGATTCACACCAAAGGTTTTTTCCAATAGCATTGCTCTATGTGCATAATTTAAATCTAGGCCATGGCAGAGCAAATAAAAATAAAACTCCACCGAGTTGCAATTACAACAACGTCATAAAATCCATGTAAAGTAACGAGACACGCGAACATCCTATCCCTGCAATTAATGAGAGAGTATAAAATTATAATTTCCTCGGTTCTCCGCGAAAAATATCACGTACAAGATATATAAAATAAAGCCGTTGCCGATGTGACACGGCCGGTAATCGAACCTGACGGCTCCAACATCTGCCCGGCCAATCACGACAAAAAATAACAGTGAAAAATTTGTAATATTTTAGGGTTCAATCGTGGGTTTAGCAGTAACTATTGATGGGAAAATAAGCTTTGATGATGTAAATGATAATTTATTAGAATGCTAAATTTGAAATTGATTGCTATTTTCAGGAAAAATAGGAAATACTTAGGTACTTACTTGTATTGTAATTCTTCGTTAAACACAATCATTTTCATTTTATATCAGATGAGGTAGAAATAGATAGTCGAAAACAAATCCATTCAAAACGTAAAAACATTTGCAAACATCTCATATGAGTCATTTTCAAAATTCATCATTTTTACTAGTGTTGAAGTAATTAGGTACCTGTACTTACCTAGGTAATTAACAATTTTGATTTTGCCAAGATGTTGTTACAAAGATGTTAGTCAAACTCATTGTAAGGAACCTCTGGATCTATAAAGAAATTCGTAGGTACCCATCTATGTTTTTTTTTTCATTCATCGGACCAATTTTTCTGTTAATAACGTCACAATTCGAAAATATAATGTTTTGTGATCACGATCCGTAGCACAAAGTAAACACTTGGTGACACAATGGCACAAAAAACTTTTTGTCGCTCGTTGAGTGTTGAGAATCGAAAGATGTTGGTTTTGCGGATATGTTACATTATCTAGTAGGGATTTGTCATCGTTTTGTTATAATAAGGAATGTGAAATTGATTGTTCCAAATACTTAAACAAGTACCCTACTTACTTGATAACACTTTTTCTATCATTCTAAGTTATCATAGAAAAGGTGTCTTAGTCTTAAGTTATTTTATTAGAAAATATGAACTGAAAACTACTTTGTTTGTGAGAAGAAAACTAAAGATTGTTTTCTACTATAGATATTTATCAAACTAATCATGATAAAATATCAACTTATTAGTAGTAAATTCTAGCAATACCTACCAGACTTGTTGTTTATATGCCTTAGTAATTGAGCTCCGAATCCTATATCAACTCACATAAAGTCATACCTATAACTTATCATAAAAATACCTACATTATCCACCCCACGTAACAAGAGGACACAAAATCGAAATACCGAAAACCCCCAGAAGATTCGGCGCCAAAGGGGCTATTTTTATGACTGTCGTACCTACGCACTCGGCCCACTGGGCAAATAGGTGAAAGGGACAGGCCGATAGGTCTACACACGTGTTAGAGTAAGACAGATATATGTCGTGCGTTCCGCTGCCTAGTCATAACGGTCGAATGGGCGTGATGTTTCTTACCAACTAAAAGCGGACAAAAATACGTGGAACAATCGATTACGGCTCGGCGGCAGAACGGTGTAAGTGTAAAAGTGTCAGAGAGGCTTACGTGATGTCGGCACCACCTACGGGAGTATTCAAACTTGATTATGGAGGATATGCAAATCACATACACTACAAATTCAGACGATATTATGTGCAAGAAATTGCAAGTTTATTTAATTCTTATCAGTATTTTAACGACCATTTTGGTATTCTAAGAAGTTCCACAAATTTTCAGAAGATAACTTTAAAGTTTATTTTGGAGTTAAAACTTCGATTAAGATTCTTGTATATCCAAAACATTTTGTGAAGTCTACAAAACATAAAGTAACTAACTCAATGTTATACCTGCCTATTCGGTGCTTGTACAACAAACTTCTACTACAAATCCATCAATAATTGCTGAAACATTTTTCTCAAAAGAACGCTTCATACTTACGCCGTTTTTCACTTAGGGTGCTATACAATAATTCCACGTTTACGCGTGAATGCACAGAATATTAGATATCTCTTTCACACTTGTGGTTATGCTGTAAGGATCTGCAGCGACTTGTATCGCTACCCTTGTCCCGCGGATTAACGTCAACTGCTTATGATGGCATAGATAGGAATTGACGGTTTTAAATCCTCTAATATTTATGGTAATGTAAGGGAATTTTGTACTGGAAATAGGAAATATTATTATTTTAATTTATGTGACAATAACAGCCTGTAATTAAATGTCATTTGTGATAAAATTATTGTAGCTTCAAACATCAAAAAAGGTTTGAAATATACATAGGTACCTACTTAATTCCTTATTGAAAAGATTTTTATTTGTCTCTACTTATAGATGACAAATACTTACACTAATAAATCGTCATCATCACATGTTCAATGTTCATAACAGAAATAAAAAGAAAAACGCCTAATTTATACTTAACAAAGATCAATTTCGTAGAAATCGAAATCAAAAATAGAAAACAATAGCGCCAACCGCAAAACACGAAAGCGGCAAACATCGCCAATCAACAGTTGCGCTCAAGGACCGTTAAATACGATTTGGAGACATCTAATTTAAATTTAGAATTCATGAGTTCGATCGAGCGAGGCGCGTCGAGGCGGCTGATTCTGCCGATTTGTCGAAACTAGATCGAAAGTTGAGTTCTGATTTTTAGTTACCAGAGTAAATTGATACATTATTTTGCTTAAGTTTGGGTGGTTCCCATTAACAACATTAGTGGATAATTGCAATTATTTTATAAAAAGTGCCATATGCGTAGACTTACATAGTATAACATCGTGGGCTATTGTAGGTGTATTTGTTAAAATTTTCTAACAGTTTAATTTGTCCGGAGCTTCAGTGTCAAATCCGTTTTCAAATTGACAAACGAAAATTCTAAAATATATTTTCATTTCAAGTCCATTAGTCTCTCGTTAAGTTCAGAATAATGTATAAACTATCAAACTTGTAGCTGCCAGAATTAGTCTCTGGAAACTTGACACCGCCGAAACGCTACTGTGAGGCATTTCGGAGGCTTCGTACGTATTATGTGGCGTACGAACGTTCTCATTTTCGTTTACACGCAATACTCTTGTAATTGGAGACACCTTTTAGTTCAGTTTGGGTTAAAGTGTCGTAAGGACGACGTGTTTACCTTTTTTATTATGTGTATTACTTAAGCACATGAAATTATACGTGTTTATTTTGGAAGCAGTTTTGCTTTAAAAATAACTTTAGTAGCTGATAGTATAGTATGGAAGAAAAAATACTCGGTATGGTTAAGATGAGGAGGATATCGGATATATACATAAGTACATGAAAGATAATATTTCCGTTAACAATCTATCAATCATCAATCAAACTTAAACATCAAAACACTATGCTTTGGAAAAATCCACCCAGAAACATCACCCAAATACAGAAATGAGTGGGTACAATAGTTATTCTTGTATATGATAAAAAAAATATTTTGCTATAACCTCTTATAATACTCATCCAGTGCAAACGATAACAAAAATCATCCAAAAATATTGTCTCAAATGGATACTATAATTATAATCGATGACAATACGGTATTTAAAGCAGGGACAAAGCTCCCCACAGCCCTTTGTCACACACTGTTGGTCTCACTTACACCACGCTATGTGACATATTTGGTACTTTAAGTGGAGTCCCTCAGGGGACTACCTTTGGTCCTGTGATGAGTATTAAATCGTTTTATATCTTATTTGTAAATGTATAGGTATATATTTATTGGTTAATTTTTGTTTTAGAATTGTAAAATTTACTGATTGAGAATTTTCATCAGCTAATTATTAGTAACGCTACTTTCAATACTGAAATTACCCATTGGTGTAATTAGTAAATAAAAAAAATTACTCATGGATAAGTTGCCTAATTGCAGAGTAAATTATTGGATATCTCCAATAAGCTCAACTCACTTTTTTAAGTACTAGTACTCATATTTCTATTTTGAGTATATACTAAGTCGAATCACACCTTGAAAAAACTATCAACATTTTCAACAACAAAAACCCACTTCAATCCAAATCACCGACAACAACTTAACATCCATAATGAACTGAGACAGACCGCCCCAATCTGTGCGCCCTAAGAGAATTGCAAAAAACACCCCTCCAACCGCACCCTACAAGCGCTTTTCACCGGGGAATCGAACCCGGGTCTCCGCGGGTTAACCGTGTACGTTAAAATGTTTATAGATAATACTAATAGTAATTCTAGGGGATGAAGACCCCTTCCTGTATGGGTATTTGTATTCATAGTAATGGTTTTTGTGAAGATACCTTTGGTCTCGCATTGATGGTGAATGGTCATGGAAAAGTGGATAGATTAATGGAACAGGGATTTCCTTTCAATGAGGATGTTTCTTTTGTACGTCTTTTTGGGGCCAGATCGTTTAGGTGATTAAGTTCTTACTGCTTGTTCGTAGTTTGGGGTTTCATTAAGATTTGACAAACCGAAGCTGTAATTACAAAACACACATTACTTCCCTTTGATAAAATTATTAATTACTTTAATAAAATAGAATATTTTCTAAGATATATTACTACTGCCTCATTAGTCTAGTGGTCCCAAGCGCGACTGCTACACTAGAGGTCCTGGGTTCGATCCCCAGGTCGAGCAATGTGTTATTGGGTTTTTCTATGAAATTCTCAGTAGCAGGTCGGAGTCTGGATTTATAACATGGGACCTAACATGGGACATACCGGCGAACTGTGGGTGTACATTAACACGCCTCTGCCTACCCCTTCGGGGAATACAGGCGTGATGATACGTTATGATGGTATGTGTTATTTTATAAAAAAAAGTCCAGTAGTAATAGAGTTAACTGGTTTGCGAAATTGAACGTTGGTAGGTAATCTCAAGGAAATAGCACAAATAATAATAAAAAAAATATTACCGAAATTAAGCATCAGCTTCATCTGTTATAATGCTCGTAAACTTAACTAACCCGTCTTCCCTAATATTCGTATAAAACTAAAACTACCCGCAAAATGTGCACATTTCGGGGAATACCTACAGGTGTGATGGTATGTCATGTTATATATACGAGTATTACTATCAATCCAAACAAACTACAAAATCCACAAAAATTCATGAAATCGATTCAAATAAAACCATCGATGATCGATCGTAACTGGACAAATTTGATTAACCGCGTAAATAACGATTTTCGAACAATGTTTTTTTTTGTGTCACGGACCACCAACGCCGATGGATCTTAGCACTATCGCTCGCTGGATGATCTATCGCCATGTCCGTGGTCAGGGTAATGAGGTGCAGCGACGCGTCACAACTAAGGGCTGCCAAGGGATTTAATCTAATTAGAGAGGACTACTAATTAGTTTAAGAATTTCTTTCATAAAAAATATGTGGTTTCATGTATTTTTATGCCTGTCCTAAAGATACTAACAAATATAAAGTACTAACGATAAACAAAGAAAGGCATACTCGTAGGAAGCTATGCATTTATCTACAACAAAAGGATATTCTTTTAGAATATGGCTTGGCATGAAAAATAAATCCTATACCATACCAAGATTTTTCTAGGATTAGTTCATGAAATGACAACCAACCGTGCATCCAATGTCCAGTCTAATAAAACGAAATGACACTACAAATGATGAACGATTCTCACGTGAAATAAAATAATATCACATTTAAATGTTGGCGGCCCTGGCCGTGACACCTGTCAACTGTCACAGTGACGGGAGATCGCCCGCGTTCAGAAACGATCGCTAGACACTATCGCTCGTCGCGAAACTTGATATAATATGCTCGCGTTTAATTAGATATTACGAGTTAGATGTTTATCTTAGTAATTATAGTTAGGACTTGTTGGTCCCGTTGTTTGTTTTGGAAGAACTGCGCTGACTTCTTAATAAGTTTTTAAAAAGTTGAATAGGTTCAAGATTTTACAACCTTATTACTCGTATTAGACATGCTTGAATTTATAGAATAAGTATTTGATACACTTTCTAGCTTAGATTTAAATTGTATAATAGTACCTACAAGGTTATTTTTCAATAACCGGTCAAAACCTTATTAAAAAGTTAAAATTATTTATGAAAATTCTTTTAGTATTTAAGTTATCTATAGAACATCTTTCAACTCTTATTTTTATTTAATAAATATCAAACCGATATCTCAGCATAACAATAAGTCTGCGCAGGGTGTTGTCGCGGTGCGCACGCGCAGAGCCGCGCCTGTCACGAAGTTGAGCGGTGTCAAACATATTGGGTTTCAAGCCATGTAAGGTAGTGCCGGGTTTATGGGCCCGTCAAGTATGTATTTTATACACGTTCGAATTTAATTATTATTTATAATATCCTTGGTATGGAGTTATAGACTATATAGCTTTGGAAAATTGGTTATATATATTTAGATACTATAAAGAACAAGAAAGTTATTTTTCAATTTCTGTTACGATTAGGATTAGCCTTTGATTTATTTATTTTGATTTGTACAAAGCAATTTATTTATTAAAAAAAAACATATGACTTCTATCTTTATTTGAATAAAGACTAATTACCAATTAGAAATGTATTAAATTGTAAGTTCACCATAATTAATTAACACAAGAGCGCGGTAAATGCACAGGTAGGTAATTATGATCCTAATAAGGCAAGAACGTTAATTAGTAAATTAACATTAAAATTGAAATCGTAAATCTGGTACTTAACTAATACATTTTATTATTGCAAAGTAAAAGCTGCACATTAAAAAAATCTCGTTTTAACCCCTGTATACACGGGCGGAGCACACATTGCCGCTCGTCTAAAACTGCCGAAAGTTTTAGACCCTTTACACACATCGCTGGACACAAATTCGGTTCGCTCGACTCGAAAAGGGCGTAAGTTTGAAATATGTAAAAATTAAAATTATAACGAGATAGGTCGAAACAAGGGACTGATTTATGATATAAGTATTGATAATTAATTATTGACAGGATTTCTAATATTAAAATGGAATGCTTGTTTAATGATTTACTTTAAAACTGCATAAATAAAATAAAATATTTTTTGTTTACAGCGACAATAATATGACAGTTTTGTGATCCACGTTATATGAAAAAATGCAAAGGCTTGCGCTTTTTTAAACCAATATTAAATTTATTTAAATATAATAATTTATTCTTAAACAATATTAATTTCCTATCAAACGGTTATCAAAACAGCCAATTAGAGAAACAAATTCTTTATTATACTACGATAAATAGATTCATAAAAAAAACACAACAGCTGCGTTCGTTCTAGCGTTATAATGTAAAGGAACACACGATTAGTGGGACGATTCCTCAAATAATGACAACTGAACAAATACTGCTATTAAAAAATCTAACTAACCAAGTGCTGGTGAGACACGTGCTGTTTTTTTTTTTAAATAAAATAAGCTTTAATCATTTACTATTTTTCGTAAGTTCTCTGTGGAATGTCTGTCTTTTTTATATGGCCTTAATAAACTGCTTATAAAATGTTGTATTAGTATCTACTACTTTATCCTTCTTCATTTGTATTACAATTTTAGTGTATAGGTTTGAGATTCGGAAATGGGCATTTTCTAATTGGTTATTTATTAATAAAATGGAGAGTCTTCAACAATAAAAATATTACTTTTTTTGAAATCTGTACGTCGAAAAATGTAAATTATTGCAGTCAATGACATATTGCAATCCTCTTTTCTGATCTCTTTAATTCAGCAAATTGCGTAACGGGGCCTGCGCTCAAGAATAATAGATTTTGCATTGTCTGTAATTTGTTAGTATATGGTTGAAATGAAAAGTGTAATTCAAAAAGATTACCATTTAATAGCAGTGATAGATAGCCTAGTATTATGATCATATAATACTAGGCTATCTATCATATCATAGGCCCCGGGTTCGAATTTAATACTTTAGTTATTTTACGACACTGTACCTACAAAAGTACATGTAAAAAATGATTTCATTTTGTTTTGAGGTTGTAACTATGCGATATCTACTTGATTGAAATCATTCATATTCAATATTTGCTTAACCGTCAGGTCCTGACCACTTCAAACAAAATATTCACGTGGAAGAATAAATGAAAAATAAATCCTTTAAAATTCTAATAGGAGCGCACGCTCTTTAATCTTCCCGTGTACCCATCTGATTGGCCGCGCGGCTGTCATGAACAGAATTCGCGTTTAAATGCACCGCTGCCATTGGTTAGCTCGGTGCTCGAAATTCAAAATGTTTTCGTTATAATAGAGCCGCTTTTTGCTTTCTTATTGGTACATTTAAATTTAGTAATTGATTTTCAATCAGTCATACATAACGGATGAGTGTGAGAACAATTTCTAATTTGACCTTTAAAGTAATCAAAACTGGTTATGTTACACTGTTGAATTTTCTTATGTGTTGTTTCTTATGACTTAAACTGTCAATAAGATTATTTACCTTAACTTTTTGAATTAAAGCGATACTATTTTAACACAACTGTATTCTGTGTTTAGAATTTTTGTCTATATTGATTACTAAATGAAAGAATTTCGTCAGTGTTCATGGAAATCCAATCTCTTTACTTCTCTATTTTTTATTCAATAAAAATTTCATAATCTCTTCCACTGTGGGCATCACGTTCATATACGCTATCTCCGATATAAAGCCGTGCTATAGCAACATATCTGTAACAGTGGATAGACGCATTATCTTCCATTAGCGGTACAAGGGATTAAATCAAACGTGTTATAGCGACGCGCGCTCCGCTGAATTTTGTACAAGTATATTTTGTAATAGTTTGGTCTATAGTATGTTTTATAAGTCAGAATTATGGTGTAGAGGAATCACTTAATTTTGTTTCGCTTTTGAGCTGTACTGTTTTTCTACATATAGGTAAATTATTATGTGACACATTCTAAATACAAAAAAAATTAACATTTCCTCTTTTGGGTAGGTAATCCATTTCTGTTCTATTTTTTACGTTTAAAGTTTAAATACTTTTAATTTAATTGCAGTTATTATCGCTGGTAAATCAATATTGTCTTCGATCTTCTAAAATTACATTCCTTCCCCACCATTTTCTATAAAATATATTAATATTTCCGCGTCAGGACTTGTCTCTCTATAAAACCATTCACCTTTGCATTCCAAAATGTCGATTACGAACAAAATGCCGAGCTGCGAAGAACACTCGTACATTGTAATCGCGCCCGCCAACCGATTTCCCGGCCGTTGCGAAAAATACATTTCCCCGTTGCCAATGGCAACAAGAAAACAGATATTATACTTGGGGACGCCCCAACGTAACACATAACTATAAATAGTACGTAGGTACATGCTAAAATGGGCATACATAGAATTTTATACTTGTGTGAGTTAGGTTTTTACGCATGCGTAGTTTTCGGTGAAAGTAGATAGATATTGGGGTTTTTAGGGCCTGCGGGGGTTGGGTGCGGTCAGAGGGGGAGGGATGCCCTAATCTGTGTCCCTTTGAGGCTCCCGATTGGAATTTAGTAATCATATTAGATTTTAAATTACACGTGTTAGCAAGTTAAAAGGGTGGGGTTCCTGGCGCAATTTATTTCCTATTAGATAGTTGTTTGCCAGGGTTGCGGCATATCGTATTATATAGGTAGATATAACCTACCTGTATTATATCTAATCAATCTGGTGGAAGTATTTACATATATTTTTTGTCTTATAAAATTGTGTCTTAATAGATATTTATTTATAGGAAATTAGTATTATATATATATAGTAGATATTAGATATGGTCATTGTATGCGATATCAATACTGAATAATATTATTCGATATCGTTTATCACCATGATCGAGATAATGTACCTAATTAATAATTGCTTGATATATTCGGACAATTATAATCTGTACTTATCTAAGTTGATCTAGAATATTAAGTATTTATGGTTTCTTTCGTCCCCCATTTGTACCTACGAATAAAGGTAATGTATATGAACAAGAATTTCTTTGAATAAGGCTTTGAACACGAATTGCTTTGAATAAAACAAGTAAGTACTGAGCAGATGTAGCGATCAATCTTTTCTGAGAATCCCTCTTTAGTTTTTAAATCTCTCACGGTTCAAACAGAATCCTAAACATTTTCCTTAATTTTAATCGCCTTTTCGAATCGAATCAAAAGTAACGAAAATTCGTAGTACCTACCTTGCTGAAAGGAGGAACATAGGTAACGTATTTGCCAAAAGGCTTATTTTATTTTCCACGGTATCAGGTATTTGATTTACTTCGGCAGCTGATTTGTTTATTTTTTTAAATATGCTGGAACTTCAAATGTGATTGAGATCTCTAAAAACTCTTATAGGACCGACACTTTTAATGGCAGTGTAGAATATAATATTCTTTATTGCACAGCAAAATGGAAGGCAGAGCAATTTTAAAAGTCATAAATTACTTAGTACAATGGGCGCCTGGGCGGTCTCTCTAACTGTGATCTCTTACAGAACACCTTTGGATCTCTTTTCTTTAAATCCGCTCAATATCTCATTCTCCTCACAGGTTTCCTCGATCAACCGGGTGCTCAGAAACCTAGCGTCGCAGAAGGAACAAGCAGCGTCTGCGCAGAATGACAGCGTTTATGAAAAGCTGCGCATGTTCAATGGTCAGGCGGCGACGGGGTGGTGGTACCCGGGCCTACCGACGGCGCCGGCCGCCCCGGCGATACCTGCGCCACTACCACCACAGCTCAATAGGACCACCGCTGAAGAACATAAAAGAGGTTAGAATAGATTACGATACAGTTAATTTGAGATTTTAAATATTATGCGTAAGAGTCAACTTAAAAATCTAATAATAATACATCCTACATACCATCAGCTTGTATTCCCCGAAGGGTTAGGCAGAAGTATACTAATGTACACCCATAGTTCGCCGGTATGTTTAGGTCCCATGTAATAGGGGGCGAACCTATTGCCATTATCCAGGCACAAATTCCAACTCCGAGCTGCTACTAAGAATTTCATAGAAAAACCTAATAACACTTTGCTAGATCTGGGAATTGGAACCCAGGACCTCTAGCGTAGCAGTCGAGCTTGAAACCACTAGGCTAACGAGGCAGTTAATCTAATAATAGTTTAAAAAATATATATATTATAATTCCCATTAGAAAATGGCTATGGATGTCTTAAAATTATTAATAAAATTAATTCATCCTAGAAGAATGACGTAATCTGGTCAGTATTTTTAGCCTATCAGAAAAGTGTTTCATACTTAACAACTAATTTTGAAAACAAGTTGTATACAATTTTTTATTTAAGATCACTATCATTATAAGGTCATCCAATGGTAGCAACCCCTTTGCACAGTGCTGTTCACTGTGCAAAGGGGTTGCTACCATTGGATGATGATTGGATGATCTTTGCATCCTGTTATTTCAATTCTAAATCCACTGCACATAATTACTTTGGATAATTCGATAAAAAAAATACGACCGATCCCATTTTTAGGCATGCCCTTTTTCCTGACAAGTCTCGTTAAAAGTCCAGCTTTTCTCAACTCGATTGGATTAATCGCACTTCAACACTAGCCGTCGAATCGATATTCCAACAAACAGCTGGTCGAGATCGCCAAACTGGCAAACACGAGTTTGAAAAATATGAATAACGGTTACAGCTCCAAACCCGTGTACATTGCACTTGTCTAGTCGAGTGGAACTTGTATCGAGCGGCACCTCTATATCGATATATCGATATAACATGACGTTCCGCGACACTGCTAGATGTTCTTTTCCTATTTCGCTTTGACGCCGTGTCGCGATTCGTGCCTTTAGGGACGACACCGATTCTTAGGGCTGGCGCACGACCGTTCCGATAGTTGATTGTTAAATTTCTTGCGGATAATATGGCATACTGGTTATTTGACTGTAGTTTTGTACGTGAAAAGAGCTTTCTGATATTATAAATTATATTTTATCTAAATTAGATGTTTAATAGTTTCATTTGTTCCTATAAATGTTAATCGAATAGGTATTTATATCAAAAAATTCGATTCTATCCTTACGTCGAAGGCTTTACAAGTTTACAGTAATCGGATTATCTTCTTTTCATATATCATATTAAACTTATGTTACATAAATAATTAAAATATCTCTTAGCAATAACAGTAGTGGACAGTCTAATCCGCTCTAAGACACTACTGTCTTAAGTCCACTTAAAACTAATTAGTAAGTAATCAGACAGTTAATCCTTTCCGCAAATATAGGTAATATATAATCCTTTAAAACTTAATTTCATGTTTATTTCATATTTCGAGGGCAACCCTAAGACCCCCCTTTCTTTGAAGGGGGTGGGCGCGTTGTTGCCGAGTTTCTTCCCAAACACCTAGCCAGTGGGTTGTTGCGGCCCGCCAGATTATATGCCTCTTTTGTGTTTTATTTGTACATATGTATTCAGTGTGTATATGAGTGTGAATGTATTAGTGTAATCTCGTTTGTGGTTGTGAGTTGCAGTTGTGTACGTGTCATTAAAGGTCGCTCATTTATATTTATAATTAGCTATGTATTGTAGAAATTGGCTTTAACACATATGTTAAACATTTTCAAAGACACCTATTTAACAACATAATACCATCACGCCTGTACTCCCCGAAGGGTTAGGCAGAGGCGTACTAATGAACACCCACTCTTCGCCTGGTATGTTTAGGTCCCATATAATAGGGGGCGAGCCTATTGCCATTAACCGGGCACAAATCCAAATTTCGAGCTGCTACTGAGAATTTCATAGAAAAACTCTGCCTACGCCTCTGCCTACCTCTTCGGGGAATACAGGCGTGATGGTACGTTATGACGGTATGTGTTATTTTATAAAAAAAAGTCCAGTAGTAATAGAGTTAACTGGTTTGCGAAATTGAACGTTGGTTGGTAATCTCAAGGAAATAACAACAAGAATAATAATGAAAAAAAATACCGAAATTAAGCATCAGCTTCATCTATTATAATGCTCGTAAACTTAACTAACCCGCAGTCCCTAATCTTCGTATTAAACTAAAACTACCCGCAAAATGTGCTCACTCATCTCGTGTGTCGGATGCTAATAAACCCACTCAAGTGAGAGGTCTCCTTCAAAAATGACCTCAAGATCACAGGTCAGCTGTGCGGATTAACCCCTTGACTCCACACTCCTTCAAAATAATGTTACCACGAACCCTGTATCCTGATATATCGGAGGGAAATGAGAAGTTTCACTTTGGACGGAATTAGATAATGTGTGAATGGGAAAAAAAGTTCCCTACTAATATTATAAACGTGAATGTTTGTTAGTATGGTTGGGTGTATGGATTTTTGTTACTCTTTCACGCCAGAACGCCTGAACGGATCTGGATGAAATTTGGCACAGAGATAAATTATAGTCGGACTCAATTTTGAAGTCCACGCAGACAATGTCGCGGGCGTACTTAGTAGTACTTACATATACCCACGCCTTTTCCCCATAGGGGTAGAAACTATTGACCATCACTTGCAACGATTCTTACTTCTATCAGATACATCTTGAATCTTGAACAACCGACAATAAGTACAATTAGTTTTGGCTTTGCAAAAGTACCTATTTAGTGGTCTAATTGAAATAAAACATTTTGACTTTGACTTTGATCTTGCCAATAAGATTCTAGGGCGACCTTTCCCGACGCAGACGCTAAAAGTCGCCTTACAAATCCCTTTTATTATTTCTCTGCCTTTAAAACTTAGAATATGTAACTGCAACATATTACATATTTTATTTATGATAAAAACCCACAAACGAAAACTAATTTGGTGATTTTGTGTCGGTCACTGAAGTACTTGATTCAGTTCATTTATTGAGAATAAATCTTAAAAGTTTTACGACAATAAAGTTCGTTTTATCCAAAGATACTGCTTATCTTTAGTGATTTTCGACTATCAACAAATCTAAGGATCCGAGCTCTTTTCTACCTACTTACTTCTCTATCATATTTTTTCTGTACTTCTGTCATTCACGGGCATAGTGTCTCAAACTTTTCTTCATACTTTCCACGTGTGGGCGTTGTTTAGCTTTAGCACGTGACCTGAATAGCTTCCCAGTTTGCAACGAATTCCGCTAAAAAGAGCCTTCGCCTAAACATGTAACACGTTACACGTAACAGGCTACTATTTTGTTTACCCCTCGGCTCTCGTCGTCGGCTTCGGTGAATTCCCTCGAAGTTCGCCGAAGTTTTCATCGGGCTACGAGACTATGGATTTATGACTAAAGGAATGTTTGAACATTATTTGCGTACTGGAGTTACTGTCAAGTTTTAATACATAGCTTTGATACATTAGATATATCTTTTTGTGATTTTTTTGCATTTTTCATGCTAAGATTATAAAGTATTTTTTTAGTAAAGGAAAAAATTCAATCGCGGCAGGATTCGAACCTGCGTCTCCTGGTTGGATACACCAGACGCTCTGATGTATCCAACCAGAGATCGTTTGAGATAAGGTAACTTGCCTCTCATAGATGTCGCCAACGTCACCTTATGACGTAAATTCAGAATGTGAAGGCAAAATTTCAATCATGCGGGTAGGGTTCGCTGTGGCTTAGATGTCAGATAGACAGTCCTGCCCGCGATTGAATTTTTTCCTTTACCAAAAAATTACATTAGATATATTTACGAAATATCCTTTTTACTTTATACTTTCATTATGCCTCTATCTCCAAGAGATTTTTTAAAAATAAACGTTGCCCCACACTAGGATTTTCTCCTGTATCGTGGGTGCATTTACAAACACAAATTCTCAAATACAGAAATGAACTGACCAGAATTACCTGTAGATCATATAAATATTTGCCCCGTGTGGGGATCGAACCAACAACACGCGGCACAGAAGCCTCAACCGCTACGCCAAACGTGTCGTTTTTCTGAAAAAGATCCATTAGAGAATTAGAACTCGAATTAGCTCGAAACGAGAACTCAGGACCCTCAAACTCAGTAACCACGTTTGCCACCACAAGATTAATGGTAATTTTGTTTTTCTTTTAGTAAATATTTAGGTACTTGTATCATTTTGATGCAAAGCAATCATTACAATATTTACCATACTAACCTAAATTATGTTAATACATCTATGATATTAACAGTATAACATAACCTAAAAGCACTCTATCAAGCACATTCAAAAAATTTAAAGTACAATCGAACAAAGAGAAATCACAACATTTTAATGAGAGCTATAAAATATCCCACAAAAAGTCCAGACATTGAGATGGCATTGCTATAAAATGGCGATTGCTTTTTACACTTCAAATATGACTGTGTTGTGTATATATTTTGTGGAGGGTGGGCACCGGCTTAATTAACTCCAGCTACGGCATTCAGTTTTACAAATTTGATTCTCGAAAGGTGTCCAGGTTATATCCACGCTATATCTAGGTTTGGGCAAGTCAGCCGTTTGAAATGCGAAAGGCGTTATGATGAGAGAGAGGGATTCGGCTCTACATATTAAATAGTGCTATCCCTTTCTCACAACCTAAAAATGATAACAAGAACAAATCATGGTCTAACTTCTGATTTATATTTTAATTATTTATAGTGATTAGCAAGCAGTAATAACAGTTGTTAACTGCCTTATTACTCCCAAGCGCGACGGCTACGCTAGAAGTCCTGGGTGGGATTCCCAGGTTGAGCAATGTGTTATTTGGTTTTTCTATGAAATACTCAGTGCCTAGCAGTTCGATGTTGTGTGCTCGCAAGGTTTTTGTCAAAAAAAAAGGTATTGCAACGCATGCCGAGGGTACAGCTTGTATAGTACCTATATAACACAGCCAATGTCTGTGTCTGTCTGTTTTTGCGCTTAGTTATAAACTACGCAAAAGATTTTGATACAGTTTTCACTATCATCACTAGTCTATACTATCAGTCTAGAAGCCTTAAGCGCAGCTCCTATGCTACAGGTTCTGGGTTCGATTCCCAGGTCGAGCGAAATGTTATTGGGTCATCACGTAGTTGTAAGCGTGGCGTGCAGAGCCAATAAAGCAGTTCTAGTGAGGCTAAATGTATTCACAAATGGACTTTCATATCTCCAATTCTCGATATATAGAAGCTTTTAAACGTAAAAAGGCAGTAGAAGCCTCTAGCGGGCTATAACCGAATATATTTTAACGGTGTATGTAAAATACGAACGGACCAATGGCGGGTCTACATATGTACGAAGGGGCAGTTTTTATTGCCCACGGCCCGTCGACCACGGCACAAATATGTTTTTACGAAAATTACGAATATGGCTTTTACGGTTTTCCTTATGTCGAGTCGCAAGATTTACTTTATCGCGAAAAATATTCAGTTTAAACATACGTGTCGTGACATAATTTTGTCGTCATCTCGAGCGATTGTCTCGACAAGAGATGTGGTTACGATGAAATTAATTGTTGGCGTCCAAAAAATATATCTGACAAACGTAGGTACAGTCGATAGAAGTTTAGTTAGTACTAACGACATCTGTATTTTAACAAAGATTATGTAATAATGTATCACGCGTGTCAATAATTAACACTGAGCCGTTGTTAGCTGCCTGCATACCAAATTTTTTTGCCGACTGTACTGTTATCTAAACGTCATTTTTGTATTCTTTGAAGGACACTATATTTTTTTCGTAGTTAACGAATGTGAATTGGGTCGTTATTAAAACTGGGTAGGTAGGATTATTATGCGTTTAGCATAGTAAATTAGTAGAATTTAATTGTAAACAATAAAAAACTAAACATTTATTTTAAGTTTATTAAATTAATTCCGCGAATAATATAAATGACTATGTATGTAGAGTTGTAACTTGTTTCTTAGTTGTAACTTGTAATGTAGGTGTAACACACATTCCCACTGTTTCATATTGCACAGCCGCAACACACTTTTAATATTCGACGCACTGTTTTGATCACGGTTCGATAGCTTCGCCCAATGTTTCGGAAGTATACAAAATGGAAAAAAATAGCCGATGTATTTTCGTACAAAAAGCTCTCTCGCGAGTGTGATTGACGCTCGTTGTAACACACACATATCTACATGTACTATGCGACGTATTTTGATGTGTGACGTGTTTTTTGCAATTTTGCAGCTACTAGCTTTTTTGTACACATTTTCCTGTAGACTTAGGAGCTTCATAGTGTGGTGACTGCTGATAACTTATACTGAAATTAGCTGTACTGTACTGAACGATCTCTTTTGTTTGATTGTGAAATTACTGTTTAGCACACGTAACAATCGAAGTAAGTAATCATGTCATTAATTTAATGCTTGTCATGAAATTATTATCTACATAATTTTCTGTAACCTCAGTCTCGGTGCTAATAAATCTGTGACCCAAGTAATAGATAAAAAAAATATTATTTAAAAATTATCTAAAAAATTGTAACAAAACAAACCCATAATGACCATTGTGTATCTAATCCAACGAACCACACAAAATTGCTCAATATTTGCCCAGTGGAACATGGTTCAAATAATTGGACAAATTGTTTGTGTGTCGCTCTCTGAAATACGTGTACACAATGGAATTAGCACAGTGGTACGGAGCCAAACACGCCGGCCACAATGGTTAACGCTAATCAATCGCTAATATACTTGACGATCTTGAAACGATAATTGATTTGATTCAAAATAGAATTAAAGTAACACCATGCTTATATGACATGACAGAGGGGGCATAATTCTTCTTCATGCCTATACGACACAGAGTAATTCGCATAATCACTGTAATAAAACATATTCTCGCTAACCCATTGTAGCTTGACAGTGTCAAATTTTATATTAAAAAAATATACCTCATTGACTCGACATAATTTATTATTTGATGGGATATTACGAGATCACGAACAAAAAAAAACTATCGAGAAGATTAGTAGATCAAAACATAGGAGACACAGTTACAGTTCACTCTAATGGTCGAACCTTTTGTATTTCTCTTAAACAACAGAAATACAGCAAAACTAAAACGTTCCATGAATATCTGTAGCGATAAAATTTGAACAATTTCTAAACGTACACAGCAGATCCAGTTAGGTATGAACTGGGAACAAATATTTGCGAGCGGCGAGCCAGTGACGCGACACGGCCGCTGGCAAATCATTCGTGTCTATACTAGTTATACACGCAGTTTTACTCCATTCAATTTGTTCTGATCGCATTTTAAAATGCTGCGTTTTAAAAATGCTGCTATATTACTTACACTGGGTATAGTAATACCTGCCTATAAGCTTTAAACGTTGAAAAAAATTTGAAGTAACTTGAATTCTGTTAAGTCTTCTTAATATTAACGGCTGCTAAACCTCAGAATCAGACAAAGTTATCAGATAAGAGTGAATTTACTAGAGGATGCGATTTTCCTGAGTTTTAAGTGAATGATTAATTTATGACCTGCTGAATCAACCTGGGTTTGAACTCTTAACATCATGCACATAAGATCACATTAACCATTAGGTACTCGAGCTGTATGACTGTTACAAAAATATATATAACAAATACTGAACATTTTAGGTATGCCTACATAAAACGTCCCAGGTGTCACCACCAAACTCAATAAAACAAAAACTATCAATATCGAACGACTCGCAATCGCTGGTCGAGTACTCTTGAATACAGTTTGTATGAAACAATGCCTTTTTTTCATCCATTTTCCAAAGAGGTTTTACATCGAGTGCAGTTGCGTAATTGACTTTAACATGTTAAGTGTACTCGTTAGTCGTAACACGTGTTAGAGATTGTATTACATCGCAATTATGCGTTTAATATCGCATTTGAATCACTCATTCATTACTAAACGATTGTAATTGATCGCTCTGTAAATGATAAGGGGAAAGTTTTTGACTTGGTTTTTATTGATTTGGAGCACTGTGCAAAAATATTACGTATAATAAATCCCATTAATAAGGTCAATATTTTCATTTAATTATTGTCGTAATCATTTTTATTATATTTTTTTTAATAATTTAATGTACCTAATAGAACAAAATAGAGTTGCCGCAAAAATTACTCCAACTCTAGATTAAAAATTTCGAGTCGAGTATTATTTTAAGTAGCTAGTTACTTACAGAGAACAGAAGCGCACAACATTTTTCTTAATTCTAAATCCCCTACATCCCTGGAGAAAATTACACAAACAGTCCCCACTTGTACCAACAATAAAAACAGGACCTTATCAGCCCCACGCTAAGTAATTCAGATGGCCACGTCGAGGACATTTAGAGTCCGGTTGATTACAAAACAAGCAAATTTATCTTGACCCCTGTTCTCCCCAGACGGTCGTTTAACGTATTACATGAACGATACATCTTGCCCTTCACGGGGTCAAGCTTAATTGGTTATGATCATGTCTCCATTTGGGCGTGGATGCTAAAGTATTTGGGATTAATTTAGCGATTAATTTAGATTAATGTGTAAAATTTGTTATTATTTTAAGAAACTGCTATAGTTTCTGACAATGGACGTCACATATAGCATGAATCCCCTTAGTTAATATTTACAATGACAACTTTAAAAACGTGAATAAACATACATTCATAATTTTACGTAGCACTTCTGTTACCCTACTAAGGAACCTTAAAACAAGTCATTATGTATATTTCGACGTGGCGAAGTATAAAGAAATGTATCCAGTACAACATTTATTCGCGGAAGCGTGGAGAATTAGGCGGATCGCGCCTTGTCCAGCCGCAGAGAGCTTGTTCTTGAAACCGCGCGCAAAATACAAGCGGTGGCGATTTTTATATCTTGAAAGTGAAATTATTTTGAATTCAAAACAAAATGTTTACACGAACAATATTACGAAGATCTGTGTTTAAGCTAACATCTTAAGTTGCACCATATTGATGATTTCCGATATTTGTGAATAATCGCGTTTATAAAGAAATGCTTTTCCGTGCGGGAATTGGACCCGCGACAAGGCACAAGACGGTTACTCAGCCCCTGTGTCAATCTTGCCAACATTTCAACAAGTACATGTTATTTCTGTATTATATATGTTATTATTTTCTTTAAAATTGTATGTAGATAAGTAGGGTGAAAAAGTGTTGGTTAGTAAGAAAACACTAACCAGTTTCTAATAATTTGCTAGTTGGTAAAATATTCTTACCAATACTTACGATGTCAACATTAAATTGACAAGGAAAGTGATGAAAAAAAAAAATTAAAAAATGTATCCACCAGCCACGTGTCGTCTGTCCCTTGGCCCGGTTCAGTTGAGTGACAGTATCGATCTCACATAATCGCGCGCCGGCAATCGGCCCCCACCTACGACCGTCGTGTTTCGCCCCGATAACTCCAATTCCGCTTTATCTCCCCGACTGCCGACTTTCTTCACTCCCCTTTGTGCTTATTTTCTCCAATTTTTTTCCACCGCCCCCACTTTTATTTCGTTCCTTTCCTTATTTTCTTACTACTATTATTTTCTCTTATGTATTTTTCGTGTTTCATCCCGCCCTTCGAGGCCTTTCTCTTGGATAGAGGAAGTTTTTTCTTCGATCATTTGTAGGTCGTTATTGGTGGAATTGTGGCTAAGTACCGCCGTCGACGGAATTGATTTTTTTTAATGAATACCCTCCTTTATGTTCTCGGGGAACCGGTAGTAAATAATGAAAACGTTGATTGTTAGGATGGAAATAATAATGAAAGAAATGTTTTTGGTTTGGCCGCTAACTAAATTTCAATAGAAGTTTTCCTGTCTCAATTATTTAAAAATAGGCCGTATTTATACGTCTAGTAGGTGTAAAATTAAAATGCTTTCACACAATTGAATTTTGATACATAATACTATGTAACATAATCATGAATACACGTAATAATGACACTAAAATCGCGTCAAAATAAAACAAATCGTTCGTTTGTAAATACAACCTCATTAGAGGTGTTGTTGTGCTAAGGGCGCGCACACACTGGCGACGGCGACGCGCGATCAATCAAAATTGTCAACCGATTGGAAAGCCCGCCATGTTTCGCTGAGCGAATGTCGCATATCAATCATGTTTCGAGTGTGGCGTTTACAGCGAGTGTGTTACAATTTTGTCCTTTTTGTATTACCTTTGTGCCTGATCGAGTTTGGCTTGGTATTCTAAATTCTTTTTTATTGAGCCCAAGGTCCAACCCTATGATGAATATGACGTAGCTTGTGTTTTTGTCGGCATATTTTACAGTTAAATATTTTCTTACTAAATATTTGTGGTAAAAAATATGTGGTATATATTTTATTTTGCCTCATAATCTTTACTCACATGTCAATATTAGCATCCATTAGTTATATTAGCACCACACCGTCCACACCCACCCAACATTAGCGGATCATCAGAAAAATGTGACAGATTGTGTAACAGTACTTCCATTGAACGGAGTCAGTAACCCGTACACACATTACCGACCCGGGAATCGAACCCCGGACTCAAGTGCTCCGACCATAAAGCAAATTAATCAATTAGCTGGAGGCATGTCGACAACATTACGAGTAACGTTTAATTTCGCTATCACCCTAACTTTGAGGGTAGTAAACAACCAGGGTAACTTGGGCCTGCTGTTATAGTAAATTGTTGGTAATCAAGGGTCAGGATGACTGGATTTTATGTAATTTTTTTGTGTAATTCTGAGGGGTAATTTGTGCAATACATGCTGACGCATTTGCTTGATAGTCGTCGAGTGCGACGTTTTGTTCGAGAGCTCAATTGTTGGTAGTTTATGATGAAGAGTCATACTCGCTTTGTATGTTAAACATTTTGCTTACAAGCGAGTTAAAGAGGACTAAGCAACTCTTTGTCTATTATGATAAAACTGACATGAAAGAGTTGGTAATTAACTACAAATTGGATCTCGATCTCTAAAGTAGCTGTCGCGCTTGGGACCACTAGGCTTATTATGTATCTAACTTTTAAATTTCAGCATTTTATTTGTAAATTTCAAATGTAAAAACGAAAACATTCTCCAGCAGATCCCCTGCAATCGGAGGCTGGTTCTGATGGGAACAGCGAGCATGCGTCATCAGGAGACGAGGACTCGCAGATGAGGCTACGGCTCAAGAGAAAGCTGCAGCGAAACCGGACCTCCTTCACCAACGATCAGATAGATAGCCTTGAGAAAGGTAAGTGATGTAACTCTTCCATTAACGTCATCTTTGAGTATCATGCGTACGTAGAAATATAGGTCAAAAGTACTTACTATGATAAAGCAAATACTTATATTATAAATTGTCCGTGGTTATTTGTTTTTGTAACAAGATCCTTAGATATTTACTAGTAAAGGTTTTTATTGTTATTTAACTAGATGACACCAGAAACACTAAAACAAACTCAAAGATCATAAGTCCAGATATAATGGCAGATAAAAATTTGACAATGTAGGGTAATTTCTGGTACTTATGGTCTTTTGGAAAGCTGCAACCGTTTTCCTAGGAGTATCTTTCGGCCACCTATTAATTACCAAGGCCACAATATTTGCTTGTGCATTAATTTTAGCAAAATTATCGTTCTACCTCATCGTTGACCTACCTATCTTAATATAACATCATTAAATTAAGATAGGTACTTTTTACTGTCATCATCATCTTGATATATAAAAAAATATTCTTCTAATACTTGTTCTTAACTTTGCAGTTCTTTTTTAAAGATCATTGAGGTATAATACCTTTATTATATGATTACATTTCCAAATGACGTCTGTTTCATAATTATTAGATTCATTACTAATCTATATCTACAAAAAATAATGATATCCTGCTGCTCGTTGAGCTGTATCTTCCTACGCCCTGTTGTCGGTACAATAAATCCACAAATAGTTCCCTTCATCAGTCAATAAGTCCCAGGAGTCTTCATAAACCTATTTCCCAATGTCCTTTTCATCTTATTTATTGTTTGCAATAACACGGTTATTAGTAAGTAAATAAATATTGGTCCCCCGATGTTTGCGTAGCTCTCGGACGGTGGCACTGGGTCCAATTATTGATGTCGCCCTGTGTTAATCTTACTTGCTCGCTGTATGTTTGTACTCATATCATATTGGTTTATTGCCTTAGTGATTGAGAGTTGTTGGGACTTTTAGATCTTTTATTTTTATGTAGACTCGAAATTTTAGATCTTTATCTACTAAAGCTTTGAATCCCTTAAAATATTTCTTTGACATAAAGCAGGATGCTTTATATTTTAATAAGTACTGAATTTTAATGATTCTTTTAGAAGTGCATTAATTTGAATATCATATATTATAGTGACTTCAGGGCTATAAGCTCTATTAGCCTTTTGGTTTTCTAATGATTCCTTGTAAACTCATAATACGATAAATCCCAAACATAATACAAAATCGAATGTTTTTGGACCGATCTGTCCAAAAAATGCTAGACGGATTAAGAAATTAGGTGACTGACACATTTTCAGTAGCTTGAATTACGCTGAAAGTCAATTCCAAGAGGACGAAGGTTGTAAGGCGTTTTTTCTTCCACAGAATTCGAGCGGACGCATTACCCGGATGTATTCGCGAGGGAAAGACTAGCTGAAAAGATCGGATTGCCTGAGGCACGTATCCAGGTAAAATAAACTCCAGTTTACACCGCGGTAAGGTGGCTGTACCGATACGTCATCATTAACCAACCACTTTGAATTATTTACTAACATCACAACTGCAGATAAAGTTTAAAGTTTGTTAATATCAATAATATATTGTATTGCACAAATGAGGAACTCGTTGTTATTGTTGTTATTCAACGAGGTTAAGCTGTGCTTGCCGCGGTCACTGCATGGACGCAAATGTGGACGTAGTTGGGAAGGTAATTAAAGATAGATTGAGGACAGATTATTTTTAAAAGTTTAGGTTTTGGTAGACATAAATAATCTCCGCATTATTTCTATCTATCAATCCTAAACTTTTTAACATTTCTTTCTTTAACATTTTAGAAAAACTCATGCGCCATTTTTTTGACTTTTGTAAATCTATTTGACTTTTTAAGTATTGACAACATGGACTGTGAACATTTGTCATTAGCGGCTATTCCCGGTTAAAACATTGTTTATCTTTAACGTTTGTATAATAACTTTCGTGAGGCGTATTCATAATTATGTAAAGATTACACGGTTTACTCACGCGCATTCTCGGGATCGCTCGACTAGTTTCAGACTCAATAGGAGTCCTTAATCATGAGCTGACGCGAACGTCGAACAGTTTGACTCGCGACACCACCGTCGCCGCGTCAGCTCATGATTAAGGACTCCTATTGAGTCTGAAACTAGTCGGGCGATCCCGAGAATGCGCGTGAGTAAACCGTGTAGTCTTTAAATAATTATCTGTAACGTGTTATTAATAATTTATCATAATTTTCATTTAAATAACAAATTTTATTTCTCAATTTCATAACAGATTTAAATAAAATCCCACTAAACTTGGACAAGGGTTTTGTTGAGATGCGTTCATAAGGGACTGTTTACACTATCTGTTTGCGTAGGCACCCAGTATGTAGATGCGTCTTCAGTAAACATGTTAAAAAAACAAGGGTGGGTAATATTATAGCAGAGGGCATGTACTTATTACATAGCCAAAGTAAATATTTTGGGAAAACTACGCGGTATAACCGACATTGTTTTTATTGTTTGAATTTTTCAACGGACCGTGTTTGTTCTCGGGGTGCTTGCTTTTCATTAATTACTCCACATTAATAAGAGCAGTATTTAATTAATAAATTTAATATTATGTTAGTTTCGTAGTGTTGAGATTTAACATACCATCACGCCTGGTATTCCCCGAAAGATTAGGCAGAGACGTACTAATGTGCACCCACATTTCGCCAGTATGTTTAGGTCCCATGTCTCGAACCTACTACCATTAACCGGGCACAAATCACAAATTCCGAGCTGCTACTGAGAATGTTATAGAAAAACCTAATAATACTTTGCTCGACCTGGGAATCTAACTCAGGACTTCTAGCATAGAAGTCGCGCTCAGGACTACTCGGCTAACAGTTTGAAATTGTTCGGTAAAAATTACATTTTGGGAAAGGTATTTTTTTATGAATGAGCTCCAAACTTTGGGAAATGAAAATAACTTTCGTCCATGTTGAATTCAGTTCTAGTTTTTAATAGAACGGGCTTTTGATAACGATAAATATAAGTAACCCCTTTTAACAATGCAGGATAAACAATGTTTATTCCATTTAACGCGACGCACTAAGTGTTGCCAACAGTTTAAAAAGTCGTTTATCAAAGTGTAAAAGTTGGCGCGACTTTTATAATGGCCTAATGTGATTTTGACTGCAAACCTTTTAAGTTCAACCTCTTCGCTATAATAGTGCCATAAATCGAATTAAATTTAAGTGAACTGTAGATCGTGTCATGCTGAGAATTATTTTTCTTAGATGTCTTAGTAAAAATATTTAGAGAAATAGAGAGAATACTATAGGTATATAAAAGTTGTTATGAATATTTACTAAGTCAAGATAAGTTTAAAAGTCCTTAGAATATTTAAATCGATTCACTTTGTTTACTTATTACTTAAGAGATTACTGAGAATGTATCCATACCTAGGTACTAATTGATTATTTGAAGCTAAACAAAAATAAATCGGGAGATTTGTTTCACCACCGCGGCGGGCACGGGACAAAATCGCTCCGTCACTTCTTAGCCTTCGGCAAGCGTAGCGCAGTTTACGCAAAGTACGCTGTGTAGCCGAACTACTTAGCTGTAGCGCTCGCTACGTGCGTTCTATCCGTACGTAGCTTACGCTACATACTGTAGCGTAACTTACGCTACGTACGGTGGCGTAGCCTACGCTACATACAAAGCGTAGCCTATGCTACATTATGTGGCATAGCGTACCTACGCTACGTGCATTAAGTCCTGCCTAGGTATACATATCTTACCTGCAATATCAGCGACTCAAATAAAGTATCTACTGCTTCTTCAGGTCCTTAAATACTTGAGAAACAACGTTATTCGGCAGTCGACTTAATTTAGCTCAGTTCCCACATTAAAATAAACATAACATATACAAGTGCGCAAATGAAAGAATATTAAATTCGGACGCAGACACAAAAAACTAAAACTTGAGTGAAACACGAAAAGCAGGAAAGTTCCAACGTCGGAGTTTTCTTGTTCTCTGTGCGAAAAAGTAAAAAAAAACAAGATGGCGGTCGACATTGTTTCAGCGGGACTCGAGAGTCGTCGGGCTAAGCTGTTACATTAACCTCTCGTGTCGGCATTCGTTAACATTCGTGGGATACTACGTACCTAATAATATAATATATACTTCGGTCAACTACATGGTGGGCTTGTTTGGAATATATACTTACGTCATTTTGTATGGTAAAAAGTTATGTAGGTATGATTTTTTGGCGTAATGGACTAGACTCGTAACACCATTTTGATCTTAATCATTAAGTTCGGATGGACCTGAATCGAGCATATCGAAAATTATAGATTTCCAGTAACGATAATAATCAATGCCTAGGTAATTATCTACTAACTAGTGATTTTGAAAGTATACCTCTACATGAGAATAAAATGTATAGTTAAATCGCAATAAAAAAAATATTGAAATATTTCATATTTCGCAAACATCAGAACAAGTACCACGTTAGAGGCAATACCAAACGTAAAACATAGCCCCCGCTATCTCTAAATGCTCTCTCCAAACCCTATTGAACTCTAACAGAGTAGTACAAAGTCCAATTTCCCTTACAAAGTCATAGAGACAGGCTTTCAAGGAGTAGCATGAACACAATTTAGAATTCGGCGGGACCCCACGTGTTGCGGGGTTCAAGGCTGTGTCAAACGATGGCTTACAGTGCGCCCATGATCACACTGAATTACAAGGATGAATACTAAAATACATTTGCCTTTTCTCCACCAACAAGAAAATAATTTTAGTCTATAGTTTGAGAGTATTGATGTCGTAATATTTTGTAGGCACTGATCTATATTAAAGCGTCAAAATATTACTACTATTGTTTGCGTACTATGCAGTATAGTAATATCAGTTTTTATAGGTTACTAGCTGACCCGGCAGACTTCGTACTGCCTCAATCGATAAATAATATGTAATTCCGAGCATTTTAATATTTATTCACCTTTTAAACCTTCTCTGGACTTCCACAAATAATTCAATACCAAAATTAGCCAAAACGGTCCAGCCGTTCTCGAGTTTTAGCGAGACTAACGAACAGCAATTAATAGATAGATATAATTATGCAAGATTTAATGTTGTTCACAGGGGTTTTATTATGATTTCTTACGATGTGTCCGGACTAATTAACATTTCATTTTACTTTGATAAATAACATAGTTATGTTACATGCCACATTAGTATTGCTGTCGTGGCTTTAAGTCTAATTTGGACGTGTTTACACTAAAGTTATATCAGTACTTATAATTTGTAATATCGTCTGGATTCGCCCTTATATAAAATATATTATTTTTTTCAGGCAGTTGGATACCGCAATTGATTTTTAATTACTATTGAAACGCGGTATATAAATCTGTGTGTCACATTAAAATCCAGCAATGCGGTATTATAGAAATTACTATCAAATTCAATACCAATAAATTCGATGAAATATTTCCAGAAATATCCCGGTTATTTTCCACGTGGCCACAGTTACAATAGCTGGCGGGGTGGGATATCGATCCCGGGGCCTACAGGAAGCGGGGGTGCGTTTCCGGCCGCGGGGGAGGGGCGGTGTTTTGAAAAATTGGCACCCATTGCCGCACACAAACATTTTTACTATTAAAACAAGCTAAATTCAATTCTATTCTGTTAGAAATACGGTGGAATTCGAAAAATCCATGACTTGAGTAAGTGTACAGAATTTAGAAATGTGTTTCGGTTTATGTGACTATTAACCAGTTATCTGTTCAGTAGGATATATTGTGAATTGTTTAATTTAAACTATTTGGCACAAATCAGTAACCAGCTCCTAAACTAGTTTATCAGGTAACTGCCAGTTTGTATTTTGACAACACTTGTTAATCTAATTAATTAGTAATTCAAAATCACTATTTATCACCACGTAATAACATTTCCAACAAATGAAAACAACATCATAATCATGACATTTCAATAACAAATCCTACATTAAAGTCGGGTTTCCACAATACGAATCCGCTACTAGGTACTCTAATTAAGTAACTTTACAACAAAAATAGCAAAACAGTTTCGCAATTAAAACAGTAACAACAGGGAAACTAATAAATTAAAACATATCATACTATATTAATACGAGCGCAATTCACAAGCAAAAACAATTACCCCGCAACTCGTTGGTTGTGTAACCAAATTATGGGAAATCCCATTTGGTAAGGAACCCTCGGTAACTTTATTTTCATCCCAACTATGAGGGTAGGAGAACAATTTGTAAAAGGCCACGGGAAATAACTGAGAGGCGGGAAAAAGGCCTGTCATCGCTGTCATGGCGGAATATCTATAGACGCCGGGAAAAAATGAGACACGTCTCTATACTTTAGCGTCACATAAGGCAGGGGACACATCTCGAATACAAATTGTTAAGGTTTAGAATGGTGTTTAGGCCGAATAAGAGTAACTAAGTTGCTTGTGTAACAATAATCAACGTATTGTTTGGATGTAAACACATTTTCAAATCAAAATAATTCACGGCAAAAATATCGTTACTCTTCTTTTTATTAAATATACTTTAGAACTAGTCTCAACGTCGTAAATAGTAGGTCCCTAAAACTAAAAAAAAGTCGAACTGCGTCCTGCATAGAGATGGGTTTATGCCTGGGCATTTATTTTTTTCGTCCAAAATGCCTGGGCAGAAACCCATCTATAGTCCTGCATGATGTTAATTTGTTTTTCGGTAGATAATTAGACTTCCTCATGACTGTAAAATAAAAATTACTTATTTAAAAACTGAATATTAATAAAGTGCATTTTGATCGAGGAAACATTAATAATTTAACCATCATTATTTAATTGGCGTGTCGATTACCTTTATTATGTACTGAGTAAAACTGAAATTATGCATGAACTATTAAAACTACATCTGAATTTTAAACTAAATTAACAACACATTTTGTGCCAGAAAACTGGATGATATCTTTTTTTTTATGTAAAGTTGATGATGAACTGCAAGTAAAATAAAAAAAAATAATAACATACACATAACATGGTATCGTTTTGTATTTTCAATGCTAAGATTATAAAGTTATCTGCGTCTTCTGGTGTATCTAACCAGAAGACGCAGGTTCGAATCCTGCCCGCGATTGAATTTTTCCTTCACTAAAATAACTATATGGTGTGGTATGGTGTTAATTTTCAGTTGTAAGGTGTAAAGATCTGTGAGCGAAAATGTCTGACAGATCACTTAGTAAAACATAACAATTTAAATACTAAGCGACAATCGACGGCTATATTGAATGAGTTTTGCGCAAATGTCGTAAATGTACACCCGGCCTATGTCGACCCCCGGCAGGGTTGGAGAGGGCCCCAATAAAATATTGTCGGCAACATTCTGGCGATTCTGGCGGAGACCGGAGCAATAATATTATGACATATTGCCTCCACAGCCTCCTTGAATGGTTTTTTTTTCTGTGAAATAACGCCTTTACTTACCCAGCAACATTTATTCAGAGTATAATATCATGGCTAGCTTTAATATAGCATATTTTGCTAAATGTTCTTTGAATCCCATATCGCGAAAATTCCGACCTCCTGATAACTGCTTCGTCAAAGTAGCTTTTCTTAAAAAAAAAAAAAATTATTTAAACCTTTTCTTTATGTAAAAGACGACACTTTCTACAATATAAATGTGGTATTGTTTAGACACCGTTTAGTTTTAGGTTTAGCAATATACTAGTCTGCGTATGTGCATGTACTCTGCTTGAGAACTACATAGGTTACATTAAGCACAGTAGTGGTAAGTGTGCTCGCCTTCACAAAGCGCGGGAAGGCTTCGGGCGCCATATTGTCGTCACCATGGCTGCCGGCGGAAGTGACGCGCACGTGAGGTCTACTTCCGGGGCCGCGTTCCGTTTCACGCAGTTCAATGTCACAAAAGTGTCCATGCTCCGTTTGTTTTAATTGTTTTGATGTTCAGTTACACTTCAATTTGTTTTGAAGTCTTGTTTTCTGAATGGTTTGGAACTATTACTAGGTAACTTTTGTGAAGGAAACCGAACTTTTTAGTCAATCTGCGTGATATTGTTGCGGGTCACCAAAGTTTTGAATAATTTTCTTATAGAACTTATTCCTATCAGATGCGACTATAAATGAGTATCTACCGACTTACCTATTAGAATAGGTTTCACAACTTTCCTAGTGCTGATGGTGGCTAGCGGAGTAGTTTTATAGGATAACAATCCCACATTTCCCTGAAACACCGGTCGCATTTTGAAAGAATTCACCGCAATTTTAAAAAGATTCACAATACTTACTTATTTTTCTTTTTCCAACAGGTATGGTTTTCCAACCGGCGAGCGAAGTGGAGACGTGAGGAAAAACTTCGGAGTCAACGACGCGATGCACCAGCAGCGTCGCCCCCTGCGCCTCCTACCCCGAGGCTACCACTCAACGGCGGCTTCAATTCTATGTACAGCCCCATACCACAACCCATTGCGACTATGGGAGAATCTTATAGGTTAGTTACGATTAGCAATTTGTAATTAGCTCGTCTACGTTCACCGTCACAGCAGACATTTGCATTAAAATATTCACCACATCGTCGATACATATTGGGGTATACATTAAAATATGAAATACGAGTAGATACCTACCTAGATATATAAATAGTTATCTGTTTGGATAATGGATAGCGAGTGGCGACGCTTGTCACGATCATGGAAAGTTATACCTATAAGTTAAATAAGCAAAACAATAAGAATGAATTATAACACAACCAGTTCATACGTATTCAAACGGTAATGTACGGTACCGCCATCTATCATCGAGCAGCGACACTAATTAAATTGCGCGCGAAATCGAGCGGCAAACGTCGCGCCTCCTTGCGTTTCCCGCCAATGCACCGAGACGCTCGAAGGTCGGCCGCCGACTTTTCACGCCGATTGATTTTAATAGTGAGCAAGGACTAAGCTGTCGCCCTAGAAAAATATAACTTCGAGAAATGTGAAGTAAAATTGAATGTACGGGGAAAGTGTTACTAATAGAACCTAACCTTTCATTATTTCATTAAGATCATCATTATGAACTCAATCTCGAACATTATAAATAAGCAATTTTAATTTCATAGTCAGCTTTAAATGTCAAATTGTTTAAAAAAAACAACATTTGAAAGACACTTAAATTCTGCCATAAATGTTTATAAAATACGATATTTTCATTTCATGCTTCTTATTTATTTGCTTTCAATATTTTTCACTGTGAACGACATTGACAGTGCGCTTGGTTCTGACAGCGCGATGTCCGGCGGGTTGACTTCGTCGTGCCTGCAGCAACGGGACGGCGGGTACCCCTACATGTTCGGTGACGTGTTGGGCAGTGGAGGCTATTCGAGAGCACCAGCAGCACATCAACAACACGCCGCGTACTCGCAGCCGCAAGGAACCGGTGGTACTGGTGAGTTCAATTTATGTATCTTCTCTTTTTTCTAATGAAAAACTGAATAATAAATAATGTGGGGCAACGTTTTCTTATTAAAAAAAAAATCGATGAATAATAATTATTATTAATATAAATTTTTTAATGTGTACGTGTAACTCATAATAAGACACACTGGAAAGTATTCATTAAATAAGTATATAGTTTATCTTTATCTCTTGTGAATTTCACTAGTCACTTTCAAAATAAATATTATAATAAAAACACTACAAAATCGACGCAATAGGCACGTAGCTTTGAAAAATATTTACCAACTTCGTAATAAAATGTAAAAAAAGGCTGAGTCAAGAGCAAGGGGCGTCTGGCCCACAAGACCGCGACATGATGGGGGAAACAAAAAAAGGAGAAAAGGAAAAATAGGTATTCATGCTCCGATTGGATTTGCCGTTGTCTGTTCCTTACGAATAGCTTTTAAATTGATTTTGGCAATAGTCCTAGATAGGTGTACAGGTACCTACTGACGAGAAAAACATTGTATAAAGTACATAAAACATATTAAAAAATGTATCTAAACAGCCAGAATGTAGATTTATTATTCAGAAAAAGACTAAGCCGTGAGGGGTTGGCATTGCTATTGTTTTAAAAACCCGTAACTTTTCCATTTGATAATATATATCACGTGGCGGACATTTTTAGCCGTAGGTGGCGGAAAGCGGTATGAATTATTGTTGTTTGGGGCGTTTCGCGGCATTGTTCGTCTGCCGAGTTTCCAGCACCAACCGCGAACAAAAGAGTTTTTCACAATTCAAAATGCACACTCTCGTTTCATTTACTCTTTTGCGCTCTTTCGACGGGTGCATTTCCAGCTTCGTGCGGTATTAAATAATGCGGATTTGTTCTACTTTTCGCTTTTTGGCTCCGATTCTTTTACGTATTCAACGGGTATGAGGTATTTTTCATTTCAGTCCGAGATTATTATTTTTACGACAAACGTGGTAGGTACCTATAAAATATTCTTTGGTAGCATGTATTATTCATTGTTCAAAACTAGTTACAAAAACAAACTATTTACTTGGTTTAATCACTACTCCAAAAGCATAATATTATCATGCAAAGCGTCGATAAAACTGTCGCAAATTCATCCTAAACGCACATACACACACGATTGACTAAACGAGTCTCGCAGGATCTGTTTAGAGGTGATAATAACGTGTAATGAATGTAAACGGTGGTACCCCTTTAACAACGCCGGCGGAACGGAAAACTGTTATCGGGCGGCCACACGCGCGCAGGGGCTAGCAGATCTAAATAAGGGCCACATAAATCTAGACGTGAAGCATATTCGTGATACACAATGGATGTTATGTACTCATACTAATGTATAACGGGAACGCTATTATTGGAAAGCTTAGCTCTTATTTATGAACGAATCAATAACAGTTTTCAGTCTATTATTATAGTCTACAATTTGGACCTTAATTATCAAACGGTACCTAAATTTCATAAATTCTAAAAAGCAAAACAAGCTCCCATATAATCTAATAATAATGTTAGTTGTCGAGAAATCTCAACTTTTGCAAACTTTTAACCAAGACTAACTCAGATTGATACTATGATTTTAGTATCCAACAACTCCATCATAGTATCAAACAGATTTCAAATAGTCCAAACACTGAACACACCATTCATATAAAGTAGGTTCTATGTACAGCTACGTCACAGACGGTACGGATACGGATAGCTTTATGACAGGCGCGACGTCACATAATCGAGCCAGACCTAGCGTGCGCAGATAACGCGATTGTGTGTAATAAACGGAATGCAATCCGAATCCTATTAGACGTATGGCCCGACCGATACTGATACATGACGTTAATAGGTTTCACGTTTGATTGTGTTAACATGTGTCCGTGCTATAGACAACTTGATTGGTTGCAAATTGTTTCGTGAAATACGAAATTTAGATTACGATTCTGTGCCAAGGCAGGCTCTAATTTGAGATGCTGATAATTATTATACCTACTCGGTTTTTTAGCCAGTATTATTGATTAAGCAGAACTGTTTGTAGGGTATCATTTAAAAAGTTTAGGTACTCTGTAACAGCTCAAAATGTTAAATTTGTTTATTGATAACATAAAGATTCTTATTTTAACTCTGTGTACTGTGTAATATTCATTATGTTACCTACATATTTGTATTGTAGATTGACAATCTATCTTTTTATTCCATAGGTGTTATATCGGCGGGCGTGAGCGTGCCTGTGCAAATACCATCGCAAGGGCCAGACCTCGCATCCAACTACTGGGGACGGCTTCAGTGATCTCAGCTATTCGGGTTCCCGCATCGGCTTCTGTCGATGCCTGAGAACCCGACTATCATACCTGAGTCTCCATCTAGCGGCGAAATCGCGCACAACTACGCCGAGGCGCACTTATCTATGAACGCAGCTATTAATATGACAGCCGGACATGATGCCAATGTTTTGGCGGCAGATTTGCAAGAACAAAACAATTCAGTATCGTAAGTGTTTACAAGAGACTGTTGGTGTATCCCGTTCGTTTCATGCAGTTTTTAATATTCGTTTAGTGAGATTTCATTTCTTAATGGTGCAGTTTTCTGATTACACTTTAATGATAAGAGGCAACTGATGATGTTCAAACTTAGCCGTAAGACGATGATCGTACGCCATGATGTGTGCTGCACTGCCGAAACTGTAACTATAATTTTATTCATCATTTTCTTAAACATAATACATGTATAAATATGACATATTTCAAGCACGTTTCATTGCGTACGGTCAATAAAATAGAAAGCTAGTAAAACAAAAGCGTGCAATGTAAATATAGATAAGCGCCATCTGTTGTCGAGTAGTGAAAGTTTCCATGCTGGAAGCCGAGGTAACTTCGGCCGGAATATAAATGTAAATTGTTTGTGCCAACGTTTGTAATAATCGAGTGTTATGCGCCCTTTGCGTGCACAACCCTTTTTATTTCTTTCATGTATGCAATAGGGGTGCGAAATGTTAATGCCATAGAGAGCGTGGCAATGAGCTTCGTTATAGCGTTTGTTTCACACCCCTGCCTGTCCTCACCAACAAATTGTCATACAAACTAATCACGTTTGTATTATTGTGATGATTCTTGTATAATATTGTTACTAAATAGTTGTTGTACGTAATGTGTCAACTCAATTTCATTAGCACATCTTGAAACGAATTAATTTATTATTTATTGATTGTTATAATAAGGTCAATATTGCTGTGATTAAAATATAGATTTATAAGATTATTTTGCCACGACATTCTTTAGCGATTCGAAAGTTTTACAGCGCTGAAAATTAAATACTGTACAAATACAAATCTGTATACAGACACAGGTATACCAAATAAAATATTACTGTCATATTTTTTTCATAATGGTGCTGGCGAACAGCACAAATTTATCATTTAATTAAATACCTACTTGGTAAATAATGTACATTTATAATATATATTTTCATTAAAGAAATGCAATATGGACGTGGTATAGGCGATACAGTAACATTGTATGTAATGTAATTTAGTTTGATTAAGTGTAAAATAAATTATTACTTGATATAAGTGCATATAGATTGAGGAGATTACAGTGAAATTTACGAATAAATATTGCATTAACCATTACCATTTTGTTTCCTTTGCCCTAACGTTGTTTGGAATGACGAATGCAACACTCGAGTGTATCTAATAACATAACAATGGGCTAATAAAGACGTATCAAATATTATTAATAACTTTCATACAGATGGCGGGAGTTGCGACCTTATTGCGTCTGTAAAAGTTGCCACCCTAAAAATTGTGCGAAGAAAATTATTCCGTTAAGTATATTTGGGCGGTATATATTAATTTTGTGTCGGTTAACTTACTGTAGTTGCACCCCACACGTTTCCAGGGGGACATAACAATGGGATGGGATTAAACGTGTTGTATTGGAGGTATTATAGTGATCTAAACGCGTAGGGATGGCAATACAGGATGCGAAATAATTTTAAATGTGGAACTATTATAAAATTAAATAAATTTGAACGGTCATTATGAATGGTTGTAGTCTTAACGTGTTCCAACTTCCATAATTATATTTATTAAGCTGAAATAGTTAATTTTAACTCTGTAGCTATATCTGGAGAGGGTATACCCTATGCAAACTGATTACAAACGCATTCACCATCATATCTGCATTTCTTCACAGACATCGTCAGTCAGGAAAATGCGGTTTACATTGGTTGGTAAATATGTCTCTAAACATCTACTTACAAAAATAATTTATAATAATAACAACTAAATCGTTTTTATCTTTCAGTATATGTCTTAGCAATAAACGATTTAGTACGTTCAGTTTGTATAATAAATGTATGTTAAGTCCACTTCTAGTTAGTACAACAGATAAGACCACCCCATACATGCAATACAATGGTCTTCTATCAAAAACAGACAGCGCCCTCTACGTTCGAAGTAAGCAACTGCGCAGATTATCAACGCTTATAATTGGTTTACATTTTGTCTGTATGTTCCCTATCTATTGATGGGGACGAATGCGTTTGATTTGAATGGCTAATCTCTTGTTGGATAGCCTGGCGGTATTCTGAGGGTCCTGTAATCATTAGATTTTTATTTATTCTATCCTTGTAACAAAACATAAGTATTATTATTGTATTGCTATTTATAATAATAATCATAATTTTAGCGTATGTTATCCTTTACTATAAAAACCAGTAGCTTCAATAACTATTTCCATATTTTATCCTGTATTTCTATTTCAGTTCTAGCCATAATCTATACTAATATTATAAAGCTGAAGAGTTTGTTTGTTTGTTTGACAAAGTTTTAAAGATTAATATTGTAGTCATGTTTTTTTAAAAGAGTATCTATGGAGTTTCTTGCCGGCTCTTCTCCATAAGACCCACTTTTTGGAACCGTGCAATTAGTTTGACTTTTCAAAAGTCCAGTGTTTCATCCAGTGTTCGAATTGAAAAATTATTTTTATGTTGGATAGTCCATTTATCGAGGAAGGTTATAGGCTATATAACATCACGCTATGCTTCTTAGGAACGGAGCAACGCAGGGTGAAATGGCGGGCGGGTCAATAGTATGATATAAGGGTTTTAAAAGATAAAAAGTGTTTAATTATTGCAACAACATTTATTAGCGTAAAATGGAAATGTTTACACTTTAAGTCTTTATATAAAATCACACCAAACAGTCTTACTTAGCGCGTTTGATCATGATCGTTTTGATATTACAAAATATTTTTAATTATGACAATATGTTATGGACTTCAACGAGGAAGGCTTTTTTAAATACCGATATATTTGAAAACACAACATTGTTGATAGTAGTGGTGATATTTTAATATCTTATTTAACACAGTGTTGATTATTGATAGCTTAGTTACATTTTTTATTGAATTAATAACATGACCAACTTCTATTAAATTGTCCATCATATTTGATCATTAACAGTTGATAATTTTGTATGTTTCTCAGAAATGCTTTGCTTTTTGGTACTTACAAAGTTTTTTGAATGATAGGTGTTCATGAATGAATACAAAACCAAATCAAGTATCTATTGCATTTACCTAATATGTAAGATTCTGTATCAGAAAAGTTACTCATCTTCCTAGTATTGTCCTATCAAGAATATTGTGCATTAAATATAATTATCTTTACATAACTAATTACAACCTTATTCAGTAGTTTGAGTATGCTTAACACGACAATTATTTAGTTTTTTTTATAAAGTAGCCACACTACTAGGACTTACTCCTGGATCATGAGTTCATTAAAAACACACCCTTGGGACAACTACGTGTAGGTTATAGGTACATATTATACTTTGTCCCATGTGGAAATTGAAACAACTAGGTATCCAGGCCAAAACCCCAGCCTAGATAAACATCTATACAACTATATTTTTCTGACATCGCATTGTGTAGGCTTTCTGCTATCCTGTGTAAACACACTCTTCCTAAAGAGTATATTTTAAAGCATATACATCTTTTTTGCTTTCCGTAATAACAATAAAAAATAAATGAGCTTTAAAATCATAAATCTTTCTTATTTATTTAAAACATGGATTGAAAATTAGTATGCAGGTATTTAATTGGACAGGTAGGAACAAGTATAACTAAAATATTGAAGTAGGTACATTTGTTAACATATTTTTGGTTTATACGTACTATTTATCCTAACGCTCTTATTTCAGAGTGGCAATGGAGCGGTATTTGAATGGCGTAGGTATATTTTCCTCTGTCACAACCACATAATCATGATTCATTACTTAGAGGGAAAAACATGCTTTGTGATGAAAAACATGTAAAAGACAAATGAATTTACAATTTTATACCTGATTTGCGCTGACCACAAACGAACGCCAAAAAACACCAGTTATTTGGAAACTTATCGCCATGCATCTCCTCCCCCTTAAACACAATTCTAAAGAACCTACTAGATTAAGGATAAACAATGGAGTATTATACTTTATATTATAAACTATTTAAGGTATTTCACACCTTTTAAGGTTGACAAAATCGTTTAAATATAACATTATAATTAAAAAACTATTTTAAAACAATAGGGAGTCTAAAATGACCACTTTTGATGAATCACAATTAGAGTTGGGTTTATGGCCGGGGCAGTTATATTTTTTGCCCAAAATGACTGGGCAGAAATCAATCTAAAAGATGGTCATATGCTAAGACGAATATGGGTACTTTTTTGCCCGAAATACGTTAGCATAAACCCACCTGTAGCATAATATAATTCACCGACACAGTATAAGCAGTGACCCCGCATTATATAAGATTTTCGTACAACGAGAGGTCAGCTTACATTGGAAATAATAACACCGTGTGCAGCCGTGTGTCTTTGAATCATATTATGATACGTCAAAAGTGTCGATTTTAGCCTCCCAGGATTCTTCTTTTAATCCGTTGACCGCCAAGTCAAAACAGAAAAAGCGTGCCCTCGTTAAACAAGCATCGTACCCGAAAAAGAAATTAAAAAGTCAGTCATGTTTGGTTCTCAAGTCTTTCAATTTTCATATTCAAGTCTTCAAGCGATATAGGTGTTTTAGTGTGGAAAATCGATATAGTTCGAGCTATAATGGACTCGTACCGAATAAAAACTGCAACACTTTCCTTCCTTAAGAGCCATTACGCACTGTCGACTGGTCACTGTCGACTGGTCGCTGGCGACACGGTCGATGGCAACCAAAATTATTATTATTAATAATATTTTTTTATTTAATTCAGGCTACAAGGCCCATATTATAAAAATACGATAATACAATACAATATACATAACACATACATTATATGCACACGACCGGTGACCAAGTACGTAACAACTAATTTAAATTATAGAAAACTACAGTCGCTATGAATTGAGTCGCCGACAAGTGCACAATGGCTCTTACTGCATAATCGCATCGGCTCAACCCTGACTGTCACAATATTTAAGCATCATAAGTAATCTTATTAGAAAGCAATTGAGATCTTAGAAGTTAACAAATTCTTATTTCTTAAAAAAAATAACAATTAAAGGCGGATCATGTACGATTTTACTCACGAGTTCCTTATCCTGTTATTATCAGTTTTGAAGTAAAACGCAAGCTTATTAAACAAACATAAATAAAGATTTATAGTGTTTAAAAAGGATGGCTTATGGTCTCGTCTAGTTATAGAATTTCGACAAAATTATATTCCTCGATATATACGCAATAGTTACATATTGGTAAGTATTATTATACTTAATACTTAACTGTGGGGGTTTTCAGAAACACACAATTAACGGACATAAAGGACACTCAAACTGGAAAAAAAAATCCGTTGAACACATAAATATTTTCTGCTGGGAATCGAACTAACGACACGCGCCGCAACGCTACATCATCAAAGATGCAGCTCCGCTAATTCCTCTAGCGCGACTGAAGAAGTAAAATTTCCATAAAAAAAAATTGAGAGACGAGCTTACTAAATCCTGACAGAATTACTGGTCTTTGATACACGTGAGTAAAGTCGTAAATAATCCTAAATATAACTCCCACTGTCACCTTATTCAACACTTAATAAACCTTTATTAACTAATTACCATTAAAAATATATATACCCATCTTTGTCATTTAGAATCAAAGAAAGATACGATATACTCACTTATGTTCGAGACACCTAATAAACGTTTTGATATAACAGTGTAATGTTATGGCTTATTAAACAAATAATAAAAAAAACATAATGTATGTTCAGGATCGAGCATTATTATTTCACTTCTTGATTCAATCAAGTGTATTAATTGAATTCCACAATGAAGGAATTGCTCACGGCCTTTTTTGTAGGAAGATAGAAAACGAAAGGCGTACCTCAGGAATCGAATTGCCTAGATGCCTCTATGTCTACGGCTTAATCCGGCCCTGGTTTTGGAGGAGTGTTTAGCCCAGTAACGCAGTCCTTTCGGAGTATGCCGTTGGAGGAACAGGCGTTGAATTGATGCCGCGTTCTTGTCTGTAAGTGATAGAAAAAATATTATATTACAGTGATAAAAAGTACCTATGTATTTAAACGAACATTCCAAACGCATAGCCTTGGGTAGAACGGGCACGAGCGAGTGATGTTCCTGAGCAAGTAAAAATATTAGTATTACAGACGTACCTATATACCTAGTCAAGTAACAAAATAATAGGTGCAATAAAAAAAAACGGGGCAGTCTTTGGGGACTGCCGATAGAAGTGAAAACTAAGTACCTAACTTGTGAATTGTATCGTCGATAAGTGGGAAGCGTGCGGTGACGATGACGCGAGTTTCACGCTTTTTGTTCACCAAAAAAGTACAAATATATACACAGTACACATAAAGCTCATGGAAAGCGTTCGGTGACGATGACGCGAGTTCCATGATTTTTGTTCACCCAAAAAGTGCTTAACGCTAAAGAAGTATTCACTTCAAAAATCTCGGACATCGTCGTCAGGACCACAATAAGTGATTTACGAAATTAATCTTTAAAATAATAAAGCCAACCAGTTGAATGATGTCTAAATTTATGAGTATTTTTCTGTTTTCAATCATCCCCTATTCAGTCCAGTTTTATATGGGATACTCCGGAACACAATTTCTGGGCAATAGTGATATCCTATGGATAAATTGCTTGTCAGGCATTTGAAGTTTCCGACTACCAGTAACGACTATCGAAGGTGTTCGTATGACCGAGAGCTATAAGTGATCCCCGAGGCACGGAGGGGACCGCCTTGTTAAGAACGGTCCCCATCTACAGAATGACCGTGGCAAGCATAGCTTAACCTTGCCTTGCCTTGCCTTATTACTTAGCTACCATCCATAATTTTTTTTATAAACTTACCTTCTTGTACGATCGACGATGGATCCATACATGACGGGCTCGGGCATGATGGGGCGGATGCTCCTGGGCGGTGGTGGGAATGGCGGCCTTCCGCGGTTGTGCCAGTGTTGGAACAAGAAACCCAGAGTCGCCATCACCACCCACACCATCGTCATCGATATGTCTGCAATAGACGCGGAGAAACGTCTCACTTTAAGATGAAGTCCGATGGGGATTATCGTATTTCGACCTAATGCTCTTAATAATAAGGAGGAATTATGGTCATCATCCACGACTGTCGTACATAGCAGACAACAGACGCATTGGAAAGATAGACTCATAATTAATACTTGAGGCGACTAATTACAGACATAATATGAAAAAATCTATAGGACCATCCTTCCTTGTAACGCTGTAATGAAATCTTGTTTGATTAAGGGTCCGGCGGAGCTTGAATTGTCCACAAAAACGTAATACTGAAATAAATCGTAATCCAGACAATATTCTATCAAATTATGTTATTATTCGGATTTGGATACCATTAATCTAGGTTCCTACGGTACTATTTCGTCTACCATTGGTAAACGAAATAGTACAGCAACTTGGTAGTTATCAAAAATTTCATTCGCTTATATACCTATATTTCCAGTGAAGTATTTTGGACGAAATGGTAGAGTAAGAACCAAGATTAACGGTATCGCAATCCGAATAATAACAGAATTTGATTAAATTGTGTTTAAATTCCGATTTATTTTGGTATTACATTTGTAAGAGAAATTAGGTCCGCCGGACTCTTTAAGTCACGGGAGTCGCGACTAATTAACTACCTAACAGTGGCCTCTATAACAATAAAAATAAGTAGGTATACAAAGGGTACCTACTTATTATTTTTATTGGTTTTGTCGGCAAACGAGCAGACGAGCCACCTGATGGTAAGTAAGCATCGCCACTCATGGACACCAGCAACTCCAGAGAAGTGGCAGATGCGTTACCTGCAGATTGCTGAAGCTGCAGCAATCGAGGGAACTGGCTCTCAAGTGCAAAATTCGAAAGACACAATAAGGTGCTTTATAACAGACTTCGACGTAAGGGTGGATGCCAGCAAGAGATCTTACGACCAAACAAGTCAGGAATTTTTTACTCGCCTTTTACGAGATGCCTATCATTCTGAATGGCTGTGAGTAATTGTATTCTAACCCCAAATCGAGTCAAAGATTTTTTTTATATATCAGAAGTGGCAAACGAACATGCAGGCCGCCTGATGGTAAGTGACTACCGCCGCCCATGGACATCAGCGACATTGTAGCTGTCACCAATGTGTTCCCAGCCTTTTAAGTGTGTGTATGCAATTTTCTTGATATTATATTATATTAGATATTATATTTAAATATTATCCTAAATATTTAAATATATCTAATTGGAAGTCTCGTCTCCTAGTAGAAGGTCCACTTTATAATATAATTTTGATGGTTCAAACTCTTTTAGTTATTCCTAGAGACAGTTATTTTGAATAAATAATAGCCCAAAACACGCATGCGTTTGGGAAGTCATGCGTCAGCCAAAATAATTGAGGATAATACGATCGGGTTTAGTTGCTACAGTTATAATTATTATCCTTAAACCTAAATATTAATAACATAATAATGAATATAGTAATATTACATAAATGAGCTACATAGTAACTTATTATGTACGCTATATAGTAGAAAGATACTATTAGTCAATTGATGAGGTAAATCTTCAGGATTAACTTCATCAAGGATTAGGTTATGTAAGAAACTGTTGCCTGCGCGAACACTATTTTTCCAATCTCACGGTATTTACCCTATCTCACTGGATCTCAATGTTACTATAATGACATAGTTATGTAGGACCAAATTTGTTTTTTTTTTTTTATGGGATAGGGGGACAAACGTGCTGACGGATCGCCTCATGGTAAGCGATTACCGCCGCCCATGGACACCCGCAACACCAGAGGAGTCACAAGTGCGTTGCCCACCTTTTAAAAGGGGATTGGGCCTCCGGTAACCTCACTAACTCGGCGAAACACAACGTAAGCGTTGTTTGACGCCGGTATTCTGTGAGGCCGTGGTATCACTCCGGTCGATTCGGCCCATTCGTGCTGAAGCATGGCTCTCCCACGTTAAATTTTTTTTTTATTTTACTTTTACAAGTAGACTTTCCATTCTTACTACTTAGACTTTTACAAGTCAGTCAATGTGACGACACGTTTGGCGTAGCGGCTGAGCGATCGGCTTATTGCGCATGTTGTGGGTTCGTTCCCCACACGGAGCAAATATTTGTATGATCTGAGAATTTGTGTTTGTAAACGCATCCACTATACAGGAGAAAATCCCAGTGTGGGGCAACGTTTAAAAAAACATCTAAATGGCATCTGCATTTCATAACCGACGAACTATGAGAAGAAAAGTCGAAACAAACTCAGAGAGAATCATGCTTTATTTTAATGCCCAGATGTTTTTTTTAAATTAAATCACAAGGTAGGACAATGTCTGCAAATAGCCTTTTAAGGAAAGAGTCATAACAGCATGAACCAGTCATCGTGTCACTACCATCCATTGCATTATACACTCACGCCTTTCTCCCACAGGGGTAGGCAGAAACTATACCATCAGTAGTAGGATATTTGCGTAGATGAACAGTATCCCCAACGCGGGCGCCATATTTGTTTTCAAATATTTTTTTGCGTCTCTGTCTAAATAATGAAGAAGTTATTGACCTCATTATCGATTGGGCATATGTTATCGTATTATTCTTTTCGCTTCACTACAAATTGAGATGTACATTTGTCTCTGAATACATTGAACTTTCTGTCATCTAAAGGACAAATGATTTTTATATTACCTAGGCGCCTGCGCATAAGCTACCCGATTTGAATAGTAGTTTTTTGATTTACGCTCAATAAAATGCAAGTGTTGTAGTTTTTTTTTGAGCTTAAACCCACTCTAAAGCCCATTAGAACGAATGGAAATAGAACCGAAAAATTAGCGTAGTAGTCGCGCTTAGGACTAATGAGGCAGTTATGTTAATATAACACGATAGAATCTTTAAAACGTTCCTACTTTTTATGGATTAAGTCGGCAAAAGATCTGACGAGTCAACTGGTGGTAAGAAGTCTACGTCGCCCATGGACACCGGCAACACTAGTGGAGTTGCTGATGCGTTGCCGACCCTTAAGAGCCCCGGACTGCAGACTACCAGAGCCGCAGCAAACGAGGGGAACTGGCTCTTACGTGCAAACATCTAAACACACACCAAGGTGCCTACGACAGATTCCAACGTAAGGGTGGTCGCCGGCCACTCAGATCCCAAGAGGTACTACTACCGAGCAAGTCAGATGTTTTGCCTCTTAGGGATGCCTATCTGAAAGGCAGTGAGGAACAGTATTCTAACCCGTAGATAGATAGTAGATAAAAAAGTAGAGATTCACCCCGTGTCCCCACAGGGGTAAACTCCTACTTTTTTACTACAGGGATCAATACACGCGTTAATCTTAAAATTTTACTTAAATTGGGGCAATCATAAGAAAGTAAACAACTTACCTCTCCATTGAGATGGGGGCATCAAAGTAGCTTTATTAAAATTCGGTACAACAGCTCTCCTTATTGTGTTCACAATGATGAACTTCAAATTGGATCCCAAGTAGTAATCGATAGACAAAACGGTTGCGTACGCGCCGAGCACGGCACAGCATATTATATTTGCCGCATACGTCACAGAAACTACTGCGAGGGCAGTCAGCAGCATCACCATGATGAAAGGACTCCAGAAATTGAAACTCACTTCCAAATATAAGATATTGTCTAAAAATATAATTCAGTGTTAGAGTTGGTTATTGTTATATGTAAATATGTATAGAGCCACTGTCTTTTGCCCTGATGACAGGAAATCGTCAAGATGGAGGAAAAAAATATGATATAATATTAAGTATACAAAATCAATTTACTTGAATTACTAAGCCTATGTTTTTCAATGACACTATTAATATTCTGAAATATTCTGGATTCTTAAAGATTCTATAGACTTTTGCGTCATAAATAACTAAAAAGTATTAATTAGACAGCTGGGTACATAAGGAACCTTACCTGGTAATCTGTAGTAAAATATAGAGGCCAGCAAGAAACCAAGGTTCAGGGAAGGCAACAGTACTGCGATCACTGGTATGCCATACAGCCACCAGAATAACAACCATATTGCGCCGAAGAATACTCCAGATAGGGTGGAAGCGGCAAGCAGAGCTAAAAACAACACTTTGTTATGACATCCCGCTATTTTCTTTATTTTATAATCAACTTTTTCTGAATAAAAAAACGACTGCAAAGTATTTGGTTGTGTAACTTCAGAATCGGTCATTAGACACCAACCAAAATATGAGACCCTCTCGAAAGTATCTACATTCTATCAGATAAAATCGAGTGGCAATCGATTGTTTACTGTCTAAGAATCATCACATCTCGCTAGGATGTTAGGTTGACTTTGCTAGCAGCGCTCCGGGACAATCCTATACATCTGGGATGTGGCCAAACCATCGCGATTAGTTTCAATAAAAATTATGCAATGCAGCGATTTGCATCGGATGCAACTTTGCCAGAGCAACTAGTGACTTTGGTCGTTATGAATCCAATCTAGGGTAGATTGATTCACGAGGGCCGCCAGCCAGATGCCTTTATTTTTCTTCCGGAGACTACCAATCTATAAAAAATAACGTTTTACTAAATTATCGCTGCGATATGATTAATTTACTCACCCGGCTTATCGACAACCGTTATCAGTGCTATGAAAATGTAGCTTATTATGACACCGCTAACGAATCCAGCAAGGAACATTCCAGTCTTGAAGAAACGATGTCCGAAGAAACAAACAAACACACCAACAAACAGTAGTGCTGCACACAAAACTTGGGAAAACATGTCGACTGAAAAAAAAAAAATATTTTGTAAAACTGGTAGGAGTCCACTGGCGAATTTCGTCCACATCGCTAAATATTCACTAAGGTCTGACTATACGTAATTTCCATTTTTCATCAGTTAGTTGCCTAACAAAAAATCGGTGCATGTATATTGCATATGAAGTCGGGCACGTAAATTAGGGATAATAGCGGCATAAGAGCAAATGCTTTCAGGTCTCTGGCGATGAGCCCACCACGGTCTGACACTGCAGAGATGCGCGTCGCACACTTTTATGATAATTACTATTTACCAAGGCGGTCGGTCTGCTCGTTTGCCGACTTAAGGAAGTTGTCGTTGCTCATGCTCAAGCTCATGCTCAAGCTCATGCTCAAGCTCATGCTCAAGCTCAAGCTCATGCTCAAGCTCATGCTCAAGCTCATGCTAGCTCGAATCATCGAAAGCAAAAAGATGATCGTCGCATTATTTATTTTATTTTATTTATTCAGACAACTTATTCAGGTCTAATATCGCATTAGCCAAAAGACTTCCACTGTTGGAAAAACAGTGGCCGTCGACAGTGGCGGTGCAGGCAGCCCTGCATCAACTGCGCCCAGCGACCTTTCACAGGTCGTCCGTCCATTTCGTCTCACACAGCGTTCTTACCGGAAAACGCAGTGAAAAAGATGATATATCATTGGAGAAAACGTCTCTTAAAACTCACCAATCATATCACAGCCCTCTTCGCTGACATTTGTGCAGCCGTAGGTATAGCTGGGTACGTATACAGAATATGTTGATTTTTCCCCAAGATACCGCATCGCCACCACCACATATATGGTCCCGGTACCAGGGTATGCGCTCAACATGCGGCGGGTCGCCGGCAATGAGCTCTTAGGAATCTTGGGGACAATGATTGATTACTGACATTAGGTTCACTATCAATGACTCTTTCTGTCTTTCTCCTAAAGGATAGACATCTCAGTGTTTGATTTTAGATTTTAGTGGCCCTTTTACAGCAAGGGGCTTTTGGGCAGCATTAGATAAGCTAAGACATTTAAACAATAACCCTTTTAGACCTCTTTGGTTATTATTGCAAATAGGAACACTCTATTTAGGCTCGTTCTGATTTTAAATGTAACCAACCGATTTGGAATTACTGTTTTTCATTTTAAAGATCTCAATCAATATTCATCAACACATGTTTGGAGTACTAATAACTAATGGAAAGTTTGCATACCAGGGATGCAGTAAAAACTACATCGAATAATTCTTCTGGGATTTATTTCATATTTAAAATTTGAAGCAGAACCTTGCCATGTAAATCTTATTATGATTGATTGAATTAAATTTGTTCTAGCCATGCAAAACCACCTAGTCGTATGGATCGGGTTGTCCTATTATATCATCTAAAATATATCTTATAAAACCTCGCTAGCAAATCGAGTTAAAAACGAGTTTTTCACGATCAAGGTCTCCATTTAAATATTATATACTTAGGCACGATTAGCATGCCCAAATCCAGTCTAAATGTAAAATAAAAAATACAAATTACCTTCTTATATAAAAAATTATAGATGGTTACTGCCTAATTGAAAAAATATATACAATATTTTACGGATCATATTGACCAAAGATATAGATTGATTGCAGGAATACACTTTGCACCCTTTGCCGGAATGGACAAGTCAAGAACTTGACTTGATGAAAAATTGTGACTTCTGAGAAAATACAATTGTTTTATTTATGTTGGTACGGTTATGTTATTTTTTTGGGGCCAACCGTCCCAACGTAGAAAATTGTATCGAACTAAGCATTTCGGCGATGTGACGTCACGTCACACATACGTGCAGAACGTTTATGATCTCATGAGGTCACATTGCAGTGACTTATGTGTGTCAGATCTTTGTAGCCTATGTTGCAATCCTTATACATCTTCAACAGAAAATTATGGTTCATAAAAAAACACATTACATACCATCACAGCTGTATTCCACGACGGATTAGGCAGATGTGTACTATTTGTACACCCATAGTACATCAGTATGTTTCGATCTCATGTAAAAGGGGGCTTATAGGCATTAAATGGGCAGAAATCCAAACTCGAGAGTTGCTATTGAGAATTTCATAGAAAAACTCTGCGCTCAACCTGGGAATTAACCCAGTACATCTACAGTAGCAGTCACGTTTAGACCACTAGATTAATGAGATATTTGAGATTAAAAATGCTCACAATTTTTCCGTTGCTCTCAATGTTCTTCAGTGTCAACATCTTCCTAATACCATCAAAGTAAACATCAGCATAAAAGTTCATTTCAGGTAAGTACATCATGTAAAAAGTCATGTTTGCTTCATTGCTTTCATAGCAGTCAGGGTCTATAGATGGTGCAGCAGCGTCCACTAATATATAATCATTGTATGTCTGTGTGATTAGGTATGGAGATATAGGAACAGGGAACTCCATGTTACAACCGCCAGGTATGGGATCTGAAAGATAGTGTTTTTGTCATTTTCACTATTCTACAGCTAAATAATGTACCTAATGTTATAAAAAAACCGGTCAAGTGCGAGTCGGACGCGTACACCGAGAGTTCCGAACGAACTTGTAGGTATGTAAGTGATGTAACTACAAATTTATAGTTTTCAGATTTTTGCCGTTACTTGTGCTCTGTGACATTGCTTTTTGCCAAATTTCATGATTCTAGTTCAATGGGAAGTACTCTATAGGTTTTGATTCCCTTGAGAGTGTCAAAATATGTGATATAAAGGGCTGTATCTTTTGACTGTGTTGACTATGTTTCATTTTTTTACTGCTCTAAGGGATTGCAGACCTCCTCATGTTCCTGAGAAAAAGGGTCTTGGCAGGCAGACAACTAAGTGATCTTATAAGGGTTCCATTTTTTCTTTGGAGGTACAGAACCCTAAAATAAAAAAGCTAAAAAAATTTGCTTGATACTTTGGTCTTATGCTTCATATATAAACATTTGTTGATTAGAAGAATGCCTTTAGTTTTTAATTAGTAACCTAATTTCATACTAGATTTAACTACACTTCATTAAGTGTAGTTAAATAATACATTTCAATTCTTCAAATTCAATGTTGAAATCAAACCAGAAGGTGAACATTCAAGTAAGTACTGTGATGATGAGTCACATTAACAATATTTGATAAAGCAATGATCTTATAATAAAAGTGAGTGCTATCTTTTAATGATTAACTTTGTAATTTCTTATTATAAATAAGTAATAAAAAAATATCATACCCATATCCTCATAGCCATGCACGGAGATGTACACATGGATAGTAACATTCACATTAGAATTTTCAATGTAAAATGTGTCTAATATGGGTTTTGTAATACTAATAAGTCCCACATTTGTACCAGAAACTTGTGTGGTAGGTTGTTTAACATTTTTATATAGCATAATATTGTACAAATGACTATGAGCTTGGAATACTATAAAAGTAACATTTTTATTAACATTCGTAAAGTTAACTTTGACAGTTGATAATCCATTTAATGTTATGAAGCCTCCATAGATTTCTCTGTTATCGAAAGTTATTGTGTTATTTAGAGGTATTGTTATGTTGGTGTCTGGAACAAACAAATAATATAGTAAATGTTTGGGCACTCCCTTTAAAGAGCATGGACGAATATATTATCAATGCTGCCTAGTTTTCGAACTAATAAAAATCATAATCACATGTAATGTGTGTCTACAATGTGTACCACTTGATACATGCTGCTTCCTCAACTACTGTTACAATAGATATTCCTTTTTAACTAAATAGTTTCTATGTAAGTAACCAAACTTTTTTTACAATATTCATAATATCTAAATTATTGTTCAGAAGTCTTACTTACTTCAAAAACCCAATTCAGAGTTTTGCTTCATTGTCAAACTCATAAATATACATATCTGTTAATAATGCTACTAACTATCTGGGCTATCAAAAGAGACCATGATTATCTGATAACTAATTTTTTCTTGTTGTCAGATTTTTTCCTGCCTTCACTGGGCTCAATCATAGGCAATTACAATAGCAGACTATAGCTTTCAAAAGTTATTGAGTTATTGAACACTTACCTTGAGTGGCAGCTGAGGCAGCATAGTAAATTATAGACAATAATATGAAATTAAATTTAGCACCCACTGTAGAGAGCATTTTCACTTATATCGTACTTAGCTTAGTTTAAATCACGCCCTTGATAAATAAAAAGTCCATCAAATAATGTATGTAGTACTTAACACTTATTTTTTAGTGGAGCTTCATTGTATACTCTAAACAGCTGATTATTTTGACATTGAGAGCAAAAAGCAGAGCAGTCGAAAAATAAGAAAATTAGAAATTCAAACACTGTTCGGTTCGCAACGACAATTAACGAAAACTACGTTTTTATGTATATTACAAGAACATCATAAATAACATTTTGTCTCTGTGTCGTCGAATGCATAAGTTTACCGGATGACCGGAATAAAATAGAAAATATTAAAAACTTGACAATGACGTATCAACACTGACATTCTGTTAGGTCAACTGACAGCCAGACAGGAGTGACAGGTCTTCCGCGAAGACAGATGGCGAACAAAACAAACAGAATCGAGTATGAATGAATGAAACATCCACAGACAACAAATAGAAGTAGGTAGTATGAATATGAATCGCGAAAATACTTTAGACCTTAGATAGTTTATTTAATTTTAAGGCCTAAACTCAGAAGACTAAAGGACCAAATGACTAAATTGTTAAACTCTAGATTTCATTAGGATTATAATAAAAACTTTGTTTAAGCTAGCTACGAGTAAAACATTTGCAATGTACGTTATAATGTGTTGAAACACAGATGACCTAGACCTAAGTTTGTCACACTTAAAATAAGCAAAAAGAATATTGTTGCTTTGCTGACGTTAAGTAATTTAATAAAAAAATAACATAATTCACTACAATTTACATCAGAAGGCAAACTCCCACTTTCTATAAAGATAGTAATAAGTAACTGACCTTTAAATTTGTTAGATGCATTTTGTAAATTCTATATTTCCCGTATAATATTATGAAATTAAACTGATCAAAAATTTTCCATACTTTTTGATAAAATAAACTCGTAAAATGCTAAAATAAATATGTACATACATACAAAGTTTTATGTACCTATATCATTTTATTAAAACAAATCATTCTTCATTTCAAATGTTCGTTCTCGATATCGATTCCTTAGCTCGCCGCTAGAGCGCATTCCGTCAAAATTCTTAAATATGGCGGTGCGATCAATGAAGTTGTAATGTGTAGTGAGTGAAGTCTAGTGTAAAAATTGAAATGATTGATTTTGGTATTGTTTTTGTGTGTAGCTGTTAACATTAATGGGCCATGGGAAGGGGGCAGGAGTTATTAAACGCAGCCCGCGAAGGCGACAAGCGCACAGTGGAAAAAATACTTGGTCAAATAAATAATATAAGTGGTCCATTTACAAGGTGGGTCCAATTCATGTTTTATTGTTTAACTGGTATATTCATGAATTTTAGATTATACAGATGTAGTAGGCCAAATAATGTTTCTATTGCTGCGTTGTTCCAGCTTTAAAAAAGGTCAGAAAAATGTTATCTTTATATCAACAATGGTGTATTGTTATCACGTAGTTTTTTATAATGTTTACGTGCTTATCGTAGTTTCATGACGGACGATGATTTCTTAGACGCTATTTACATTTCTTATGTCATGTTTTTTTTTCCACTGAGGCACTACCAAGAGCTGTTACATTCTGTAACAGAAGTAAGTACCTAATTACTTTAGTAATTACTAAAATTCAGAAGATATTATTCGATTGTCAATGCAATTGTATTATTTATTATCGCCAAATAAGGTTGAAAATTGCATATCAAACACAGTATGCATACCTGATATAGTTTTGTATTTGTGGAATAATCTTGGAAGTATTAATCTCTAAGATAACATATTATTATGGCAGTAACAATACATGCCATGCCCATTTTTTGGAAGTCTCCTTATTCTTAGCATAATAATAGTACTGTTAAAGTTATCAATAGTAATTACCTATTTTACTTGAACTAGGTACTTACAAAGTTTTTTATGATATGATGGAGAAGAGAAGCACAGGGTGTTATTACATCTGTAATTTTTCGCTTGACAGATTGACAGAAATTAATATAAATAAAATTAATAATCATAATTATTTGGTTCATGCAACCAAAAAACAATGATGTTAATAAGTAATTTGTTATTCAATAATTTATAAGATCATTGGTTTGCTGTTTGTATGACTTCAGTGTAAGTACCTATTATAGAAGATTTTCCTCATACATAGATTCATTTCAAATGTCATCTTATTTATTGTTATAAAACCAATAATATGATCATGTTATAGCAAAAAATACTGCATTTAAGAATGGAAATTAAATCAAATATTTCACTATGCAGGATTAAAATATTTTTAACTAGCTTCCTCCCTCGACTTTGTCTGCATGAACTTCAGAATTGGGTCCAACCTAGATAAAAAGTAGCCTATGTGTTATTCTAGATTATTATCTATCTCTGTGCCTAATTTTGTCCAGATCCATTCAGCCATTTTGGTATGAAAGAGTAAGAAATACATACATACATCCATCCATACATACAAACTTTCACATTTATAATATTAGTAAGGATTTAGTAAATTGAGACCCAAAGATGGTATTTTAATTTAGTTACTAGAGGGGTTAAACCTAGTACTTAATGGAGTTATAGTCAATCTTTGTAATTCAGAATCACCTATAAAATACCTATACTTAGGAATCAATTTCAGGATTAGATGAATATTATGTATAAGTATCCAAATGCTGTCAATGCTGTCAAAGCTGTCAAATTTATGCCATATTTAAAAGGCCTTTCCTTCTTCACACTTAAGGGAAATGTGTCTGGATCTGCTCTTGACAATTTATAAATTAAACTTGATATTGACCTACTTTTTAAATATTAGCCTTTCTCAAACCAACACCTTGGATCCACCACTGAATAATACTGTCTGTTTCAAGAATTAACCAGGATTGCTGACACTGCAGCCTAGTTAGCAACCAGTGAGAAGGTTTACTAGAAAAACAAATGACAGAAGTCAATTAATCTTATTTCTTACTACTTACCTACTTTTAAGAAATCAATTTAATTCCTTACATAATATTACTTTAGGTTTTTAGGTACAGCTAAAGAATCGGGATAGATTATATCATCAGTACTGGGTTTGTAATCACCAATGTTTTCATGGTTGTATTACATAGCATATTTTCTGTAATAAAGTCCTTTAGGTACCTATGATATTAAGATGCATTTTATTTTCATCAAGTTGGTGCTGATTGCTGTGAGCCAGTGACATTTAAAATGCACCTAACAAAATAATTATAAATTTCAAACAGGTTTGTCAAGTTGTGGATATTTATCAATTATTTAAGCTGAATGATTTTTTATATTGGTAGATTTTTTTAGTAAAATAGGTTGATTAATATTTTTGCAATCAATATTTAATTTTTAATATTAATCACTAATATTATAAAGCTGAAGAGTTTGTTTGAACGCGCTAATCTCAGGAACTACTGGTTCGAATTGAAAAAATATTTTTGTGTTGGATAGTCCATTTATCGAGGAAGGTTATAGGCTATATAAAATCACGCTACGCCTCTTTGGAACGGAGCAGCACGGGTGAAACCGCAGGCGGGACGCTAGTTAATAATAAAAACCGATTTTGTTTTGAATTTCGGAACCTATTAAAAGTGTATATTATTTCGTTCTTACCTAAGAAAAAAAAAACAGAAGCAGTAAGTATTTAACATAGTAATAGGGCTGTTTCCAAGATTAAAGTCGACAAACAGATAATTATTTTAAAACAGATGTTTACATTTGAACCTACGCGCTTGGAATAACGATTGGATACCTTTCTAAATTAAGCTAGTCAAATGCAGCAAAAAATTTCTTTGGTAAAAAATAGTAGACCCTGCGTAGGTTTAGCGAAAGGTGAAAAAAGCGTGAACCTAGAAAACGGGCTTCACTATTAATTTATCCTTTCAATCTAAGAGCTTTGGTGGTAGTGGTACTTACTAACTACTAAACCCAGATCTGCGAGAGTTTACAGCCCGACATGATAAATGTTCAAGAATAAATAATCGAAAATCATCTGCACACACTTTATCTATTTAAGGAAGTAGGATAAGTCAAACCATTAAAGTGAAGTGTTTGGCGGTTGGCCAGACGCCAATCGATGTTTGAGAAACGTACGTTGAACTTTTGTCTTACTGTCTGTCTATATCTAACGTGCCGACTAGGGCTGGCAGCCCTAGAATATTCGATGCTGTTGGTGAGTTGCAATTTGTCGGCTGATAATCAAAAAACAAACAACGGGCGTAGATGTCTCCATGCTCCAAAAATAATAAGCGCCCTTTCTTTTATAAGACAGGCAGGTAACCCTTAATACAAACTACCTGCGTAAAACAGATACCTACCAGGCAACCCTGGTCAATGTTTGTATGCAAAACACTCTAACCGGACACTGCAAGTTTGGTGGCAATAAAAATGGGTCCGAGAACTGCACCTTTAATATGTGATAATTATTCAACAGAAGCGGTCTTAAACCAAAGTCTATGTTTTGCAATTGCAATACCTAGTTTAGCCTTCCTATTGTTAAACCAAGTATAGGATCCACCGTTGCACGACCTCGAATAATGCCGATTATAAATTGCAACTTGCAACTCACTGGCTGAATTAAAATTGTATCATTAATATCTTTGAAGCAGCGACACTCATGACGAACGACGAATAGGAATTTAATATACCATCATGTCTGTATTCCCCGAAGGGTTAGGCAGAGGTGTACTAATGTACACCCTCAGTTCCCCAGTATGATTAGGGCCCATGTTATAGGGGGCGAGCCTATTGCCATTAACCGGGCACAAATCCAGACTCCGAGCTGCTACTGAGAATTTCATAGAAAAAGACAGGGCCTCTAGCGTAGCAGTCGTTTCTAATTATTGAAAAATGTATTATTCGATTAGTTTCGAAATGTCCCGAAGAGAAAAGAAATCCCAGATGACAAAATAGTAGTTATGCAGACCCTTGTAAAGTCGGATAAATCTGGGTCAGTCAGCCCTATCGAAAGATACTTAAGTCGATACGTCTCGATCTCGACTGGTAAGGTAAAGTTTGATGTCTACACAACAAAAACAATGATATTTTACTAATCGTACGAGTCAATGATTTTGCCGTTAATCGACACATCTTAAAGTAGAACTCGGAGATCCACTCCTTCTAATTTTGCTAATCTTGCAACGAAAAAAAAACGTGTGTCAACTTGTAACCTTCGCGGGCAATCAGTAGAGTATTACAGTTAGAGAATCGACCCCGATTCTAATACACACACTGTATGTAGGCGATGAACTAGAGCGAGATACTACCATTACCATATTTGGAGTAGTCACGTATTTTATTGCCTTAAACTATTCTTAGTATTTATCATCATAGTAATTACCACATAAGTAGGTTTGCTAGATCATCAAGATCTAAGATCGATGATCTTTCAATCTAGATACCATCATCCAGATACCTTAGAACCTCTCTGGTCTCATACTGTGCGATTCCAGTAGGATTTCCTCCCACGCACACTCAGGCTGTGGAATCAGCTCCCCGCCGAAGTTTTCCCAAAGGACTACAGCATGAAGTTCTTCTAAAAGGGTGTGAAATGATTTTTAAAGGGTCGGCAACGCGCGGATGTTACCCCTGGTGTTGCAAGCGTCTTATGGACGCTTGCTACGGTAACCGCTTACCATCAGGCGGGCCTAGGTATGCTTGTTTGCCACTTGCTTTGAAAAGAAGAATTAGCACCCTTGCATTGGAAAAAGTGGTCAAAAGTTAATTTGCGTCAAATTACTTAGCTTTCTTTCAAATATTCACTCTCTCTTAAAATATACTCAGACTTATCCGCAATTCGGAAATACCATGCTCCAAAAACACGTACCTAAATGAAAAACCAAAGTATCAAAATTGGTTGTTAAAATTAAAAAAACCTACCTATTTAAAATGAGACAACTCATAAAGTTAATCCATCTTAGGTTTTGAAAATATAGTTATTTCAGTAGGCGTAAACATTTGTAAGGATGACGAACCTTTGCGTGCGGCTAGCAATTTAGATGTACCTGCCTAGCCTCCATATGTATTACGCATCAACAAAGCTTCAAGGCACCTTTTAATCAGATAATGGACTTATCACTTTGGCCCAATTTCGTTTCCATAAATCTACGTAGGTTATAAATTGCAGCAGATGTCTTTTGAAGCTCGTAACGCAACATTGGACATAACTGTTACAACGCCAACTTTTCCTTAAACTCTACAATCTTATAGTGTTATTTGTAGGAAGTTTTCTGTTATAATATCTTTAGGATTCGCTAAGACGAATTTTGTACCAATTGGTTTTAATTGCCAACTACCATCATCAGCATCGGATACTATCTTCATAATGCAGTTTGGAAGTCAACATTTCTTGAGATTCCACTCTGCTTTACGTTGCCGACTATGTTTGTTATAATCATTTTAGAAAGAATTTTGTTGTTTGTTTTTAGTTAACGCCCCTGCAACTAAATATTTGTGTAATTTAAATAGTTTTTAATGTGTAATCAGAGTTGCTTTATAAATGAATCAACAGAAAAAAAGTTAAAATCGTACATCGACTTCAACAAGTGCGACGCCCGTTACGCTCAATAATTTCCCATATTTTGATGATTCATTTATGCACTGCTTCATACTGTCTAATTATAACTTGATTATGTTTACCTACTGATACGGCTTTTGATAATGCAGACTAACAAATGCTTTATTCCTTTTGACTTCTAAAATTACTGTTTCCATTTGTCTTTGAGTACTAGAGTAACGTATCTTTGCCATCATGTTCCATGTATCTTTGTGTAATAAAAACATGTTTATATAAATTACAACATTTAAATGGTTACTTCATACGATCTACGACGTGATGTAGCATTCAAAGTAGCCTGTTGACGGTAAGTAAAAAATTTACTCCCCTTATTTCAATGATACTTCTGTTGTAGAATCAGAGCAAAAGGGTACATCTTTGGGTTTGGTCTAATGAATATTCATAATGATGATGTTATCGCTGAGGAAATGCATAAGATATTTTGTTCTAAGGAAATATTTTCCTTGTTTTAATTTGTTATGTAATAATTAATGTAAATCAATGTTGTTTATTTCTGTGAAGGCTTTGCCCTTGCGCAGTTATTTGGACCTTTACCGGTTTTTTAAACTAGCATTCTACATGTTTTTGTTCTATTGTGGGATTATTACTGTTCTTATTAGGAATGTTTTATAGCTTATCAAAGTTTAGGAACTTGACAAAGCCCTGTGAAGGATTACTTTGATTTAAAAAACGACGGCAACTGTAAAATAATGTTTTTCTTAACAGAAAGAGTACTTAGTGCGTTCTTGCACGTAGCATATATAGGTACCTACGTATAGTATAATATTTAATATTAATAATTACATCACTGCCTCATTTGGAAAATTAACTGTATTTATAACGAATTATCACCAATTCTATAAATATGACGTATGTATTTAGTGGTTAACGTTTGTTTGCTGTACTTTGATTAGTGAAATATCCTGTTACTGGAATTTATTTGAACTGTGTCTGGACATAAGCGGACAGTCCGCGTTACAGCGTTAAAAATATCCTATTCTAAATACGTATTAAACAAATTACCTATCTGAAGTTTATTAAGTCGGGATTGGATAGGTTTTTATCCACATTGATCAGGGACAGCACCATAACTAACGAAATTCGCCACCTAATTAGAGCGCTCGTTCCCAACGCTGAATAACAGTTAGTCCAAAAAATACCGCAATACAAAGTTCTAAGTGAAGCGACCTGTTCGTGGGTCCGTCCTATGATTCATTCACCGGTCTTTGGTTAGTCACATTTTGGACGCGGATTGGACGCTCGCTTAGCTTTCTTGTAATATTTTTAAATCAATACTAGCATGAGAGTGAAGTGATAAACGGTGTTGCGAGTGATTAAGTGATGGGGCTGAATCTGAATCCTGGGACAATGAAGTTCAATTTTTTGAAACGATACAGCTCTGATCCTAATGTGTTCATTAGGGGTATCTTCAAAAGGTTTAGGTATGTATTTAGAACGTATTTAATATCTCATAATAATATAATATTACTAGCTTGCAGCTTGCAGCTAGTTGTGTCAATTTCAAAGCAATCGGTATTTTTTTTCCGACATATGTGATTTAAAACAAATGAACAATTTCATTTTTTTTCTACCAGATTTGTAATACAGACTATAGATATTTCTCATTTGCGTTAAATCTCATACCCTTTTAATTGCTTATTCTAGTATTGATCAAATTCTTCTTCAATTATAGTCGGCATTGTAATATTCGGGCATATATCAAAGTCCCCGGAGCGGAGTACAAGACTATATAATTTTTGCATTCTGACTGTATACTTGAAAAGGGTTACGCGTTGCCCAATTTACACAAAGCTCTTTAACTAACAGTTGCATCACTTGAAGTTATTCCTAAGTCGAGAGCCAAAAACAATTTTATCTAATCTTTGCGGTCACATTCTTCATTATTATGTAATCTGCTTTTGTTATCAAAAAATGGGTTAGATTTGTTGTACTCAAGACTCAATTCAGATTCGTATTTAATTAGGTGGTAATAAGTTATGACTTTATTGTCTTTGTGTAAGTTACATGCCATCGTGCCTGTATTTTCCAAAGGGTTACAATTCGCTGGTACGTTTAGGTCCTATGTAGTAGGGGTGAGTCTATTGCCATTTTAAGGGAAAAAGCATATTCAATCTGTCCACAATGAACAATAATAAACAACGCGCCACGGAGTGCATTATAATAACATTATCTTTACATTTCCATATAAAACAAAGTCTGCGTCTGTCTGTCTGTTTGCGTGCGGTTTTCAACAATGGACGGAGTGATTCCTGAGGATGGTTTAACATCACGCTCTTAAGAATGGGACAACGGGTGAAACCGCGGGCGGGTCGGTAGTAGTTTATAATTGGGTAAAACCAATTTCAGTTAAATTACTATTACACATCATCAAGTAGGTAATAAGGTCTATCTATCGCTTGCGAGTTTAATGTAGCAATTAGGAATGCAAGTGTCAATCTTAGTGATTTTTTAATATCAACGCTCGTTTGTAAAACTTAAGCAATACATAACCCATTGCCGATGGACCTAGTATTGTAGTTATAATTTGAATAACATCTAGTATGGTGTACCGGGCCATTGTTGTGTACAAAGCAGGTGCCATTGCTTTCTATGGTTGGTTACATTTGACATTACCATTCAAATAGATGTAGGAAGTTATTTTTGCAGAAACCACTGTTATATAGTTGTTCCTTGTGGTAAGTGTAAACAACAGTTACATACAGTTGTTCTTAGAAATGGAAATAGCAGGTATAAGAGTAGATTCAGCCAGTAGGTTAACCCCATGAGCTGTCATTTTGCTTATGGGTTTGATCCAAAATCAGAATCCATGACAATTAAATAGAAATTGTGTTATTATGGCGTATTGTGTTATTTACGGCACTTAACTCTCCTGAAGAAAATTGCTCCTTAAGGGAGATTTTTTCTTCAGTGGGAAGATTATTTCCTCAAAAGAGGAGTTTCTTTTTCATGGGGGGAGATACTTTCTAAGGAAGGAGACTCAAGTCCCTGATGTGTGATATCGTAGGCTTATGTTGATGACGTGCCTAAGTGGATGATCTACCAAGCGATTAATTAAATAAATCGCCTACATTTAACATTTCAAAGGAAACGGTCTCGAGTTCTTCTGTCAAGGTTTCCTTAAATACAAAGTTCCTCTTTCGATAAACATTAAAGTTAAGTAATTAGGTCGGTATGTCAGTAATTACTACGTATAAAGTATTTAATATTTTTTTTTGCTTCTTTCTATGCATTCATTAACGGTTCGATGTATAGTTGTGTCTGTGTTCTTTTGAGTGTCTGTAGTGCTTCTATATTATTATCTTAAGTGCTGTGAGAAGTAGCTAATTGTGTGATTATTTGTGCATCATTATAGCGACACTTAGTAAATGAAGTTCTGTGGTGACTAAATTGTGACCGTTACAAGTGCTGTCCCAATCCAGATCTGCGTCATAATGTTATTGATTGGAACACTCCCATAAAAGTAACAAAACATCGATTTCAATAAAAAATATTTTATTGAAATGTGATTTTATGCAACGAGTTATGATATATAATAATATTAATCACACGATTCAAGGTCATGGTCAAGGGTGTCAAAGAATATGATTCCCTTCAGATATAATACTTACTTATAATCATTTAAGTTCGATTCAGTGTTTCCATATCGATTTTAACGCAGACAACAATCCCTTTTAACTTGAAGGTTTTCCCAAATCTCAGTCTACCTACAAAATGAATGGTCTTTTAATTCTCCATATCGTTTGCCTTATGTGGCTACTGTGTGAATTCTCCTGGATAACAAATGTGTTGTAAAAAAGAGCTCCAGAGGTGGAGCGGTAAATAATACGCACTTTTCCCAGAATGAAGCAGTAAACTTGTAAAAATAAACATTACTTATAATTATCTATTTTGCATTTCCTTGCTCCAGTTCGCGTATCTAATCAGAAACTATCTTATCGTCTGCTCTGTTGTGACAATTACACATAAACCACACTCCAACTAGCGTCTGCACGCACCTGTTGTGTTTCCAAATGTTTTGAAATTTTAACATAATGTCTCTTGACGACAAGCCTTTTAAGTGCATATTAAACTTCTCATGAGTCACGGTTTCACAGTTTAGACGTCATTAACTTCCATTATTAGTGTGATCCGTTCATTGTTATGGTTAAGTTTCACAGTTTAGACGTCATAAATTCCATAGAACTAGCGTGGTCTGTTCATTGTTGTGGTTGACATGGTCAGCATCATGAGTGATAGTGAAAAAACAGTGCGGTGCTGCAACTATAGACATAGCTTTGATTTCCACTTGAGTGACGTTCGATACAGTTTTCATAGAAGTTGGGTTAAGACAAAGAAACTTAAAAGTCGAATGTTCGGGGCCAATAGGTGAGTGAACTTAAATTTTGTAAGAAAAAAGTGTATTGAAACTGGACGTTGATTGTCAAGTTTCTTTTACGATTGCAACAAAAATACTGCCCATTTTGTTAATTTCTTTTATAAACCAAAGAAAAGATGGATTTATTGTGTTAAGGTCGATATGTGGGGAACAGGAGTGAATGACGAGGTGATGGCTGATACGGATGAATGGAAGAAAAGGACATGCTGCGCCGACCCAAAATAAATTAGTACAAGGACGGGAAGATGATGATGAAACATCTTCAAATGTGGTAAAATTGACGTTATAGACGGCTAAAGCAATTGAGAACCTTCTCGTGTTTGTTGTGACGTATGTGCTGTTTGATTGTTATTGTTTATACCTCAATAACGATTGTTCTATGATTCATACAGACTCATTGTGGCACGTAGGTACTCCGTATGCCGTTATAGGCAAAAAGTATGATACGTCTTCAATCAAGCCATTATGCGGTTTGACTGTATTAGGTTAGGTGAAAGTTGTCTTTTTTACTTTACAGTTAATAAACAATCCTTCTGTGTACGTTCACTTTCGACTTTGTTATTGGTTAATTTTAGTAGGTCTATTATTAAGAGAAGTAATTATGAAGATTTTGATGTGGCCTACAAACACGTACATGATAGGAAATTAAAATATTACTATTGAGTCCCAACTATAGAACATACAGGTTTATACATTAGATTTCACATTTTCTGAAGTCCAAACCAATACGAGGTCAGCTTGCACTGAAAATGTATAGCTTAATGGGTAGAAATAGACTTATACTGTCAAGTAAAAAGCTTCTTAGCTTTAAATCGTAACTATAATTGTCATTTCACATAACAGTATTACTTGTGTTATCAATTGATTAGGAACTCATTATAGTACTTACTTAGTATCTTTGCACTTAATAATAGTACCTATATTATGATGAATAGGTTCTTGCTTCATCATCATTATTCCCTGCTTGAATCTGCCTCCTCGCATTTATGCAGAGTTTTCAGAAATCACAACGCAATTTACCTTGATCAACCGCTAACTTGAGAGCTCTTCCCGTTTCGAGAGCTGATCATTAAATTCATTTTTAATCATATTTGAAGGTAATAGTATTGTATCTACTACATCTTGGTTTTATATTTTTAAGTTGAAGTAGAGTCAAGCTTGGTAAGTAATTTTTTATTGTGAATCACAAGTATGATTTATTACAAAAGATACATCTTAAAGGATTTCTCGATGGTAAACAATATTCTGACATAAATTAGGCTACGGTAATCGCATACCATCAAGCGGGTCGTATGGTTGTTATACCTTAGTGGTATTAAAAAAGAATAGTAGAGACCAGATAGCATTATAAACACTAAATATCTGTGATGTATTGAATTAATGATAAAAGATAGTATTATGTACTTGGCAATATAAATATTGGCTCACAACTTAACAATTAATATTAAGTACCTACATATATATATTGTAGAGTAAATATATCACAAATTCACAGAAATTCATTTATAATATTTAATAACAAATAGTTTATCAAATCCCAGCTCAACACTATCATTAGTGTTGTTAAACGTATTTGAAAACTCGTTTAACTGACCGGCCGATGATTCAAGGAGGCTTATATTCTTGGAAAGGCCCAACAGCCAACACACACGCCTCCTTTGGCGGCGACTCTAAGACACGTAACTTCCGCTTCTTGGAATGTCCATACTCCGGTCATTTTGCATATCCTTTATGTATGTAACATTTTAAGAATATGGACTTAAATTTTGAAGATATAAGATTATTTCTCGCGTGATACTCATTTTTATTTTTTCTTAATGTAAGTAATGGGTTTTTACGTTGGCCTTGACATTATTTTTAAGTAATTGATGCGAGTGTGCGTGTATGTGGAGTTTTTTTGTTAATGGGCAGTTTTTGTTGATTAAATTAGGTAAATTGGCTGTTTTACTATATTATCCGTTACTAGTGTTTTTACACTTTTTGGCAAAACTGCCAAATCGGGCTTAGGTAGCCATTGGTGATGTGATGACTGCGCCTTTACAGAAAAATCTTGCAATTTATTTATGGGATATACACTACACCTAGACATTTTCGGCGGTGTTGACTTTTCTGTCGCCATAGAATAGAATAGAATAGAAAATCTTTATTTCGAGCACGAGGACTCATATCATTAACAATTTTTAACAATTTATCTAATGCTAAGTGTTAATAAACTATTCTACATGTAGGTGCATGTAACTGACAGCAGTGAACTATGTATATGTATATGGACAATCCACTTTGTCGGTTATCATATTCAGAACTCTGTTGGGACTGGCAATAACGCGTGCGACGAGTGATGCTGCACGTTTGCGCATTGGACGAGTAGTATAGAAGCAGTCTACACGCGCCGCTGCAAACATCCCTGACGCACTACACCGCCATGGCAACCCCATCAGTTTTCTGAAAGCGTTCTTATATTGGACACGAAGGGCTCCATACGACGTTTGCGAATATTTCTCCCACAGGCTGCATGTGTAAAAAGACGAACAAAATGCCCTAAAGAGCGCCATAACCTGCGCGAATGTTGCAGGGTCATTTGTTTTTAAATTGGTCTAATTTATAATCTAGGTCATTCCTTTGTTTTATGTTTTAATTCAACAAGCATCTCTATGCCGATCGGTTCGTTGATCATTCTCGTTGTAACGACGTATGAAAGAAAAATCCGCGTAGTAACATCAATTACCTATGGGCCTATAGGTAATTTTTAATGTTTAGCTATTTTAGCTGCATTAAGGAAACTCAAGGAATCATGTGCATGGATATTAGTCTGTTAGTCACTTGCTTCCTTAACTATAATAATGGTTAGTTTATCTCGTTCACATGACACAAAAACATAACTAAATGTTTGTACAGCTATTACGCAAAATTATACCGTTTTGCTCTATTCTCATAATTGTTTATTTGGCACTCTTGACTTGCTCTAACGGTTGACCCGTAAAAATGTTACGACAGTGGATATTATTAAAGTGTGTTACTTTGCCTCAGCACATCGTTGTCTTGACAAAAAAATAATTAGCTGTATATTTTGTCTGCCGGTCACAGTCTAAGGAAAGTAAAGTTTTGGTATTCGTTCTCACTCATTTTTTTTAGCTGTTTTAAAGTAAGTATTCATATCAAGTAATTAGGATGAATTGAACAATTTTTTTATAGGAAGATGTTAGAATTACTTACAGAATATAAAAAGGCGGATTTTATAAGTGTAACATCGTATTTATTATTCTTAAATACTGACCCCACTTGTCTCCGAGAAAGCTTCATACACAAAGACGTGCGTATTCATTACGCCCATGTTGTGTTAATACCATTGTAAGGGTTTTGTCGGACTAATAATCCACAAGTCCCGTCTGTCCTACCTTTGCTTCTCTCCTAGACACATGAATCAGTTCGTCCACTAGTAAACTGAGAATCTAGGTCAACAACGCTTACCTCTTGAAGCACATTGTACCTACTCCTATATGAGCCATTGTAGGATGATTGACATTATCTAGGAAACTGAATTGCAGCAATTTTGCCTTTGCCTATATTTAGCTCAAAAGTAGAGCGATGACTCTTAATCGTCTACACATTTTGAAGTTTAATCGTGATTAGGTACTTAGACCAGCCAATTGGTATCTGCTCGTTAAAATGGCAAGTGCTAGTGTTAACACATCTGAAGCTATTTATTATTCCTGTTATGCTAAATTAAGCCTTAGATGCATATTCTTACAGCTGTGTTTTGTTTGTAGTAAATTATGCCTGATGTGCCATGAAGTTCGTTGACCGCACCTGGTGGTGTCAAGGACGGATAACAGAAGATCTTTTTGGTTTTGTTGACATAATTAGTAAACATTTATATTTAAGTATAGATATTTAGCAGGTAATAATTTATGATTGTGTCGTTATCTTGAATCCTGAACATTATGATAGCGACCGGTAATTTCAACAACTTTCTCGCGGCAGTCGTGGCCGAGCGGTTAAGGCGTCTGACTAGAAATCAGATTCCCTCTGGGAGCGTAGGTTCGAATCCTACCGACTGCGAATCTTTTTGCATAATTTTTCTTTTTTTTTGTTACAGTTTACGAAGAGGGGCTGGCGTTAATGTGCAAGACGATAATGGTTATACACCACTTCACCAAGCATGTTTAAATGGTCACAAGTGAGTAATTATTTATTTGAATATTGAATGATTAAGTTCTCCTAGTAGGAATCAAACACCTTTTTATATTTTTTGTGATTACTAGGGACTTAATTGTTCTTTTTTTTTTTTCAAGTATCAGACCTTTTACCATATCAATCTTCGTGTCTAAATCAGTGTTGGGCACTAAACAATTAATATTTCAATTAAACCTCAAGTCAATTGCAATTAAAAAAATGCGATTAATTTAATTGCTATTAAATTAATTTAATCGCAATTAAGATTAATTCAATTGCAATTGATTGAAAACTAAATTGCTTGAAATTTTAATGGATGCCCAACACTGGCCTATTTTTTTTTTAAATAATGATAGGCTTACGCTTGACCGCCAGTTCGCCTGATGTTAAGTGACGTTCTACGATGGAGCGCGCTTGCCTAGAAGAAACCGATTCACTCGTGATTTAAACTCGGGAAGCGCATTCCACATTTCAGCGGTACGCATGATAAAAGTGGACTTGAAGAGTTTCGTTTGGGTTTTCTGAATGACCACCATGAATCGATGTCGTGCTTCTGGTTGTCCGATAGTAGAAAGGGCTAGGGGGAATAAGATCATGGAGTGTAATTAAACTAAAGCATTTATTTTCGCAAGACATACTGATGATAGCGTTTTATTAACCCTAAATGTACTTGTTTCATTAGTATAGCTACTCCCAATTGCCTCATTAGTCTAATGGTCCCATGCGCGACTGCTACATTAGAGGTCCTGGATTCGATTCCCAGGTCGAGCAATGTGTTATTGGGTTTTGAAATTCTATGAAATTCTCAATAGCAGCTCGGAGTTTAGATTTAGGCTGACCCCCTATTAACGAAACACCTCTACCTAACCCTTCGGGGAATACAGACGTAGTGGTATGTTTCATTAGGCTTTGGATAATGGTGATGTGCTATAGATGTTCCTTAGGCCTTTCTATTGGTGTTCTATTGACTTATTGTTAAGAAAATTAACTCTACTATTCCTTTTCTAGAGAAATAGTCCGCGTGCTACTGTCAATCGGTGCTTCGCCATGTATGGTAGACAAGAAAGGTGCTACGCCCCTTCACCTGGCCGCGTTCAACGGTGACACCGACGTGTGCTGGATGCTCCTGGCTCACGGAAACCCTCCCGTCAACATCGACCAGCTGGTAAGTTATAAAAAGTGTTGAGCACTAAGCAATTAAAATTTCAAGCAATTAAACAGTTAATTGGAATAAAAAATAATTCAATTGCAATAAACATTAATCCAATTGCAATAAAAAAGAATACTAGTAACGGGCGAGCCACATTGCTAGTAAGCTTTAAAAAAAATTGCAATTGAAATTAATTCAATTGCAACTAAAATTAATTCCATTGCAATTGATTAAAAATTTAATCGGTTGTTTAATTATTCAATGGCCAATTTTTTATACCACTGTATACCTACATAAACAAATTTATTTTAAAGAACAAAATTAATGCCCAATACTGGTTTTAAAACAACAGAAGTCTTTGTATTGGGTTTCTCATTAAATTCGCAGTAGTATATTGGCGTTTGGATTGTGCATGGTTAATTGGCAATAAGCTTGCTTTCTATTACTTACATGGGACCTACCGGCGAACTGTGTATACAGATATTAATTTTTTAAACACAAGAATGTAGTTTACCAATTATTCTAGGCGCACTAAGGACAGTTTTGCAAGCGCACGTTTTTGACATCTAAAAGTTTTGATTCATTCCAAATTCAAATATAGGTAGGCATTTAACCGTTGGTCGGTTCTAGGAAATTCCAGAATATTTCAAGAATGTTGATGACGTCACAAGCACTCTTACCTACGTGTAATTTTAGTTTGTAGCACCGGGGCGGACATACCTGCTTTGTGGCATTCCAGGGCTTGTGTCAAGGTATCGCGGGTGGCTTTTACACACTAACTTTTAGTTTTAGATTTAATTTTAGGTGAGACCATAATATGGTAGCATACCATACCATCGCGCCTGGATTCCCCGAAGAGTTATTCAGAGGTGTACCTAGACCTACTAACTATGTACCTACTTAATGTATATCCACAGTTTTTGGACGGTATGTTTTAGATCCCATCTAATAGGGGGCGAGACATTAAGGCGCTGACAACACCCAAATAGGCATATCTCAAACAATTTTTTAGCCAAACCCATACAGTTTGTGATAGCGAAAAAAATATATGTTAATCTTGAACATATTCCGGAAAACATAGTTGTATTCAAAACATGTTTTTGAAAAGTTTTCTCGATACAAAAAAATGGTAAACTAGCCTCTTAAAACGACCTTCCAACAAAAAAATCTGTATTACTAATCGATGCACATTGGTAAAATTAAGTACAATAACATATCACATTTAAATACAGAACTTAGTTGTTTTATATTTTGGAATACTTAACAAATTTTAAAGTAATTAATTGTTTTATGGTTTTGTAATAAGTTGCGAGCCTTCATCATCCCACTTCTCTTTCTTTTCTATGCAATCCGACAGTGAGCGCATAGGCGCCCTGCTAGACGGACGTATGTCGCTTTACTCCGCGCGCTATCCGCAATTACGTATTTTGCTGTATGACAATTTCAAACATAAACATACCTACATATTTTATTCTCTTCCCAATTTAATTAAAAGGATATAGTTTTACGATAAATATAGTTCTAAGCTGTAATTATAATCATTTAGAGTTCTAAGTTGTAAATATAAATAAAGTTCTAAGTAGTGAAAATAGTTGCCGTGAAAAATGAGAAACAAACAAAAATGCCGGAGGCCAGACAAAAAGCGCTTTTATACTAACAAACAAAAACATCTCATGGATATAGAATGTAACAAAACAGATACACGAACAGAAATGAAATTCTAACTAAATAACTAAAATGAAACTTACGTTATTTTCTACAACTGATAGCGCAAATTCGGCTACATCGGCAGTGTTCGATTAGTCTAGTGGTAAATGCAAAGGATTCGGAGTAAGAAGTTTCGAGTTCGTAATCTGCTGGCGACTAGTATAATTTAGGTTTTTGATCTTTTATTATTTTATTTTAAGTTTTTAGAATAATAATTATTAATTTTAATAATTTCCTTGAATTATTTAATTTTCTCTACAGTAAAAAGCGACGTTTGGCGAACAGTTTAGAAACAGGTGTAGCCTCGGATTTTTTTATTTATTTATTATTTACCATTATACCTCTCTTTACAGGTCTTAAACCTAATGCAATAGTGTAGCAACTTACCTATAATACTTTAACAGTTTAGACATCTTATATACAATAAATACACTTACTAATAATAATATAGTAAGTATAAATACTACTAACAGTAATAATAGTAATTCACCAGTAAGATTGTGATGTTACAATCATATTATTATACGTATAATAATTTATTATTTAGCGGGGATAGCGACATAAAGGATCCCCTTTACTTTTAGAAAAAAAGTCACAAATAAATCCAGTGATAAACTATCAAATTTCCATAGACCTATGACTCTCTTAGAACTGGACCTATAGGAAAATACTCGTAACTTTGTCTATCGTTTCTTGCCCATTGTACAGGGTCAAAATAAATTAGCTAGCGAAACTCTGCAGTCGTGATGGGTCTAAACATGAACAAAAAGACAACCACGTGCGTGTCTTTTTGAAATTCTGTTTTCTTTGTGTAAACTTCACAGACGTAATGAATATCGATAACTAAACACGATAAAACAAAAAATATAACACAATTTTCTCAGCAAATATTCAAGTAACAACACCACCAGCGGTAACGGACCCCCAAAAAATCAAAATTATTATTTTGCTGTATTTAGATATCGATACCCATCATGTCTGCGGAGTTTTGCAACCTACCCATTTTAGTTGACCGTTTATGTATTATGATTGAGAGTTTATGTATTATGTTATATATAAATCACCGTGCAGGCTTTGCTATTTTTTATTAGACCTGAGAGGTACATTTAGTGCTGAACAAGTAGTAGTAGTGACAAAACGTTCCAGTTGCAGTTACATCAGAAAGTGATAGTATAGTGACCCCTAAAAATTTAACTATACTCCATTTGGTTAGGTACATAACTAAAGGTAAACAAATCATAAAAAAGGTTCTTTTATAGGGCCATTTTTCCTTTCGAAATAAAACGTAACCAAAATATTTTTTAATAATATAAAACCACATTTTACTTTTATATACTAGCATATTTAACTACTTTGTTTAATATTAAATGGTTATTATTAATTCTTAAGCTAGTAAACAATTAATTAAATTAAAAAATATAATTATGTCATAACGTATTACAATGTGTCTACTAAAAAGAACCTAAAAAGACAGGTATTCAAAACATTATTCTACGTATTAGACTTTTGATAACTCGAAAAAATTGAGAAGTAGTACTGCGATGAACCGCAGCAAAATATTTAACCCATATTACACTTAGTCGGGTAACCAGACGCCATTTGTGATAGTTTGTTTACTTTACTTTCGTTCGTTTTTGTGTTTCTTTTGCCATAAATTGTGTTAATTAGTTATTGTTTTGTTTGTTCGTTGTTTTTATTGATTGTTAGTTGTGTTGTTATTAATTTTAATTATTAAAAAAGTTATCCTGAGTCGTGTACTAGGTGACACCTGTGATCGTTTTATTATAAATGTTGGTGATTGTTTTCATCTGTTGTTTTCATTCTACACCTAACCGATTATTTGACTACATGTATGAATGCGGGGGCCCAGGTAGACGTTATTTACACTGATTTCGAAAAAGCGTTTGACCGGGTAGATTATTGCATTTTAATTGAGAAACTAAAAGCCGTAGGAATAAAAGGAAATCTGTTAAGATGGATTGATTCGTATTTGAGGAACCGGCGTCAAGCGGTAGTTATCGGTAGTTACAGGTCTGACTATGTTGTTGTAACGTCTGGGGTGCCTCAAGGTTCACTAATTTCACCATTACTTTAATATATCTATTTGATATTACTCAGTGTTTCCGTAATGCAAATCACCTTATGTATGCGGATGACAAAAAAATATACATGAAAATAGTCAATTTGAGCGAATGTCTATTGCTTCAAGAGGATTTGAATAGACTTACTCCATATTATAATAATAATAAAATTACAGTTAATACGCAAAAGTGCCAAACGATCACCTTCTCGAGGAAAAAGAAGAACATAACTTATAATTATCAGATTAGTTCCGATTTAATTCCTCGAGTATCAGACGTAAGAGATTTGGGTGTGATCTTAGACGAGAAGTGCACTTTTGAGGCCCATATAGATCACATCACCAGCAGGGCCTATAAATCCCTTGGGTTTATTATACGTAATACACAGCAGCTTAATGATCCAGAATGTATTAAGGCCTTATATTTTAGTTTTGTTAGGAGTATATTGGAATTCGGTTGTGTGATATGGCGGAATGTAATATACAGGAAATATATTATAAAGGATGGCACGATTGACATTTTTCGGGCGTGTCAACGCCCAGGAGAATCGATCCGGCATATTATTTCTGGGTGTTCTCGTCTTGCTAACAGCGAGTACCTGCACAGACATAACCTAGTAGCTAGGATTATCCATCAGCAACTTGCTCTAAAATATAAACTTGTGGACTCAGAGGTACCATACTATAGGTATGTGCCCGACCCAGTTCTCGATGATGGTTGTGTAACTCTGTATTGGGATCGATCTATCATCACTGACAGGACTGTTATTCCCAATAAGCCTGATATAGTGGTGATAGATCGATCAGAGCGCCGTGCAATTATTGTTGATGTCAGTGTTCCGCATGACGAGAATCTCGTGAAAGCTGAAAAAGATAAGCAAATAAAATATCTAGACTTGGCGCATGAGATTGTCGACATGTGGGATGTTGACTCGGCAATCATTGTACCGATAGTTGTGACCGCCAATGGTCTAATAGCCAAGAGCCTCGACTCACACCTATGGAGGCTCTAGTTAGACAGCTGGGTTAAGGGCCTGATACAGAAAGCGGTACTCTTGGATACGGCGCGTATTGTTAGGAGGTTCCTTTCTGTGGGGCCCTGACCGCCGGTAGCTTGGACCCTGCTCCCGATACCGGTGGACTACTATTTTTTTATATTTTTAAATGTTTTTATTTTTATTTTTAAATTCAAATATTTAAAAATGTATTTAAATATGTACATAATGAATAAAGGGAAGAATAATTAAAATTAACAAGAAGAATGAAAGAATTACGCAAAATTTCTAGTATCAGTTTACCCGCGTTCATATCCTCAGTCCGCAGTACCGAACAGTTAGCCAGAGATATCTTAGGACCTTCTGGTGGATTTGGAAGTACCGTTTCTGACTGACGCTATGACCGTTTGGAGAATGGCTTGTCCCAGTACTGATTTACTCCTGGTCCCATCTTCCCAAAGGCTTTGGGATGAGCCGCTTTGCAGTTTGACGCGGAAAGAACTACTTAATACGTCAGTCAATACTGCGGAGCGTGCTCGTCTGATGGCTGTGGGTGAATGGGAATCAGTCACGCCTCTGTCTTTTAGATTTATATGTATATATCATTTTTTTCTTACTTTCATGTATTTTATGTAAATATTCTATAATAATACGTTTCTTTTCATAATTTATATAGTTTATCGTTAGTGGTACATAAAACACAAACGTGAGTAGTGTATTACTATAAAAAAAAAATGTATAAATATTTTTGACTCCACATTCCACATGCTGGGGACTACCTGAGCTAGACCAATATATTTTTATATAAAAAAGCAAATAAAAAGTGCATGTAAAACTAATGAAAATTTGGCTAATATAAGTAGGTAGTTTGGGTTTTTATTTTCCTTACGCTTAGGTATATTGTTTTTAATTAATTGGAAATAAAGTTTCATAAAATAATTACTTAAACATGGGTACTTGATTTTTTAATCGTCCTGTCTAATTTGTTACTAGTTCTTCGTACAGAGCAATAAATAAAACAGCGCCATCTATTGACTCAATGTTCATTATTGACCGCGTCACTTTGTTTCTTATTTGGTAGTTCGCTGTATCACCACCCTTTTAAAAAAGAGCGCTAGGTAATCGGAGCAATAGTGGGCGTGGCTAAAATACCGAAACATCGAATTTCATTAGCTGTTGTCAGCGCCTTAACCGGGCGCAAATCCAAAATCCGAGCTACTACTGAGGATGTTATAGATGTTATAGTTCCTGGGTTTCGAGATTCCCAGGACGACCTGGGAATCTCGAAACCCAAAGTATCGCGGGTGGCTTTTACACACTAACTTTTAGTTTTAGATTTAATTTTAGGTGAGACCATAATACGGTAGCATACCATACCATCGCGCCTGGATTCCCCGAAGAGTTATTCAGAGGTGTACCTAGACCTACTAACTATGTACCTACTTAATGTATATCCACAGTTTTTGGACGGTATGTTTTAGATCCCATCTAATAGGGGGCGAGACATTAACCGGGCGTAAATCCAAAATCCGAGCTACTACTGAGGATGTTATAGATGTTATAGTTCCTGGGTTTCGAGATTCCCAGGACGACCTGGGAATCTCGAAACCCAGGAACTCTAGATAGTTCGAGTAGCAGTCGAGCTTAGGAACCATAGACTAATTGAGGGCAGTCACCATAATAATATTAGGCTTATAAGCAGACTAGCTTTTTGCCCGCGACTTCGTCCGCGTGGAATAGTTACTTTGTTCCATATGAACTTTCATCCCCTATTTTGTCCCCTTGGGGGAGTAGAATTTATCAAAATCCTTTCTTAGCGCATGGCTACGTCATAACATTTACCTGCATGCCAAATTTCAGCCCGATCCATCCAGTGGTTTGGGCTGTGCGTTGATAGATCATTATGTCAGTCAGTCACCTTTGAGTTTTATATATATTTAGAAATAAACATGTACAGTCAATCAGTCAACACACATCAAGTTACCACAAACTGACAAATTTTCCCAATGGATAATAAACTCCTTTATTTGGAGATTAAACTGAAAATCGATTGAAGAAATTTGACAATTTAGCCATAATGTGTTGTTGTACTACCCTGATTTATGTTTTATTATCTTTAGGTATATATTAATTATGTATTTTAAAACAAACGGATGAATGGTATGCGAACACAGGCAAAAAACAAACAAAATACATATTAATATTGATTTATAAAGATTGTATAAATTTACTTATACAAAGAACAAAAACATCATATTCATCCTAATCTATATTATATAGATAAATTCTAAGGAAGTTTTGATAAGAATATCTAGGCTACGAACTTTGTAATAATGTTTTTGTATGTTAGAGATTATAATTCTTAAAATACAATGTTTCAGGCAGTAGAATTAATGAAATCGTAACCTAGAAGTTATTAGTTGCAAGATAATTTCATTTCTCGTTCAACATGCCTGACAGTGGTACATTCATTGATAGTTATTTAAATAGGGCCTGGGCTGGGTCCGGTGACTTACCTAGAACCGGTCAGTGTTTGCAGGGGCGTCGACATTTGAATAAGGATAATATAGCTTTGTGAAAGCGCGTGCAAATCACAATTTGGCATAGCTTTTAGTTAGAAACGAAATAGGTAACTTGAGCTTTGAAGAATTTTTTTTTTTAATCTCAATATTTGATAAATTGTAGTGAACTTTTGTGTTTCTATTCATCTTACTATCATATTCGATACTCATAAATTCGAATGTTAGATTGCACTTCTGATCGATACGAAATAACGACGATTGCGAGAAGTCAAATCGCAAAAATCTAATCGATTGCCTGGTCCGAAACACTCAGTAGAAAAACGTGGTATCTGTCAGTCAAGACCCTGGTTTTATGATATCATAGCGGTCTCTATCGGCAAGAATCATGGTTAAAATTATCTACAAGCGTTTGGGTATTTCTGAAATAAAAATAATGATGTCCCGTCTATAGCTCGTAATATTTAAATTTATTTGCTCCTCAAAGACTGGGGATGCTTAGGTTACATAAGTATGTAGTACATGTCTGCCAAACTATTCAGGATACATGCGTGATTTTATCATGTATCGTAGGTTTTTTTAAACCTAAAAGATCCCACGATCCCACGTGCGTTTACAAACACAAATTCTCACATGTATGTATCAAACGTCATTTTGTTATTTGTCTCGCAGACTTCGGACCACGAAACAGCATTGCTGATAGCCGCCCAGTTTGGCTTCGTGAACGTGGTGGCCCAGCTTATATCACGTGGCGCTGATGTCTCTATCAAAAACAACAAGGACGAGAGCGCCTTGGACCTTGCAGCGCAGTATGGGAGGTTAGATCACTAGCTGTACCAATGAAGATTGTAACACCATTTATTTTAAAAGAGTGTCCATGGAGTTTCTTGCCGGATTCTTCTCCATAGGATCAACCTTTTGGAACCGAGCAACTAGAATCATAACGTTTCATAAACGCTTGTTAAAGCTTATTTGAAATAAAAACATTTGAACTTGAACTTGAGCTGTAATAGAGTAGTTCGCTTGTGTTTGATTTAGTGAACATAGCTTAGTGTAACATATAGATAATTAATTATAATTTCTGCCTACCCCTGTGGGATAAAGGCGTGAGTGTATGTAATTTGTATACGAAAAAAAGCATTACATTCTCTAATAAAGTTCTAAGATATAACCATTTAAAGTTTTTGGTGGGGATCGAGAGGGAATTCTCTGTCTCTTTGCTGTTGCTGTATGTTCCTGTATTGCGTTCTCGATCTAGTATAAAATTAAATTGCTTATAACTTCCTTATTTTTAAACAGATTTTTATGAACGAATTTAAATAAAATGTATAGAAGGTATAATTCTGCATAAATATACATATACTTATAGATATGGAGTATAATGATTGTTGTTAAATAATAAATTTTATAATGGATATTTTTATCAGGTATAAGACCTCATTTAGAATAAAAAGTTTTGTTATGTCCCTAGAAGGGTGATTGTCTATTCCCTCTTCTCGAACGTTTGCTTTTTAGAATGGTGTCGGTTTGTTAATTAAATATTTAATGTACTCTAGAAATCTTACTCAGTTTTTATTTTAACCATTGGATCCCAATAGGTTATGGGCCCAGGCACGTTAAATTGAGTAAAGAGCAGATTTTACGCGTTAGTACAAAAGTTGAAGAAAAATCACGCATCACGACACGCAAAAACAAAATTTCAAAATGGAGGTTACGAATTCTATGAAAATTGATAAATTTAACGGCAAGGATTTTAGACAATGGAAGTTTCAAGTAAATTGCGCCATGAAAGCCAAAGGATTAAATATCAATATAGAAAAACCCAGCATGGGTGATACGACACAGTGGGACAAGAATGATGGGATGGCCATGTTTATTATAACGTCTTCAATGGATCTTAGCCAAATTTCACTTATTGAAAATTGTGAAACTGCAAAACAAGTAATGTCAAAATTGGAATCTATCTATGAAGCTAAATCAGAACTGAACAAAATGATGGTGCACGAAAAATTTTATCAATATAAGATGTCACCTACTGACAGCATCGCTCAACATGTTGCTAAGGTGGAGAATTTGGCTAAACAGTTAAAGGAGAGTGGTGAAGAAATTAGTAACACGGCGATTATGACTAAAATATTAAGTACTTTACCTGCCAAGTATCGCTCTCTGCGTCAAGCATGGTTATCTTTAGATCCAAAATCACAAACAATTCATAACTTGACTGCAAGATTATTAGATGAAGAAGCTAGTTTAACTAATGAAGAGGAAGCTGATAATGCTTTATTAGCTGTGAAACAATCCGTAACAAAAAGTAAGTTCCAGAATCAAAATGAACACAAAGGTCAATCTGGCCAACACAATCATCATCGATTTGTGTGTTATAATTGCAACAAGAGAGGGCATTTTGCGAGAAATTGTCGAGTCCCTAAGAAGTCTGGGTGGAAACCCCAAGAGCAACATAATTATGTTGACTTTTAATGTTGAGCAATGTTTACAAGCAGAAGTTGCTACGGAACAGTGGATTCTTGACAGTGGTGCATCTGTGCATATGTCGTACAGGCGTGACTTCTTTCAAAAGTTCCAAGAATATGGTCAGAATAGTAATGACAGAACTGTGAGACTGGGAAATAAAAAAGAACTGGAAGTGCGTGGTCATGGAAATATAATGATTAAAAGGTATGTGAAAGGCCAGTGGGAACAAAGTATTTTAGAAGATGTACTCTATGTGCCAGATTGACAAAGAAAGGTTATGTTATTATTAAGAAAAATAGAGAAGCCATGATATTAAAAAACAATAAAGTTGTTATGAATGCAACATTAAATGAAAATAATCTTTATGAGATAAATATTAAGACTTTAGTGCAAATAAACTGTAATTTTGCACAATCGAGTTTGAAAGTCTGGCATGAACGTTTGGGGCACCTAAATGTAAAAGAAGTGCAAAATATGAGCAAAAATGGAGCAATTCCTGTGATTTTGTCTGATGATAGTAATTTTGTTTGTGAAGCATGTCAATATGGCAAACAAAGCCGCTTACCATTTCATAAATCTCACAGAGGGCAATATGAACCAGGTGATATAGTCTACAGTGATGTCTGTGGTCCTTTAGAACATGAATCTGTGTCTGGTGCAAGATATTTTGTTTTGTTCAAGGACGGTGCTACCAGTTATAGACATTTATATGTGATCAAGCACAAAAGTGATGTCCTAGACTGCTTTAAAAAATATAATGCAATCGTAAAAAACAAGTTTGGACATGGTGTTCGTATATTGCACACAGACAATGGGCGTGAAAACGTAAATAGTAATTTTAAAGCTTATTTGGATGGTGAAGGAATAATTCATGAACGCACTGCACCTTACACGCCAGAACAGAACGGAAGGGCGGAGAGAGAAATGCGTACAATTATAGAAAGCGCAAGAAGCATGTTATACTCTCGTGATATTTCATTAAATTTATGGGCAGAAGCCGTGAATTGTTCTGTCTATTTGCTAAATCGAAGCTCATCTAGTCAAACAAAGAATATATCTCCCTATGAGCTATGGAATGGGTTTAAACCCTCCCTAGAACACATAAGAGTTTTTGGTTCAGAAGGATATGTTCATATTCCTGACGAAAGGAGAAAGAAACTAGACAAAAAGAGTGTTAGAATGATACTAGTAGGATATGAAGACGAAAACTACAGAATGTTTGATATTGACAGAAAAAATATAATAATTAGTAGAAATGTGTGCTTCAACGAGAACAGCATACCAGTACTACAAAAAAATATTAATTCAATTTCTGTCACTAATGACGAACAAAGTGAAATACAAAATATGTCAACTTTTCAACAAGTATCTTCTAGTGAGAATAGTGCAGACTTACCAGCTACCCAAGATGAACAAAATACCTCAGGTTCTAGTTTTGAAAGCACAAAAAGCTGTGATGATCCTACATATCAGCCTTCTGAAATAATTTCAAGTGATGAAGAAAGGAACATTACATTGCGACCCAGGCGAGGTAGAAATATAGAAGCAAACTTTGTTGAATTTTATGTACCCACTACATATGAGGAAGCTATAAAATGTAAAGATAGTCTTAATTGGAAGGAAGCTATAAAAGAAGAATTACAGTCACTCGAAGAAAACAAAACTTGGAAGTTGAGAGACAGAAATAATGAGAAAACTGTTACCTCGAAATGGGTATTTTGTATTAAAAGAAATCCAGATGGTAATATAAATAGATACAAAGCTTGTCTTTGTGCTCGTGGATTTACACAAGTAAAAGATACTGATTATAAAAGGACAAGACATAAAGACAAGGTATAATTTCATAAAAGAAAAAGTAGAGCAGAATATTATTTGTATTAAGTATGTGGAAACCTCATGTCAACTTGCAGTTTTTTTTAACAAAAGCTTTACCTACCTTCTGGTAAATTTGTTCATAATAGGGATCAAGTCTTATATCGATATCAATAAACTCATGTTTGATATGATAAGTAGATAAATATTTTTTTTTGTTATGTGAGGAGTGTTCCTAATAGGTTAATGGTTAAGTTTAATAGTTTATCTATTATAAAATTTAAGTGGGAGTGTTAAATAATAAATTTTATAATGGATATTTTTATCAGGTATAAGACCTCATTTAGAATAAAAAGTTTTGTTATGTCCCTAGAAGGGTGATTGTCTATTCCCTCTTCTCGAACGTTTGCTTTTTAGAATGGTGTCGGTTTGTTAATTAAATATTTAATGTACTCTAGAAATCTTACTCAGTTTTTATTTTAACCATTGGATCCCAATAATTGTCAGTCCATGGGATTGCATTGCCAAGTCAAGGTAGTCTATCACCTTGGTCCATCTTTGAATTTGAATGTTGATAAAAAGTTTCTTGTACAGTCATGAGCACACATCTGTATTCAATACACCCAGCAAAATTCTAAAGTGATTTTCTCTTCAAGTACTTATTGATTTAGATTTTATGGCGTTATTTTCGAACCTATAATGATATTGGTTTTATTTCAAAATAAAAATAAAAACAATTTAGAATATTAGCAAGTGTATACATATTTATGCTCGTGACTGTGCCGACCACTAGACCTCCACTAATTTAGCATATACTTCTAGATTGGAGACAGTTCTGCATTTACTGCAAGTGCGGCCGCAACTGGTGGACCCGTACAGACACCCGATGTGCCGAGGCGTCATCTTCCCCTCCACCCCACTACATCGAGCCAGCAAGAATGGGAGGAAGTAAGTGTCGTATCTATCTATATTATTTTTGCGCATAATTTTAAGATCTTTTTTTTTTAAAGCTTACTAGCTATGTGGGTCGCACATTACTAGTATTCTTGTTAACCCCTCGTGCTAAGCTAAATGCTTGTGTTACGAGTGGGTTCACCTCGGTAGTGCAATGGGTGGGGTTCGAACCGGCAACCACATGATCGCAAGTCCGAAACCCTAGCCATTAGGCTACCGCTGCTTTCCGTAAATGGTGAGCATAGCAATTTGCCATGTGAACATCCTTTAGCGTAGCAGCTGCCTCATTCGCCTAGTGACCTTGATCGCGACTGCTACACTAGAGGTCCTGGGTTCGATTGCCAGGTTGAGCAAAGTGTTATTGGGTTTTTCTGTGAAATTACTGACAATTTCACAGAAAAACCCAATAACACTTTGCAGTTCGGAGTTTGGGATTTGTGCCCGGTTTGGCAATAGGCTCTTTCCCTATGACATGAAACCTAAACATACCGGCGAACTGTGTGCGTACATTAGTACACCTGCCTAACCCTTCGGAGAATACAGGCGTGATGGTATGTTATGTTAAGTAGCGGAAGGTTTTGCCGTAAGCCTATCGATTGTCTTTAGTCTTCCCAAGCATAGTTGTTCACAACTACGTCACGTATTATAAATTCTTGTCTCTGACCGGTTGAACCGATTCTGAAAAAGAGTTAATTTTCCCCGGTTGATCTTACTAAATACACATCATAATTATATTGTTGCTGGGCACAAGTTTCCTCTCAGAAATATAGGCTGGCTTAGTGCGGGTTAACAGACGTCACACGCCGCCGTCGTGAAATTCTCATACAGGTTTCCATCACCGTTTAACCGCGTGATAATTAACTATTAATACGCACTTGACTTCGAAAGGTGTGGCCTTCGATTCGTACTCAAGACCTTTGACTTGGTAGAACAATGGTCAATTAGAAGTACCTAAGTATCTATTAATTATTTTATTCTTAGAAATGACCCTGCGAACAAGTTGAAGATAAATATTGGAACGAAGTTCCTTATCGCGCGTTGTGAAAGGGGGCTAGACGGAAAAAAATCATACGAAAAGTTGTCTTTTTAACTAACTTTTTGCTATAGTAAGCTATTGTATAATAAGATAATAATAAGATAGTAGTTCCTTTCGATTAATTTGCCATATGCTAGCATACGTTTATATTATGATTATGATTATGATTATATGTATAAATACTCGCTCCGTGCTGATTTTGAACTTGCATCCTACGGCACTGCGCTAATCGAGCCTTCAACTATTTATAAATTTAAACTTCGTTGCATCCGGGTGTCCCTTGACACCTCTCAAGTTTTTTCTACCAAATATCATCAAAATCGCCTTACCTTATACTCTGTATATTATTTATTGATATTATGTTAATATGAAGGCGAGCGGCAACTGCTTCATATTCATATTCATTCGTTCGTTATAACGCATCGATAGCTTTCCTCGCTGTAAACGTGTCGATTGTACCCGCATTGTCAATTAATGGATGCGGTATATTTGAGCACACTACTGCACCACAAAGACACATCTATCGGAAGGTCACACACAATCATAAAATAATTTATTCACGATAGATTGCTTCGCCGCTAAAAAAGACTATTACATTAAGAATTGACTTATGAAGTAAAATATTTGCGTTGGACATGAATTGGGAATTAATCAATAAACATTTCAATCAATTAATTTTAGAATCAATTGCAATTGAATTTGATTAATTGATGGAAATTTTCATTGTTAATGCCCAAAACCACCACAACACAACCATTTCGGAGTGGAAGTTCCCTGTGTTAATGTATGGATACCTACATACCTCGCCAATAACACCGGCGTATGTCCTTTTGAATCACTTTGGTTTTTAAATTTACAAACGGTGTCTTAAAATTATCGCCTTATCCAAATTATAATACTCTTTCATGTAACCCAGTGTAAATTTTGTGTGCGCTCTGTCGAAGGGTTAAATTGGCAACGCGTGGCATGTCCCCGCCTTGTCACTAGTTGTGATTGTTGATTTGAGGGCTCTAAATTATGAGAAGTAGCGATTTATTCTTATTAGCGAATATTTCTTTAGCAATGTTTGTATTTGTTATTTGTCTCAAAGGGTTAGGCAGAGGCGTACTTAATGTAGGTACACCCAGAGTTCGCTTAGTATTTTAGGTCACATGTTATAGAGGGCGAACCTATAGCCATTAACCGGGAACAAATCCAGACTCCGCGCACACTTTGCTCGACCTGGGGATCGAACCCAGGTCCTCTAGTTTAGCAATCGCGTTTAGACCACTAGACTAATCAGGCAGCTTATTGACAGAAATTATAGAGATAATGAATGAATCATCATAATTATAATAATTATCATGTCAGCCAAAGGACGTCCACTGTTAAACAAGGGTCTCGTCTATAGATTTTTCAAATGTGGGCTGATGCGACATATTTTGTCGACACATTATCTCGTCTCTAGCCATACTTTTGGCATGAGATAAGCGACGGATATTTCGTAATGCTCATGTTAGGCTTGTTGATCGTCTGTCCATATCCTGGTAGTTCGTCTTAATATATTTATAAGTATGTCAAATTTCTTTGAGTTTATTACAATGTTTTCCTTATAGAATATCAGTAAAATACCATAATTAACGACGAACTGCGGACTGTTTTGTGTCTTTATAAATATAATTTATCATAGTTAAGTTGTAATAATTATTTACATAAGTTTAGTTTGTAATACGTGACTCGACTGTCGAAACAGAGCTATTAAATGTCTAGATTTGTTCGTGTGAAATGAACAGACGGCTAACTCAATTGTTTTGTTAGGTACCGATGAAAGCTATGCAAAACAATAGCACAATAGATCCCGTGGCTCGTGCATTTGCGGTCGGCTCGTGCGCAATATGACCAGTATTTAATATTGTTTACTTTTTGGGAATCCCGTTGAAACAGCGAAAATTGTCATGGAAATGGTCTACTGATTAAACCATCTTACACAATTACCTACTTTAATTACTCTTTTCATATCCATATTTGCCTATTCTTAAGTGTTGTTATTCTTTATGTACTTACCAATATTTTTTTTATACCACTAATGTGGCAAACAAGCATACGGCTCGCCTGATGGTAAGCGGTTACCGTAGCCAATGGACGCTTGCAACACCAGGGGTGTTGCCAACCCTGTAAATTAAAGAGGAATTGTGGAAATGTGAATGCATGAAAGCGACGGTAACAGAACACAACCGCTCCCTCACACTGCCAATACAACGCTTCCTTGTGAAGCTCTGGAGACCTTATTCACCGTTAGGAACACAACGATTTTCTGCAAGATGGATGTACTTCCTCAGTCGGGCAGCTCCAATTATGAGTGGAATTATTTGGTTCCACTATGCCCTACCTCTCGATATATATAATGATATCTATATAATATATCTGTGTGCCGATTTTGCCCTACTATTTAAGACCTATAACATCATTGTATTTTTTTCAATGTTTTGCCATTGGTTGTCCGTTAAACTGAATTCATTTTCAAAGTAAAGTATATATTTTCAACATTTTATTTCTCATTGACAAACACGAAAATCATGAGTTTTTCATGAAATATTCTATTCGTTTACTCGGCTTCGTTAGTCCCATGAATATGAATGATTCAGTTGGTTTATGAATGTCGATGTGTACGACATGACGTAAAGCCTATCCTATATATATTTACTTACCAGCTGTGAGTGGTTAAAATTTTTAGAATAGGTTTAATATTTATGTTCTTTACATCCATATAGGGACACTCAACTATATTTTTTGACCAAGCTTCGGTTTATAAGGCTTGTAAAGTTAGAGGCTTGGGTCTACATGAGATCTCATCTTTTTATGATAGAAGAATTGTGCGGCGAGATTTGGCATTGTACTCATTTTATGTTTTGATGGGATTGAAAAATTCTGTTCTAGTCTGGACTTCGTCTTAGTCTATCTATTTTATGACACCTATTATTTAACCTGCATTCTCCCACCCCCGAAAACATATAAAAATAAATATATATAATAATTAGTTATTTTATCAGTATTTTTTTATTTTTCTCATCAGGGACGTAGTAATAGCCCTCATAGATGCGGGCATGGACCCCAACGTGAGGACACACAGTGGCACACCTCTCCACGAAGCTGCTCGTTTTGGCAAACCCTCAGTCGTCCGCATTCTTCTCAACAAGGGAGCAGACCTTCACGCGCGATACTCCGACGATAAGACCGTGTACGACCTCCTTGATGAATTTTCGGAGGAGGCTTCCAGAAGAGTCAGGAAAGTCATACGAGGTACGTCTCAGATATAGTGGGCTTATTCGTACTATTATACCGACGGATTACAACAAAAAAAAACACACACACCGAGTTCAATTCATCAGTTAATTTTATGTTGATGTTCAATAAAAAAAACATTTTTTTTTATTAATAGCTTTTTTTAAATATCGTATTTTTATAACAATTGATAGATAATGTAAATAATAAGACTGTAACGCGAATTTATTGGCGCTACAACCAATGGATTTAGCACAATGACGTGATTTCGGTAAATTACCACAGGATTAGGAAAAACAGAACATACACTGCTAGCTAATTATTATAACGTTCTTGACAGAATATGAAAGCATCATGGGGACTTTTGACAGCGACAAGGATTTGCCTCCGTTCCCCGTCCAAGACTACAGTCCCGACGTCGTAACGTGAGTTTTATTTGTATTCAATATAAAGCAGAAAATTAATCATAAAAATGATCTGAGATCGAAGAGATTTCTAAATAATGTTGTAGGTGAAACACTGATTAGTAAACAAAATGGAGTGCTAATCTAATAGGGTTGACGTCGCAACGAAACAAAGATCATGTTTTTAGTATGGTATAGTAATAATATTTACGGCACATTATTATTATACTTACCATATAATTTTAGTTCAATAAATTCGATCGCGGGCAAGATTCGACATCTGACGGTTTAGCCAAGTAAGCTACCAAGGTGTGACCATCCACCCGTGATCTGGAATTGCTCTTGTCTTGAGGTGACGTCAACCGGACTGGAGGATGCAAGTTCAAGGCCTGCCAGAGACGGCTCAGTTTTTTTCTCACAAAAATTAGCTTTAGAAATTGTTCAGTATGCGGAAATACGAAATACAATAAAAACATTGGCTATTTCTAGTGCTGTGTATTGGCACTCCATTTATGTTCTATTCTGTGGCACTTGATTTACTATTAAGTCTTATGGTGGTCGCGTAAGTAGGTGTTAGGGACATTTCATGTTTCTAATATTAGTATTACGTTGCCTTACTGAAATGTACGGCAAAGTATATTAGCAGTTTCGACCTTATGCTCTCAACAATAAGAGTGACTCATATTTTTTTTAATAAGGATCTAAATTTATTGGGCTATTTGTCTTGGTCTACAAGTGCGTGACCACCATTCTTTAGTGTCTTAATGTCAATTTGAGACTCAGGAAGAACAAAAAAGGTTCTAATCGGGTCTCAAAGTAAATTTCTGATCCGAACATTTACTTGCAGAAATATATAAATTTTCAAGTACCCATGAGTTTTTAAAAATAGTTTTTATTAAACGACTCACACCGTTGTGGGCCAGTCTCACATATCAATTTATATTTTTCTGCAAATGCCAAAGTACACAATTCATTAACATCAATGCTCATTACGCAAAAACATTAACACGGTGAGGGGTATCTTTTTTCTTCTTCTATAATACACTAACACGCACACTTTACTTAAACCAGTCCGTTGATTCGTAAAAGGAGATCCGCGGTTACAAAGCAGTGCCACAAAGGTACCGAGGCACCGCGGCAATTACTCAAAAACACCGGTTCAAAACATTCAGTTTTAATTGGAGTGGCTCCTCCCAATTACGACACACGACGTGTCTCCTTTGAACTACGATTGCTATCTCAGAAACGTCGTTTCGAGTTCAGGACAGTATTTGAACGATAATAAAGAACAACTTCAAAGAAATTATTTTATCAGTGGTGGAAAAAAATGTCTTGTTAAATACAATGTAGGTATATATTATATAGTTTCGTAATAGGTACGTCAATTATAATCATCAAGTAGTCAGTGAAAAAATAATAAATGGATCTCGAATGCGCAATTAAACAAAAGGGTATCTATTTAATAAAAAATAATGAAAGCCATACGTTTTTTAATGCAGTCTTAAATTGCCTTGTCCATACTTTCTTTGCATTTGCAATAAGACCATGCTATCACAAAAATAATCGCACGTACTTAAGCTTACAAAAGAATAGACGCTAAACAAAAACTTTGAATGCAGGTCGCATCATTAAAATCTTCCGTGCCTTTGATTTTCTCTGCAAACGCCTAGGCGAGACGTCTGCGTGACACGAGAAAAATATCTCCCCGACGACGTCCTTTGATGGCGAGCTAAATACTTAGCATGAGCACTTTCAGCTTGGTGAAAACGTGGACGTCATCAAAGGGATGAAATTTAAACCTAATGAAATTTGAAAAGAAATCCATAACAAAGTGTACGACCTAAATGTACACACTCACTGAGTGCTGATAATTAAATTTATATCCCAAGTAAAAAAGAATTCCCAAGCTCGTAAAAACACATACCTACAAAAATTAACAATTTTAATTTACAGGTCTTCTTGCGGCTATAAGCCGATGGCTAAAAAGCTTAGCACTAAACCAAAAGCTTGTCCAATTTTTGATGATAATATAAATGATGATGTGATTAACGCAAATAACATATCGCCACCACCCGAGCTTGACTCAGATATTCGAGACAGGACCGAAAGTTTCGCCCATAAAGCCCAAACAGATAAACGTCTGAAAATTTTAGGTAGCGCCATCAAATCTGATACTGCTTGTTCACTTTTTTTAGAGAATCAAACGCAACTTATTAGCGAATTCAAATCCCGAAATAAATCTAAGGGCGGCCCTGAATCAGAAAAAGAGTTGAATTCTGCAGTCCAGTCACTTCGAGGGGATCATTTCAAGCCCACATTACAGACTGAAGAACTCTGTGAAAGAATACGTCGAAGTACTATAGATAAATCATACAAAAACACTGTAACTGTAGGTTCGACTGATTGGAAGAATAGTTTAACAATGAAACCACGTCCATCGCCTAAACCAATAGCTTATGTGTCGAAGTTTGTAGCTGAGCCTGATGAGGACACAACTGGCGACTCACTGTACGTAAATGAATCCTTTGCTAAAGGTAACAATTATAATAAAGACGACGATTATGACAAAGATAACAATTATGAAAAAGACGATAATTACGGAAAAGACAACATATATGAAAATGTAAGTAAACAATTGCCGGAGGATGAAAATGAATTGACTGAATGTGCCGGAAATAAAGATGAGTACGTAGATATGAAAGGTAATCAACCATTTATTAGAAGCAATACAATTCCAGGGTCTTTTAAAGAATATGACACTTATGACAAGCCTTTTAACATTGAGGACATTTGTAAGAATACAGAATCTAATATTGAGGCTTATATGTCAATGACTTCAACAAATCAACACGAGAACACATTGTCAATGCAACTTAATAAAACTGATCTCGTGCATCTTAGAGGGGATTTTGGATGCCTGTATGAGGCACTTGATTATTCGTACATTTATGAAATAAACCCACAAACAATACGTGGAAATGTTCACCCTTTCAAAAAAACAAAACAGAAAGCTAATCCTATGCCTTGTTATTGTCATGAAGATGCTAATAGAGAGGAGAAAGTTCAAAGGAAAATAAACGCTCAGGCACATGGCGGCAGCCAACTTGTTTATTACAGCTGTGAGGATATTTATGTATCCATAAATAATAATCATGGCATTTACCAATCCGTCAATAAGCAATCGTCTTGTGATAAACTAAATGTTGAAAGAAATAATTCCACTGTTCATGACGTTGTAGACAACGATGGGAAGGTATTATACAAGTTTGATGATAGTGAATTTGGTGCATCAAATCAGGACAAGGCGGCGACAATGGACTCAAAAATGTCTGTTATATTAAAGAAAAAAATGATTCAAGTAAAACAATTGCTAGCCGATTGGTAAAATAAAACGTAATTATAAGAAATTTTAGGTAGTCCTGTGTATTCATGTTATTAACCATAGATGTTCGTATTATTTCTTTTTTCAACATAGGTAGTATAAGGACTTTCGTGCTTTTGGTGGTGGAAAATAAAAAATAATAATAATCATGAAATCATCTTATTTTATGTTTCAATTTATTTTTATATTTTATTTTATTTTTTGTCGCTTTATGTGTTTTACAGGACAACGACAGTGGCCCAGAAAAACACTAACAATAATGATAGCTTCTTTTCTCCATCTTCATCGTCTGTAACAAAAAATCATCCTCAAAGTTTTGTTAAAAAGCTTGCTTCAAAATGCTTGGGCCTAAAAGCGAAATTTAATTCAGCTCCTAACATTTCTAACAATTTAGCGGAAGTCGATGTCAAATCTAAACAATCGGATCACAAAAGCAATACAAATACGATGCTCATAGGAAATAGTAAATTCTTTAAAATGCTGTCGAAAAAGGAGGAATCAGGCGAAATAGTGTGCAACGATGAGTTTGATACTATATCATTAGATCGATTGGGTACATTAAACAGGGATTCTGTTGTCAATAGAAGTAATAGAAGCTGTCCTGGATTTAAAACGTCTTTACCTAATATATCTGAGAACAATGAATTAAGCGATTCTCAGGAATCGATTCCAGATTCTGTTGTCATTACAGAATTAGATTGTGGTAGGAGTAACAATGATTTGATTATAAATGAAGCTGTAAATTGCAATATGAAGCTAAACATATTTGAACCTAGAGAGATAAATAATCGGAAATCAGTCACTTCCATCGTGTCTACAGAATCTACAATTTTAGTTAATGAATGTTACGAATCATATGAGTTTTCTAAGATTGACACTGATAGCGTTAAAAAACGATCACCTCCGCAGCCCCCTCCAAGATCTACAGTCGCAGCTAATTGCGTTAGTAACGAGAATATCTACGAAAACGTTGTTATGGAGATAAAAACCATACCAAAACCCGCGGCACGAATTCACATTCCTGTGAAACCAGTTGATAAAGTACAAAAGACAACATTATATGAAAATATTTCTATAATCCAAGAGAGAAAGCAACCAGAACCTCTTAAAAGATCCTATGTTTCTAAAAAATCTAGTTCGGACAGTTTTGATGAAAATTACGAAAAATCGTCTATTCGCAGTAGGTCATCGACTTTATCATCGGATTCCATGATAGATGAAACAAATTTAGAAGATATTTTGCTGTCACAAAAGTCTAAGTCTTTCCGACATAGAAAGACTTCAAAATTAGAAATTTCTAGAACTCAATCCAACGCTTCAGACTCCTCAGATATGACAGAAGCTAGTGCTCTAGAAAATGTTGATTGTAGCAATGATGCAGAAGAAAAATCAATGTACATGTCGATGACCGGCACTTTGCCAAATAAAAAACCTGAAAACTTTGAAAAGAAGAAAGTACTTTTTAGGCATAAAACCTTTACAAATATTGAAGTAGACAGAGACTCAATCAAAGTAAAAGACTTACCTCAGTGGAATAGTTCATTTTTGAAAGAAACTTTAGCTCATTATCATATAAGAGGAACAGGACACTGCATATATAAGGCCCCTACTGTTCAAGAATTTATTTATATTTTTAATAGGGACACACTTTATAGTGACGTACCACCATTTACCAAAGTACCTACCAACAAAAGAGACAGCTATTTTGAAACTGCTATCTGCTTTTGTAGACCGAGACCTCGTAAGTTTCACAGTAGCGCTGAAGACCTTTTAGATAAAACTACTCAGACTGAAGATGAAAAGGTTACTATAGACATCGAAGCGCTCAAAAACAGATGTGACATAGTATCCTCGTCGTTCCAGTGTTACTGTGATTCCGGAACATGCACATTGCATTCCACTAGGCGGAATTCTCCTGTAGATTTAATCGTTAAATTTTCTGCTATCAAAAGGAGTATTTCAACGCCTGATATTACTTTAGAATCATCTCCTTATTCGACAGCATCGAAATTACATTTACCGAAAAATAAATCGGTGCCGAGCAATTTAGAAGAACCATATGCGGTTGTTAGTGTTGAAGATATTATCGCGAGAAATTCAAAATTAAGTGAAAATAAAAAAGATCTAGACAGTCCTATTTACACTCAAATGTCGCACCCCTCGACACTTTCGTCATCTACATCTGAACGTCCTTACTCCGTAAAGGACATTTCGGAAGTGATATCATTAAACGATCATTCAACATCGACTGCCTCTACCCTATCTAATGCTTCTGGTGTGCATTTGCCTGTCAGGAAATCGAGCTCCTCGGAATATTCTGGTCATTGGTCACTCCATTCTTGCAATTCTAATGTCACAATTAAATCTGACGCATCATTTAAGTCATGTATTGAAGATTCCTCAGAGGATTCCGATGACGGTACCTTGCATTCGGACGACGAAAGCTCGGACGCAGAAACTGTCAAATCTGAAGTAAGCACGGCCAAAAGACCATGGGTCCACAGCGACTCTTTCAGATTTGGAATTCATTCCAAACCTGAAATCGATGTTATCGTAGAAGAGAATAGTTGTGAAGACAAAACTGAGCTTTCTTCGTCGATACACGAAAGTGGTATTTGCTTAGAGGCGTCTGAGAGTTCGTCTGAGGGCGAGGATGATAGTGGTATTCCGAGGGTCGATACGGACGTGTCGCTTGGTTGTGCTTCGCTTGAGCGGGGTTCGGGATTGGTCGGGGGTGTTCGCAGCGGGTCGGGGCGACGGCGTTGGGACGAGGCGGAGGGGACCAGCGAGGGTGATGCGCTGAGCTTGTCCAGTGCCGCTTCTAGCTGTGCGCCACTACTTCTGGCGCACCATCACGAATACAGCAAAGTTTCGGTAAGTAAACTTTTTTATACATAATGTTCATTGATAGGTTACACAGTCTGTAAGTACCTACATATAATAAATACTCATTTCTTTTTAATTAAATTATATCTTCGTTATCATAACGATGCAATTGTAATGAATAAAATAATTTCTTGATATTGCGAATCGATATTGGTAATTTCTCTTTATAAATCACTTGAAATAAAAAAAAAAATGTCATCAATTAAGCCAATTATATACTATATCTGAAATATAATATACTATATCAGATCAGATATTCTATATAATATACTATATCAGATATACAGATTTGTACATACCTATATCCTCAGTTTGCCGATATGTTTTTAATTCTGGCACTGGGCACAAAACCGAACCCCCAGCTGCTACTGATCATTTCGTGCTAAGCAGAGCTTGAAAGTCTCCTGAACCATGAGGTATATCAATAATATTCTTGTAGCATGACTTGAAGTTATTGAAATAACGATGATTTACGAATAACTGCTAAAAGCTCCTTTTCGAGATCGGGTTTTAAGAGATTGATCGATCATTAACGAGGCTTTAAAAGCACTGAATGAGCTAATAAATGTTACGAGAAATAAAGGCATAAGAATGATCATTCGTTAGCAAAGACAGGGACTAAGTGATATATTTATTGCCTTCCTGTCATATGAACGGGCTTCTAATTGGTTGTGGGAAAAATACTTGTCATTAAACACAATCAAGATTAACATTCTATTTTTTTTTATTTGTGATGCTATGTGCAACGCTATAAAAAAATATTTAGCCTTCGTTGTGCCCTTTCAGTTGGAAAGAATGCGAGTACCCGACTACTTATTTCGAATACTTCTTTCAACATTTATCATACCTATATGTTATTTTAGTGAAGAAAAAATTCAATCGCGGGCAGGATTCGAACCTGCGTCTCCTGGTTGCATACACCAGACCTCTAAGCCACCGCGAACTCCACCCGCCTGATTGAACTTTTGCCTTCACATTCTGAATTTACGGCAGGCAGGTTCGAATCCTGCCCGCGATTGAATTTTTCCTTCACTAAAATAACTTTATAATCTTAGCATGGAAAATGCAAAAAAAAAAAACACAAAAAGATACCTATATGTTCCATTATTTACTACATGCGAAATCTAAGTTAAAAGTCATCCGCCGTAAATCCTAGTTAGACATTTTACCAAAACCTTGAAAGTCAGTTATTTTCTCTTTTTTTTTGTTTTTCTCTGTCCAGAAGCACAAAAAAGCGACATCGATCCGAGGTGGATATTCCAATAACCCGAACAAAACGCTTTTAGTCCACTTATCACGCGTACCGCTGAAATGTGGAATGCGCTTCCCGAGTGGGTCTTCCCCGATAGATGTAATCTGGGTGTCTTTAAATCACGAGAGAATCGATTTCTTCTAGGCAAGCCTGCTCCATCGTAGATCGCAGTGTCGGAACAGGCGGTCAAGCGTGAACCTATCAGGAATAATAAAAAATAACGAATACCGTTATTTTCATGAACCGTTGCAATTTCAAATCTTTCCAATAATATAATAGTTCTTTTTATTATTAAGTAATCCATAAAGTGGAAGGATTTATTATAATAGTGAAATTTCTTGCTAATATCGTTATTTATAAGTAGAAATAGGTTTATTGCCTGAAATAAAAATAAAGATAACAAGCATCTTACTTGTTAGTAAAAATAATTTTAGAAGCTGACGTTTTCTATCGTTTCTATATTCGTTAATGGATTATAAACTAATTAGTAAAGTCAATTTGAATAATGAATCCGACGCATGCATTTCTAATTTACCTGCTGTATAATTAAAAAAAAAAACAACGGCAACAATTAATTCGTATTTTATCACCGCCCCATGACCTGTTGCACGATCGCGGGATGTCACGCGAAGTCAGAGAACATTGTAAAAACGAACAATTGCGGTCACGGAATGTTGTCACGAAATTATACACTTTATCTAGGTGATCATAGAATCGAATAATCATGATGTTTTTATAAAAATCCACTTGTGTACTTACATAATCATGGAAGTTGTAAACAAATTTTAAAAAGTTTATAGCTCGCGAATCTTAAATCATTAATTTGATTGTTGATCGTCAAAGTCATTAATCCTTAATGTACTCGGTACAAATAGTATATACTACCTACCTATATTTGTTCTTGCAAAATTTTATTGGGTTTCTACAAATTCCACCGCAGTAGCTACTCGGACTGACAAAGGTGTAAGTCTGGGAGTGTCACTCATGTCAGTATTTTGTCAATTACAACATAATCATTTACTTCAGGCAAAAGATTGACCTGTTTTCACTTTTAAATTTAGCCTTTATCTCCATGTTTAGTCAAAAATCAAATATGAAATTTAATTGATTTCCACGAGAACCGGCTACTTAACTGATTAATTCGTAAAATATTATATCTCGCGATCCCGAAGTGTGGAAAGGCGAGAAAATCCCGTTAACCCACATCACTAAAATAAACTATGATACAAATCGAAATGACGTCTGAGTTTCAAATAAAAACTTAATAAAAAGTTCGTGAGAAAAGCGATTAGTGTCTGTGTAGCTGTGGCCATATGTTTGTGCATTCGGATGTATCAACATATGAGACAACTAATTAATTCATTTGCTTGGTATTACTATGGTCTTGTTAAATGAATGACTTAGGAACATTTTCTGGCACCATAATATAAGATGGGTCAATCTTGTTCCACTTTAAACGTCAGGGTTCATAGAAGATATCTATAATATTGTTTCGGGCAATCATAGATTTCATTATTTTAATCTAATTTAATCTAATTTAATGTTTTATTTAATCACAATTATTATTTTATTTTAAATGTATACTCGTCTATCATGATGTAAGTTGTGGTTGCCTATAATTGAAGGTACATTTCGTCTTATTTTTTTTGTTATTTGTTAATTGTATTTAGAATTTAATGTATCTTTGTTGGCGATCCTTAATAAATAAATAAATAAATCTTACTAAATAATCCGGTTCTTTTGTATATAACTTTTCTTCTCTGCATTCATGAATAGCGCTTGAAAAGGATTTACTGGAGGATTAGGTAAAATGGAAGAAAATTATTTTCCGAGATCATGTTTGACCAAGTCGTGCGTCCGTAATCATGTAAAATCCATCATTATGTCGTGTAATCTTGACTGCAGTGTTCCGTGTAATCCGCCACTTATCTATATTTAGTAGCACATATGCAGCATTGTTCATAACTGGTACATCTCTTGACGGCCACATGGTACGACGCGATGAGTTGACGCAAAGAAATTAGGCGGTCAGTTGCGCCGTCGCGTATCAAACCGACGCCTGCGTTCGCACGCTCCAACGCATTCGATTGCTATCGAGAACCGATATATTCGCGGAATATCGATTAAGAATCGGTGATCGCGGAAATTGATTGTTATGTGGTTAGAGGTGCAAGTGAATATGTGTGTGTTTTGTGTGTGTGTGAGTGAGTGAAGTGTAAAGCATAGTGCATGAGAATCTAATGTAAGTTGCAACTATTTGCATATATACCTATTTATTTAGTCGTAAGATAGAAAGTAGCGTGGTTAACTTACATTGAAATTGTACAAATCTCTTTAAACAAAATAATATTTTCTTCGTTCAAATACTATATGCAATTAAGTAATCAATCTCATCATACTAATAATAATAACGATATCAAATTATTTGCAATTTTGAAATAACAGCGAAGTCCAATAGATGCTACCTATATTGTAACGACAACATAAAACTTTGTGTCAAGGGCCCAATAACCCAATTCCAATGTTTTGTTATTTTCACATGCGCACAAAAATAACGTATCATCAAAGAGTATTAAAAAGATACTACACACAATTTTGTACATGAAATTCTAGTTTGTTTTCAATTACAAATACGTATGTAGAATAGGATATTTTAATTTGATCGGGCACATCTTGTGAAAAAATGCCATGGTATAATAGTACCTATGGGCAGTGTCAAGGAGATATAAGACCTCATACGGTCTCTGATGGTGTCATTGTGATAGTTTGTATAAAACTAATTCAAAATAACTGGTTGAAATAAATTTAAAAAAAATAATTTCAAATAGGTAGACTACCTGATTCGCAGCCTTGCATTTTTTTTTAGATAAAACAATGGAGTTCCTTTGCTAGTATGTAGTTATTCCTTCAAATAAGGAGCACGTTGAATTGTCAACAATTTCAAGAAATTCGTTGCGTTTTCTAATTAGTCTTGGTCCTATTAAATGATTACACGCATTCCACTCGATCCTAGCTCTGGACTTATCTACATTCTGATTGTACATACTGTATCAAACACTTTTACTACCAGACGTACGATAAGAGGTTATAGGTAATTAGTCTAATCTAAAATATCTTCGAACATAACGGCTACGATCAAAACCAGAACTTTTCCACAGATTAAAAATTTGAGATTTTTTAAAATATGGAAATCGACCTGTGTCTATACTGAACCAGACCTTGCGATACTCTGAAAATGTCGAGACTGTCCTAACATAATCATCAATTGTCCCAAAATATAGCAGTAAAGTGATGTAATTGCAGATATTCCGTGATCGTTGATGCCGAATGTTTAGCGAGCACGGAAATATCTCGCGTTTGGCGCCCAGCCAGTGGTATTCACGTTTACGCGGAACACGTATTGACAGTTTACCACGGGAACTACCTGCAAGTGTTTATTGAAAATTAACTGTTGTTTGCTTCATAGTTCTTGTTTAAATGTTCTTAGTTGCTCCCGGAAGTTCACAATCATCAGACCATGTTTTGCTCAATTCTGAAAGACTACCTTATTTCCATGTTGCCCTTATTCCATATTATGTAGATGTTGAGGCTTTTAAAAATACAACTTTCAAAGTCCGATTTTCGCAATTGTCTTTCAGGATCGATCGATCTATATACTCTTATATATTTTATTCTATCTATATTTTATCTTAGCTTTTAAATTTGGGCTATATATAGGTTAGTAAGACTGGGTTCAGATCAAAAGACCTTGTCCCCTTTTGCATTCTTCGGTAATGCTCTACATATCAGAGTCATAAGTTTTGTCTGAATATCATTGTTTATCTCGTGAATTTAAGGAGATCCTTATGTATAAAATGATTCACTCTTAGAAGGTTAACCGTCAGAGATTCATACTTCATTAACACGTGTTAGCAAATAGTTAGAAGTTCTATATCCCAATAAGAAGCAGATTTGCAACTTGCTAACCAACCAAACACTTTCTGTCATCTGCTTTCCATTTCATTTTCGTTCTAACTTCTACGACCACCAAGACTCAGAACAGTTCGCTGCAATTTTTCCTTGAGATTCTATTATTGCAATTTTCTTAGAACCAACTCAGTTTATGATAGTAATCAACGAACAATAAACGGGTCATTAATGAAACTATTTCTACCTATTACATGGTCGTCAGTTAATGATTGCAACACACATGTGGTGGAGCAGACGCCCAGCCACTATGCATTGTAAACTATATTTAATATGTTTGTGTTACGCACACACTACAGACGGATAGACGATTTCATCGTTAGTATGTGGGTTACCAGGACTCATTACAGCTTTTAAGAAAAATAATAAATAATATGTGCATCAGCGTCTTATTTACGTGTTTTATAACGCTGTTGCATAAACACACCGAAATATTCTTCCTGTTGATGGAAAATTTGGATGTAGAAAGCGAGAAAATATTACGATATATTTTAAAGACGTCGTCCACATGAGCACTCTGCCTGACTTATGACTGATATGGTACTGCTGAATATACACGTCAACCTGACTTCATCAGAGTCATTAAGAAGTCATTCAATTAACGATTTCGTTCTGTGAGCGAATGATCGAGCTGCCAATTTAAAATACATATATTCTGATGAAACTATCAAGATCTGCAAATTAATGTTTTTTGCGTTTTGGCCCCGGATGCGAATAGATGTGAAAGTTTGGCCGTTCACTTAGATATAGACGGAATAGCAATATACCACGCTTTCTGACATCAATCTTATTCATCATCCTGGTTATAGTGGTAGGATTAGCCGGAAAAGTCTTAAATTTCTAAGAATGAAAAAATGGGAGAAATGTTGAGACTTTTTGTTCATTGCAGCGACTAAGACCTAATCCTATTAAATAAAATTTGTTAAATCGAATAAGGAGCTACTTCTGAACAGTTCCTTATCTCTCAGGAGGACGTAGGTAGTTCAACATGCTTAAACAAATATATAGGCAGCTTGAGCTAACAGTTCCTCCGACACCTCGATCATTTATAACAATGTCCAATTTTATTTGTTCATAAAAGCCCTTCGTTCTGCTACCGTCCACCCATCAATCATGTGCAACAAGGCCCATCAGTCACGGTCAATATTCCGCGCAAATCAATGGTGTATTCTGGCGCCGTATTAATCGCTGTCGCGCGCATCATCGTTGCGCCAGCGCAGCCAATTTATATCTACCAGCCCTTTGATGTCCCTACTTTGTACTTGAAAACGGAATTTATGGAAATGGGCTTTGAGATTTTCGTGTTCGTATTGTTTTGGCGTTTAATGCACTTTGAACTTTAAAAATGTCATTTCTAGTGCGAGAGAATTCTGTAATTTTTAGTACTTTTAAGTAAAAGTAAAGGTTCAAAAGTAATTTCTGATGGTGTTTGTCAAGTTAAAAAAAAACCCAGTGAAGAAACTCAAAATTTTCTCGGAAACTATCAGCCTATCCACGTTCCTTCATTTAGGGGTTCAACATGGTCTAAACCCTAAAAAGCCAAGCGAAAGTGTATTTAAAAATCTGTTTACTAGAGTTAGTAGAGTAGTTTAGTAGAGTGTATACAGAAAATGTCTCCAACGATGATAATAGCCACATTGCAGTTACTATGAAATTTAATAACTTTGTGTATCAATCTCCAAAAATAGCAATCTCACATACCTGATATTATTTTCATAGTCGAGCAGGCCATGTTAAATAAATATGTTACATGTCAAACACGGTTTCATATCGCTCGAATTACCTACATTCCGCGTAATTACGCTACATTAATTAGTGTTAACAGTACATTACATTTTAGGCACTTAATAGCTTGAATATGGGTCTCCAAGGAAAACATTATGGGAAACTAGAAATAATCAGTATTCATAGCATGTTTATTGGAAATTAGGTTGGGTCAAACTGAACTGCTAATTAAATGGGTGTTTTACCGCATGGAATTTGGTTCGTGAAAATGTTACAACGTAATCGCTAAACATGTAAAGTAACCCATTATAATTGGTCTGTTATCGATGCAGAAATGGTAATAATTGGTCATGGTACGGTAATTTGCTTGAGGAATACAAGGATTTATATCGATATTAAGAAAATTGTAAAAATACGGCTTGAAATAAGTAAATGGTGTTCCAGGATATGTTCAATTTGTGTACCATACACTATTACTTAGTTTTTAAGGTGGTAGGACTCCACTGTTTGTGTTGATGACTTGAGGTATCAAGATAATAACTATGCTAAACTACTTACTGGTGCTACTGGGGTCTTTAGGCTGAGGTTGTCGCTTATCATCAGTAGGCCCGTATTTCCTTTTAACAATAAAAAACCATAAAGAGTAAAACAGTTAAATCCTTAAATATGGTGTCCTAGATCGCTATTTTCATAAATTTCCAGTTAATTATTTTTTCCCAATAAGTACCTAAGTCCATTACCTACTGTCCTATGTCTGAACACAATTATTAATAACTAGCTTTTGCCAGCGACTTCGTCCGCGTGGAATAGTTACTTTGTTCCCTAGTTCTTCGCCTGCGGTTTCACCTGCGTTGCCCCGTTCCTAAGGGTTGTAGCGTGATGTTTTATAGCTTGAAACCTTTCTCATGAATAACTCATTTTCCCAACATTTCCCTTCACTGCTCTGCTCCTATTGATTGTAGCGTGATGAAAAGTATACTATAACCTGTGGTTTGGGCTGTGCGTTGATAGATCACTATGTCAGTCAGTCAGTCACCTAACGTAAGAGTAGACAAATATACTCAGAAAGCTCCGAACTGCTAAGCTATCGGGAGTTACACGTGTTATTGTGAGTCAACCATAAAAGATAGACATTTGCTGTCGTGGAATATTTTTTATATAATTTTAAGGAGAACATTTCCGTCATACATGATTTCTGTGTAGCTTTAACCATGAAGGCTGCACACGCGACGGAAGCTTAAAAAATGGAGTAAGTTCTCCTGTTTTCCCAACATTTCCCTTCACTGCTCTGCTCCTATTGATCGTAGCGTGATAAAAAGTATACTATAACCTGCCCAGGAGTATGAAGAACAATTGTACCAAGTTTCGTTGAAATCCGTCGAGTGGTTTTTGTTTCTATAACGAACATACAGACAGACAGACAGACAGACAGACAAAAATTTTACTGATTGCATTTTTGGCGTCAGTTTCGATCACTAATCACCCGCTGATAGTTATTTTGGAAATATATTTCATGTACAGAATTGACCTCTCTACAGATTTATTATAAGTATAGATTATAAATTAATAATTTATTGGTAAACATACTGATTGTAAGATTCCTGTGTAATTACATTACTCATAAAATCTATGCTGCTATCTAATAATCCCTCTGTATCAACACCTTTCCTCCCTTCCTTCTTCTAGTGTTAAGAGGTTAAAGGATAAAGGGTTGATACTCGTGTATGCAACATGTCTTAATTATTTGTTAATTCCGATCTTTCGATTTCTTAAACAAAAGACGAACTTTGTAAGTAAACAGGAGCAAGCCGAAACTTTTCGATTAAAGCCACCAGAGGACAGCCCAAATTCAATGCTTAGATAAAAAGATTTTTTCTCTTTTGTTTCTAAGCAGTTACATATTTAAAACTTGTTCAACGAAAGTTTCTTCAAGCATTCTAACGCATCTTTACATTTCGCCACCGAAATAAAAAAGGAAATAGGACATTGAAAACTGAAGAACAGCCAGTTTTACATTTACGTAAACATTAACGTTTTATTCACTGTTTACTGTTGCCCAGCCGTTTACTATTACAATTAGTAAATTTGTAAACCGCGCTTCGTAATATGGGCCAGTGTATAATGCAGAATGGTTTCAGTTGTAATTTAATGACAGATTAAACGCATTATCGCTTTTAGTAACTGTTGTTAAATTGACGTTAGGATTTTTGGCGGTAAATATACTATTATATGTGTTTGGTTACATTAGATTAGATAAATTAATGAAGTAAATTTTTTGAGGCAAGTTTCATCATCAACCCGTTCAGCGTCCCACTGCTGGGCATAGGTCTCCTTTCAGAAAGATAGGGCTTCGGATATAGTCCACATAGGGACACATGTATTCAGACCTAATTAAAATCCGATATCTTAATATCGGAACTCCGATATATTATCATACGTAAGCCTGTTTCAAATCTACCGTGAAGATAAATTAAAGTAATGGATAGCAAATATATTGCAGCTATGAAACAACTATCACAAGTACTACGAAAGGAAGCATTGCCTTCTAAACATTTCAGTCCAGAATGCCTGCAATCACCGCTTGTCTAGCATCTGTAGGCTAATAGGCTTTTATGTAGAAAATTGTCCATTCAGTGACCGGCTGCAACCAATTTACCCCTCATCCGCGGCCCAGGATTGAATTACTTGAACCGCTTGGCCCACGTGATGGCGTTCAAGCGAAGAGGAATAAGCGATTTTGTGTACAACGATTGTCTGGAAATGTTATGGTTTAAACGTTTCTTTGTCATATACAACATTACTCATTTATTGCTTTATCGAAATTTCCAACGCCATTAGATCTGACTTCAGAATCAATTAGTTCCTTACTTTCAAAATTGAGAGATTCATTATTTTATTTTTCTTGTTCTTCTCTCTCTCTTTCTTGTAGAAAACAAACCTATTGACACTCCGGTCTGTCTTCGCTTGCTTTTAAGGCACATTACGATGTGCGTGTACATACAAAGTAAGTAATTACTTGCCTACTAAGGTAAGACTTTTTTGACCCGGAACTAGGATTTATAAGGATGGCATTAGGCTCGGCTCCTATTATATCCGTTCTAAAAATACATCGGCGAATTGTGGGTATGAACTTACTAACCTAACTCTGAGTAATCTTTCGGGGAATACAGATGACAGAGTGATGTTGTTTGTGTGTGAGAATTTTCCATGGTCGCACCCTCCCACTACTTGCACCACCATACGATGTTATCCTCATCGCTATTCAAATTCCCTATTACTCAATTGCGGGCACTTATCTCGCTTCTCCGATGACAACGAGATGTAACAGAAATAGACGCCTATTTGATTGCTATTCCCGTAGATAGGCATGCCTCTAAATTGCTCATTACTGATCATTTGTATCGTCAATTTGGATCACGAATTTGTAATAAATTGATTATATGTAGCTATTTTTTTGAATAAATAAATATTTATACCAAACCCAGAGCAAATAATCGTACCTAAGATACTATAAATATTAAGAGCAACGACATCTTTCTTTTTAATTGGTTAAAAATATCTTTTACCATTGAATGACAAAATGTATTGTACGAGACTAGACATTTAACAGCTGTCAAGTGCCTATAGTGAATTGATTTCCAAACTTAATATTATTACTCATTGCTTAATTGATAACATACCTAATATGTTACGAGTTAGACAACTCTTACACAATATAGGTAAAATTATCCAAGTTTTGATCAATCGTTTCGCAATATCTATGTATATGCTATCAATCTAGGTGCTAGGAATAAGACACCAGAAATATTCAGCAAATACCAATACCATTCCCCGTAATCCCATGCAGTCTAAACATCGACCAGCATAAAGTGTATCGTATGTATTGCAGCCCACCCCTCCCAAGAAACCTCCACGGAGGAACCTGTCAGTGTCCCCTACCCACGCAAACTCCCCCTCTTCGGGGTACAGCTATGAGCTGAGGCCCCATGCGAGGAGTCAAGATGATTTGGATGATATACAGGTAACTTTGTGTGTAGATCTAATATTTTTAGCTCTCAGAGGATGTAGAAAGGTAAGCGAGTAGCGAATCATTTGCAAAGCCTATTGTGATGTAGTTTCAGCTCTTGAAATCACGAATAGTAGTAAAAGATTAAATAAGTACCAATTTAGTAATAATATTTAATGTAATTAGGAAAAGTTTGATAATTGTTAATAACTTAACTAATATTAGGTAATAATTAAACTCAGACATATATCTAGATCTAGTTCAAAACATCAAATGAATAGATTTGTACAATTCCAATGCACTATAATATGAAGTCATGCGCAATGCACAAGAATTTTAATGTGGAACGGTCAATGGTAATGAGATTTAAACAATATTGTGAGTCACGTTTGCATATAAATATAAGACTTGTCGATTTGAAAACGGGAAGTTTATAAATGTAAACTTTTTTTTTACGTTAAGAGTATCCATCAGGATGATTAATATTTCTGAGTGTCTCTCCGTATTTCTGTATTTTCTGAGTCAATCAATGTTTTAGATTTTAATTACTAGGTGGTATCGAAAATTCCTAACCGTCGACATTTGAGAAGAAACAAACCTAAGGAATAGGTAGTGACTTCTTTCAAAGTCCAGATATACTTTTTTGAATTAAATAGTTGTGTAAGTGTCATAATGTAGGACAATATCTGCACATGACATTGATGTGTAATTCACGTATGTAAATGCAGAACGCAAACAAACAACTACTGACTCCTGGAACTTTCATTTATCAGCTGTCACTCACTCGAAATCATCGTTGTCCTAGCCTGCAATAAAAAAGCTTTGTGGTCTTGCCATGCACGGCTGGATATGAGTATTTTAAGCAAAGCGACGGCCAGCTGACAATCCAGTTACTAGGCAATACTGGTGTAGGGGCTTCCGACTACTATTAACGTATTGTTATAGAAAGTGGAATAACGAGTAGAGGCATTTTCAGGTTCGTCCATAAGTTCGGAATGGTTTTCCATCGATCAATTGATTGACCTGTGAGCCGTCTAAGTAGCCATGAGTCTTTATTTTGTACATGCAATGAAATAGTGTAGATAGTAGAAGATGATATTTTGGTCCTTCAATGATCATTCCTAATATTATTATTTTTTTGTTGCAGGGTGCTAAACATTACCTCAAACACGGTCGCTCAGTGGACCAGTACGTCGATAGTAAGCTGTCCTATTCGGAATACGAAGAGAACCACCACTCGCCCAGAGTCGCCCCAGTGCCTAACCCACGGCCTAGCCTCAAGCATCGCTCCCAGCCCGTGGCCATAACGGCTATGTACGAAAATGTCGTCATAAAAGAACAAAACCCTAGAAGAAAGCTCAGAAGAAATAATTTCGTACCACCACACGAAAACTATGAACAGAGAATGAATGACAACAGAGTCAGAAAGTACTCCAATCAAGAGAGGTCATCCTTGGAAAGTTTGTTGGACGATCAGTCAATGAACAGTCCGAGCGACTGTGAGCGTTATTATGATGGGCCGAGGGCTTCGATTCCGTTATCGCCGACACATTACGAGCAGCCACCGACGCCTGATCACCCGCCTCCATCGGCTAAACAGGCCGAGAACTGCATTCATGAAAGGATCAGGCCTTTGAGCCAGGTTAGTCCGGAATAGAAACGTTTTTGTAGAATAAATTGTGTAGCTAACTATTTTAAGGCTTGTAGAATTCGAATTCAAGTTTTTTTTTTTCATTTTTTGTTTATTAATCAGTAAACTGTACTCACATGCAAAAATCCCAGTCATAAAGACCTATTTTTAATAGGAAGACAATTTATGTTTGCTACTGTTAAAAAATACTTCCTATTAAAATAAAATACTTTTATGTTTGCCTTACAAAACTTGAACAATCCTGTGACTAACTCACTTATATGTAACAACAAAAGAACTCCAAAATGAGGACAGCAATAACAAATTTCATTAACTTTAAACGTATTTATTTTATAATATGTACTTATAGTCCAATATTTCTCTACTTAAAATGCTTAACGTACGCACCCTTATTTATACAACCGGGCACAAAAATGCATGAGCATGCTTCTTAATAGATTTTATTTATTTTAAAAAGTAATTTAAATATTGTTTTTAAAACATTTCAGCTTATTATGGAGGTTGTAGAAGAGATAAGAATTAGAAAAAAATCGCAGGGTGACGTAGTGAATAGTTGATGATATTTTAAAAAGTTTCTGTTTAGCGCCCTAGTCTATGACCCCATTCAAATAGACAGTTGTTTACATCCTCTGTAACTCTTACACCATAGCATTTTATTTTTATGAAAAAAATGACTTATGGTAGATAAGGATTAAAGAGTGATTAAGGGTGAAAAGCCACCATTTGAAATTTTAACGAAAAAAAAATAGATCTTTTTCGTAAAATTTGTGTTATTTCCATGCAATTTTGCAGTCTTTATTTGTGTTTTTACTGAATTGCAAGTAATCAATGTATGAATTTCCAGAGATAATTAAAATATAACTCGTAGTGTTCTAAAGATGTTCAAATTTTATGTGAAAATTACACTTTCTTATTTAAAATTTCTAATGGTGAATTTTGCCCAATATTGTCAAATAAGGGGTTTATTCGTCACTTAAGGTGCTCTAAAGTTTTATTTTAAAGAGTATATATGAGTGTTGTCTGTAAATAATATAAAATTTTATTTTTATTCGCTTAAGTATTCCGTAAGGTGCTATCTCTAGTTGTAAGCTAAGAATTAAAATCGTTTCGGGATAAATACTCAGTTCAAAATTAAATGAATTGATAATCATGAAATATAAACAAGATTTGTATCTACTTTGCTACAGACTCTTTCGAAGTGTCTCTTTAAAAGAAAGAGAAAGCAGATCCTCTAAGTCTCTACCTACATATAATAAATGTATTATAATTATATAAATGACATAATAATTAAATACTTATCTAAAAGTAGTTTTCCAAAACTGTATATTTTTCATGTTCTTTATACGAGTAATATACAGTCGCATTTGAATACATAACTATGTCTAAACTGATGAAAATATGAAGTATGCCTTATGAAATATTACTTTATGAGTTATTATTATTATTGTCCATTTACTACAGCTCGTAATTAATATAGACGTTGAGGGATGCATTTAAATAATCACAGTTATACCTAAGTACCGAATTTAAAAAGCATTTATTTTCAAAATATTTAGAAACGAAACGATTTTACTGTTTCCATGTACTAGTAAGTGTTATTTTACCTACATGACAGTATATTCAGTACGTAGTTGATATATATTAGTTTTTTTTTTATTATTGGAATTCGAGTATTATCATAAGTTGCAATTGGGAAGACAATTAGACTGATATTATTTAAAATCCAAAATGTATCGGACGAAAATGTGAAATTTTAGTTGTTTAAGGCTTATTATTAGGCTCGTTATTATTTTTTATTTTATTTAGTTTCGCAATAAAACATTATTTTATGTGAATTTTTTATTTTATTATTTGCATTTCTTTTTTGGTTGTTTACTTTTCCGTGTTCTAGAATGACGCTCGGAATGTTATGTAAATTTGAGAAGAGGTATGTCTTCTCAAATTTACCAAAGCTTATACCTACCTATATCTCATCCTAACGCTTCTGATGAGTATCTCTTAAGCTATTCCAGAATACGAATAGTACCCAAGTTTTCTAGAACAATGTTTTCGGTCTCACTATTTTCCATTTGCACTTAGAAACGTCGCTTGATATATTGAAAGCGCCTGAAGAAAACTGCACCGCAACACGTAGTAAGCATGAAAGCTGCTTTATCACTAATTAAGACTGAAGCTACAGTTCTTTTCTTCACTATACAACGTGTAACTGAATGAGAGCAAGACCTGAAACGGGTCGATTAGATTATCGAGTCATAATTATAATAACGAAACCCGAAAGTCATTTTGAGACATATAAGCATTTTTGTTTCAAGAAATTAGTTATATCAGCTATACATAAAACTTGTGGCCGTACCACAATCGTATTCGCAACGGTTACTATATCGATGCGCACACGCACACAATAACAATTTGTGCAAATAAGTTTCAGTCTTCCATACATCGACCCACTGATGGATGAGGGGGCCATATTTCAGGTACTAAAATTTAAAAAAAAAAAACCACTGTAATCGATTCAGTAGTTGATTCTGAACAAACTACTTTCAGGCGTTGCGTTTATTCTGTTATAGGTTGTATACGCATTTCAACTGTTTTTGACTCATGTATCTCTGTCAAAGATGTCCGTCAAATTTCTGGAGGACTACATACTGACTACATTTTATTCTTGTACTTACCCCCACAGACTCAAAATGTTGTCTAATCGAGGGTGATTTCGAAGATGGATATGGGTTTTTCTCAATTTGCAGCTAATCCTGCCAATTTATACTCCTAATGGTTTAAATAATTTATGCTAATCAATGTTAAGAGACGTTCGCCTGCAAATTCACTAATAGCAATGACGTAAATTTATAGTTTGCGGTTGTTAACCATGTCATTCAAAAATAAGTAGGTAGGTACTCCAATATTTTGATTAAATTACTAATGATTTTGATATTGAAACGACAATAGTTCAATAGTTAAAATCTAGTGTCAATCTTGAAGTCATTCGTTCGAACCAAACACCTTGTTCGGCGTAGGTATCCAAATCACGGTCCTAGTAGGTATTTTAATTTATATATTACTAGCACTTCCCGAGTGGGTCTTCCCTGATAGATATAATCTGGGTGTCTTTAAATCACGAGTGAATCGGTTTCTTCTAGGCAAGCGCGCTCCATCGTAGATCGCAGTATCGCTTAACATCAGGTGAACTGGCGGTCAAGCGTAAGCCTATCACGAATAAAAAAAAATTAAGTTGGGAAAGTTAATAGACTTATTATGTTTAGTCCACGTTACAACGTTATTAGATAAACTACACATATAGGTAAGTACCTACCTAAATAATTACATTGTATTATTAGATTACTTATCTCAATAGCGCCTAATAGTGTTTTGAGGGCAGAAGTTACTTTTTATCAGTAACCAAACTAGTTTTCCCTAGCAGGCGTCCTGTGACATGATCATGTTATATCTCGTCTTATAGCCATAGGATCGGCACAACAGAAAAATATTATATCGTAGCATACGTGATATCTAGAAAACTAACATGAAAATCCCTTTCGTTCCAACTAAACAAAGTAGGAATACAAAACTTGTTCGAAGTAGGTAAGCTAATTGTGTAGCATGGTGACAAGCAAATTGGGGCCACCACCGCGGCGCGACTGTAAGCAAATTACAGGAAACAAAGTTACGTCAAGACTGGAATATCGACTCTGCCTAGATTCGCAATCTGTATGAAATAGAGACGTGCCAAGTGTTATCGGGAATCTACGGGTGTCTTATGGCAACACATTGCATTGTATAATTCCTACGTAATCTACAAGTGGAATCATACATTCTGATCTAAATACCTTAATACCTACTTCAATTCAGTACCTAATTGAAAATAATTTTTTTTGGTACTCTTGTTGGGAGTTGGGACTAGTCCCTATCCTATCCATCTATCAAGTGTTCCCAATTAATTAAGTCAATTTAAGTTAAATCAACTGTGCTTACCTGCCTACATAGAGTTCCTGATACTAAAACATGATGAAGGCAAAAGGCCACACACCAGACTACATTTGGTACAGCGTGCCTTACAAAGTTATATAAGCGCCAGAATGTTATGGGATATACAGAATTATTGCTAAAGTGTAAACGAATTTAAAAGAGTGTCAGAGTATCTACTTGTTAAACTGTTGAAATAAGTAGGTAGGTACAATAATTAATTACTTAAACAAGATACTGGTACCTATAGGTATCCAAAAATTATAAAAACCTTACCTTTTTAATGATACCTAACCTTGGTATAAACACTTACGTCTTATCCCCATACTTACGGGTAAGAAGAAACTGAAAGACAACACGACGCTACACTATCAAAATTAATAACGAATTATAACAGTGCATTGGGCTACCAAGTCACAGATCTCGAGTTTAAAAGCACGAACCTCTGACTTTTCGAAGTCATGTGCGTATATCACGCGCTTAAACATTGAAGAAAAATATCGTGATGAAGCATGCATGCCTAAAAAATTTCTCGACTGCATGTGAAGTCTCCTAATCCGCATTAAGCCTTGGCGGACTATAGCGTAACCCCTCTTATTCTGAGAAGAGATCGGTACCTAGTAGTGGGATAAGTGTAATTAGCTAAATAAGGTAAGTAAACATTGATGCATGATTCGATATCTACCTACTAGTAATTTTATACTTGAATTGAATAGATTACGATATTGAATTGTTATCTGATCGATACTCCGCAATAAAGGTACCTACTTAGCTACTGTCTTCTTTTGAAAAAAATGCACAATACAGTATTTATACAGCACCATATCTTTCTCTATCAGGTTTATTGAGGCTATCTTTTGCTTTTTTATACTCGTCAAGAGACCACACCCAATAATTGTTTTATTTATTGGAGTATCTATGGAATTCTCAGTGGCAGCTCGGAGTTTGGATTTGTGTTTGGTTAATGGCAACGGGCTCGCCCTTAATTACATGGGAACTAAAAACATAATAATCTGCGAACTAAAGAAAATAAAACCATTATTGTTTTAGCCTGTAAAATGTCAGTGTAAGTATAGGTATCATTAGGTATACCTCTACCTAATCCTTTGGGGATTTAGGCATGATAGTTATAAAGGATGCGGTTGATGATAGTTAAGTGGGGGATATAAGTAGTACTGGTAAGAATGACATTTGCAAATACTTTAAGAATTTATGACCTACCAAAATTAAAAGCTCCTCTGATATTCTCGCTATAAAAGATTTTTTCTCACCAGGAATACAAAAGGAGGTCAGTCCTTCGCGACAGCCAAACGGAGACCGAAGTGAATCTTCTTCGAGCAGCTTCGGCAGCTTCAGTTGCCAGTGGAGCTACGGATCGGAGCGGGAACACCGACAACTGTGTTGAAGAGTACGTGTGCGATGTGCCTTTTGCAGGTAAGTGTTAGTATTATGGAGTTGGAGCCGAAATATGCTTGCCCAAATATGGTTCTTTTAAGTTTTTTTTATCAAACACCAACCTTTGACCATTACTAATGAAACAAAACCTAATGTGTTATTGAAATGGATATAGGTAATTGGGTATTTGGATGATTTTTAGGCCTCATGAAAATGTATAGCATAAATAGTGCCCATCAACAAAAACAAAATTAAAATCGATTAAAAAATAAGGAAGGTATAAGCATTTTAATTTTATGCTAGACAGAGACACTACCTATAGAGAATTGTGACGTCACAATACACTGCGCTATATAAATCCTTTACTTATACTCGTTTTGCGGGAACGGGACAAAACATCCTCGTTCAAAATAGGAATTGTATTTAATTACACTTTTCACCAAACCTGTTACCTATTTTTCTGTAAATCAAACACCAGTCAAATACCCAATTTTAAGCAGCATTAAATAAAGTGTGACAAGATTGGACTTCAGGATTTGTAGATACTATCATCCGATATTTGGAGAAGCGGAAGTTCAAGTCAAGATCGGAATTTAGGTATACACTATAATTCTCTTTTATTATGTACCAGATTCTTTATTTTGAGGTCCTGGCAAATAGCCAGAAGATGATCCAAATCGCGTTTTATCACATCTTTTGACTTTAAATAATGTTTTACTGTGCTATGAAATGGTATGCCTCTGATCTTTCATTGAGTCATGCTCGATATCGCATTTGTTTTGTTCAACATTCAGGTCTGGAAATAATCCGGAAGCGTCAGTTACAACTGTACACAATACGTTTTAACGACGTGTTCTGCCGATTGTTGATCAAAACCAGAAATATACCAACTATTGCGAAGAGGAACTGTGATTTTCAATGAAATATTATGTAGTTGCTGCGAATAATAATATGTGGATCGGTAATTTCTTGCATCAAGTTTTAAGAAAAAAATTAAAACAGGCACAAATGCCTGAAGAACTTAGCGAAAATAAATTCTGTACGCTCAGATCCACTGCTTTGTATGATGTGTACCAGATTGAGTCGTAAAAAAGTTACGAGTACTTCATCCAAATTTTCCCTAAAAGTGGATGCAAGTCTCGACATGAATGAAAATTCTGTTCCAAATAACTTTTGAATTTCGATACGTTGCGTTGGTGACTGTGCGGAATTTTTCCCTATTTTTACTTGTTTACCTAGTGCAAACACGCCAGTGGCACGCACCACTACCCTGGCAGACAGTAAACAGACGCATTGTCCGCCACACAACTGCACACTCAAACATTGCACTAGCAGGCGACAGTGCACTTGGCGAACCAACTCGCTTTTTTGTTGCTTCGCTACAAAGTTTGACAGGAATTGTTGGGGACGGTTGACGGGAGTCGAAATTTTTGGAAATTGGAAATATTTTTGAATAATAATTAAAAATATTTTTTTATAGTAAAGAGTTTCAACAGTTTTAGCTTCTGCTTTAACATCTGCAGCTACACCTTGTGGTTTCATTAGCCTTATCTTTCCTATAAAAGAAGAAAGTAGAAGTGGACTCCTATAGTATATAGTATACTCCTGATTATGATGAATCTTTCCTAAATTATATTGGGATAGGCTTTTAGTATAATCAAGGACGGCTAGATATCACTTTATTAAACTGGTGCTCGTACTTAGCATCGGAGAATAATTTTACAGCCAACTGTAACTGGGGGTTTCTAATTTCAACAACAATTTAGCATGAAAAATGTATAAGAACAGTGTGTGTTTAATGACTAGGGCTTCGGACATGCGATCGGAACCCACCCATTGCACTACCGACGTGAACCCACTCGTAACACAAGCATTTAGCTTAGCACAAGAGGTTAACGAGAATACTAGTAATGCGCGACCCATATTACCAGCAAGCTTTAAAAAAAACATAATTATAAAGTCCTGGAAATTACAACAAACGCTTTTACTCCATTTTTCTATTATACAGTTCTTTTTCCAAAAAAAAAAAACCATCCGATGTATACAATTAGTACTGATGTGACGCAAAGAGAAAATCGTGATCGGCTTTCACGTAATTGATTATGCGCTAAACGGTATTATAGCTTAAAAGTGACCCTGCGGCATTTCGTTCCCATGGATATTATGAATCTTACGAGTAAAGTCGGTTCCATTCGCGGTAACGGTTCATAATATTAGTCGACTTTAAGTTTATGTCCATAGACAATGGTTACCTATTGTAAAATACCGTTGGTTTGTTTCAGTAAATGAGCATTTCTATAGAACGAAGATGTCGTTTATGTTCATAACATGCTCGGTTCCTCTTTCAAGAAATCAACTTTAATTTGTTTGCTAGCTTTTGATTTTGTTGGCGGTTTTCTTAAATATATATACCATCACACCTGTATTCCCTGAAGAGTTAGGCAGAGATATAGTTATTAATGTATACCCACAGTTCGGTATGTTTAGGTTCCATGTAATAAGATGAGGCTATTAACCGGGCACAAATCCAAATTCAGAGTGGCTAGCGAGAATTTTATAGAAAAACTCAATAAAACTGCTTGACGTAGGAATCGAACCCAGGACCTCTAGCGTAGCAGTCGCGCTTCAGACAACTAGACTAATGAAGCAATTTTCTGAAATAAATTTCAATCCTAAACCAATGTAGTATGACCCAACATTTTTTTATTCCTGATAGGCTCACGCTTGACCGCCAGTTCGCCTGGTGTTAAGCGACACAGCGATCTACGATTGAGCGCGCTTGAGAAATTGAGACGTCAGCAATCTAGTGTCAAGTACATATTTCGAGTCTCACAACAGACTTACCATCTTTCAAACCCAAAACAATAATTCCCTTGCATATAATTATTTTAGTGAAGGAAAGGGCGCGGGCAGGATTACGGGGCAGGATACACCGGACGCTCCAGCGTCTGCTGTATCCAACCAGGAGACGCAGGTTCGAATCCTGCTCGCGATTGAATTTTTCCTTCACTAAAATAACTTTATAATCTTATATTTAAGAATATTTAAGTAAGCGTCAAACGTTTCGAAACTCGCTACCTATACCTTTAATGATTACCATCACCTCATTCCCATCGGTATGCATTAATAAATCGGCGTCTATGCCAAGGCAATTACTTTTTACTTCACCAATCAATCTCTATCAAGACAGGCCGCTAATGGCAATAAACATGCGTGCTTAATACGTTATTGGGCAACCGGCAACTTAAGTAGCTTAGCTGGTAGCTGAACGGTGTTAAAAATGGAGGCTTGCTTCACGAAGGCAAAAGGTTTTGTTGTTTTTTCAAGATCACGTTCTATGTATTTACGTGCGACCTCCTACTGTTCAGAGAAACAGTTCAGAGAATCTCCCCTGAAGATGGGAAGGGTTAGGCTATGCCTAATCTACCACTTTGGTCTCATACGGGTTGTTAGATTTCACACCCCGTCGAAAAAATTACTCAGGCATGCAGGTTTACTCGCGATGTTTTCCTTCATCGTTTAAGTGAATGCTAAATAATTTATTAATACACAAATAATTTTGAGATAAGTCAGAAAGCGTGCCTTGAATTCACCCTCCAGATCTTTGACTTGGTTAGCCTTTGGTTATCACTGCTTTTTTTATAACTTTTATGAACCAGTACTAATACGACTGAATTGTTATTGTGATCTGCCGTAAAATTACACATTGATTCGCCATGCAACTTTGTGCTAGCTTCAAGCGATTTGCCAGCTTAAGAGTTCGGCTGACCGCATATCTTTCACAAATTTAATACCGAAATAAATCGTAATTCAAACCAGTGAAATAGTAGTAGACGAAATAATACCGTAGGAACCTACATTAACGATATCCAAATCCGAATAATAACATAATTTGATAGAATATTGTCTGGATTAGGATTTATTTTCGGTATTACGTTTTTTTGGGCAATTCAAGCTTCACCGGACCCTTAAACAAAAATATTATAACGGTTCAGTTGCTTCATATACGGGTGAAACCCAACCATTACATATACATGGACTGTAAGTAATAACTTGATTACAAATCTTAAATGCAACTTGTAAAGTGACTCGCAATGTTGGTACATAAGGCGAAACATCACACTACACCTAAGTACAATTTGCCCTGTAGTTCGCCCGTATTTGGTTACAATAGCGGTGATTTTTCTAGAACAACTGTAAAGCCTGTCGTGTGTACGATAATATCACATTGTTACCAATCAGGAAGAGAATGCAACGGTACCTATACATTCATTCATTGACGGAGCTCTATACATCAATGCATATCATCAAGTTGCCTTATTGTAACTGTTCCGTTATGTCTGCAATCCCCTTTAGTTAGCTGATGATGGGACTACTTAGACGAATGCATAAAAGAGGACTGTGTTATAGAATAGTGACACTTAAAATGGGTACAACTTTCATACGAATACTTAAAATAACTTTGTAGGTAAATAGCCTCTAATTGTACTTATGAGATATTTAAGGGTCCGGCGGAGCTTGAATTGCCCACAAAAACGTAAAACCGAAATACTTCGATACTGTTTCGTCTACTCTACTTCACTGGAAATAAAAGACCGGTAAAACGTTCCATACTTGGTAAAGGTATCAAAAAATGCATTCCCTTACATTTATTTCCAGTGAAGTATTTTGGATGAAATGGTAGAGTAGGAACCTAGATTAAGGGTATCGGAATCCGATTATTAACAAAGTTTGATTAAATTGTGTTTGAACTACAATTTGTTTCGGTATTATGTTTGTAAGAGAAATTCGGTCCGCCGGACTCAAACTCGAAAATAAAAATAATATAAGGGGTCATCATCATCATCAGCAGTGTCCCTGCGTCCAGCAGTCTACTGCTGGATACAGGCCTCCCCCAATGTACGCCATTTCACCCTGTCCTCGGCTTGTCGCATCCAGCTTCCGCCAGCAACTTTTCGCAAAGCATCGCTCCATCTTGCATATAAAGGGTAAGGGATAATAATATAAGAGCACAGAAGGCACAACAAATCCGCTCGGTGGTAGGACCTCTTGGGGTCTGACTGGCTGGCGACCATTACGTCGGAGTCTGTCGTAAAGCACCTTGGTGGATGTTTCGACTTTTGCACGTAAGAGCCAGTTCCCTTCGGTTGCTACGGCTCTGGCAGTCTGCAATCCGTAGGGGCTCTTAAAGATTGGTAAAACATCAGTTACATCGACTCGTTTGCCGACTTAATCCATAAAAAAAAATATCTTTAAAATTTCTATCAGTCTGTCAATATGTTTAGGTGTAGGTGCATCAAGCAGAAACAACTGCATGAAATAGTATGTGGTTTCTGTAATCTAACTTAAAATCTGGTGTTTCACCCTTTTAAATACCATCTAAAAGCCGAGTAGCAAGTACGTACCATCAATCCTGTATTCCTCGAAGTTCGGCAGAGGTGTACCAATGTACATCCACAACTCGCTGGTATGTTTATGTCCTAACTCGCCGGTATGTTGGGAGCGAGCCTATTGCCAATAACCGGACACAAATTCAAACTTCTACCTTCAGTTAGGTACTACAACTAAGTACTATATAAATATAGAAGCGAAATACCACGAACTCGATGATAATCACGAAATCTCAACAACTATAGGGCTCTGGAAACATCAAAGTTAGCAGATAGGTTCTTTATAGGGTATAGACATAAATTAAGAAAGGATTTCGGGAGTTTCCCGCGGGATACAAATAGGACCAATGCGGGGCATAACTAGTTCTCTATATTTTCCTTGACACTAAATGCGTTAAAAGCGTGTATGCAACACGCTTTTCGATGTAGTACGTACCCATACGAAAATACTGACTTGGCAGTCCAACGGTCATACCACTAGGCTATCACTGCTGTCTATCGCGGCTAATGACAGTCACGATTCTTATGTTCCCATAATCATAGGGCCAGGCATTTTTATTACGTCTGACCTTTAGATTTCCATAATAACTTTCAATATAGGTGTAGCACGAAAGGTGATTGATATAATTTGCGTTCATACCTCAGTGAATTAGTTGGACCACGCGATAGCTGCACCGTAATTACTTTTAGATTTAAATGGAGTACTTGGCTGCAGAACAATTCTGTACAATGTTATCCAAGTAGGATTATGTTTAGATTGTGAAGGATGTCATCTATAAGACAGCCAATGGCCTAGAAGAAATCACTGTTCTTTCACTGCGAAAGATTTTTGTTTACCTGTTAACGATTAAAACGCTGACCAGTTTTCGATAAAATTTGACAAGGACATAGATTACATCCCGAGGAAGGACATAGTCTACCTTATGTCTCAAAAAGGAAATAGTAAATAAGTACTTACTTACCTATTCTTTGTCACAAGTGAAATCCAAAGCTCTAATTATTCAAAAATAGTGTTGAGTCGAACCGCAGCAAACAGCTTAGTTAACTATGTATTTCTATAGGTTTTGTGGCTTCTAAAAGACAATTACCACAACAACCAAGCAACCAGACATTCCTATGCGTATTCTCTGTTGCAATCACAAATGATTACCTAGATATTCAAGCACGAATTCCAAACGATAATGGTATTTTGTAATTTTTCTTCAATCTACTATGCATTCATCTTACGAAGTAGATACTTGGCTCTACTTGTGGAAATCGGAATGTTTAACAGTCGATTTCAAAATCAAATACTTGCTGGAAAAAGCATTAAAAGATTGAATTCTGTTACTTTACATAATTATGTAAGCTGAGCTGATTATCTGAGCCTGAAATCCTGAGTTCAAGTCCCAGGACGAGCAAAGTGTTATTAGATTTTCTATTTGGAAATTCTTAGTAACAACTCGTTGTTTGTATTTGTGCTAATAATGGAAATGACTTAGATAATATGATAAAATGTGCGTGTACAACATCTAATTGTAATCCAATAGGTACTAACCATATAACTGTGCCGGTAATTTTATGTTCATATCTCGTGCCGCTATTAGACAGGCGTCATTCATTAGCCGTGCATGCGCGTGCGCCGCGGTATTACGAGACCACTGTAATTGTTGTGGTTAATACAGTTAATGTAATGTAACAAGGTACGAAGTTGTTGAAATGTATCCGAGTTCGTATCAGGAAAATTCTTCTGTGTAAGAACTTCAAAAACTCTTCAATAATGTTTTTGAATTTTTGACATACCACCATACCATCACGCCTGTATTCCTAACGGCGTACTAATGGACACCCATTGATCGCCGGTATGTTTAGGTCCCATGTAATTGGGGGCGAGCCTATTGCGATTAACCGGGCACAAATCATGACTCCGAGCTGCTACTGAGAATTTCACAGAAAAACCCAATAACACTTTGGCTCGACCTGGGGATCGAACCCAGGACCTCTAGCGTAAGAGTCACGCTTAGGACCACTAGACTAATGAGGCAGTGTGTTATATTCTAGGGACCATAATGAAGTTACTGACAGCAGCAGAGCTGTAGGTACCTATGTCTTGCTGTAGGTATGTACCTAAGCTATGCCTTACTTGACAATGTCAAGTATGTACGGTAGGGGAACATTTTAATTTAGCAAGTAAAATTTGATTACCAAGTAAGATTGGTGTTGAGGCAATCGGGGTGGCTAGACGCCCGCACTGAACATAGAAATTATATAGCATAAGCTTTTGTTTGTAAACGTACCCTTGTGTAAGTAGGTCATATAATGCCTCGTGCGGGAAGAACCCTCAACTGTAAAAGGAAAATGATAAGCCAGAATACAGAACCACTTACACAATCGTTATTCTTGTGTCTTATACTTTAGGTATTAAGTATTAATTATTTGGTGGCGAGGCACCACCTATAGGAAATATCGATAACGCGAACGAAACGCTTTTTTTAAATTTATATAAAAAGTTGCCCCACACTTGGATTTTCTCCTGTATCGGGGGTGCATTTACAAACACAAATTCTCACATACACAAACGCCCAGACCCGGAAGAACTACCTGTAGATCATACAAATATTTGCTCCGTGTGGGAATCAAACCCACAAATAAGTGAACAGTTGAACACTAAACAATATTGCTCAATCCTCAATCAAAGTCTAACATCTTAAAGTTTGGATAACAGTATGCCGGAACACCGCAAGCGGCCCGTCTTCCGCATACTGTTAATAAAACCTGATTAGAACATCGGTACACACTGAACCGCAAACACCGTCTCGGTTACTAACTTTGATATAAGTAAAGAAAGCTTTGGAATTTATGGTGGATGACTTACGGCCAAAATTAAAAACCTATCTCTGGATTATTTTCCCTACTGGAGATCGAAATTTGACATAAGATACAAATACCTAATGTCAAATCGCGATCTCCAGTAGGGAAAACAATCCAGACTTGAGTTTATTTATTTATTTAGTCCAGAATTGTTGCATTTTGTTAATTAAACATAATATATATAAAAAAATGTTATTGTATAATGTTAAGGCGGATCGTTTCGCTGTGCCCGCGAAATTCAAATTTCGAGAGGTTCTTCGCAGTTTGTAGGTCTATAACAAGTTCTAGATTCATGGTAGTTGTAATTGCGACATCAACTATACAACATTCACAACTGAGAACTAAAACCTTTACTAATAAATCCTTATCAAGCCAAAAACTTGGCGCAATCTGTGTAATTGGTCAAAATTGACATTTTACACTACTTTTAGCTCCAATAATGATTTTTAAGCAATGGTTTTAGATAAAAATTGTGAATTTTGTATAGTTAATGTCACAATTACCATTACCATGAATGCAGGTCTTATTATAGACCTACAAACTGCGAAAAACCACTCGAAATTTGAATTTCGCGGGCACAGCGAAACGATCCGCCTTAAATGCACAACTTTTTGAGGTGTCACAGCATGCACAGTATCTAGATAGCAACTATTTTTGCTAATTTAGGCCTCTACTAGTTTAAATAAAAACATAAAAAATGGGTTATTAATTTTGGCCATTACAGTACTGGTTTTATTAAATTTTCAGTAGGTAGGCTCGGAGTTTGGGATCTGTGCCCGGTTAACGACAAACTGTAAGTGTAGATACATTAGTACGCCTCTCGCTAACCCTTCGGGTGTTGTATTATTGGTATGTTATAATAATTAATGTCTGCTCAAGTTACGATAGGTACCCATGATGTTTCTTATAATTTACAAGGCTTTTTTTCTAGCGAGCGTCCCTACAAAATTAAACATTCAGTTGGCTAATAAAACTGTGTTTACTTTTCTCCGATTTAAATAATACTGTTTATGTCTGTCTCATTTAATGAAACTGTTGACCTGTCGACAGTCCATAATAAACACAATAACACGCTTAATAAGCTATAAGACTACAGTTACACCGCTGAAATACATTTTTATCCTAATTAATTCATGTGTTCGAGGAAATTACAACGCAGTTTTAACAGTTATATGCAAATTCATATTATTATCACGGAAAACGGGTAGTTGCATTAACTCACGAAAGTCGGCCTTATCGTATGTGTTACAAATGCACGCAATATCCTTGCGACGGCGTCATAAGGACGCATTGAAAAGTTAAAACAGTAAATCTACTTTTTACAACTGACAAAGAAACAGTAGGTACCTACCTGTTACTGGCTTTTAAAATATTTTTGATTCAGATGCAGTAAGATAACATACCATCGTGCCTTTATTCCCCCCGATGTTAGTCAGATTTCGTCCATTTTTAGGTCGGTCCCAAATCAAAACTCTGGATTTCTACTGAGAATTTCGTAACAGAAAAACGTAATGTATAATACTCGTACTTTGCCTGTCATGGAATCGGACCCAGGATGCAATTTCTGACACGTGACGACATTATGGGATCCGGGGAGGCATTTGTACTCAGTGGAGAATTTCGCAAGTAAAATGCCTTTTTATCGGTTGGTTTCGGTCGGTTGACTAACTTTACATAAACTTCTGATTCTCACTTCGTTGTTATAATAAGTCGACCATGCGCAGGCGCCGGCGCGACACCGGCGCCATCTGTTATCCTTTTTTATATTTCCCCTTTTCATTCGTCTTTCGTCCAACGTTTATGTGCAATAGGATATATTGTTATGACTCTTTTTAAGTTGAAATTTAATTGAAGGTTATACTGTATAGCAAGTTTAAATTTATTTCAGCTGAACGTATGCGATTTTAAATTATCTACGAGCTACGACATTTTATGTATGTATTCCTGAAATAATGAGGCTTATTCTGTTGAAAAAAAGGTTTTAAGTCTGAAAAATCATCCGATTCATGTTATGAGTAATATCTACAATACATAGTAGGTACATTTCAATAAGTGTTTAGTTCAGTAGTTTTTTTTTACGTAGGAGACCCATGCTTCGGCACGAATGGGCCGGCTCGACCGCAGTGATACCACGGCCTCACAGAAAACTGGCGTCAAACAACGCTTACGTTGTGTTTCGCCGAGTGAAGGAGGTTACCGGAGGCCCAATCCCCTTTTAAAAGGCCAGCAACGCACTTTAGACTCCTCTGGTGTTGCGAGTGTCCATGGGCGGCGGCAATCGCTTACCATCAGGCGATCTGTCTACTTGTTTATCCTATAAAAAGTCCAATTTATGACAGCTAATCGGTACCAATAAATTATAGACAAATTTGTATATATACACAAATTGTATTATATTATATATGTTATATATGTAATATAATACAATTTGTGTTATTATATATGTTATGTATGTTTGTATTATATACAAATTTGTGTGCGACATCGTGACAATTCAAGTTGGTGTATTGTAAGAATATCGTGCGATTGTCCAAAGGACATTTATTTAGCGTTATGTAACACTAATAACTTTTTTTTCTCTTCATTGTTGAGAAATTTTGGCAATTATTACAGTATTGTTGCATTGTGTTACGTCAACAATTTAAAATATCCAAAATTCGAGTTGATGTAGTGTAAATTGTTGGTAATCATAATTGTCTTCCAAACAATGACTGCCTGGGCGCTGTACACAGCTGTAAGAACAGCATCTGTCAAAGTAGTCATTAATTTGGTAAGCGAATTCGAGCATATGACATCTTAGTACTTCGTGTGAAACAAAACACTGTGTGTCTTTAACTCTCCGCAAGTTAGTTGTAATCAGCTGTTAGCTATAAATAGGTCGCTGGCATTCGGCTGATGATACCTCCTACGTCATGACTAAATGTGCATTCTGAACATTTTTGTTTAATGAACATAATCTTTGCCTGTTGTCAATGACTACTTATATTTAATATTGATTATTTTTTTTACATTATTTGCACAATTATGCGCAACCAGCGCGTATGTATGACAAGATGTATGAAGGTCGAAGAAGCAAGACAGGTATGCGAGAATCGTAGCAAGTGGCGGTCTGTAGGTTCTGCCTACCCCTGTCGGAAGAAGTTGTGAGAAGCACCAACTCGATGCAAATATCCTTGGAACACTCTGTGCCTCGGGTGGGAACGGAAACCAGGTGACCGCTACGCCAAACGTGCAGTAAAAAAGTCAAAGGATGAATGTCTGATTTCCCTATCACTTCTGCCATAGTTCTTAAAAAATAAATAAAAAGAAACCTCATCAAGTACAGTCAGCAGCACATCAATTTGCCACAAATTGTCTTATTTCCCCAATGGATAATAAACTCTATTATTTGGAGATTAAATTAAAAATCTATTGAAGAAATTTGTGAGTTTTGGATACCATATTGTGCTGTTGACCGTACCTACACAAAACATACTTTGAACACCGTAACACAGTTTCTCCGCTAGCGGTTACGATAGTAACTCAGTTCGGTTTTAAACCAACTTTGTAACAGCCTCAAACTAAGGTTGCCACAGCAAAATATACCTTACTACGTTAAAATACAGCAATTATCTAGCGGCGAGACGAGAATAGTTAAAGGCGTGACCAAGCCCTTTCTATTGTTGACATACTAGGCTGCGCTTGCGCCGGTTGTTTGTCAAAACACTGTGCTTTGCGGTCAGCTGCTGATGGGACTGCGTGAAAGTACCTTTTGTTGTATGTAGTCGTTAATGTTGGGTTCCTGGCGGTGTAATCTGCGGGTGGTTTTACGATGTGTTGTGTTAGTATGACTTAAGGTTAATGACTTTGAAAAGGTGGCTTCAGATGCTTATTCGTGTAAAAGCTATTTAAAGACTTCTGTAGCTTGAAATCATATCACTATAAAGTAGGTAAACATTTGCACAAAGATGATAGGAGTCGCTATGGTTGTGCTTTGATAGGCGTACAAATGTATTAACCTAAATTAAATTACAGTGCAATGCTTAGGTAAATCCGGAACTACACTATTACAGATCAAGCAACACAGTTTTCGTTGTGAATCGTATTTCGATGCAATAGCGGTGATTTTTGTAAAGCGTCTGTACAGCATGACGTACGTGCTGTGTGTAGGTACTAAAAGTAAAATTACCTCTAAAGTGGAGCTTTAGTGAAATAGGAAAATTAAGCAATCTTAAGTGCCTTTCGGCAGATTGCCCTATAAAATGATTAGGTACATTCATCAATTTAAAATAAATTGATCCTTGGCAATTAACAATAAATATCTACATTTGGTAAAAGGATATGGTTTCTTACAAAAAACGAGATTAAAAGAATTACATTGAACTATCACGTGCTTGACCTTTATCAGAATTAATTTTGGGGACATACCTACTATATAGTGAAATTATAAAAGAAATAAACATTTTATTCTTATTTTATTATGTCAAATGTAGGTTAAGGTTCAGAAACGTGTGAGAAAAGACAGTAAAAGTTATTTAAAAATGTAAAACGATAATCAGAAATACAAGTATACAGGTTATAGGTTAATACGGAAATAACCGGTCTCTGATAGCGATGTCAGCTGCTCTTGCGCTGGTAAGCGTGGTGTCGTGTTACTAGATGTTTAGTTCCAGAATTGGATACCTAATTTATTTTTAAAAATACTTTTTATTTTTTCATCGGATCCATCACCCGGACAATCAGTTCCCTTTTACATATTGTCTCGAAGTTGATCCCTTAAATTAGGTAATATATAAGTAATTCTTTCTGTTATGAAAAAATAACAATATAACGCGATAAAATCCTTAAGAAGTGGTTTTACTTCAATGTCTAATATTCGCGTAAGTGTCAGAAACCAGTATTTTAGTGAAAAGTTTTGATAAAGGAAGAATTAATCCCCATTAATCTCAGTGACAAATCTAAATTCCGATTTGCCACTAAGAATTTCACGGAAAAACCGATCTGAGAATCGCACCTAGAATCTCACGTTCAGCAGCCGCATTGATTACCACGGGATCGTTGAGACAGTTCAAAGAATACCATCATACATCCATTACGGCTGTTTTTCTAGAAGGGTCAGGCACAGATGAACGACAAATATATCTACACCAATAGTTCGCGGGTATATTTAGGTCCCATTTAATAGGGGGCGAACAAAATAATACTATGTATACCCTTATCGAAAACTGAACAACGAAATTGAAAGTGATTAATCGAATCTAAAATGTTCCAACACTGACAATTAAGTGTATAACAATTGCTACTAAAACGAAGGTCAAAGTCATACAATTCGATAAGCTTTTCGATAAACTTTTAATATTTTAATAACCTGTTCCAAGCAATCGATCCGATATTATATTAGGTGAAAAAATACCCGATACCTTGTACCGGTTTTTAATTTGTCACGTCCCAATTTAATTATTCTGTCTGAAGTTTTTCTGTAATTAATTAGTGACGGATTAAATAGTCACATTTGCGCATTGAGTAATCGGAGGTTTATAACGTAAGTTAAAGTAAGTTTTTGGTTTCACACTCATTTTTTATCACTGATAATAACGTTTATATTAAATGCTTATAATATCGCATTGGCGCCTGATACTGATTTAATGGCGTGGCTTAGATAAGATATAGAGGCGTATCAACTTAAATAATTTCAGTTATGCTTTTGACTACAACTTTATGGCACGTTTAGGGTAATGTCTGAGTGACCGGTTATCGCTAAAAAAAATGTAAAAATAGAAGACAATGTTTTTAACATTGTCAATACATATTCGTTTGTTAAATAATTATAATTAACTGAAACTGTAAATACATACAAATAAATTTTAACATAAATGCCTATTATATTATGACATGACATATATTCAAAACAAAAACAATCCTATTGCATTGACAGACCGCCATTTTTCCTATAAATGACAAGCGCACGAAAGTGTCAAAATGTCAAAACGGTTAAAAATAAACTGTCGCACGACCTAGCGCAACGACTCACTGCTGTCGCCTGTACGTCGCGACAGTGTTAGGGCTACCACACGTAAAAAAAACAATAGTAACACACTCAGGCGCACTAGTGAAATCATTCAAGACTTCTGTTCAGATTTACTCAACTTTCTATCTAAATGATCTAAGAGGATATCTAACTCCAGATGAAGTTGGGTTGTTTTACTTAAATCACACGGCTGCCAAATATTTTGGCAGTCCTAAACCAAACAATGACAACTTTGGCAGAAGGACAAGCAATTGAAACCGCACCTTATGTATTTAAACGTAAAGGTCAAAATCCAGCTTATGTTATTACTATTATTTCTGTTTGTCCATCTGGACTACCATACAAGTAACAAATAATATTGGTAGACAGTATAAATATTTATGTTATAATTGTGTCCTCTGCAATGTTAAATGCATTACACACAGTGCATTTTATGTAGCCAAGGTCGTTCATTTTTGGTACGTATTCTGATATTTTCCGTGTATTTTACGTGTCTGACTTAGAATACCATCAATAAGCAATATTATCTGAAATAGATAAACAAGATATTATTATAACAATAACTGGTGCTTACTGAATCAGTCTCTTTGATTCTTCAAAGTCTTCCTCCCTCAGTTTTTCAGGGATAAACAAGAAACATAGAATGAAAAACGGAAAAAATCTTGCCATTAAATTTTAAAACATATCGTTAAAATTGTAATAAACCCTATGACCCATTGAAAATATGAGGAAACTTTTAAGAGATTCATAAATAAATACCTACGTAATCACAAACGAACTTGTAAAATTTCCAAGTCACTTCTTGGTACCTAAGCAATTTTTCCTAAAAAGAACGGTTAGATGCATCAGTCTGTAGAGCTAGTATGACGCAGCGTCGGCGCGGGCGTCGTCTCGTCCACGTCACGTCATTCGTTAGTAGGCCGCTTCCTACAAAACTTGGAGATCTGCCCCTTGCCCCGCTAATGACTCATTGGCATCAATTACCACCGGTTTTAGTAGTTCATTGTGTTTAAGAATAGGTATGGTATGTGATTTTACATCGTCAGGCATGATCTTTTTTTTTTCTATGATTGTTATCGTCTTGGAACTGCTCGATTTGTAGCTACCTTTTATCGTTTTCTTATAGATGTAATTTGAAAACAGTGTACCTTATTCGGTATTGAAGTTATAGATATAAGCTTCGTGCAAAATAGTACCTAAGTATTCAAATATTCAATTTATACAATGCATTCCTAGCCTTCAGCAAATTATATTTCATTACGTATATTCAGGATCCTTGTTTATTTATGCGTCATGAATTTAACCAGATTCTATTACTGTTAAGCAATACCTCGATATAAATATGTTAGCGCTTTCCAACGGGTATTTTCGCATTACACAACTGAATACCGATATTAAATTATCATTTGCGTTGCTTCAGGCCGTATGAATGTTATACGACCATAAAATATATCCTTGTACTCAGCTCACCTCATATAAAATTTGACTTTCTAATGTCTAGATATATTTTCATCCCTTTTGGTACAAGCATTGCGTCCATTTTTGTTTAGATGCAGTAATAATATAACTGTGTTTTTTTTAATTGTCTTCTTCTTCTTCAGTATTTTTCTATTATATGTATGTGGGAAGGTAATTGTCTTCGCACCTTCGCACATTCAAACTTTGTTACTTGTTATACCTAGTAATTTGTTTATTCTGTGAAAGGTCAACCAGTTTGTCCAAGTACCTAGTTCTAATCTAAATTTAAGTTTATGTACAAATATTCTATTAAGTATATTATGCAATTAAAATACTGTAGCTATAGATAATGAATATGATAGATGTTCAGTTTAAAGTGTTTGAGTAAGAAGATACATAAGTACATTTTGTCGATTGCCGCATTGCTTAGTTTTGCGACTTACAATTTATATTATGAGCATTCCTACATGACAATTATTTCAATTCAATCCTCTAATCATATGCAATGTATGCTTCTTCCATAATAGGGGGTAACGCCCGCCTACATGAAAGATTATTTTAATAAATGTCAGATTTAAAAATCACGGAGTGTGACAGTTAAAAAACTATAATTATATCAGCAGCCTAATAAATGTCAGCCCACTTGACGTATTGGTAATTGGTCGCGTCGTCCTTTGCCGCGGCGCGGGCGAAGTGCGTTGACACCGCCACTGTTCCGTGTTATTGATCCAAATCGAACCGATCCGAACGATTCACAAAACTTCCGAATATAGAACACTCCAACGAATTGTGATGAATTGACTGTATGATTCTTTGTCTTTGATTTACCATTCTATCGGTAAGATTTAGAGCATCGCAATACGAGTAGAAAGCAAAAATACACAAATGTAATGCAAAAATACACATACAAAAATGTTATAAATTTAAGAATTACATAAATACATAGATGTAACATGAAATGGATTGCTGCGAATGATGTCATTGCATACTTTGATATCAGAGCTCTATTAAGAATTTTAAACTACTTAGTAAAGTTTGCCATAAGTCAATAATTTTCTAAAATGCTACAAATCTCGTAAACAATTGCGAATTCCAAATGATATTTAACATATTTTTAAGTGTGATTTCTCAATAATATTTAGTAATTGCAATATCAACGGCATTGATATTAAGAAAAATACAACATTCAATTATTAATTCAATATCTATCACGTTTCTAACAGTTTCATAATGCGGCAACAGAAATTTTTATATTAAATAGGTACTTAAACTTGCTTAATCGGAAAACCAGTTTAGTTTATTACTATAATTTCTAAGCGCTTGACGTTTTTGTACACAATAATTATGATTACTATTTAACATTTTAAGATGTGCTTTTGTATAAATCCTATAGAAAAAATGTTACCAATGTAACCTGTACCAATTATGTTATATTTTTTCTTAAGAGTTTCTTAGAGAATCTGTATTCTAACCTTGGAAAGTTTTCTGTAAGTTCTAAGCAATGTTTTATGAAAACGACCGACTTTTACAATCGAAGCCCTTGGCCCTACAGTAGTCGTTACCTGCCCTACGTATTTACTAAAAATACATTAGTTTCACGGTGAATAAACACGGTCAAAACCAACCAGTTGACAGTGGTTCTAAAACCATCACAACTTCAAGTAATGGTGGTATTTTAAATTCGGCCGGTTAGTCCTGCGCCGGCGCATGGGTCGGCGATTCCTCTTGTCAGTTGCTCTTGCGCATCGATCGAAGCCGCCACATGCACATTTTCTTCAATTATTGATCGTTGTAATTGATCTTTTTTGTGATTTAGTGTGTTTAGTTTCGTAACTAGTGTTTTCTTTACACAGTGAAGTTTTGTTTATGTGATCGTCGTTAAGTTTACTTTAAGGTTTGTGTTTTATTATTATTATATTACTTAACATTATAAAGTCATTATCTCCGTAGATAAATGATGATAGTGGTTTGGTAAACACGGTAGAAGTTAAAATTCTATTGATAATTTCGGTTCATGTTCTTCAAAGTTGTGAATCATATTGTCAAAATAGTAAGAAAAACAGAATTTGAGTCATCGCGTTATGAATGAATTTGCTAATGAATGTAACATTGTACCTAAACATTACGTACAAAGTGATACTAACGTAAACAATGTTATCTTTCGCTTTATGTACTAATGTATCTTTAATTTACATTGGATTTTAATGTTCATATTTTGATAATGACATTACTGAACTTGATATCTGAGGTCAATTTAACAACTGGTCTTTTTTTACTTGTTTATCAATTTTATGCTACATTTTTATTATTTCTTGAACTGAAACATAATTGTTACTGAAATCTTCTAAGAAATTATAATTAGTAGAAGGTATTGACAAAAATAAATTTCGTTAAAACTTTCTACTTCCGTTGACAGTGTTGAGTGTTCGAATTCTGGACATCCCGTGTGTAGATTATACAAATTATAGCTTTATTTCTAATCCATAAGTTTCACTTGGAAACGTTGTGGTGAGAACTTTCTGCCTAAGGGGACTGCCAAATCCTTTAGGTAGGAAGCGTTTAGTCTTTCAAGCAATGCTAAACCAGCGTGGCAAATTATATTTTTCAACATGTTTGAGAGGATGCTCAAGCATAGCAGGCTGCTAGTATTAAACATTACTTTTAGAAAAATTATAACGTCTGTCTTAGACTAAAAATTGCGCGATCAGCAAGATTAATGGTCATTTTCTGTGTCGTTTGTATAAGGAATTGTTAATTAAGGAAGTGAAATTAGCTGTCTCCATACTAATGGGATCCACTTTAAATTTTGTCACTGACTTAGGCATTAATAGTGTTTCTTAAAAATTTTCCTATTCTGGTTATAAGTTTCACTTTCATTATTGATTTGACTATATTTATTTTGTTAGCAAAGTTTTCATTTTATCTAGTGTTGAGATTGGTAGAATTTAATTTTTATTGTGAGGAATCGGCTTAGAGTTGGAAGGACTTTGCCCTGCAAAGATACAACTATTGCTAAATAAGACTTTAATAATAGATTTGGATAGATTTTGACACAGAATATTTGTTATAAGTTTCTGTTTTTTTTTCAATTTTCTGTAAGACTTGACAGCAAATTAGAAGTCCTTGCTGAAAATGGACACTAAAATATCGTATGCCTAAAATTTTCCTGTTAAACTTGTGAGTTTATAAAAGGCCTACTTCAAATATATGAATTGTTAAAGTAATATTGTTCTCAACCTTGACCTGATCGTCATTGTTTTCCTCTACAGCTTCCTTCATAATATAGTCTTCACTTCTTTCACTGTTTTGTTACTTACATCATGATTCACAATTTTCTCCATCTTTTTTTCTATCAATCTTGTCATGACCTATATATTGGTTTGAATTTCTGCGAGAATTGGGTCGGATATCTATCAATATTTATCAATTCGTGGTATTGATTAATAGATTTATACCTATATTTATTATTATATCTTTCGTTATGCTATAAACAATGAACTAAGGGTTCTAATATGAAAATTATATTGACACGTAGGTACAGAAAGTACCTACGTGTCAATCACTATTGTTTCTCTGTTGAGGTAAAACCCCAGAGATGTCAGAACATAATTTTGAAGTTAGTACAACTTCAGCGACAGTTAAATTGTTTCATTCAAATATTTTGCAAGTAGGTAATATGATATAAATATTGAATTCTCTATTTTATAAAGACAAGAAACTCTTTATCTGAAACCTGTCTATAGGAGGTGGCTTTGTTTCCCATAAAATTTAGAAAAAGGAGATCAACTGCTGAACTAAAATATAGGCTGATTACAACAACCGGAGACAGTGATCGAAAAAAAATACTTACACTTTCTAAAAATGGTTTTGTTGATTGCAAAAACCCTTGTTACTATTGCGAGCCTGCATGTAAAATAAAAACGACTTTAGAATAAAACTGAAAAGCCTAAAAGTCTTCACGACCAATATTAATCAAGTAAAAAACTAAATACCTACATCCATTTATGTCATCTTGATCTACTTAATCTCAAAGTAATAGGTAGCATAATGAAACATTTACATGCAAAAAATATTTTTACCAAAATCTTATGCAACAGTAGTATACAAGGTAGCGACCAAGGAGCGGGTGACTCACTATTAGTTTAAGTCAATGTTTTGTTAAGCTGTGTCTATGCAAACGTTAGTTTAACCCAAGATAGCCACGTGGCTGTCGTGAGGTCACGTGTATTCGATGTTATATGGATATCAATGTAAAAGTAAATAGATGTTTCTTATAATGTCCTGTCTTTAGTTCTGTTTTGTTAAATTTCCTTCTTCTTATTGTAGTTAACTTAAGAATTAGTTAAGTTAGTAGTACGTTACATGGATTAACGTGCATAAAGCTTTAATATGAGTTAAAGTGTGCATACCACCAACTATTAGGTAAGCTTAACCATAAAGTTTTGGAGGAAAGTAGTACAAAGTCTAATGTTTTGTATGTTTTCAATGCGTCTATAAAAAGAAATGACCATTGATCTGTCTGCGTTGGTGTTAATGGTTCTTCAAACCATTAGCCATAGCTTAACAGCGAGTTTAACTATTACTGAGAATTGTTAGATACGGTAGTTATAAAACTTAACTAAAATTTGCAGACATATTTGGACTTTGTATTGTGTAAATATTTTTATCAGAGGTTTCTTTTTGGCATTCATATTTAAACCTAAATTTATTTACCTTCTGAAAAACTAACAGAAAAATAAATGATTCCAGTCTCAAGTCATGTAATGACGATTTTGGGACGATCATGTAGAAGACGAAGCCCAGCAGCTACTTTTATTTCTATCCAGTTAAGCAGAATCCTCAGTGTCAACGTACCTTAAAACACGTTCGCGCCAAAGATCGCAGGAGCGAGTTCACTGAAAAGAAAATAAATAAAATATACCAACCTCGCGAAGTAAAGTAAACCAGACTGCATCAGCTGTTTTAAACTTTTAACTCGTTCAGTTAAGGAAACACAAAATGTAAAAGTAAATGTAAATAATGTATTTGGTTATATTTTTGAAAGTATTCAAAAAATACAACATAAAACTGTGTAAATGGTTTAACAATTAGGACCACATAAGAGTCCGGCGGACCGAAGTTCTCTTACAAACGTAATACCTAAAATAAATCGTAATTCAAACGGAATTTAATCAAATTGTGTTATTATTCGGATGCCGATACCGTTAATCTAGGTTCCTACTCTACCATTTCGTCCAAAATGCATCATTGGAAATAAATGTAAGCCAATATAATTTTTGATAACTTTAGCAAGTCTGGGACGATTTTCCGGTCTTTTATTTCTAGTGAAGTAGTATTAGACGAAATAGTACCGTAGGATCCTAGATTAATGGTATCCAAATCCGAATAATAACATAATGTGATAGAATATTGTCTCGGTTACGATTTATTTCGGTATTATGTTTTTTTGGGCAATTCAAGCTCCGCCAGACCCTTAACGAGTAAGCGCCATCTAACAGTCAAAATTGAATTCCTGTTACTAAAATAATCTTTTTAACATGTTGCCTGACCTGGTAATTGAGACCAGTATATAGGAGCATTTAAAAGAATTGTCTTGTTACACGAGTGAAAGTAACTTAAAAAATAGGTTTTGACACTATTTCGTTCTCAACCAACATCAACAATATTTTACTTCAACTCCTAAATACAGCGATGAAAGATCGCTTACATCAGAAGATAACTAAGATCGTAATAACATTTTCTACTTCCTTGGAATTATAAATAGAGTTAATTTTAAATTAAGCGTTCAAGTAATCATGATCTTGTGAACAGGCGCTGCCAGCACAGCCAGTTTCTTCAATCATGATATGGAGAATTTCTGGTTCTTGTTACGTAATACCTTGAATGCCTTCTATAACAGCCAAACAACTCTAAATACTCTTATTGTCCCATATATCGTTGACGGAAGTCAATAGCGTCAAAAGTCGAATTAGGGACATTTTGAGACTTTCGTTCTAAATAAAATTAAGTCCTTAATTTCATGAGAACCAACTTGCTGATCCATAATTTTTTTCATGTGCCATTGTTGAATTCAGTCAAAGATATTATGCAGACGAGAGCAAATTGATCTAATTTTAAATCAAGCTTATATTGAAGAGTGGTGTTAACAGATGTTACTTAATACATAAGTAGTATATGGGTGATAATGAAATTAAAGCGTCAACGTAAAATGAAGGATAGATTTTTGGAAAATTTGCCTAAAATGGTAAGCCAAATTGTTTGTGTTTTGTGTAAGTTTAAATTGAAGACAACGCACTTGTGACTCCTCTGGTGTAGATGACTGGCGGTAATCGCTTACCATCAGGGGATCAGTCTGATCGTTTGCCCCCAAACCCATAAAAGCCTTGGAAATAATGTACTCGTGTTCAAATTAAACCTGCGTTCAATATAGCAAAATTTTAACAGTCCAAATAATATCTGAGACTGTAAATAATATCTATCAATCGAATCGAATCGTAGAACTATTATTAACATAAATTTATGGAAATAACATTTAGCTGTCGAAATCTTATTTTATTTTCATACATTTTACTTATTTATTTATCGATTCTAATGGTACATTACAGCTTACGTTAACCTGCGTTGGTTTGATCTTAGATAGCAACATGTCTAAGGGGGCTGGTTTCTTTACCGATCGATATAAGTCAACATTTCAGATGTCTTCCCGTACGTTATCTTTAAACGATAGCTTAATGTCAGGGCGAGCCATCTGGCGTTACTCACAAACGTTCTATTCCCCATGAATGATCCCTTATTAGCTGTTTTTATAGATTTATAACTGTTTCCGGCCCTCAAGTTCTCTCCCGGATGGCAGAGATATGTCTCAAGAGGCTGGTTCCGCATGGCAAAAAATACTCTCAAGCTGTACCTCCTATAAGCTTGCTTCCTTCAGGGAATATTTGATTTATGATACGAAAGAGGATGGAAGGAGAAATTCAACAAAAAGTAAATTTGGGATTTCGATAAAGAGAGCAAATATTGTTTCTCATAAGCTGCATTTATAAAGGTGTTTATAAATGTTATTTCCATACTTTATTTGATAAAATTCGTTTGTCAACTCATATATTGCATCTTGTCTAGGCCTAGAATGATCTTAATTTATAAAGTTGCCAAATGGGAACTGTACCTAATACGAGACAACAAAACAAACCAATTTTTTGTCAGGTTTTAACCCATAGCTTTCATCACCACTTACGTATACCTTCCTTGCCTTGACATCGTGTAGCTGTTTTCTACCTGAACAGGGTAATATCAGGTTTATCCTATCAAGTATCATGCCCCAGTGGTTTGACTGACGGATGTCAGGATTAGACACGTCGACGTTTATTTTCACAATGTGAAATTGAATACTTTTGTGAACCTAAAAACATTGTATCTTCATCTTCACTCTTTTTAATTTTAGTCGACTGTTCGAAGCAATGGCGTGGTAATGTAGTTCGCGTGTTTCTGTGTACCTGTTTTTATCCTTCCCTACGCATGACTACAAACATTCAGCTCAGCTTGAACTGCTCACAAAAACGTAATACCAAAATAATTCGTAATCCAAACAATATTTTATCAAATTGTGTTATTATTCGGATTCGAATATCATTAGTCTAGGTTCCTGCCGTACCATTTCGTCTATTAGTAGTGAAGTACTTAGTACTTCACTGGAAATAAACGACCCGAAAATAGTTCAAAACTTGGTAAAATTATCAAAAATTACATTAGCTTACATTAATTTCCAGTGAAGTATTTTGGACAAAATGGTAGTGTAGGAACCTAGATTAACATAATATGTATCCGAATAATAACACAATTTGATTAAATTTTGTTAGGATTATGATTTATTTTGGTATTACGTTTGTAAGACTTTTAAGACCACTAAGTCTAGACCGATTTTAGTTAATGAATAAATCTCTAATAAAGGGCCTACCGATAGTCCAAAGTATCAAACATGCTCAAAGGAAAGAAAAGTACCAACACAAATTGAAATTTTACGACTAATTAATTGAACACACTTAAAATAATTGGACAGGTTTATTAATTGGATATCAATTAAAAGCATAATATGTCCAGAGGAAGATTGTTGAAATATTTTTCATTTATGTTTGCTTTTAATTATTGTGAGCTGACCTACTACTCACATGATGTATTATATGTAAGTACTCAATACGTAAAACAAAAGATGAAAACAGTGTTTATTTAGGACAGAAAAACTATTATTACAAAAACATTTAACTTTTTCTCAAACTGTATATGACAGTATTAACAGTTTGTTGACAGATGTAAGCTCTCATAAGTTAACATACCATCATAACATACCATCACGCCTGTATTCCCCGAAGGGTTAGGCAGAAGCGTACTAATGTACACCCACAGTTCGCCGGTATGTTTAGGTCCCATGTAATAGGGGACGACCCTATTGCCATTAACCGGGCACAAGTCCAGACTCCGAGCTGGTACTGAGAATTTCATAGAAAAACCCAATAACACTTTGCTCGACCTGGGGATCGAACCCAGGACCTCTAGCGTAACAGTCGCGCTTGGGACCACTAGACTAATGAGGCAGTCATAAGGTATTAATTCTAAATTATAATTGAGTACCTACGTATAGGTACTATTCCGTAATTGCTAAATTTGATAGATGCAACGTGTAGCAAAACAAAAAGAGAGAACATTGACGTATTTATGGAATATTTATTACAATTTATGTATTTAATACTTGGCAGAATACTGTGTATTTTGTTCCAACATTGACAATAGGTATCGTGTAGGTATCTACTCTTATACCGACAGACAGATGCACGATACACAGAGCGTATGACATTTTACACGGAAGTTCTCTATTTAAGTAATTTTAGTTGACTTGACTTTGGAAAATTCAGTAAGATTGAGAAAAACGAGATCATAATTGTCATCCTCTTCTCCTATAGTCTTTTCCTCACCATGTTGGTTTGAACCAGATGCAGTAGACTACAAGTGCTTGAAGTGACTGCCATCAGAGCAACCCAATTTCTGGGCAATATCAGACTGATATTCTTAGAATGAACTGGTTTTCAGGAGATTTGTATTATATCTAAACAATATGGATCACAAAAATGCACACTACCAGACTTAATGCATTAAGGTTTTGCTACCAGAGCACCATAGGGTGGTGCAGATATTATTCTGATGATTGTGTAGTAATGACAACCCGGATCGTAGGTTTAAGTCCCTACCGTCCATCTCTGAAGAAAAATTGACGACACGTTTGGCGTAGCGGCTGAGCGATCGGCTTCGGCGTCACGTGTTGTGGGTTCGATCCCCACACGGAGCAACTATTTGTATGATCTACAGGTAGTTGTTCCGGGTCTGGGCGTTTGTGTATGTGAGAATTTGTGTTTGTAAACGCACCCACGATACAGGAGAAAATCCTAGTGTGGGGCAATGTTTTTTTAAAAAAAAAAGAAAAAGAAATATATACAGTTTGTCCTAATCGTTTAAAACTTGTAAAGACTGCGTTGACAGTGAACTTTCAAGCGATAGTTAATGACCGAACTGTGGTCGAACTCCAGATAAGGAGTACACAAATGACCACGTGTCGTGTTGTGGGTGTGGTCAGTGACCACAAATTACGTCTGGACTTAACAAAGTTAATTATGAAATTTCATCCGTTTTGTGTTTCGGAGAGAGCAGTGAAAGGGTTGATTAATAAGTTCAGATTTCGAATTATGGTCAAGTAACGTTATTAGTATCAATCACTCCTCTGTAAAATACAAACGCAGCTGTCAGACGCCATTTTATTTTTGATCAATCAAAATGTTTACCAGTGTGTCTGTATCAAGATTGAAATAAAGAGATTTTAAACTCGTAAAATGTTCGGACAATTACTTAACGATATTTCAATCACTTGAGTCTATAAACATACATATTATTGTTATACATATTATACATAGGTACATGTTATACATAAATATTGTAATAATTCTTCTGAAACGTTACCATTACTCCACTACACGTTACTCCATTGCTCATAAAGATCAAGAGTCTGAGCACATCAGATAAGTTGTGAAATAAATAATGACATACTTTAATTTTTCACATAAGAGTAGGTACAACAATTAAATATTTAATATTTATAAGAAATGTCATAACTAAGATCAAAGGAGATCAATTACAAATATCAAAAAAAACTTCAAAATGTTTATACTTTCAATGAGTTTCAACATTTTATTAATTCTCCAAATCATCTTCAGTGGCTGGAATCTCTCTCCGAAGTTAGAAAATACTTTTGAAGATCTTAAAACCGCAGAGATAAATTTCAACCTAGATATTACTGGTCGATAAACAAGATTCAGGTAGGAATTTCTAGGGCATCTGAATCAGAAATAGAATTTCAGACTGAATATCGACCTAAATTTCTTGTTCAATAGGATTTATGTTATTATGAAAAACCGGATTCCTTACAAATAAATCTAATAGTAATTTAGACAAAGTCTAATTTATAATTTCCCAATAGGTACTTGAAAATTTACGGTTTTACTAAAAATGTTTAAGAATCATGTCTGATGTATATATAGGGATTATACTTTTTTAAATATTGCGTTCATTTTACGAGGTAAGCTTATTATCTCCCTACTAAAGATAAAATATCTCCATACCTACAAAATCTTAATGTTTCCCAACACGTTAATACAGTTCGCACCTGATGACGTAAGCTAGAGGAAGCTTCGCGTCTTCATTATTCCTTTATTATGGTAGCTATAAGTGAGAAGGAAGTAGCCAAGTGCTACCTACGTAAGTACGTACTAGTTATTTTCTATCCTAGTATGTTATTAGTACGACGCATGGTGGTCTTAGGCTGAGATTCAGACACGAATATAAGCGTAGTTGCATTCATATGTCAAAATTCGGTACTTTTATATAAGTATAAGAGAATCCCAACGATAGGGCTTTTAAAATCGTTAAGTAGTGTACTTGTGTTTATCAAGCCCTATATTAAAATTTTGCAAACACTTGCGTGATAATGTTTTCTGTTCTGTATCTGCGTGTAAAATGATTTTCTGTTGCAATTATACGTATAAGTATGTATTGTTTTCAAGGACATAATATTTTTATCCTGCTATTGTGCGCTCTTGAATCTGCGCATTACATGCTTCCGTACTAGGTGAATCTACAACGTAATCAAAGGTCAGTGTAAGTCCTCAGAGAAAGCAATGGATATAAATTGTTTATTAAAACAGTGAAAATCACAACGGTTGAAACACTAAAAATTATCTTTCGTATAAGTGCGTATCATTAGTATCCTTTATTGCGTTTCTTTCACAAGGTTTCTCCATTGCACCATACTTTATTGTACCTACGTGTATAGAATGAGGCAATGCAGGCTTTTATCAGTTTCGCCAGCGGATGTGAGCCAGGTACTGACACGGGAGGATGTACGCATCAATTGTTGAAAAAATAGTACAATTAGTTGTGGGAATTGCTTTTTTGAATAAAGATGCCGACTAGAAACGGAAATGGTTTTTATAGTAGTTAAATTGAGGATGGAGAGAGAAGATTCGGACCACTACTACTAAGTTCAGGAAGGAACTATTGCTATTGACTTTGAAACGATAGTGTGAAAGTTTGAGAGATTTGGAAGATTCAAATTAGTTCGTCTTTTTCTGCAAATCGTTTTCAAATAAATGTCTCAACAAATCGTGTACGACATAATACATACCAAAAGACGTCAAGGAGCTATTTCAATATTTTTCTTACGCATCGATACGTAAAGACAATGACGTATTATGTTCAATCAACGCAACTTATTGCTCATCATTAAGAATATAATGATCACGATCATTTTTCCCATACATTTCGTCAGCTCTTTACCAAAAACTCTTGACAACTGTCCCTGATCCAATTTACAGCGTCATGGGTCACGATTCGTAGAACGCAAAACATAACAATACAGTAACAATTGCTTCATTTTATTATTACTGTTGATGATTCAACTTCGATCTTGCAGTACCAGGATTAAAAGACCTCTTACCTTCCCCACTTTTCTATCAAAATCAGCTTTTAAGGATATTAATGTTATATCAATAATAAATATAATAAGCAGTGATAGCCTAGTGGTATGACCGTTGGACTGCCAAGTCAAAGGTCTCGAGTTCGGCACGCACCTCTGACTTTTCGAAGTCATGTGCGTATTAAATACTAAGTTATTTATCACGCGCTTAAACGGTGAAGGAAAACATCGTGAGAAAACCTGCATGCCTGAGAGATTTTCTCGATGGCGTGTGAAGTCTGCCAACCCGCACTAGGCTAGCGTGGTGGACTATAGTCTAATCCCTCTCATTCCGAGAGGAGACCTGTGCCCAGCAGTGGGACAGTATAATGGGTTGATTATGTATGTTATGTATGTATTATTATATCATACATAGGTCTTTTTACGTTGGTTGGGTAGCCTCCAACTGGTTGAACGTCGTATCAGTGATATCATGTATGCAGGTTGTGACCTTCAATCTAATCTGGCTCTGTTATGGAAGAATGATAGCATTAAACATGGAAAATTGAATTTGATAAGGTTTGTTAGGTAGAATTAAGATTGATATTGACCTTGTTTGACTATTCAGATTTTGTGACACAAATATAGCGGTGTATTGTAGGTACTGCAGCTCGTTGCAAAATTTATGCAAGACATGATTTTGAGTAAGTTTAAGCACCCATTGCTATTTATTTTATACCGTTACCTATCATAAACGTTTTAATGTCTACATGTATTTTTTTGCAGTTCTCAGAATTGTTATAAACTGTCGGAAATTTCAATTTAACATGATTGCTACAAAATTGAAACTCCTAAGTGAACTTCCGTGTATTGCTAAATTTCTTTTTGTACATTTTCTTCAATTATGGGTTAAAACTATTAACTGCTTACAGTAAATGTAATATTATTATTAATTAGCCACAAACCTATGATCCACAAACTCTTTTCTAACAGTCAGCTTTCAACATAAAAACTTTAAACAATTTGTCTCCTTGTAATGTGCGATCCTATAAAGGTTTTTATCCACATAAATTGCTTTTTAAGCGCCATTAAATTTTAAATGACTGTCATTTGTCTCCCTTCGTTAACTAGTCGAGTATTTACTTCAGTCTCCTTAACTTACCACAATCTCTCAACAATAATAGTTTGAACCTTATCTCGAACAGCATTCGGTTCTGTTTCTGTTACTTTTTCGCATCTTCTATTATGATTGTTAATTTCAGCAATGTAATCCTCTTGACAATTGCTTGATTACTACAATTAATCGCAATTGAACGGAATTTTAACTTCCTGCTTTAGTTTATTTAAAAATGTTATCATTGTGTTGCAGTCTATATTATTTACGATTATGTGTGGTAAATGCTGTGAGAAATATTATAATTATGAGTTGTTCCTAACTGAATACTGTTATCGTTATAGTAATTAGTGTTTATTGACAAGATAAACAAAAAAATATTTTTACAGTAATTTTTAAAATATCCTCTAATAATTATCCAAATAGATTGAGGAAACGTTGAGATATTTTGAATTTCATAGATACACAAATCGTAGGTATTTGGTTTCACTTTTTAAATATGAACATCGCTGTTCTCTTCGTAAACAATGTTAATTTTGTGCTAAATGTTTCTATTATTATTAATATTTTGCAATCACCGCTTATAGGTCACATTGTTTCCGTATTTGTCCTATTTGTCCAATAAGTTTTCCTTGTAGCCCGATATCTTTTATAAATTCAGTTGCGTTAAAATGCGTGCGTTTCTGCGAATCGGCAGGAAGCGTACCAAACGATTCGACATCAACTTTCGTTCCAACATTAACTCATTTGCGTGTTGCGTTTGCTCTAAATTTAGAGCGACATGGTGTTGCTAAACTATTTGATGTTAGCAACGTAAATAAGTTATAAATATTTTTGCTTTTCATATGATTCCTTATGTTTTTGTAAGCAGAAATCGCATCTTTGACTTATAGTATCTATTTGTAAGAATTTCTAGATAAAATCTAGTCAATTTGCAACTATACTTTGAATAATTTTTTTGCAATAATCAATACACACAGCACAAATATTATTTTTTTCATACCTAATAATTATCTAGAAAACCACCCAATAGAATAGAACGTGTCTAATCTTTGCATTAAATATTCACTATGTCCGTAAAAGTTTCGCCAGGAAACGGGTACTATTTAAAGACTGTAGCGATTTGACTTGTCACGTCATAATCGTGCGTAACATCAAACGGGAGACGTGTTTGGTACTACTGTTTAGAATTAGCTATGATACTTCTGACGCAACACAAATTATAATTGTGAGTAAATTAGAAACTCTAGATCATTCTTATAGGATCTAATAAGAAGAAGAATCTAGAAGTAGTCTAGCTAAGATATATATATAAATAAATAAATAAATATTCAAAACCACCAGAAATTAATCACCATAATTATCATTATCGCTTAAAATAGAGTTTACTTATATGTTATGTGGTAGGACTCTAGTGCTAGAGTTCGTTTGGAGTGGTATCGCCGCATTATTCTACCTGTAAGCAATAATGTGCCTACATTATTATGTTCCGATTTAAAGGGCAATAGTCTGTAGACTGCGGTTGTCGCTTATCAACCGGCCCATATGCTTGTTTTTCATACAATGAAAGCCGGCCATTACCTGTATAGATAGATAATAGATCTATCTATCTACCCAGTACCTAGAGAGTTACTAGACACTAATTATCCACGATAGCCTAGTGCAAGTTTAATTTAGTTGAAAAAAACGTAGGTATCATTTAGATACGAGCGAAATAACGTAAAGAATGTTGAAGCGGTTATTATGCAAATAGTGAACACATGCAGGCACCTTGACGCAATGTTGGACGTGACGGCGTGCGCGGAACGTGCGCACGCGCTCCTCTAGGGAAGTGCGCTAATCATCGACTATTTATCAATTAGTTGCCGCATAGAGGCCTCTTCTATTAGAGACACGTGGTCTAACATTAGGAACGGAATGTATGATGCAATGAGTGCCATACTGACCTGAAGAAAAATTTGGATTGCCAAGGTCTACCGACATTAGATGAAGATTTTTTATATTCGTGGTAGGCTTACGCTTGACCGCCAGTTCGCCTATGTTAAGCGATGTCAGATTCTTATATGTAGTATTACATTAGGGATTCTTTGTTTTAATAAGTTTATTCCAATTACATGAAAGTTACTAGCAGTTTTCGGCGGTTTTACTGGCGCCACAAAGGACTTTTTTACACAAAAGGTAGCCTACCATGGTATGCCATAACCTTCCTTAGGATACAATCTCCTTGGCAAAATTTATCGAAATCTATTCTGCGGTATATGCTTGAAAACATGTCATACAAACAGACAATTTACTTTAATAGCTCCTATGAAAATAGTGACAATAACACGTTAATCGGTCCATAATTATTCCGATATCTTGAGGCTCAAGATTTGAGATGCTTATGGCAACTGTCAAACTGTTAAAGAATCTTAATCCCTTTTGTATCACTAGGGTTTTTGTATAGATATCCTTTTTTCCTTTTTTGTATAGGGATCCTCTTCAAGGTCGAAAGGCTTGTCATTTCAATTAAAAGTCAATTAGCTATTGAATCGAAGTACCAACCTCTAATTGCACACGTGGTCGAATTGAACAAAACATATGATGTCATGTCAAAATGATGGAGTGGACCTAATCAAACATTCCGCTTATATTTCGCACTGGCCTTGGTATCCTTACGTGGTAGGCATTAAACCATTTTTATCACATAGACATTGTTCTGAAATGGTGCTTTGTGGCCTGATTCAGGAAACGTACCAGACACACCATAGCCTGTCTGGTTTTTAATGTGCTAATATTGATTTAGCTTGGTTGCCTTGAAAATGCGCAGTTAGTTATTGTTAATGGAACCAATTTTATTAAACACTAGCTTCTGTTCGTGACTTTATCTGCGTGGACTTCAGGGTTAGGTCTGCCCTGGATAAAAAGTAGTCTATTTGTTATTGCAGAGTATAAATAATCTATCTGTGTGCCAAATTTTATCTAGATCAATTCAGCCGTTCTGGGGTGAAAGAGCAACAAAAATCCATACATCCACACATCCATACTCACAAACTTTCACGTTTATAATATTAGTAAGGATTGGAGTTTTTCTTAGTCTGATGCTAACAAGTACTAGTCTTGCAATTAAAATAACCTACAATTGGAAATGCAGCGTTTCCACTCCCCATGAAAAGAATAATATATCTAATTTTTTTTTATCTAAATACTTACACAAATACAACTATTATTCTCTTATACAAATATTCTTTTCATGGGAAGACCAAAAAAAAATAAGTAAATCTCGAAACACAGGGGAATAAAATCAACCATGATCGTTAACACGCGATTTCGTTTCCTTGACCGTGATACGACGCTTCTCCAAACCAGTTCCAATAAAATTAAAACCGACGATTGGACATTTAGGGGTCAAGTCCCGTTAGAGATCCTGCCCAATTAAAAGGATTAAGATCGTTGTTCACTAGGTGACAAATGTTGAGGAAGAACAATAGGTGAATATTATGGACTTTTAGATTGTAGACTAGCCTTAACAGTCTTGTTAAAATGTGAATCTGTGGTTGTTATTGATGATGATGAAGTTAACATTTGCCATAACTGTGATTATGTTGAAAAAGTTTAAAAACATGCTATCACGTCTGTATTCCCCGAAGAGTTAGTATGTTTAGGTCCTACGGAACGGCCCATGAAATAGTTTAGCGAACTTAGGTAAGTAGGAATAATAATGTGAAATGTGTCAATGTAACCAAAGGCGTGCAGGCGCAGTTTTGGCTCGGCATCGACTACTTTCGGCAAAATGAAGACATTTTTTATAAAGTCGAAGTTTTGAAAGAGAAATGCACTAACAGTAGTGCATTCCACTTTCAAAATTTGGACGACATCAAGAGCACAAGCTCTTCTTCTCAGATAAAAAGCAGGTTCCATACGAGTATGTGAATATAAACACTGCTTGCTTCTAATAATGGCAAGTGACGCGTGATGAAACAAGTACTTATTTACATTGGCCAATATTTTCACTAGTGTGTACTCAGCCTGATACCGTACGGTGCCGTACCGTTGCCTTTATTAACAGTATGTTTGGTTTATTGGTCCTTTTTTAAGTGGATTTTAGTGTGTTGTTCATTTCGTTCCCGCTGTCTTGCATTTACTTGGGTTTTTTGATCAGCTGTGATTTTAATTTTATAAAGAACGGTAAAATAGTTCTGCGTCGTTGGGCCTAGAACATTATGAGAAAAAGCATTTTATTTTGATAACATGGATATTAATAACAGTAAGCTGTTTAACAAAAGATTCATAGAAAGACTGGACCACCGGTGCGCACTTTCTTTGAAAAATATTTGTACCTGTCACTCTAAGTGTACTTTAAGTACAGTTTCTAATACAAGTGGTGACACCCACCGGAATCAATGTAAAGTGTACCTAACCGTTATTTATTTAAAACTGTATTTTTGTTGTATTCTTTGGGTTTTATAGGAACAAAGATTAGATGCTGTAAGGTCGCCCACTGAGGCTTCAATTCGAACTGATCCAGTATGAATAGTACCAAGAACATTGTTGTTACTGTTGAGATTATGTAGATCTTCTTATTGTTATGTCTCTTTAAGTTGCACCATTGAGCTTCAATCGTCTATTCCTTTGAGATCAGTGTCAAATAAATTACTACTATACTGTTTATTATTTAAATTATTTTGGTTCTTTAGTATAACTGGGTTTCTATTAGGATCTAGAGCAAGGCCAGATTACCCATTAGGCAGTGTAGGCAACTGCTTAGGGGCAATGGCTATGGGTCCCAACGACCCGAAATTATTATTTTGGATCTGGATAAAACCATTGGCTACAGCTTGTCTAAACTAATATTATAGAGCGTTTTAGTAGAAAAAAACATATTTTAGTAATCTTTTTGTGATTTTTTTGCATTTTTCATGCTAAGATTATTAAGTTTTTTTTTAGTAAAGGAAAAAATTCAATCGCGGGCATATCATACCAGAAGACGCAGGTTCGAATCCAGCCCGCGATTGAATTTTTTCCTTTACTAAAAAAAAAAAAACTTAATAATCTGCATGAAAAATGCAAAAAAAATCACAAAAAGATAGTTAAAAGGTAAGGTGGCATCGTACGACACTGAACTAACTGTAAAGTAAGTCGTGTCGGTTGAGAAGTAAGGTAACTTGCCTCTCATAGATGTTACCAACGTCACCTTATGACGTAAATTCAGAATGTGAAGGCAAAATTTCAATCATGCGGGTAGGGTTCGCGGTGGCTTAGAGGTCAGAGTTTCTGGTATATCAAACCAGAAGACGCAGGTTCGAATCCTGCCCGCGATTGAATTTTTCCATTACTAAAAAAAAAAAATATTTTATTAAGTTAGAAAGTAAGGCGGCCCCCATACAGGCATTGCCTAGGGGACCTTACATAGGTAGTTAATTCGGCTCTGATCTAGAGTCTATAGGATTTATTATACTTTCATCATCATTCATGGGTCCATTACTTCTATCCATTACTCTACGATATATTTATGCTAGTTTTAATAGATTATTCAAATGAAACTATTTCATTTTTGTTAACAGGGTTTTTAAATGTACTTTTTTATTAAACGATTTTTATTAATTTTTGTCTGTTTTTCTTTCTACTGTATTAAATGGAGACATTCAAGCTATAATAAAATGATTTATATCAGTCAACAACTAGTTTCGTTATTTTTTGTGACCAGAAAAACTGTCCCCATCACATGTCTCATCTACCATTTTAATGTCCCGCATCCCTAGTTTTGTTTACACACAAAAATGTATCACAAAAAATGGTCGATTTTTATTGTCATAAATTTTTTGTAAGTATGTACTTGTTACACAGTTTTGGACATTCACTTTCATAATTATCTAGCAACGTTAGTTTGTTTGGCTTAAATCAAATATAAAGCTATAGAAAAACATGTTTCATTAAAATGTCATTACGATATTTAAAAGTTGTTGGTTGGTTTATAATTTTCATTATGTCTAATTGTCTAGTTGCTTTGAATTTTTTTGTGTTTAATATTTTTTCATTAACCTTTATTTTTACCTCATTTTTGTCTTTGTAAATCCTTCTTTTGTCTATTGGGTCCTTTTTTGTCTGGCTTTTAAAAACTCTATTTCAGATAGCAATGCTACTTAACCTGACAGTCTGGAACATGTTTGTTTTATCGTTATAGTTTGATATTTAAATCCATTCATACTAAATAGAGCCAGACGATTGCGTGAACCGTCTACAAACATATGGTGTTGTCGCCAGACAAAATAAATACATTTTGACTAAAAGCAGTACCGTCTAAGTATTGTAGAGGAAGCTACAAAAAATATCACTTCCAGTCTAAATTTACATGTAACAGACACCCGACAATTTCACAAACCATAAGGGGATCATTTCTTAACCAAATTTAGATAAACAAGACCAGTTTACTTAGATCCCTGGCTTCAAAATGGTATACATTGTGTGACGGATCATTTAGCACTGGGTGTCTAAAACAGTGGTAGGATTTAGAAAACCAATTTGTCTGTCTGTCAACAGGATAAGGGATATTTAGCGTTGGATGCTTACGCGCAAGATTCGTCAATGCTATATTTAAAACGTAATTTAACGAGCAAGGAAAAATGGTCTTGTCTGAGGAAATTGGATTTATGGCCCAGATTGCTCTATAGTACTCAAGCGATGATTGGGTTTCATTACAAAGACCAATTTATATGCCCTCTGGTATTAATGAATGCTGGGTTCAAATGCTCAAGAATAAATAAGAAACCTAATTAATACATCCCAAGGGCCGAATATTACTACTGATTTGTAATGAATTTTTTTTCATCGCTCTCAATACATTTACAGCTGTAGAAAACTAAGATTATTGATAGCCATCTGTTGCCCGCGGTTCCACCTCGGATTCCAAAGGATTTTTGAGACAAAAGGCCTAAAAATCCATTCTCTGGATGCAATCTACCTCCATGCCTAAATTTATAGACTACTAGCTTCTGCCTGCGATTTTGTCTGCGTGGACTTCAGGATTGGGTCCGACCTGGATAAAAAGTAGCCTATATATTATTTCAGGATATAATCTATCTGTGTGCCAAATTTTAACCAGATCCGTTTGGGCATTCTGGCGGGAAAGAATAACAAACATCCATACATACAAACTTTCGCGTTTATAATATTAGTAAGGATTACCGCATATACACAGTATATCTTAACTTAATTTTCTTTTTATTTTATTTGCCAAAATTTTCTGTTCCAGAAACACACTTCTCTGTATGAATACCTATCTGAAATATACAAATTATGCGAAATCCTCGAATCATACAGTGTTTGCAAAACACTGTATGAGATAACGAACTACTTTCAATAGTCAAGAAAATCGAAAGTAATGGCTTTTGCTAGCTTGTCGATAGCAAACAGAAGATCGCAAATTAGATACCTACTATATATTGACATCTGACTAAATTGCGTATGTAATCCATTTAATAAAAACGCCCACTTGATCCTTGATTGCGCAGCAAGGCTGAGATAGATATGTGGCTCTATAAATCTAATGAAAGATCGACTCCAGTTTGTTTACTTATCTATTGAACAATGAAAGACATTTTTTTTAATTTTATCGTCTGTTAAAAACTTCGTGGATGTGTGCCAGATGTTTTAAGAGAACCTAATATTTTTATAAACTTCGGGAAACGACCTTGAACATGACAAAACGACAGGATTGAAAATTTAAAAACCGTTTATATTTAGAACGTATGTTACCGCGGCGCTTCACTAACGGCCGGTTTATATTTAGAACGTGTTCTATTCTCGAACAGTGAACTCTCGGCCGATGGCTTCTTATTGTTTTTGCTCGCTGTTTAGGGGCTGTTCAGATGCATCCAATGATTTAATGGCGATTTTAAAGCTTTAAAAAGTTTTTAATTCTTAGGGAAAGTTGCTATTGTTTCTTTCTTTGTTAGAGGAACAATAGGTATTATAAAGTACTCTGTAATAGCAGCTACGGTTGTTGTGGACTGCATTTACATTGTTCTTGAGATAAATTTTCCAAATGCTGTATTTTAGAAACCTGTACTGTTCTTGTCTACGAGGTTATTATCCATTTATTTCAACATCACAATATTCTTACTCTTCCTACTTTTTGTAACAGTAAATACGCTGCTATTAAATAATTTGACGTTTCTGCATCAAAAGAGTATTTAATGCTACATATTTTTAAAAATTCAAACACATTTTAACTAACCTAACCTAACCTAAACATACCGGCGAACTGTGGGTGTACATTATGTACGCCTCTGTCTAACCCTTCGGGGAATACAGGCGTGATGGTATGTTATGTTATTTTAATTTTTTTGTACGAAGCTCGGTCTGAAATGGCCTTATTGGACAGAATATTAACAGTCGTCACCAAGTTGTTAGTACGTTTATTTATAAATGAATTAGGGACTATTAAGCACTTAATTTAACAATAGGTTATATTTATGACTATTTTTTATGGTCTCATAAAAAGTTCATCATAAATAGAGCACAATAACAGAAACAAATCCAAATCGGTTCAAAAATAAGGAAGTTTTTAAGGAAGAATTTAAATTTCATGCTAGACAGAGAGCGTACTACAGCACGTTATGACGTCAAATCGTGTGTGCGCCATACAAATTATATTCTGACATTTGTTTTGCGGAAAAGGGACGGAGCATCTCCTCTCAATCTCCACCAAATAACTTAGAACTTTATTAGTGGATTTCAATAATTTTTAAAATACATATTAATAAATATAATTATATATAATAATATTTTTCAATAGATCTGTTTTTAATACTCAAACACCAGCCAAATATACTATTCTTGTTTCCATAGACCAATTCCCGCAAGTCTTAAATGTTGGCTATATTACTGGCTATGGCTATAATTGGCTATGGCTATGATTGGCTATGGCTATGTTTTTCTAATTTAGAATATAGCATACATACAAGTAGATAGTGTTTGGTCAGTGACGTCTGCAGCGCTTCCTTTTAGTGATGGCCACATATGGATAATATTGCGGATAGTTGCTACAAATGCAAACCAAATGTGGAGTTTCGAAGTTAAAATTAGAATTAATATAAACATAACATACCATCACGCCTGTATTCCCCGAAGGGTTAGGCAGAGGCGTACTAATGTACCTACACCCACATTTTGCCGGTATGTTTTGGTCCCACGTAATAGAGCTCGAGCCCATTGTCATTAACCGGGCACAAATCCGAGCTGCTACTGAGAATTTCATAGAAAAACCCAATAACATTGCTCGACCTGGGGATCGAAACTAGGAACTCAAGGGTATTAGTCGCGATTAGGGCCACTAGACTAATGAGGCAGTCAAATTTAGAATTGTCAATGTTATTTCACGTTCACACAAATTTTGTTTGTGTTGGTAGGTATTTTTTGTAGGTACAAATGTGACATGATTCTTATCAATTATCGTTCTTACTAAAAACTCATGCTCAGTATTGGGACAGTTTATGGGACATTTCTTGATGTTATCAAACTTATGTGACATCATATAACATATCTTCACGCTTGAATTCTCCGAAAGGTTAGTCAGAGGTGTAGGTACTAATGTAGATATGCCTACAGCTCACAATTACGTTTAGTTCGCATATGGTGAGCCCTCCAAACTCCGAAAATTTATAAAACCTCTAGGGTAGCGTAGAATCGAATCCAAAACCTCTAGCATAGCAGTCGCACTAACTAACACTAGATTAATGAGGCAGCAAATTTGTGTAGTTCTAATAATTTTTTGTATGTATTAAAATACGTACATACGTGACGAAACGAAGCTATTTAAAGAAATGTTTTGCTGTCTGTGAAACGAAGTTGATAGGATTGGAAACGTCAAACAAAACACCCGGTCGTTATAGGTAGTGTATTATGGTTAGTTATCATAACAGTCTTCGGTTTGTTATGATATGGTTATTATGAGACGCCACGACGTGCTTTTGGTGCTTACAAACCTATTAATAAGCCGTTAACCTATTTATCGGCTGATAAAACGTCAAAATTATGCTTTAGATATTATATTTTATTAAGTAGGATTTAGTAATATCAAAGCTAAAATTCTTTTTGTTTTTACGAATAACTGGGTTTTATTTTGATTAGTTAAAGTTTTTAATCAAGTTTATCAAACCGCTATCACAACAAAAATACGAGTTATTCTTTATTTTCTTTTTAAAATTATATTTATTATTTTTCAAAAATTATTTATCTATTCTTACACATTTTATTTTCTCATTTATATTTTCCTTTTCATAAATTTTATTTTCTTATTCAATAATTTTAGTTTTTGTTTTATTTCAAGGTCGATTCACCGAAGTGACAAAAATGAGTGCAAATGAAATTTGACGAGTGAACATGTTATGATTTACCTATTAGTGTTGATTTGTGAAAAGTTGTGTGTAAGAGGCCCAACGATTCCGGACTACGTGGCAACTGAGGGGCAAATGGGTACGTTTTAATAAATAAATAATATTATTATTTATATTTAGAATTAAAGTCGTGGTTTGTCTGACCTTCGATTTCAATTCTGTGGCACGTAGAAAGTAAAAATTGTAAAAAAAATTTTTTTCTCATTCAATTATTTTATTTAAGTTTTATGAAATTGTGATTTGTCTTTTTGTATAATTATGTTCTTAAACGATGGAACTATCCATTACGCATCATACTTTTTTTTTAAATAATACAATTAAACCATATAATAGGGTTTACCTATTTAGGGTTTTCTATCTTAAAATAAAAGACAACTCGTGTAAATTCATTTATATTTCTGTGTTTTTCATCATGCACGGAACCCTCGGTGAACAAGCTCCACCCGTATTTAACTGTTTTTTTAAGATATGGTCTGAGACCATTATAAAGTAAATTAAAGTTCATTCAAAATCGAGGGCGATTTAATATTATAAGAGCCATTTGTGTGAAACTACATCGTGTCCAAAGGTGTAAAATTGTATGGCTATTGTCCATGTCGCCGAAATTTTAATACAGCCAAAAATAGACTTATACCCTCGAGATTAGGTTCTTTTTACGATACAAAGTGTGTTTTCCTGTTCAAAATCTTTAAAAAAAATATATAAAAATCGAAATCATACTCTAATTCTGAAAACATAAAACATATTCTCATGAAACACGAACAACGCCAGACAGTGATATTATTTATTTAGATTGACCAAAAACGCCATTGAATTTTGAACTGTAAATTTCAGCGGTAAGATTTATTTTTCTTTGTATGTTTGTTAACAGAAGCCCATTATATCTCCCATTGTGATCTGCGTACGTGAGGTGAATGTTTACTTTTCCCCATAAATTGCTTTAGGAAAGGTGTTTTTATGGTTACACGGGATCATGGAACAATAAGATTTGAATCAACCACATAATGCGGGCTGCATGGTTCTTGTCTTTTAATTTATTGCGCTTTCAAGGTGCTCTAAATAATACTTACTAAAGTTGCCTGTTGAATAAGATTAGGGTTAGGCAGAGGCGTACTAATGTACACCTACAGTGCGCGGGTATGTTTAGGTCCCTTGTAATAAGGGTCGAGCCTATTGCCATTAACCGGGCACAAATCCAAACTCCGAGCTGCTACTCAATAACACTTTGCTCGAACTGGGGATCGAACCCAGGACCAGACCAGTTGTGCTTGGGACCACTAGACTAATAAGGCAGTCATTTTATAAGGCAGTGTTTTATAAGGTTTAATTTATTTTTATAAGTAAACTGGCATTAATTTATGGCGCTTATCTGGATACAATACCTTGTCTTCAGAAGAGATTTATTTCATTTTCATTTATGGATACTGGGAAATATGGTTATTAACAATATTTTTTTTACAGCTATAGACCGATTCACACACCTTTAAGAACTCTTTGGAGCGAGATTTATTGCTACGTGGTCTGTTAGCATTGAAACTTGTAAGAATCCATTTCTAATTGACTCCAAAGATAATGCTATTTTAAAATGATGTGTGGAAATATCGGATTTATATCTTTTAGCCTTTCAACGTACCTACATATGTGTTTGACGACGTATTAAAATTTTTGTGTTTATACATATAAATTTCAAAATTTAGAGCGCCCATGCTGTCCAATCGTTGCGTTTGCATCGATAACCAATCATCGCTGTGTGTTTACTGTCACGTCACGTATCAGTTTGTTATCAATCAGTTCAAGGACTTTTTAGTTATCTACAGGGCCTGCCTTGCTTGTGACAAGTTATATCATTCGCACGTTTGTGAAAGTTATTAAATAAAATTAAATAATAATTTATTATTAGTCGCAGTGGTAGCCTAGTCGTTCTAACCCAAGGCATGCACCTGTAAATTTTCGATGTCATGTGCGTATTAAATAGTAAATTATCACGCACTTAAACGGTGAAGGAAAACATCGTGAGGAAACCTGCATGCCTGAGAGATTTTCTCGATGGCGTGTGAAGTCTGCCAACCCGCACTAGGCCAGCGTAGTGGACTATAGAATCCCTCTCTTTCTGAGAGGCTACCCGTGCCCAGCAGTGGGACAGTATAAATGGGTTGATTATGTAATAATTTATTTGAACGATGCGTTAAAAATACATACCTACAAAATTATTTATAAATTTTCAAGTTAGTAAAATTTTTGAAAATTCTTCTGATTAATTTTTATGCAAAACCGTAAAACAATCTTGAAACCTCTGTTCAATATACAACATGACGTAATCACCATTACTACATACTAATATTATTTTGTGCTTCGGCAAAAATAAACGAATTTTAACTAGTTATGAAAAACTCTTGAAGGTTTACATAGAGTTATAATGAAACACATCATTATATTCCATATAATAACTAATGGGGGATCGGGAGGGGTGAACTGGCTGCAACTAATTTAATAAAAAAATTGGACCTCGCTTTATCTAGCTAAACATCACACACAGGTATTAATATACCTATTACATAATATTCCATCGCAATAATTAGTTAAGACATTAATCGAATCCACATAATATTTCTAAAGTATTTGTAGTTACAAATTAGCTTTCGGCATAATCATTTGCTATATTCGTGCTAATGAATTCATAATTAAATTAGGTGCAATTATTATTTTACTGTTAAATCGTCGAGGTTAAGCAATAGTTGTTTCCGCCAATAATTTGATTGGCGACCGTTCAATATATTGGCCTTCTATGTGATATTAATTAGCTTCATACTAATTAAACAGATCCGTCTGTATCCGAGTATCATATACCTAACATTTCATACATAAATAAGTTTTTTTTTTAAATTGCCAATAACATTAAATTTTGAAGATTAAAAAACGCCCGCAGAATCAAGGCCAGTTTAGGATTACCATATTCTTGCGATATCATTGAAGTAACAGGATACCATAGGTATTTCAAGTCGATCAGACCTGTGGAAGTAGTTCACTTCATGAACCAGTGTCCGTATTATGACATGTTAACGCCATCATTTTTAGGTTGTAAGAAAGAGATGAGGCCATTTACTATGTAGAGCGGCATCTCTTTCTCATAACGCAAAAATGATGGTGTTATCACGTTATAATAAGGCCCCAGAAAAGAGCTGATAATCTTCAAATGGCTAGCCAGATTTTCTTTAAAACACTCTCGATCAAGCTAAGAACACTCTCGATCAAGTAACCTTTCGAACAAAAAAAAACTGCATCAAAATCGTTCTATTCATTTGGGCGCTACGATGCAATAGACAGACATACATATACACAGACACTCAGGTACACACTACAAACATAAAACACCCGTCTTTTTCGTCGGGTGTTAAAAATATTTATTATTTCATACTTTAGCATTTATATAATTTCACGAAACAGGTGATATAGGTTTTTTTAGCATTTGAGCTTTTTTTGATACCTAAATATTTTATTTGAGAACCTTTTTAACTGTATGACTTGGTTCATCTATACCTACCTAAGGTATAGATGTAACTAATATACTAATAAAACGGTTATCTACCATCAGCTGTGTTCGAAATTTGAATGCAACGAAACCGGAAACGGTACCTGTGACTTCCGGCCCTTCCTGCTGTTCAATGACGCACTGTTGGGCCCTTTCAAAGGGCTATTGTAGCCCGTAGATTTATAGCCGTTTTATGGCATTTATTTCTTGGTTATAGAGGGCGTTGACCTTGAATCCCGCTAATGTAGTATATATAGTGTTGTTAAACGAATATTTATTGTCATGTATATTTAATTAATCAGTATTGTGAGTACGCGCATCGGGTTGCGTCAATCGTCAATGGATACTTTAGCATATTGTTGAATATTGACAAACGATCTGATATGCGGGAAGCCGTCAAGGTCTTTTTTTATAGAATAGGGGGCAAACGAGCAGACGGATCGCCTGATGGTAAGCGATTACCGCCGCCCAAGGACACCCGCAACACCAGAGGTGTCACAAGTGCGTTGCCGGCCTTTTAAAAAGGAGTACGCTCTTTTCTTGAAGGTTTGAAGGTCGTATTGGTCCGGAAATACTGCAGGCGAAAGTTCATTCCACAGTTTTGTTGTGCGAGGCAGAAAGTTTCTAGAGAAACGCACTGTTGTGGACTGCCAACCATCAAGATGATGGGGATGGAACTGCTGCCGCGTAGAACGATGGCGGAAAGAGGCAGCAGGGATCAATCCGAACAATTCCTCGGAGCACTCCCCATAGTATAGGCGATAGAAGATAGGTCTTTTTAAAAAACACTATTGGAAGAACAATATAATTTATAGATAGAATATTTATAAATAGAAATTGACTGAAAACGTAATTGGCAGCCGTGCACCATGAAGGATGGAGTCGGACTGAGAAAGGATGGGATGACTGGGATGACGGATGCGTACATCAAACCCGCTGCCAGGCCGGCAGCCTCATAAGCCAGTAAGCTTGTTTCAATATGAAGCCAGCCCCCAGTTTAGTGTGTAGACACCCTAAGAACAGAAATGCTGAGTTAGTAGAATAAGTGCATAGGGTTGTATTATGGGGAATAATGTTAGCCTATAAACATGGTAATTTCCGTGAACATGTTTTGTTCAGTAAAGCATGAATATAAAATGAAGTGCTAAAATATTTAGGGCTCTTGGTGAGATAATGTACCAACGGTTACATATCAAGCTGTACATTTCCAGTGTAAGCTGACCTCGTGTTGGGTGGGTTTTCCATACAATTAGAGTTCAGCTTATAATCTATACTAATAATATTACAAAGAGGTACAAGTATGAGAGGTTGTAGCGGGTAATCTTTGGATCTACTGAACCGATTTTGTTAAATTCTTTTTGTGTTGGATAGTCCATTTATCGAGGAAGGTATATAGGCTATTTAAAATCACGCTATTCCTCTTAGGAACGGAGCAGCGTGGGTGAAACCGAGAGCGGGTCGCTAGTAAAAATATATTTATAGTTATAAAAGAAGGCATACCTACGTACTCGCATCTAATTAGTTTCGTACTTTTTATGTACCTAATCTTGGCCTTAATTACCAGCCAATATTTCTATGTCTATCACTCAACACTGCTTGATTGCCTCATTGGGTGTAATTATTGAGATTGTGGTTGCTAAGCACGTGGTATTTAATTTCCTGTCCAGGTCGAGCGAACTCCTACTTTTTTTAAACGTTGCCTGAATGGGATCCATTTACAAAAATACATTTTCACAAACAGATACAAGCAAACCCGGAATAACTACCTTGTAGGTCATACAAATATTTATTCCGTGCGGGGATCGAACCTCGTGATGCAAAAGCTGATCACTCACCTACTACTCACGACTCAAACGACTAATAACCCGTTTTATCTCTAAAGCCTTTGCCATGTTTAGTAAACAAAAATAAAAAGGTCAGGAGGTGATAAGGATATCAATAACATATTTTATATTTGCAAATCATCGTAAACAAATTGTAAATATTATTACATCGTGTAACTAGTAACACAATGAAGATTATTCACGAAAATTCTAGAAAATTCGTAGAAACACGTAAAGAGTTTCGAAAGTGCTAGAGCGACACGCGCATTGTAATAATAAGTCAAGGTCGGCGCACGAACACAATAGACGCGCGAGTGTTTTGTGGCGTTTGTAGAGTTATCGCGATTGTTCTGATCTGGAATCTTCGTGGCCCATATAAATATTAGGCGTGAAGGCCGGGTAACGCAGTTCAGTTTTGAAGACGGCGCAGTGAACATCGAAGTAAACTTGGAAGTGATTAACAGTGCGATAGTGTAGTGTGTAGTGTGCTCGCGTTGTGATATTACAGGTGATTTGTTTTGTTTATTCGCTGGTGTTAATTAATGTGTTTATTTATTTATTGGTTAAATTGGTGTGAATTCATTTACCCTGAACCCCAGCTCGTAACAATTTGGTGTCAGAAGTTGTGGGATAAATATGCCGGTTTTACCGAAGGAAGACACGGAAGGTATCCGTACCAGAAGTCAGTGGGCGTTAGGGGATAGCTATTTAAACCTATCACGAGCTCCTTGAGCGCAGTGATTGGCACCTGTCTATCGTCTGCTGACCTTCAGAGGTCTGTGACGGTAAGCCTCTAGGCATCTCTGCTACCGCTGACATCTAGTACGGATACCTTCCGTGTCTTCTTTCGGTAAAACCGGCATATTTATCCCACAACTTCTGACACCAAATTGTTACGAGCTGGGGATCAGGATAAATGAATTCACACCAGCTTAATCAACAAACAAATAATCATTTTAATTAACATAAGCAAACAAGCAAAACAAATCACATGTAATACCACATACGAGTACATCTCGCACTACATAATCGCACTGTTAATCACTTCCAAGTTTACTTCGATGTTCACTGCGTCGTCTTCAAAACTGAACTGCGTTGTCTTATCTGGCCCCCCCTGGCAACATTTATACGGGCCCGAAGAATCTCGGTAGAACAATACCGATAACTCTATAAAATGCTAGTAGGTGCTTGCGCGCCTATTGTATTAGGGCGCTGACCTTGAACTTTTATCACTAAGCGGGTGTCGCCAGCTCCTTCAGAACTGTCTACGCGTTTCAACGAAAATTCTAGAATGTTCGAATGATTTGTCAACGGGAAATCGACTTTTACATTCACATTTTTTACTTTATATAAAATTATACTCTTGATAATACTGTGTTGTAGAGTTTACTCCACAATTCACGTAACCTCGCTCAAACGTCAGTAGAACCTTCAACAAATGCATAAAGCTCTTAGAAACTTTCAAGTAGTTTTAAATTTAATACTTATGTGCTTATATTATCCATACAGTCGGCCACAAAAGTGCATTAAACAAAATAAATGGTTTATGGTTTATGGGTCCGGCGGAGCTTGAATTGCCCACAAAAACGTAATACCGAAATAAATCGTAATCCAGACAATATAATATATTCTATCAAATTATGTTATTATTCGTATTTTGGATGAAATGGTAACGTAGGAATCTAGATTAACGGTATCGGAATCCGAATAATAACAGAATTCGATTGAATTGTGTTTGAATTACGATTTATTTTGGTATTACGTTTGTAAGAGAAATTCGGTCCGCCGGACTCTTAAACAAAATAAATGGTTAGGGTTTAAGATATTTATTTACTCAAAAGGGAATCAATTACAGAGAAAATACAATGTTTATAATAACGCAGTACTAAGATTAGCGTAGTGTGCAAAATATTAAATGTATTATAGTGTTAGAGGGTTGTTAAATGCTGAAACAATTTTAGGAATTTTTCCATTTAATACCCTACTAGATTCTTTCCGTGACTTTTTCTGCGGGACGAATTGGGTCCAATCTGGATAAATAGTACATTCTATCTCCAGGTGTGTGCCATCCAGAGAAATTCGTCCAAATAAAATCTTTTACATTTATGATATTGCAACTAATTTCCAAAAAAAGAATACTGTGCTCGATATAGTTAATCAATTTCTTTACCGATTGTACATAATGCAATATTTCGACCTATCCGATGTTCATGTAAGTAAATAATTACGACGTTGACGTTCGCCAGTAAAGTTTGTGCACAATATGCTTGCCTGTATTTATTTGCGGGTAAATGAGGTTTCTTATGGTTTGGCAATAAATAGCGGTGATCATTTGTAATGAAAAATAAATCAATTTTGTTTTGTCTTGTGTGCATTGCACAGAGTTATTTGGCGTAATACCTTGAGAATGATACCTTTATAATAGAATAGAATATATATTGCTCAGAACTGCCTCATTAGTCTAGTGGTCCGATGTGCTACTGCTACGTTAAGTTCCTTGGTTTGAAGCCCTGGCCGGGCAAAGTGTTATTGGGTTTTTGTATGAAATTCTCACTTGCACCTCAGAATTTACTAGATTAGCGCCCGGTTATAGCAATAGGTTCGCCCCCCTGTGCTGAACTGTATATGTACATTACTATACCTTTGCCTTACCCTTCGGGGATTACCGGCCTTATGGTATGTTATACCTATTATGTATTACTCAGTGGGGACTTAATTTTAGTGGTATCAATAGTTTAAAAGTAATAAACGTTATTGAAATAGGTGCCTCGTGAAGGTTGCTTGGTGTTACTACATTACATAACCACAATCCCTTAACAACACCTTAATAAATTAAGCCTTGTGGACACATTACGATGTCCTACAAACACGCTTTAGGTGCTAACCATGGTGCGATGGGTGTTCTGCAGCTCACCTGTAACTAAATGTGACGCGCTAAACGTTTGTCAAACAATAGATTATATTATAATGCTGTACTAAAGAAACGATAAACTGTCTCATTAGTCGAATGGTCTTAGGTCAGAATGCTATCCTGGGTTAAATTCTCAGCTAGAGCAAAGTGTTATTGGATGTTTTTATGAAATTCCCAATAGCATTATATTTTATGTAACTTTTACACCTTAAGAGTCCGGCGGACCGAATTTCTCTCACAAACGTAATACTTACCGAAATAAATCTTAATTCAAACACAATTTAATCAAATTCTGATATTATTCGGATTCCGATACCGTTTGTCTAGGTTACTACGTTACCATTTCGTCCAAAATACTTCACCGGAAATAAATGTAAGCGAATGCAATTTTAAATAACTTTACCAAGTTTGGAATGATTTTTCGGTTTTTTATTTCCAGTGAAGTAGTAGTAGACGAAATGGTATTTTAGAAACCTAGATTAACGGTATCCAAATCCGAATAATAACATAATTTGATAGAATATTGTCTGGATTACGATTTATTTCGGTATTACGTTTTTGTGGGCAATTCAAGCTCCGTCGGACCCTTAACTTAACAGACAGAAATGTGTCGCTGGGGAGTTTGTTGCTCCAATTCTTCTTCCCAGCGAAAACACTAGGAGCCAGTGAAAGGCGGGAGTTTTGGGGGCTGTCTGTAATGTACAATGACGTTCAAAAGTACTACCTGGTAGTCTATCTTCAATAAATGATTTTGACTTTGACTTTGAAAGAAAAGTCTCTATTTTAAGAGACTTAAATATACTGAACTGTGAGTGTACATTAGGAAGCCATGCTTCGGCACGAATGGGCCGGCTCGACCGGAGCGATACCACGGCCTCACAGAAAACTGGCGTCAAACAACGCTTACGTTGTGTTTCGCTGAGTGAGTGAGGTTACCGGATTCCCTTTTAAAGGCGGGCAACGCACGGGCGGCGGTAATCGCTTACCATCAGGCGATCCGTCTGCTCGTTTGTCCCCTATCCCATAAAAAGACGAATACTGGCGTGATGATACCTATGTGTTATGTTAATATTGAATTGCATGATTGATTGCATGATGTAATAAATTATGTTAAAGGCAGAATAAGCGATACCAATTATTTTAATAAGAACGTTCTGTACCTTATTTATCCAAATAAATGATTTTTTTTTGGAAAATTAACTAAATCCTCCTAATTGTGCTGGAGAGACTGCAATAGCGGTCTGCCACTGCTGCGGTCGTGGAGGAATGAAATCTTGCTCTTGTAACCCCAGCAATAAGTCGTGAGTCGAAACACCCGTATGGTGTTAGTCGGTAGGTCACCCACTCTGGGTGGAGTCCGACAAACCCCGTCGCCTTCCTCGGGCGGCAGAAATCCATGAAGATCGCCACACGCATAAAAAATATAAATCGTCCAATATGCTGGCTTATTGTAAACTTCGAAAATCATAACATACCATCACGCCTGTATTCCCCGAAGGGTTAGGCAGAGGCGTACTAATGTACACTCACAGTTCGCCGGTATGTTTAGGTCCTATGTAATAGGGGGCGAGCCTATTGCCATTAACCGGGCACAAATCCAGACTTCGAGCTGCTACTGAGAATTTCAAAGAAAAACCCAATAACACTTTGCTCGACCTGGGGATCGAACCCAGGACCTCTAGCGGTCCCGCTTGGGACCACTAGACTAATGAGGCAGTCACTTCGAAAAAACTTCGAAAATCATTGAATCTAGCAAATGCAACTGTTATATTAATGTAAACAATTTCTTAATGTGTGCGTCATTAGCATCTTCTAACATAGCAAGTGGTGTTTGTAGTACAGCTAGCGTGTGTCGCTAACCGCCCAACAAACATGCGCACACGCAGATTATGCGCGGATAATCGCCAGGTATTTGGGACGGAAATTGTATTGTTGACATGTAGAAAACATTTATGATCGTGTCCATTGACAAAATTGTGTTTGCTAAGAAAATTGTGTTAACTGGTGAAGATTTTGGAGTGTTAAGTTGAATAAGTAGGTACTGTAGGGATCGAATCTAATGGGAAGGTGCAGCTAATCAATCTTGGAAATTATAAATTAATACTGTTACTTATTATGAGGCAAAGCCTTATTTCTTAAACACAAGTCTGTCAAGACTCTTCTCTCAGACTAGAAACGTTTTATATAAAAAAAAAAAAAAAAAAAAAAAAAAAACCAGCAATTCCACAATGATGTCGCCTCTTTGTAGCAATCTCTACAGTACCTACTAGTTTGTAAAACCTGTAATTTCGAGAATGTGTCATTAATAGAATTTCTGGGGATAGTAATCTAATATGGAGCGAGCCTATTGCCATTAACGGAGTACTAATCCAAACTCAGTACTGCTGCTGAGAAATTCATAGAAAAATCCAATAACACTCTTGTCGACTCAGGGATGGAACCCAGGACGTTTAGCGTAGCAGTCGTGCTGACAACCAATGGATAAGGCAAGTCAAGCAAGTTTTATTGGAACACAAAATACCGATATGCTTCGGGGTGCAGTAAAGCTGAAATGACCACGAGATTTCTTTAGATTTCTCATTTCACAGAACTGCTCCAACAATACAATGGCAAAATATAAAAATAATAAGTACTACTTATAACAAAAGGTGCCATTTTGTAAGATCAGATAAGTAAAACCGTTCATAAGTACAAAAGATTTTACGCTTACGACGAAATTGGTTATGTATTCTTGTTGTGAAGGGGGTCATACAATAGCTGTTTGCATTGGTTTTTTAGAAACTTCTAGTACGTTGCAGACCCTTGTATTGTACTTTTAACAATATTTAAGGGTAGTAGAAATACTTTTTTTTGTTTTTACATCTGCCAAAACATTCGCGATTCGCACTTGTAATAGGAGCTGGGTAGAAATAGATAGTTTTGCGACATATTTGGAGTAGCGGCTGAGCGATCGGCTTCTGCGCCACGTTTTGCGAGTTCGATCCCCACACGGAGAAAATATTTGTATGATCTACATGTTGTTATTCCGGGTCTGGGCGTTTGTGTATGTGAGAATTTGTGTTTGTAAACGCACCCACGATACAGGAGAAAATACTAATGTGGGGCAACGTTTCTTTTTTTTAAAAAGCAAAAGGCTGGCCTTAGATTGGACGTGTATATGTCTCAGTACCGATAAACTGTGGGTGTATATCATAACAGCTCTGCCTAACCCTTGGAGACAACCGTCATGGCACGGTATATTACGTACGACTACGGCTTTAGCTCTAAATCAATGGTTAAAGGTTTGATTAAGTTCATTTGAAGGGATCCTACGATCGCTGAACCACAAAACGGTCCTGCTAAAATGACGTAATATATTATTGTCCTGCTACGGTTGTGATGAATGTCATAAATGCCATGGCCATGACTAGGGCAAGGGAATGCACTAACAGTTTTTAGTCGAAACGAGTCCTACATACGTGACACTTACTTAGGTTGCAGAAGACCTATTAAGATTTTCAACAGCTAAAAAAGAGATATGATTAAGTTCCTTGATGTCTGAGTATGTTTGAATTTAAATATGTTGGCATTACATCGATATTATTTCACAAAGTATGACTCAACTCCTTAGAAAATAATAACAAGAGTGTGACCGTGACATGTGACGTCATCTTTTATGTTTTATATACCTGTGTAATAAATGAAATGATCGAGTCACGGTCAAATACCTATTAGATAAGATATTAATTTTAAATAATAATTGAGTGCCTCATTAGTCTAGTGGTCCCAAGCGCGACTGCTACGCTAGAGGTCCTGGGTTCGATCCCCAGGTCGATCAAAGTGTTATTGAGTTTTTCTATGAAATTCTCAGTAGCAGCTCGGAGTCTGGATTTGTGCCCGGTTAATGGCAATAGGCTCGCCCCCTATTACATGGGACCTAAACATACCAGGCGAACTGTGGGTGTACATTAGTACGCCTCTGCCTTACCCTTCGGGGAGTATAGGCGTGATGGTATGATGGTATGTTGTTAATTTTAAATATTTTTCCTTGTTTTTTTTGTACCACTAAGTGGCAAACGGGTAATAACGGCCTTTTTTTGACGCAAAAAATCTTCATAGATCATCTGCCACGTAGGGAGGCGGCACGGTACGACTCGTACCGATTTTTCTTGTTATCGGATAAACTTCGTACCGATTAAAAACCATACTTGCCATGGGATTCATCATCATTCCTGACATTAAACGTCACAGACTGTGGTCAAGCCATCGTAGGACCTCTTCAACGGGGTGACTCTATGACTAACAGGTATACAGGCTATAGAATCAAGCAACACCAGTAGTGTCATTAGCGCGCTGTCATCCTGAATTTCCCCGGCTATTATTGCTCTTTACTTTTATCATTATACGTCTCTACTAGAGTTACTTATCATCACGCCTGTATTCCCCGAAAAGATAGGCAGTGGCGTACTAATGTAAACCCACAGTTTTTTTTAAGCGCTAAGTTAAATGCTTATATTACGAGTGGTTTCATGTTGGATTACGAACCGGCAACCACATGATCGCAAGTCCAACGCCCTAGCCATTAGGCTACCGCCGCTTCAGTTCGCCGGTATGTACATAGGTTCCTTTTAATAGGGGGCGATTAATCGGGCACAAATCCAAAATTTCAAACTGCTACTGAGATTTTCGCAGAAAAACCCAATAACATACAGAAACAGAACACAGGACCTCTAGCGTAGTAGTCGTTGAATAAATAATAGATATAGAACCAAAGCCTTCAATAAATATAACGTGAAACATGTTGTGTAACAAACAATGTTAGGGCTTGCGGCGTCGCAAGGTCAGCAGGTGCTATGGGGTCAGTGCATCGAGTTGAGTGCGCGATTACATTGTGAAACGATACGACATACTTAACAGTTAGTTACCAATATGAAGACTACTAAAATATAGCGATTTTGGGAAATTTTCTTTAGGTTTTCAAAGTTTCATATTTTTTAAAGTTTTAAATTACAAAACGTCCCCTAACGTCCCTTTCCAGAAAAAATAATGTTTTTATAGAATTTCTATGACGTACGCATTACGCATGGCTTTACGTGGTATAGTACAGTACGGTCTCTGTTTAACATAAAATTAAAATGCTTATTATATCGTTAGACTTGCACTGATTGATTTGACTTGATTTTAATTTTTTTTTGTGTTTATGGCCCACTTTTTTAAGAGACCATAAAGAATAATAATTAGACAACTATGATATTTTTGTGCGGTTTTTTCAAATCCTCCTTCGTTGCTGTAAGTTTAGGTGTCGTTTAGGTTATAGGATGAAGGATGAGCTTTATTTAATGGACACCGCTCCACAAACGAACCGCAAATGAATCTTATCTTGCAAATTATGATGTTAATTAATGCGTTTCATGTCTCTGAATAACTAACAAGCTAAGCGTTCAATACGAGTACTTTGGAAACAAACACCGATCGTGTCGTCGAACTCCCTTTGTCCACCCTTTATGGCCACCATAATATTTATTGCAAGGGACTTTTGTATCACCTATTATTAACTGCGTACAGCATAATATACATATTTTGTTCCAAGCTTATTCTTATGTCAATAACGTTCGAGATCTTTCTTATCTTCCGAGAATTATGTACCTGGAGTTTGTGTAGTGGTTTATTGCTCATTTAAATATGCTGTGGGGTTTTAAGTAATAGGAAAAACAGGTACCATAGAAGTGCTTGACATATTTATCTTAGATATATTATTAAAACAAGACATCGTGAGGAAACCTGCATACCTGTGATATTTTCTTGACGGCCAGCGTGTGCAGTCTGTCAATCCGCACTAGGACAGCATGGTGAACTACAGCTTAACACCTCGCACTCTGAGAAGACCAAAGGATAAGAAGATCCATCCTCAGTAAATGAACAGCATTTTTTTTCATGTGATACCTATTGGGTTTTTCTATGAAATTCTCAGTAGCAGCTCAGATTTATGCGCGGTTAATAGCAATAAGCTTACACACTATTACACGGGACTTAAACATGATGGCGAACTGTGGGTGTATTTTAGTACCTACACATCTCCCTAAGCCTTCCGGGAATAGAGGCATGATGGTATGTAATGTGTATAGTTTTTAGATGGGACAAGATTCTGGATGGTGTCTAGATTGGAATACTGACGAATATTTTCCAATTCTAGAATACTCATACGATAAATTGCATCACAATCGGTTGTAAAACCAGGATTTCCATGATCATATTATCTTCTCTCTAGAAAGAAATAGTGATTTCACCAAATTTATCCAATTATTATGTTTTCACAGTCTATAAAAGCGATAACTTTAATCTCCACTAACACGCATTCGTATAAAAATGTGTAATATCTGTGTTTTTATCACAGCGTGACACTCGTCCGACATCAAGGCCTCGTATCGAGAACAGTTATCAAATACCGAGTGTTTACCCGCCAGTGAGTAAGATCACGTGAGTCATGTATGAGGATAGCCCGTTCAGTATGATTCATAGGCCAAGACATTATTATTGACTGATGGTAAAATACGAAACTATCTTTTATAACATACCATCACGCTTCTATTCCCCGAAGAGTTAGGCAGAGGCCTTTGGGCTAGCGTAGTGTGGGATGCCCTGCGATACAATTGACCGACGATTTGCAGAAGGCGGGTATTTGTATTGGCTGTCTCTGATAGCTGTCCGAGATATTTCTCAAGAGAGACAACCTCAACAATAGGGACTTTAGGAGTTCTTTAGGACATCTTAGTACATACACAATATTATTATTTTTGGAATGTGTTATTTTTTTTTCTTAGCCATTTGGCTACTTTTAACCACGTACGTAATTGTAGTGTGGTAGGTAAGTATCTACTTATTATTATTGATATACCTAAGACTAAGTAGTTCCTTCGAACAACTCTGCTCGAAAAGGCCAAAATATACTGGTCGTTCTCATATTATGATTTTCTTCCGTAGTGACGTAACAGGACGTGTAATAGTTTGAATGAACTAACAGCATCCTCTCATTACGAACACGTGTTCATGAGTAAGAGAATCGGAAGTCATGGCGAAAACAAAAGATCCGACCAAAACGAAGGCACCGACTTTCGAAACTGTTATTATTATTTTTTAAGTTTTTAAAGGTTTTTGAAGGCGGTTTGACTGGCTATTTTATATACCTACTGTTTTTTATATACCTATTAAAAATTACAACGCAGAATATGTTGATAAAGAATTTCAATAAACGTTATCTTTCGCGTTATATCATGTGACATCATTCCAGTAGCGTCATATTAGTTGGAAATTAGGATGTATTTTTTTAGGAAAATATCCATCAGTCATACAAACCTTTAAGAATTGAATTTTTCCCCAAACGATCATTTTTTGCTAGGGTGATGTAATTTTGTATTATCGGAGCTTTTACCTTATTTTTAGTGAAGGAAAGTTTCAATCGCGGGCAGGATTCGAACCTGTCTTCTGGTTAGATACACCAGACGCTATGACCTCTAAGCCACCGCGAGTCCCACCCGCAAGATCGAAATTTGCCTTCGCGTTCTGAATTTACGTCTTATGGTGACATGTATCTAACTAGACGACGCAGGTTCGAATCCAGCACGCGATTGAATTTTTCCTTCAATAAAAAAATGCAAAAAAATCACAAATAGAAAGTTTTACCTTATTGTTTACGAATTTGTATTGTAATGCATTAGTTAATTTCTTAGTAATTTAGTAATTAATTAATTAATAATTAAGCAACTAGTGTGACTTTTCAAAAGTAACTTCTTCAATGGTCTTTCTTTTTTAATTGTGAAATAAAACATTTTGACTTTGACTTGAGGACCTATATAAATAAAATTTAAGGTGTAACGTAAAAGATTCTTACCACGAACTTACCACAAACTTACTTTAACTTACCACGTATTACAATATGTGGTAAGTTTAAAACCAAATGAATAGGTACCTAAGTGCTATTTTGCCTTAATATAATAGAATGTCGTATAATTTGTTTCGTTTCGTGGTAACGCATGTTTTCAGAAGTATTTTTTTTGATATAACAGAAACATAATACCTATATCGGGCGTTTGTGTATATGAGAATTTGTGTTTGTAAAATCCTAGTGTGAGGCAACGTTTAGGTAAAAAAAAATCATATCGCCTATATTCCCCAAAGAGTTTTGGAGAAGTGTACCAATGTATACAGTTCGCCAGTATCATTATGTCCCATGTAGCCTACTCCCATTAACCGGTCACAAAACCCAATACCACTTTGCTCGACTTGAGAATCAAACCCAGGATCAGTTAGCGTATTAGTCGCGCTTTAGACCACTCACTGGAATAATAAGGATAACAAAAATCTCTACTGCAAAGACTCATGATGTCAATGTCAATGCCAAACTCTATTTAACTCCTAAACACATTATTTAATGTCAACATTGCGTAAGAGGGTTAAGCTATTACTTTATTTATTTTGTCTATTTTTGGCCTAGGCATTCCATATACATGTTGAACTAAGATTTAAAAGGAAAATGTAAATTTGAGTATTATGTAAGCTAGATAATTAGATACCTATACACAGATTTATGCGGTCTGACTACTCAAATGTTCCAATGATCTGGTATCGTCGTAAACGGATTGTTTAGCTCCCTAGATTTTGGTCAAGTTATCCAATGACTGATGCATGCGTGCCGTCAGATGGGACTGGTCTACTTAAAGCCGCAATGGTTCTTTCTTCTAAAGGCCATTTCAGACATTGTCTTACATTGGAACTCACATATTTGTTACTTTTATGTCTGGACTTTAAAAGAGACCATGATTCTCTGAGTTTGTTTCGGTGTTTCTTCTCAGAGGTGTTTACTTTGGAAATGCCGGTGTCATCTAGTTAAAAAAAAAACATTGACTTGTAAAAGTGTCCTTAAAAGATCTATTTAAATAAATAACTATCATTTATCATTATCATTAAACATAGGTCTGTAATAGTGTTCAGTAAATACCTAAGGCAAGCAATCTTTGCGGTTTACCATCTTTGTGATCAATCCATTTAGAGTACATACCGTCCCACTCTTGCGCACGAAACTTCTCTCAGAATGAGAACGATCCACCACGTTAATGTAGTGGGGGTTGGCAGACAAGTGGTTTTTTAGTACATGTTCTACGCTTTACTTAGAAATACTTGTAGGTACTTATTTAACTTGAGCATGCGATTTTGACCATGTGGTAAGTTCCACTGAATCAGACCCGTCTTTTTAATACTTCTAGACATCTTTATTGGGAAGCCAACGCGAAGGGTTTTACCGGACGCTCTTTGTACCAAACATATCAGTAGCTTGATGAATAATGTCATAGAAATCCAAAATGAAAACACGTGTCGACTTTTTTAAAGAAAAAAGGTTATGACAGGACCTATCGGGTTTCATTATTTAAAAATGATAGCTTTAACTTGTCCTACTATTCAAGGCAATTTGAACTATATCGTCTTAAAATTAAGACTGAACTTGTTTGAGTATTTTCTTGTTTGGTTTACAAAAAAGTTACGTTTTGTGAGATGTCAGGATAAAGTTACTCGTTGTTTTAGGAACCGTATCTTTAAACTTTTTTTTATTAAAATATGGTGTTTCCTTTCAATTTACACATCACTTTTTTATAGTTTTAAAACACAGACTTTCACATGATTTATGGTAAAGTACGTAATGTATTATTAGATGTTGGCCGCGATTTCATTTGCATCCCCAAAGGGTTTCTTGAGACTAAATGTTGCCTAAATCCTTTCTCAGGATTCAATCTATCTCCTTGTCAAATTTTATCAAAATCTGTTGAGCTATTTAGGCATGAAAAGGTAGCAGACAAACATATGCCTAGTAGTTATTTTATTAGTTCTTAATAGCTTTAATACATGACCTTTTGATGTCTCCTCATGCCACAGATTAATTCATGGAAAAATAATCCGTATTTAACGTTTTACTTATACACAATTCTTTCTTAGAACATGTTATCTAATACTAATAGGGCTGTCTCTGTCAGGGCTTATATTAGAGAGATTTATAATTTAAGTAATCCAAAATGATTAGGATATTTCTTGCAGTAACTCTCTTCAAAATTTCTTTTTTGGCTTGTGATTTGTGTACCCTCTTGAAAAATTTTAATCTCTCAGTGTAATGTATGATGTGAAAATGAAAAATATCTATTGTATGAAAACTATGTTATATTATTGCTTGAGGTCCTAGATCCCACACTAGGATTCCCTGTGTTTTGGGATCTAGGCTTTGTGTACCGTTTATAAAATTAGCTTATTGTATAGATAATATAATATTATATTGTGTAATTTATCTAACTAGCTCATTACACTAGAGGTCCTATACTCAGGTCGAGTAGTGTTACTTTTTTTAATAATATTCTGAGTAGCAACTCGGAGTTTGTAATTCATGCCTGGTTAATGGCAATAGGCTCGGTTTTCTATGGGACCTTAACATGCCGGCGAACTAATACATTAGTACACCTCAGCTTAACCCTTCGGGGACTACAGGCGTGATGGTATGTTATGTTATCTAATAAATTAAATTCTTGAAAAGTTTCTTTATTTCAAAATGTTGTGTTATGTTGACGTTATCATCGTTTATTCCAACGATACGTCTTATTGTTGTTTTGTTCTCAATTTTGTGATCAGATACCTGACCGAAAAATGGAACCATGTCGGCAGTACTCTTTCATATAAAAAAATATTATTGAAATTGGTCCACAATTGACGAAAATGGATATTTTCGTTTTTATTATTTGTTATTTTGTATGTTTATCGATATAAACAGACATAAAATAACATTAAATCTAAAATAAAAAAACACCGCAGCCTCGAGACAAGGTTACCTACCATTTCCTTGCAATAGATTACCAAATTTCAAGTCAAACAGGCCTGTGGAAGTTGCGTACATCCTTCCATGAACCAGAAAAGGGTTAGATTTTCTTAAATCATAATCTAAGAACACTCAAGTAACCTTTCAAACAAAAAAAAACTTAATCTATATCGGTCCATTCCTTTGGGCGCTACGATGCAACATACACGACACACAGATATACACTACAAAATGTAATACTCCTCTTTTTCGTGGGGGGTTAAAAATACATACAGACGAACGTAGAACCTCATCCTTCTTTTTGCAGTCGGTTAAAAAATTCCGTTTAAACTTTTCAAGCACAGCCCTATCCATAGCCATAGCCATGCCAACCTTGGCATTGGGCACATGGCGGGCTTCAGTAACTCGAACTTAATCTAAAACATGTGCTCGTTTCTGTTGGTTATGTATTTTTGGGCACATGTGAACGAATTCTGATGATAGAGATATATCAGATTAGTAAATAATGTTAATGTATTATGAATCTTTTTGTGCTAGTAATAAGTAAAGTATTTCATGAACACATTAAGTATACATAAAGTGATAAAATAGTCAACTCAATGAATCTAAAATCGGCCATATTTCTTACACATTAATTACGTAAAACGGCTACGGTTTACATTTTACCATACTATCACGCATGTATTCTCCTAAGGGTTAGGCAGAGGTATTTTAATATAAACCCACAGTTCGTGAGTATGGTCCTATGCAATAAGGGATGAACCTATTTTCATTAACCGGCCACAAATCCCAACTCCGAGCTGCTACTGAGAATTTTATTAATTGCTTTTGCTTGACTTGGAAATCGCACCTCACACTACACCAATAAGATAGTTTGCATATTTAACCTTTCAACCGCTACAGTCATGTTAGATGACAAACCAAACGTGCCCCGCACGCCACGGTCGCGTTGGGTGACAGATTTTTAAAAGAAATTTGGAGCTTGGCGCCGAGAGCACGCTTTTTCTGTTTCAACGTGGCGATCATAGGGTTAATTACGTTTCATGTTTCAATTAAACTTTGCTTGGCCTGGAAATCGAACCCTGCCTTACTTAGGCCTACAACCACTAGAATGCGTAGCTACCGCTGTATCAGCCGTATCAAATTGTTAGCCTAATACTTAAAACGTTATCTCACTCCAACTTTTATATCGTACGCTAAACTACCCCCTAAAAATAAAAAAAACATGTCTGATCATAAAAGACCATACCCACTATAGGTAAATGGATTCACATAAATGACACGATCTATTGTCGAGGGGGCCCCGACAAACCTTGATACAGGGCCCGTCTTGGGCAAGCTACACCATTGCTGGGGCAGTACATTTTAAATTACACCGTAAACACGCTTATTTTTATTTGCATAAGTAATACATGTAATTTAAAAAAAACGTAATATTTTTTAGAGATTGCAAGATAAAAATTATGTTAAAGTCATTGACCATATTTATTTGTCCGCTTTCTAGTCCAATTAAGATTATGATCTAACTTAATGTTTTCTATTGCGTGAGAGTCATAAAAATGATTGATAGTGATCATATCAACGGGTATTCTATGTTAGATCTAGATAGATAAGACTTCAAAGATAACTATTATATCTTTCATGTTAATCTTGTTGTGAAAGGAAATCGAAACCTAGTTAGATCTAGATAGATCTATGAGATGTTCTATCGCGTTGAAGTTTTTATACAGGGTGGCGTTTTATTTATTAGCTACTTCACAGACACAAACTTAATGGTATTATACTAATAAAAAAAATGTAACTTACTGATGTCTGTACATAGAATTATGTATTTATAAAAAATAAATATATTATTTGCATGGAAGAAGACCTCTTGTAAAAACAAGAGGTCTAGATAGGTCTAGATAGATTGCTCTTATAAAGATAAGAGCAATCTATCTGTATATTTGTACGGGCATCACGCAAAAACTACTGCACGGGATTGGGTGCGGTTTTCACAGTTTTATGGCCGGAGGTCTAACTTAAAATCTGATAATCAGTATCCAGTGTATAACGGATATACCTAATATTGATAATATATACGCTATAAACTGGACATAATCGTTGACACGTACGAGTATATTTCCTTCTTTAATACGGTATGAATTAAGATCGTTTTTGATAGTATTTTCAATTTGGGATGAATTAATACAAGAAACGGCATGTGTGTAGGGAATAGGTCATATTTTACGTACTTATTATGTTTTTGATACCTGCCTCCTTTTATGCTTATTCCAGAACATCCGATCCAGGTATTGAGCATAATGACCACTGTTTAAAAAAATATAACTTACCAGGAGATACAGTCATCCAATAGGAACGAAAGTCAGGAACCGTGTCTGTTCGGTTTATCTTACTAATCTACCTACAGACACTCCTGCGTTATCGTATGGTGATGAACCAGAGTTCGCAACGGAATTCCTTAGATAACGCTCTTTCCCGGATATAACCGATTTATGTTCCTGCGGTAAGAAAAGAGACAGGAATGCTTTTAATGTTCTTATCTTTATAAATAACAATGAAAGTATGTATGTTTGTTCTCTTTCTGAACCATTCATCCGATTATTATGAAACTTTCTTCAGTTACCGTGTGCGTGGCTGGGGAAGGTTCTATAGATTTAAATGAAAATCTAATTCAGTCAGATCAGTCCCAATAACAAATCCGTCGATAGATTTAGGTACTTACTAGAGGTAGGATGTTGACATTACTTGTGGACCTTATGTCAAAATCCTATCTCTAGTAAGCAAAATTACTGACTGATTTGTTATTGAGACCGGCCGTAATTATCTACTACTGCTAGTAGAATTTTGTATTTGTTTCAGTCTTGTTTCAATGATTCAAATTCAAAATCAATGCGTGTAATTTTGGCCAGATAGATCGCAAACCCTTCGGGATGCGCTGTGACGCCGGCGTAACATTACAGCTTTTTATCGTGCCTGATTAATAAGTACCTAGGTATATCTTTGATGCATCTCATTAATAAAATTAATACGCGTGTATAACAATAACCATTGGCGTCATTCACGATTTATGTTTCATACGGTTTCACGGTAAATAGAGTATTAAAAGCAGCAATACACATACCAGTTCTCAATGGATGGTTCTCTCTCCCTTGTTTCCTACTAAATCGTCCTCCAATTGTCTCCACGAACAAATTAATTCAGATTAATAAAGTGTGCGACGATAAGTGACGTCGGTTGTTATCAATATTGTTTCTCTTGGTCGCTTCGACAGTTGCTCGGGTACCGGCTATCGGTGCGTTCGCGCATAGCACTGCATTACCAGAACCCGCGAATTTTTCTTTTCGATGTTTAAACTGTGAACGGCCGTGAATTAGAGACGTTATAGTGATTTTTGTGATGAATAGTGTTGTTCGCATTAGTGAGTTAGAAGTTAAAGGTGATTCTTAAAATAAGTGTGACTAATGAAGACATGACGACGGTACAGTTGTATGGAATGTTAAATGATTGCCACACTGATGGGAAACTGTGAGTTTTGATATTTTTTTCTAATATATTCAATACTTTTGCCAGTTCTATCGTTTCTTGTAGGGCATTAATCACTGTAAAACCAGGATGTAACGTTACTTATGTATCGTGCACTATTTCTTGAGTCACTGCGATTTCTAATATGATATCGGTAGATATAATCTTAACTTATGAAATACTGGCAGACCGTCAAATGAATTCGTAAATACTTAATTAAAAAATTAAGCAATATGTCGAATCAAGTCCTGTGTGCATTGTACCGGAATGCATCCAGCATTGCTTGGTTCTGAAAGTCAAGGCGAGATTCGTTACTTAATGAAAAGAGTAAGAAAGGTGACTATCGTAATGATAGACACTAATGATTGGCAGAAACAGAAAATTGAGAATCGTTACTTGTTAAATGGTACTAATTCCCTTACCGTATAGGAAGCTAATGAAAAAATGGCGTGAACCTTTATATTGAATCTCTAGCTTCTGCCCGCGACTTTGTCTTCGTGGACATCAGGATTGGGTCCGACCTGGATAAAAACAGCCTATGTGTTATTCCAGGCTATAATCTGTGTGCCAAATTTTATCTAGATCCGTTCAGCCGTTCTGGCGTGAAAGAGTAACAAACATCCATACATCCACACATCCATACTCGCAAACTTTCACGTTTATAATATTAGTAAGGATTTTATCGGGATTTTACAATAGTTTGTTATATGATATTTTCTATATAAATAAAAATGAATGTATGTTTGTTTGTCCTCTATGCATTGCTAAACCATTCAACTTATTGTGATAAGTATAATATAAAACTTTGGTCTGCTGTTGTGGGCATGCCTGGGAAGGTTTCTAATGAAAAAAAAAAATTAAAATTATGTTTTATACGTGTCTGCTTACCACAAATAAATGAAGTAGGTAAAGATGTTTTTGAATAATTTAAAAACAAAAGTTTAAAATGATGTCATACTTCGTGGATTCCTTTTGTTTATCTTACATTTTATGTTTTTCCTTTAAGACATTAAAACAAACTTGATTCAAAATGTGTCATACAGTGTTTTGTCAAACAAGTGATTAACAGGCCTCGCTTTTTTAAATGGAATTGCATCGATCACCGATACCTACTTACATGTATTTGCTAAGCGCAGTGATAAGAATGATATCATCAGACAGATTTTCAGTGTTGTTTTGTTTTTAGATATTAATTCATTCATATATTAAGAATCCGGAGGACCGAATTTTTCATATAAACGTAATACCAAAATTAATCGTAATTCAATTACAATTTAATCAGACTGTGTTATTATTCGGATTCAGATAGGTACCGTTAGTCTAGGTTCGTACTCTACCATTTCGTTCAAAATAGTTCACTGGAAATAAATGTAAGCGAATTTAATTCTTGATAACTTTACCAAGTTTGGAACAAATTGCCGGCCGTTTATATCCAGTGCAGTAGTACCTAATAGACGAATTGGTATGGTAGGAACCTAGATTAACGGTATCCAAATCCGAATAATAATAAAACATTCATTTCAAATAAAATAATGACACAATTTGATAAAACTGTGTTTGGATTACGATTTATTTTGGTATTACGTTTTTGTGGACAATTCAAGGTCTTATGGTTTGAATGTAGATGGATAAAAGGGACGAGCGAGACCAACGAAAATACGGGTGGATTGTTTGAAATATCACGATGTTATAAAGTAATTGATGAGATGACAGCTGATAGAGTAAATCGGGAGCAAAGAGATGATTACTTACTTACTTATTTGTCATAGCAAATTTTAAAACGATATTTTCCATATCAAGCATGGAATTACAAACATATAAAGGAAAGGGTAATATCTATTATGTAACCAAACGTATACGTTAATAATGATTGAGCTACACGATGACTGTTGTATGCGTGCAGTCAGTTAGGACTACTTAGGACAGGTCAAATCAAAGCTGCCATGGCTCTTTCTTCAAAAAACCTGTTCAGATATTGCTAACAATGAACACAATGTGAGTTTTACAATATATGTATCACCAATTCACCATAGTATTAGCACAGTTTGGACTTTAAAGAGCCCGTGATCCGAGTTTGTTTCTCCTCAGATATCGTTAGTCAGGAAATGCGGTTCCATTTAATTAAAAAAAAACAAGAAATGTCTGTATTTACAGAAATACCTATACGAAAGAAGTACGGATTGCGTTGTTGATTGTTACAAAGCATGCGTGGGATAATAAGCAGCTTATACTTACTCGTTTTACATTCCTCCATAAAAAGTAAAAACATTACAATCACACGCCAAGTAATCTTCCTGCTCGTCACGCTAAGCATAGTTCAAACCACAGATTATGAATAAATGGAGTGACAGGATGCATTAACAAAATTATTTGAGACACGTTTCTTTAAAATAGGATTGGAATCGTATGATCAGTGGCTTTTGCACATTGGGCGTTTTGTAAATAAATTATCGAAATGAATGTTTGTTTTTATGTAATTAATGCAATTACAATGAAACTTTGGTGAGTTGTAGTGTGTGCGTCTACATAGATTTTGTTGGCAAAAAATAAGATAGAAATAGAAGCATTGCAACGCATAGGTAAAAAACAGCTAGTACCTACGATGTGTTATTTATATGCTGCAGCACTAGATGCTTGTCTTATGGGTCCCACGTTAATTCTCCATTTCTTTCTTCTCCGTGGTTCACACTGATGGCTCGAAGGGTCACAATAGGCATTGTTTTCAAGCCCATTGTCTGTGTCTTGTCACTTTCATTTGCTACCTTTTAGTTGGGTAGACATTCATGTAAGCAAAGCTTCAACTAATGGGAGATATCATTGGTTCTTACTGTGTGGTCCTTATGTTAAACACAAGGGCAATTAGATACCATGAGTGTTTTAGTAGATATGTTTTAAATTGGCTTGCCTAGTTTATACAAATCCAAACTCCGACCTGCTTCTGAGAATTGTATTGGAAAGCATTTAGCTATTTGCTCAAAAAAATGAGGTTGATGAAGGGTAATGTAGCCAGTGGAATAGTTAGGCAGTTGAGGTCTCAAGATGACAACGTGTTATTGAAAGAACAAAGAAAAATATTTATTGCCACCAAAAAAGAATACAAAAATGTTCAAAATGGCAATAAAGTCACAAAAGTGACAAAAGAGTCGGCTCAGCAAAATGTTGACATGTGTGCAGCATAGCTACCACAGTGATCAACGCTGGTTTTCAGCCCCATTGATACTTCTGAGAGCCTAGTGTGAGTTTCATTTCAACGATTCAATTTTACGCATCGACTGTGTTCGGCTCTCTGATTAGTGGAGAGTGGTGAAGGTCACGGACATCGCCAATCAGCACGCCAAACACGGTCGATGCGTAAAATCGTGTCGGTGAAATGCAACTCACACTTGGCTCTCTGGTGTACCTAATACATATAGTATGTAGATATTATATTGGTAAGCAACCGCGTCTGTTTTTTATCATCCTATTAAAATAACAAAAAGAGGTAAATAGTATCTAAACTTTTCGGTATCGTCGTGATTGCTGTGACCTTTGAGATAAAAACATTACAAAAAATGCATTGGGCCATGAATTTAACTTAAATGCAGAAAAATATATAATTAAACTAGTTTTTGGCCGCGACTTTGTCTGCGTGGACTTCAGGATTGGGTCCGACCTGGATAAAAAGTAGCCTATGTGTTATTCCAGGCTATAATCAATCTGTGTGCCAAATTTTAGTTCAGCCGTTCTGGCGTGAAAGAGTAACAAAGCGTAAGCCTATCACGAATAAAAAACATCCATACATACAAACTTTTGCGTTTATAATATTTGTAAGGATTTTATGCAAATTTTATCCATTTCGTGTGTATTTCATTTTATATTATAATTAAATATTGTAAATGTCAAACGCTTTAATAATAACCGATTATAGCTTAAATCTATGAATTATGACATGGTTTTTAAATAGTATAATCGGATAGACAAATCATCATTTTTATAATATTACTAGCTTTTTGCCCGCGACTTCGACCGCGTGGAATAGTTACTTTGTTCCATATGAACTTTCATCCCCTATTTTATTCCCTTGGGGATAGAATTTATCAAAATCCTTTCTTAGCGGATGCCTACGTCATAACATCTACCTGCATGCCAAATTTCAGTTCGTGTAATTTTATACAGTTACAAAAATCGTGATTATAAATATTAGGTATGATGACAAGCGTGAACTTATTTGAGAATTTCATAGAAAAACCCAATAATAGCGGGAGTCGAATCTAGGATCTTTTTTTTACTGAAAATCCTCATGGATCGTCTGCCATCTGGGGGGTGTCAGGGTATGTCGGATTCGTATCGATTAAAAACCGTACATTGCCTTCCCTTGTCCTATAGTCAAGGCCATGGGATTCCTGACATTCGCCACGACCCTAACGGTCGAATGTAGGAACTAACACGCGGGACTCGTGATCGCGGTCGCTGAATCAATGAGGAAGGTTTAAGATATCAAAAACCTATACATAATCAACCCATTAAACTGTTCCACTGCTGGGCATGGGTCTCCTCTCAGAATAAGAGGGATTAGGCTATAGTCCACCACGCTGGCCTAGTGCGGGTTGGCAGACTTCACACACCGTCGAGAAAATCTCTCAGGCATGCAGGTTTCCTCACGATGTTTGCCTTCACCGTTTAAGCGCGTGATAATTAACTATTTAATACGCACATGACTTCGAAAAGTCAGAGGTGGAGAGAGAGAGAGAGCCTTGGGTTCGAACTATGTATGAATATGGTATGTTTAAGTCCCAAGTAATAGAGGGCAAGCCTATTGCCATTAACCGGGCACAAATCTCAAACACAGAACTGCTACGGAGAATTTCATAGAATAACCCAATAACAGTTTGCTCGACCTGGTAATCGAACCCAGCACCTCTAGCAGTTGCTTTGGGACTACTAGACTAACTAGGAAGTTCATTTAATAGCTGTAATTACCCAAGTTAAATCGGATAAATAATAATAATAAAGTAGAAATAAAAGTTAATATGAAGATGACTACGTCATTATGCGCAAATAATATGACTTTAGACCCCACATAAAACATCGTTAAAATAAATCATAGCAACGAAGCTCTATAATAATGAGCTTAAAATCGTTTTCACGCGTCCGTACTCAGAATAAATTGGCCTGAATTGTATGGTATGCGCGCGCGCAACGGCACGTAAATACTCGTATATCGTGTGTCTGGATTATTTTACATTGGTCAATTAGTGCATACACTAGACGATATTTATTTTTAAAATGTATGTTTCTATAAAATAAATAAGTAATTCCTTACAAAAAACGAGCTTTTAGTCGCGGTTTGACTCGCATGATCGCGTCTCAAGGATTATTTACATTTTTTTTTAGAACAATGGTCGTCTGTGTTCGTTTTCAGGATATAATGTATCTCCTTAAATCTATTCACTGCCTCATTAGTCTAGTGGTCCCAAGCGCGACTGCTACGCTAGAGGTCCTGGGTTCGATCCCCAAGTCGAGCAAAGTGTTATTGGGTTTTCCTATGAAATTCTCAGTAGCAGCTCGGAGTCTGGATTTGTGCCCGGTTAATGGCAATAGGCTCGCCCCCTATTACATGGAACCTAAACATACCGGCGATCTGTGGGTGTACATTAGTACGCCTCTGCCTAACCCTTTGGGGAATACAGGCGTGATGATGTTATGTTAAATCTATTCAACGATTTAGACGTGAAATACATAGTTACAGACATATGGAAATATCAATATGGTTAGTTATACAAGATTTGACAAAAAACGGATTTATAAATAATATAATAATATAATAATAATAATATAATAATAATATAAATTTCAGTAGCAGTGCTGGGACGTAATGCCCGAGAAAGACTGAACCTATTGATAAAGTCCCTCAAAAAGGTCACAATACAGGGTAATTCTGGCTTTTTGGAGAAAGAGCCACAACGGCTCTAAGTAGCAAAGTCCCAGCCGACGGCATGCGTACGTGGCGTCGCTCAGCTCGGATAGGTCTACTGAAACTCTCATTGTGCTCGATCATATATATAGGGAACTCAACCACCCTTAAAACGACCAGATTTGTGGCACATTTTCACAGTTTCTTACTTCATCGTTACTTTGGGAAAAAAGTGTAAGTGTGTTTTAATAAATATGCAACACGTTTTTCATTCAGAGTTCAACAACAAAAAATATGTGTATATAAAAAGTGAAAACACAGTCGTTGGTCTATCGGTGCCAAGGCTCGGCTAGTTATCAAAACAACCGGTCTAACTGGCAAGGCTATCCAATTGATAGACTAGCTCTATCTGACTCGTAGACACTCGTAGTATGTATCACCTTGTACCCATAGAACGATGATAAATGATGATCGCATAAACACAGGTTGAAGTTTTTTAACCTTGATGGATGCTGTAGTACTATATAACATAACATAATATACCCGTAACATAACATAGTATTCCTCGAAGGGTTAGGCAGAGCCGTACACCCACAGTTCGCTCTTTACATAGGGAGCGAGCCGATAGACATTAATCGGGCACAAATCCCAAACTCCGAGGTGCTACTGAGAATTTCCTAGAAAAACTCAATATCACTGCTCGACCTGGGAATCGACGTTAGAACCATCCGCATACCGTGGGAGAGCCATGCTTCGGCACGAATGGGGCGGCTCTACCGGAGTGATACCAAGGCCGCACAGAAAACCGGCGTGAAACAACTCTTATGTTGTGTTTCGCCCAAACCCCTGTTTAAAACGCCAGCAACGCACTTTGTAACTCCTCTGGCGTAGCGGATGTTCATGGGCGGCGGTAATCGCTTACCATCAGGCATACCGTCCGTTTGCTTGCCCCCTATTCCATAAAAAAGCAATCGCGCTCAGGACCACTAGGCTAATGAGACAGTCGATACAGTAGTAGAATAAAATTTTGAGCAAACATTCGTCTCGTGACAGTTTATTATCAATACATTACAAATGACAAGCTACCCATAAACCGGGGACAGATAACTATTACATCGTGACATACGTAGTATTTACGTATGTGCTCTTCGATCTCATAAATCTTCGGCTTGTGGGTCAGAAGGAAATCGTGCAATTAGTATCTAATATAATTATAATAATATTAATAGTGAGGATTTCTAGAATATTCGCTGACTGGCCTGACATGTTCTTGTAAAACAATAAAAGTCCCATAAACATAATAAACATTTCGCAGATTTTTTTTTATTGTTATAGACAGGGATGGCGAACCTTTTTTGATCTACGTGCCATTTTATCTATACAAATGTTTAATGACGTCATGACGTGTCATCAGACAATCTCAGAAGTCGTAGAACTAAACATTAACAACTTTCGTACGAATTTTACATAATTATGGGAGGTCTTTATAACTATATAATGTCTTTGATGATAGGTATTTCAGTCGCGAAATTTCTTTTCTCAGTCTATTAACTTGATACTAACAGACGAGTTCCGATTACTTGTCTAAATTCCTACCTAAATCCCGTGCCCAAAATATTTTGTGCCATTGATTCGCCATCACTGTTATAAGATGATAAAAAACATATTATTATATTGAGCGCGTTGTCATCTTCAGACACAGTTGTTAAGTCTGATATGTCGAGTTATTTCACTAGCCTTTCAAACCAGAACTTTTAGCTTTACTAGACAAAACGTAACCTATGTCCTGCTTCTAGGTCTTATCTAGCTTTATATCAAAGATCAAATTTCATCAAAGTATTCGTTTAGATTTAGAAACCAATATAAAGAAAGAAAACATACTAAATAAAATAATTGATTCATTCATTTATATCGTCACGACTGTATTCCCCGAAGGTATAGGCAGAGACGTACTAATGTATACGAACAGTTCGCCGGTATGTTTAGGTCCCATGTAATAGGGGGCGAGCCTATTGCCATTAACCGGGCACAAAGTCAAAAGTAAAAGTCTATCTACTATAAATAATAAAATATATATACTAATATTGTTCTTTCTTTTGTTCGTAGGCCTCTTCAAAGGCTCTACAACAACGCTAGACGGGATCGGTCTGCGGCCGATGCCAGCAGAACGACCGAAGACGTTGAGGAAGCTAAAGTCAGTGTACGACGCGTCCCCGACTGAGCCGCCGCCCGCGCCGCCCACGAACTTGAGCAGCAATGGACAGGCTACAGAGCGGAATATCAATGGAGTTGAGGACGAAGTCAGGAGACGGAGTAACACCACTAGCTCGACGCAGAGTGGGGAGAAGTCGCTGTCTATACTTAGTCCGTTTGACGAGCAGGTAAAAAAAACATCCTGTATCGTGGGTGCGTTTACAAACACAAATTCTCACATACACAAACGCCCAGACCCGAAACAACTACCTATAGATCGTACAAATATTTCCTCCGTGTGGGTATCGAACCCACAACACGTTGCGCAGAAGCCGATAACTCAGCCGCTACGCCAAATGTGTCGTCATTGGAATATATGTCGTTTTCGATACATGTAGATTCCATGATTTCATCTCGCTTCAGCCATTGCGCATATTAACTAGCTATTAATAGATAAATAACAGCCATTTTCAATTATAACGTTGTAATAACAAAAACGGAATAAATTAGTGTTGAGGTCGGGTCTGCACGGGTCAAACTAAATTGCATCATTTTGAAAGCACGGAGCTCATTAGCATTTGTACGTGAAAAGCTGTTCTAAAGTGCACGATTTTAGCTATCATTTATAATATTATGAGCGAATGTTTTCTATTTTCGAATTCAAATATTTAACATTATAGATAGATAGTATAACTTTGTGTGTTTGTTCATATTCGTGTAGAGAACATCTCAGAAACTGCTCGGCTTTTTAAGTTTCTTGATAAATTTGTTTTACTTAAAATGGTGACAGCTACATACATTAAGCAAAGCAACGGTATATCTTTAGTGAAGAGTCGGTAGGACCTTTAACTGTCTGCGAATTAGCCAGTTTTTTATTAGCCATTATTCGAAACTAAATCCAAACATTGCCTCAATAGTCTAGAGATCCTAAACGCGACTGCCACGATAGAGGCCCTTGATTCGATTCCTAGTTCGAGCAAAGTATTATTGAGTTTTTTCTATGAAATTCTCAGTTCAGAGTCTGGGACTTATGCCCGGTTAATGGCAATAGGCTCGCCCCCTATTACATGGGACCTAAACATACCGACGAACTGTGAATGTGTGTAAATACACCTCTGTTTATCCCTTCGAGGAATACAGGCGTGATGGTATGTCAATGTTTTACTTTTTTTCATATTATAACCAACTCTAATATCAAATGTTGTATTAAATAATAGAGTATGTACTCGTTAAACCACAGGTGTAAACGTCAAAAGTAATTCCCTCACTTCCTGCCTTTGTTGGTGCGTCACCGTGTTTCACAAATCCTATTGTTATGCCAAATTGTATGGCGGCCTGTCATGGTTCACGGACTCCACTCGTTTTAAGAATACCATAAAGGAGCATTTGTTCCACAGATGGTTGCACTCTCTGATAAACCTAATTATCCATTCATACACAACTATCACGCCAACGTTGTAGATCTTCACCCACAATTCGCTGGTACAGTTTATGGTGCCCTGTAATAGGGAATATGCATAAGATACAATTTTTTTTTAATTTTTTTTTTTATGTGATAGGAGGGCAGACGGATCACCTGATGGTAAGCGATTAAAAGGGGATTGGGCCTCCGGTAACTTCACTCACTCAGCGAAACACAACGTGAGGTTACCGGAGGCCCAATCCTCTTAAAAGGTCGGCAACGCACTTGTGACTCCTCTGGTGTTGCGGGTGTCTATGGGCGGCGGTAATCCCTTACCATCTGGTGATCCGTCTGCTCGTTTGCCTTCCTATCAAATAAAAAAAAGAATGATGTCTATGCCATAATTTTTTTGCCAGCGAGATTTTAATTATTTAAAAGTACAAAACGTGCGCGGCAAACTTAGCAGATCAAAACGGAACTTACGACAAAGTCTACGTTGTGACGCTCTCATGACGTCACAAAAAATAAAAATATAGATAATTAATTGGATAAAACGATCAATAAATTTTAGTGACTGTTTTTGCGGAAACTGACGTCACAGTACACGCGACCAATATGTCGGCGTTATGTATCTGATTGCAGTTTTGAATATTTATTTTTATGATTAAATATTGATATTTTTGTCAAAGAAATATTTTTACAGTGTTATAATAATTTAAACTATTCATTTAAAATATAAAAATAAGTAGCATTTTCCCTATTGGTAGCAAGTCTATTGCCAATCAAAACTCCGACGTGTTACTGGGATCAATACGGTTTTTAATCTATTTCTGCAGAAAGATTGCTCGTTTTTGCAACGATTCCTAGGATGGGAGTATTATTAAATTGATTATTGTAGGATAGACTCCCTCATTAGTCTAGTGGTCCCAAGCGCGACTGCTACGCTAGAGGTCCTGGGTTCGATTCCCAGGTCGAGCAAAGTGTTATTGGTTTTTTCTATGAAATTCTCAGTAGCAGCTCGGAGTTTGGATTTGTGCCCGGTTAATGGCAATAGGCTCGCCTACATGGGACCTATACATACCGGCGAACTGTGGGTGTACATTAGTACGCCTCTGCCTAACTCTTCTGGGTTGCGTGATGGTATGTTAAGTTATTGTAGGATATATGACATTAGGCTCCCCTCTATTTCGTGAGACCATTACCGAACCTATTACTCTGACGAATGTTCAAGATCTTTCTTTCCCTGCAAGGTATCGGAATATATCTGGCTGACTAACTAAAAAAGATAGCTTGACCATGACATACTCGTAAAAAGCATTTGAAATGCTAATTCCTACGATAAAGTCTTATCATAAAATTAAGACACACTTAAATTCATGAGTTTTGCATTTAAAACATCCATTTACGAGTGTACTGTCTGACGTCATACTTATTCAAAAGAACTTAGCAGATAAGAACTTGAAATTGCACTACGCTGTTATTCATAGTCTCTTTAAAAATGTGTATTTTTATATTATTTTCGGAGAACTTCTAAGTCAGCCTTAGGGAAAACTCAAGTAGGTATCTATAAATATAAAATGCTTTGTCCTGAATGACTGACTGACGGATCAACGCACAGCTTAAACTGTTGATCGTAGAGACCTGAAACTTGGAATGTGTTGTCTTTGTATAACGTAGGCATCCGATAAGAAAGGGTTTTCTGAAATTCTACCCCTAAGGGGGTGAAAAACGGGAGCAAAGTTTGTATGAGCTTTTAGCGGGTGAAACCGCAGGGTACAGTTAGTCTTATATATTTTCAGTCGCGTTGAGAGTATCTGACAAATTCGGTTCATTTAACATTACAGTCACATCACGTCAGTACAATCTAATATAAGTTGTAATCTTATAAACCAAGATTCATCATCATCACTACTTCACCAGCCACTCCACTGCTGGACATAGACCTACCCCAATATCCGCCATTTCACCCTGTTCTTGAAACCAAGATTGTTGTTTTGAAATTTAATTGGAACTCATCATCTTACTGTGCTTATCCCAATTTACTTACGATCCGAAGCATTGTCTTTTTCTTCCATAAGTACTTACATCTCTATCAGCCACCGTGTCATTGGTTAATTCCTCCTATCGATATTGCATATATCTCTATTGAGAGAAAAGGGAGACCCTTTTCTCTCAATCACATTCATGCATACACCCATTCTGGTATTATGTTTATCTTCTCCGCATTTCATGTTCGTACCGTGTCTTTTAAAGGCCTCTGTTTTTGGTTGTAATTAAATAAATTTTCCTATTATATTCCATTGTTGGGTATACTCGTATATATTGGTTTCTAAAAATGACGCTTCACATCATACACTAAGTATGATATCAGGAATTTCAAAATACTAGCTGTTTCTGCGTTGGCGTATCTTCTTAAAGGTCGTCAGTTAGGAAGCGTTAGTTCTACAGCGCGTGGCATACTGATAATCTGTTAAAACATATAGGTATAGCTAAACTAGCATAGTACATACAGGTGACCTACGTGCATCCATGCACGATGAAAGCCAAGCCGAAAGGCATAATTCGCACAAAACAAACATGATACAGCTGATATGATACAGCATGCATACTTGAGTAATTAGTATCAATTGAGGACAATAGGCCATTTAATCGCCCATAGGCCGCAGGTGGCCAGGTGGTCGTGTTGGTACCTATACAGGTGATCGTTTTTACCACATGATACGTTATTGCGAACGTGTCAGATGGGCAGATGTTGTGTGATACTTTGCGAATGCGAAATAGTAGCTAAAGGCTACCTTGCATGATATATGGACAGCTGATGTTAAGTGGTTTTAAAATGTTCGTGAAGAACGCTTAGAGAGAGAAAGTCATACAGAAGTGAGTGTTTTCACCCCGTGTGAACGTTCACCCGTTCACGGGTTAGAATACTATTCCTCACTACCTTTCAGATAGGCATCCCGTAAAAGACGTGAAATTATCTGATTAGCTCGGTGGTGGGTAACAACCAAATAATAAAGGAAATATCGTGACATTTGACGAAGTCTAGTCCAGTTCTAGTTTGTTCAGAGAAACTCTGTTTTTCAGTAGATAAAAAAACTTAAACCCGAACATCGTTTTAATTATCATCCTCTGCGGGTGAAACTTACATACTATCGAGATTATAAGCATTCCCTGAAAGGTTAAGCAACCGTGTGATATGATGTACAGAGACTACTCGTATGTACTGGTATGTATTGACGTGGAAGAGCCATGCTTTGGCACGAATGGGCCGGCTCGACCGGAGTGATACCACGGCCTCACAGAAAACAATGTTTACGTTGTGTTTCGCCGAGTGAGTGAGGTTACCGGAGGCCCAATCTCCTTTTAAAATGGCGGCAACGTGCTTGTGACTCCTATGGTGTTACGGGTGTCCATGGGCAGCGGTAGCCGTTTACCATCAGGCGATCCGTCTGCTCGTTTGACCTCCTATCACATAAAAAAAAAATTCAGGAACCATGTTATACTATGTACATCCAAACCCACCTAAAAACACTCAGTCAAACCCAAGACCTCACGTTTACGACCACTAGGCGTTTGAAGCAGTTTAAAGCTAAATTAATGACAATATTACTTTAAGCTCACAACATCTTGCTCCTATAAAAACAAGAGCAAAAACTCTTGACAAAAAACTGTCGTTTCAATGCGGGCGATGTTCGCATAAACATAATATATCGCGACCACATTACGTGCTGATTCCGATAACGTAATATAAATTACCATGCAGGTAGGCAGGTGTTTTGCACGACAGATGTTGGAGGATCAGTTCAAAAACGACGCTCGATTTTTGATAAAATTGACGCATAAAGTCAGTTTTATTAACGTTTAAAGGATTGTCGATTTTAGCCCTAGGTTAACTGCTTACCCATTCGGAATAACATACCTATGTATTACAAGAATGGAAATCAGAATATTGCTATAGATAGATACCTATACATTATTATAATGTATTGAACGCTATTGTACGCCGATTCTCACGGAAGACATAACAAAAATGTGTTTTTCTTTCCACACAGACTTAGGAATTAAATACAGATCATATCACCTGCCGTCCCGAGGATGTTGAAAAGTTTCGTTCACATCAATGGACACTTTATTTTATTTGCAAATCATAAAATCACCTTTAAAGTAATTATTATCAGTAGAAAGTCAGGCTGCAACAATATCCAAAATGTTTTTGTCTGGTCTTTGTGTATTCGTAAGGAGTATAAATTTACATGTTTGTGAAATTTGGCATGATTTTAATACCTGCTTAAAAGATATAAAATGTATTTTCCTTTGTACTCCAAAACTGCTATTAAAATCAATGTTATCTCCATTTTTCCAACAGGAGGAATGGGCGAAGATCTCAGAAATAATGGCTTCGTTTGGCAGCAAGCTCGTCAGGGAGTCGGTCTTTGTATCGGAACTTGAGCAGGAGTTCACTTCGAGGCTCGGGTTGAGCTGTTCGGAGTCCAGCCTCAGTCCATCTGTGGCCTCCAATCTTGGCCTCTGGCTGTCCGGCATGGGTCTTCATGATTATGAAACCCTGTTCTTGGAGAGTGGCTACGATGATATAGATTTTGTTGTAAGTATTTTTAGGTATATATGTAGATATTTTTACTGTTAAACAAATCCTTAACAATTTAGTAGAGTATCCGATATAAAGAAATTATAAATGATAAAAATATCTTGTGAATTATTCCGGCTTTCATGCAGGCTAAATGAAATCAAGCATTGTGTCTTTTTAATGAAACGAATTTGCACCAACTGAAAATAATATTACAGTGAAGTGAAGTTAAGAACATTCCCATTAGAATGATTTATTACTCAAAGCGACCGTGATGCAAAAATGGAAAGCAAAACGCATTTTTTTACAAAACTATAACAATAACATTTGTTCCAGAACGGTATACTAGACGAAAACGACCTCCGTGAGATGGGCATTGAAGAGAACGATAGACAAAAAATACTAGAATCAGCTAAACAATTACCTCTTAAAATAACTGAAATAAGCAATAATCATAACAATAACAATATAAGTAAAAGCCAAAACGAATCTGTAGAAGAATGGCTAAGAAATATAAACTTAGAACAATATAGTGATACTTTTAGGAAACATTTGTATGTAGATATGGATAGGGTGAGAAGAATTTGGGAAGTAGAGTTGACTGCTGTGTTGGAGATTCAGAAGGCTGGACATAGGAAAAGGATCCTGGCGTCGGTGTCTGGACAGCACAATGGACCTGCCAATCATATGGAAGATATTAATGCTGATCTCAATACTTTGGTAAGTGATATTTTATTAAAGGAAAAATTCAAATTAAATGTGATTCAAATAAATCATAAATTCAGAATGTCAAGGCAAAATTTCAATCAGGCGAGTGGGGTTCGCGGTGGCTTAGAGGTCAGAACGTCTGGAGTATCCAACCGGGAGACGCAGGTTCGAATCCTGCCCGCGATTGAATTTTTCCTTTACCAAAAATAACTTTACAATCTTACCATGGAAAATGCAAAAAAAAATCACAAAAAGATAAGTGATATTTTTTTACATATTTCGTATCTCAAATAAATCTAGCGTAATGACGTTTTTTACAAAAGGCATGCCAATAATTACCATGCAAAGTAAAACCGTGAACTCTTTAGATCTCTTGCACGAGTAATCTTTGATCTTGTAATTTCTTGGTAAAATATCACCCCCATCCACAGGCACAATGAACAATACTGTGATATTATCATAATCACTATCAAGCAGGTGGTTTTGGTTTCATTTGATGCTAATGAAGCGATAATTTATTTCGGAGATATTTCTTTGGTGTTCAGTTTGATTGAATATTTTTAACACTTCATTGGGACAATTTTTAACTATAATCACTTAGGCTTTACATTTCTTTTTCAGTCTAAAAGAAATATTGTTATGTAGACGTTGTAAGTATTTGGGTTTACAGTAGAATCACGTTGTGACCAATATATATTATCCTGCGGAAATCAAATACACCTACTGCATACAGATTTAACATAAATCCAAATACGGAGTAATTAATATTAAATCTGTCCTAGAATACTTTTGTTCGGCTATCATTCGTCGCATCAAAATATAGCTAAAGGCAGCTTAATGGGACCAAATGTAATGATAATGCATTGTTAATAAATGTTGGCGTGTATGTTCACTTCGGTGATGTCAACACCATGCATACTAATGCAAGGTTTCCCATACACCATGGTCGATCAAACGCAAGAGAAAACGATTACCACACTGCCATAGTAAGGTTGCTGTGAGTGTTATAAAAATATCATGTAACGATATTTGGAGACGGGCCGTTGACGATGTAGAATTTTAAGTAGATTGATTGGCTTTGAGCACAAAATGGGGGCAATGATTTGGGCGTGATATATTTTAATTAGGGGCAGTGAGAAAGTGAGCCGAAGTTTATGAATGGGATGGTTATGAAAGTAAAAGTTCGGGGTATTCCAAGCCGTATTGACTTTTATAATGAAATATGGATTATTACAATAGTTATTCCTCAATTTTTTCTTAAGTTCCCGTACTCCCTCCTTAAGTACCTACTCAGCAAGCTACTTCAGTTTGATATTACTATCAAGGGGCTAGCTTATCGTGTGATGCACTAATTTACATCGATTTCTATCTCAAAAATATTGACAGATTTGACATAGACGCCGGACGTTAAACTGCTACAGGATATTACGTCTCGTCATTTTTGCGAATGAATCTATTTTTACTGGTGACAATATCGGGTCTAGTTCGCTTTTGATATCTGACAGGTACGTTAATATTTTTTACTCTTCCCAGTTCAAAGTAAAACAGTACTGTTAAACGTATTTTCAAAGATTTTTTGTTAGTATAAATTATTATAACCGTCAACGTCATACCTTCAACCCCCAGAATGAAAAACCTAAAACCAGATTATAGTAGATATCCTTCTAAACCAAGGAAATTTACAAGCTTTGAATTAGCTTGCAATGTTTGTATGTTTATTTATTTAGATCAAATCTTGCAAGCTAATTAAGAACCACTTCCTCCTTCTTATTTGTACAAAATCCATTTGGTCAGTATCTTTCTTGAAATAAAACTACTTTTTACGGATTTTATCGCGTAGTATTGATATTATTTGCAAGACCGAAGGACATGATGAGCTCGTTCTGCGTGAATCGAATCGCTAATAATTAATAAAAAATGTAAAGTAGCTGTAAGTAATTTTAACATGAAGACGTCCAACACCTCAGTCTACCCGTGACCATGGATGCTGTAAAGGATCTGAAACGTCGGGAATCAAATAATATCAATACAACGCGATAAAATCCGTAAAAAGTAGTTTTATTTCAATGCCTAATATTCGCGTGTCAGAAACCAGTATCTTTCTTTGTAATGCAGTCCCTAAGAATCTCATTCTGACACTAATAAATCACACATGAACTACCCCAGGATGGTTCAATCTGAGCAATAAAGTGAGCAATTCGCTCAATCAAAAAGCTTGTAAAAAGGATATCCTTCCAGTAAAGTGACAATTGTCATCGACATAGGGCGTTGCTAAGATATCAGATTGAATGGGACCGCTCAAGCGATTGATGGTAATCGAAAGGGTATGAGATGATTCACATATTGATATGTAATTGGACTGTAAATAAAGGTAATTGGCAATCTAGCAAGACGTAGGGCAGATAGGTAAATACCTTTTTTTCTGTTGAAAATTATATTCATGCGTAAGAATTACACACTCGATCCACAAAAATTACAAGAATATTATAAGAGGAATTAGGTACTTGCCCAAAATATTATCTTTTTTCTGCATAATGTTAGTATTCTTTTTTAATTCTTCCCTAGGCAAAACTACGTTAAATGATTTTTTTTTAACCACAGTTATCCCAGTTATTTTTGAATTGTGAAAAACCAAGTTTTTAAGCCAAGATATTGTTTTATATAGTCGGAATATTTTATTAATTTACTTTAAGATTGCCGAAAGAGCAAACTATGTAATATACATTTATTCTAGATTTTCGCAATTAGTAATCGTATAAATAAGTCCAATAAATTTTACTTCGTAATTGTAACAAAATAAGCCTTCCTGTACCTACGTGACCAGGTGCATTACTTATTGCCATGTTATTGGTGAATGGAATTTATTTTAAGAGGATATCCTTTGCCATAACTGGTTTGATATCAAAATTATTATGTATGGTCTCACCTGCTGTTACGGTCGTTATTTCTTCCTGAGTATGGGTTCTGGACTTATTTGAGTTTAAATATACCTTTATTTAGGCGGTTGCATTATCTTTTTCTGGGCCTGTATAGAAGTTGCAATCTACCAATCGAAACCACGAACAAATTGACAAAAGTTTATCATTTCGATGCAAGAATGTTATTATTTAGCTATAGTCTATGAGTTTTAGAGTTTAAATAGCGGTTGAAGATAAGAAACTTCTTAAACGTGGATTTTTACCAAACAGCAGAAATGCCAAAAAGAAAATAGGTGTCGCTACCTTTTAGCCAGACTTTTTAATAAACACCAGATTATTTAAAACATTTCTCTCGATGTTTCCCGTAACACCTGTGAGGGCGTTGCCTGGCGACCCCCTTGGCACGTGCGTGATTATAATTAGCAGCCAGATGAGCAATTTAACAGGGATTAGCCGGCTTAATCTCGTCACATGTAAGTAAGACGCGTTGATGAGGTGGCGAGATGAGTTTTAAATATATCGTTAACTCGTTTAAGTACTCTCGAACTCAATATAAGTTGGCGCCGCGCGATTTTGCTCCACGGCGCTTTTAAGGGTCCGGCGGAGCTTGAATTGCCCACAAAAACGTAATACCGAAATAAATCTTAATCCAGACAATATTCTATCAAATTATGTTATTATTCGGATTAAGACACTGTTAATCTAGGTTCCTACGGTACTATTTCGTCTACTACTACTTCACTGGATATAAAAGACGGGAAAATGGTTCCAAACTTGGTAAAGTTATAAAAAATTGCATTCGCATACATTTATTTCCAGTGCAGTATTTTGGAGGGAATGGTAGAGTAGGAACCTAGATTATAGGTATCCAAATCAGAATAATTACTTCGTTTAATAGAACATTGTCTGGATTACGATTCATTTCGGTATTACGTTTGTAAGAGAAATTCAGTCCGCCGTACTCTTAAGTAGGAAGCGAGGAGAGGCCTCGCTGTTTCATCAAACAGCGAGGCCTCTCCTGGTGGGATTTTCGGACCATAGCCCGTGTAGTCGTGGTAAATGTCAGGAATCCCATATATCCTCAGTCCCATGATCCCTTTAACTCTTAATAGAAAGACACTATTATTTACACTAAAGGAACACTTAGATCACATAATTTAGGTACGATGGAGCCTAGCGCCCGGCTATTTAACATAAGTATTTGGCACATCGGTACAAATCGTATAATCTTAGCTTCACGGTTAATCTCGGATTTGGACCGAGCGAATTTTAACTACAATTTGGTTATTTAGAGATTTATGTATTAATATGGCTCATCGTTTTAAGTTTGTTCTCAAGCCAGATACTATTTTAAAATGTTTATATTATTTTATATATTTATAATTTTAATTTTATATATATATATTTATAATTATGATAATATAAATATTGTTACTGGGTATGATTGATTATAATAATGTTAACTAGTGCTCATGATGATCGTCATTGCAAGGCAGCAATTGACAGTAATTATTTAGGCTTGTAATAATTAATTAATTTAATAGAAAAAAATGATAAACAAATTAAAACTTACTCATTAGTCTAGTGGTCCCAAGCGTGACTGCTACGCTAGAGGTCCTGGGTTCGATCCCCAGGTCGAGCAGTGTTATTGGGTTTTTCTATGAAATTCTCAGTAGCAGCACGGATTTATGCCCAGTTAATGGCAATAGGCTCGCCCCCTATTACATGGGACCTAAACATACTGGCGAACTGTGGGTGTATGATGGTATGTAAATAAATTATTTACACCAATTATTAACACCAAGTATTAATGCTTTCGAAAAAATGTGACTGCAAAATATTCATTCACACATTGACCAAACATAACCTCACATTTCATTTAAGCCACAAGCGACGCTAATTCCGAAGCACATGTACAGACATACATATTCGTCTATTTGCAGCACCTTTTTTTTAATTTCACACGTCGGCAACCCTGTATAGGTAATTAGTGCTCAATTCGACGTCTATTCAACTGCTCGCATTGAATGCGAGTGCCCCACTCGGCGAGTCGCGAAGGGAAATACGCGCAAAACACACGCTGCCCTAACTACGGTTTCGTGAAATAGTTTTATGATGGTTTTTATTTTGTGCAGATTTTTTAAACAAAACAAATATAGAATTCTTTAATTGTACTTTGAGATTTTTAACAAAACTAAATTAAAATTTTACAATGGTGAATATTAATTTATCTTTATAAAGCCTACCTAAATCATTTTTAGTCTGTATATTTATTTGTTTATAAGTTACAATAAACAAATAAACCGGTTTAAATATACGGTTTTTGGTTTAAAAACGATCTAAGAGATTACTTATGACCGCGTTATGCCTCCTATGTAGAACTGGAATAACAAAGCTCACGACTCGTCTTTTATATTAATTAACCTTCAAAGGTAACATACCTACTTATTGTCTTTCTAGTCAATTAACTCTGAAAACCTCAAGGTTTTCAATGACAAAATAAAAACAGTAGCTAGCATAAAAACAATAAAATATTAATAGTTACTTATATCTTATCTTTTTATGTCTATTTATTAATAATTGATATGGGCAGCTTCTTGTCATGATTGATATGTAATGATAATCTGACAGGAACGCTAATACAACTACAAGTAATATGTGAATCATATTTATACGTGTAAAATCGCATGAATTTATGTAAAAAAAATATAAATGATGAACAAGAGGAATATGTAATCCTTTTGCAAAGCAAGGAAAACAATATGATAGATAAATATGATAGCTGTATTGAAAATCGTACTATTCCAAAAAGCAGGTACTTTTTGGAATAGTACGATTACCACAGGTACAAAATAATCTCTCACTCGGCCTTTGGGTTCAGGCTGTTCTTCGTGTCTAGGAAGGTCACAATAAAAGGTCGGTGACGTATCGTAGACACCTCTGATGATCATAGATGATTACCTACTTACCGTCTGATAAAAAGCCTTCCATTTATTTTGAAGAACTTCTCTTCCCTCTGTCCTCTTAACGGTGTTGCTTTTCAGATGATCAGCTGCAAGTGGCTCCCACTGCTAATCATTTAGAGCCTCGTTTTGCTATTTACCTTCTTTTCTCTCCGGCGAAAATAATTACAATTAATCTGTATATTTGTTATACTTATTTACTGTCGCTCATAAGATGTATCGCAGAAATGGCTAGTCTATTTATTAATGCGTGTGGTTAACCAGAAGCTGTACTAATAAAGTAGTTACAATATTTTACTACCTTACAAACGAGAGCAGTATTAACATAAACTTTATCAAGCAACTTCTCAAATGAAACCAGTTTCAGTTCGAAAACTAATAGTAAAGTTACATCTCGTGCCATATTATGCCTTTCTATTCGAGTTCATTCTGATGGAATACTGGTCTTTTCATCCGCGCACGTAGTTTTTTACCAATGACACCATCAAATTAGATGATTCAATTATTTACTTGTGTGCCTTTCATTTAGTGCCTTAATTAAAATTTTACGCCTACTGGCGTTGGTTTTAATTTACCCCGTTGCGTTTTGTTTTGCACCTCTGAAGTGTGAATCTGTGTACAAGTGTCACTTTACGTTCTGTTGCGTATTGTGCTTTGTTGTCATTTTTTATTATTTCATTAGGGTTATTGAGTTGTGATGTTTTTGTCTGTGGCGGCTTATGTCAAGTATTTTTTGTGAGCGAGTTCATTGAGAAATCTTTTTGGAGAGAACACTTGGAAAGAATATATAAATAGAAAATCTTATGCTCTGGAATAATAAAGCGGATCTTATAAGTAATTCTTATATTATTTTTTATTTCTAGAAGAGCAACATACAGCAGCTAAAAGAAGAAATCAAAGAGAAGTTACCACCATCAGAAAACCTGAAACCCGTTCCACCACCCGTAGTCCCTACCCTGGCACCACCTGGTGGTGAGACCTTGAAGCGTAGCAAAAAGAACAGGCCTGCCCCTCAACCGCCAAGACCTTCTGATTTGGAGATTAGGGCACCTTCAGAACTGCTTGTTGGAGTACCAGGGGCACTGAAGACACAGTGGAAACATCAGCCGTTTGTACTGGTGACTGGGGCTGTGACTTACGTAGCTAATGTAAGTTTTATATATTTTATAATAATCTGTATTCGATGAATAGGGAATTATTATGTGGATTTATTTTTTACACTGGACACATTTATGTTTGATGATTTAAGAATTTTGGACCTTTGGACACTAGCATCACTTACTAAATTCTTGGGTAGGCCTACTGGACCCTATAATTTAGAACTCTATATTTTGTAATTCTTGATTTTTTGAATGATTTTATAATTCAATAGAAATGGTGTGTACAAATATAGTGCAATGAGTTGTTGTCACCTATCAGTCAACCCTATTAGAAACATCATCTCTACTCCAATCTTTTTATACAGTACCTAGGTTCAACAGTGGTAAAAGAGCTCCGGGGTACGGAGTCCACGAAGAAATCTATACAGAAGCTAAAGAAATCTACCAAAGAACCAAGGGATTCCCCTGATATCATCCTCTCCATCAGCTATAGAGGTGTCAAGTTCCTAAACACCATCACCAGGGTATGTATTGCTAGGTTACGCTGTAATTAATTTTTCTGGTGTTTCACTTGCAAATATTTTTACCATCTTGATCACAAAATCCCAATAAGTTTATGTATTAATTATTATCTTTTAATTATGTTGCAGTTTTTTCTTTGCTAAATATTAGAAATGTAAAGGTAAAGTCTACTTTTGGAATCCAACAGTGCAGAAAATCTTTTTCTTTGGCATTTTCTCTCCTACGAGTATATTTTCTTTTAACGTTCACTTAGAGAAAAATAAAAGAGGACCATTTTTTGTATCTTTCTTTTTGTTACCAAGTTTGTAGTTTAAATCCTTTACGGGAAAACTTTTGAGACTGTTTAGTCTTTGAAGATCATCCAAGCGAAAGATGGCAAACATCCCGAGGTTCCTAACAAAGGAGACCCTGACTCCTGGCTGATTTTTAATTACGGGCCATCCCTCACACTTGATCGAACCGATGACCAATCCCTTCTTTGTGTTTCTTAAAAAAAGGATTGTTTTTTCTTTCATCCCCTTTTTGTACAATGATTTTTATGTTAGAACCCTTCACGGTTAGTTAAGTGGGATAATTAGTGTTTTTTCAATGTTATGCTTGCGAAGCGCAACTGAAATTTAATTTGGACTTGTTTTTTTACGTAAAAAATGAGTAAAATATTGTTCGAGACAGCATTCGTTAAAAAAGGTTCGGGCTGTTTAAAATTCAGACGGGTATGTCGGTTGGTGAATGATAGTTTCGATGTACATTTTAAAGGTAAAAAGTACTATTTGTAAATGCTGTTAATTATCGCCCGTCGTTTCGTAGCCTATTTTAATTAATGTTTCTTATAATCAGTTCTTGGTTATGTCAATTTGAAGCAACTCTTTTTAAATCTGAATATTTTACTATTGTAAAGATGAATATTGTTAGTCTTGTTATATGAAGGACATAGTCCTTTCTTACCGATTTTGCGGTAATCTTACATATATTTTTTTGTGAAATCAAATCAATTTCTGTTTATACCACTATAGTAGAGTTGTACCTACTCGGATAAAGAACTTGGATTTATATCAATTACGGGAAATATTTTTCATATTATTTACGTAATTTTTGTACGTTCTGGTTTGTTTGGCTTTACATAATGAATAATTTACTCTCCCATGTCAGGAGCTGGTGTGTGAGCACGAGATCCGCAACATCCACTGCGCGTGCCAGGACGCTGACGATCTCACCCACTTCGCCTACATCACCAAGGACCACGCCAGTAGGAGCCACTACTGCCATGTCTTTAGAGTCGCTACTATGGTAAGCTATAGTTTCTATGTTTAAAGCATATCTAGTCCTTTGGTCTAGTTTTAAGGCACCTTTTTCCTACATTTTTACATTAGATACAAGTCTTCTGTTTATACGGCAAAATTTATCGAAACTTTAGTAGAAAACTTCTGACCTGTAAAAAATAAGTTGCTTTGGCACACTGACATTATTTTTTGTTGTTTTTATCATAAAATTATTCTATTTTTCCAGGATCAAGCAACGGAAGTAATTCTAACGCTAGGCGAAGCTTTCGAAGTAGCCTACCAAATGGCACTAAGGGAACAATCGAACCGCACTAGAGTGACTCAGTCTCTAGCTAAGACCCCGACCCACGATCCCATGACCACAACCAATAAGGAGAAACCCAATGTTAACCACGGGAGATCACATTCCATTACCGAGATCAAGTTGAATGGACATCAACTGAAGATTGCACCGTTGCCTGCTTCGCTTTCTAATGAAGACTTCCAAGCAGCATCTAAAAATACTGATGGCTCAAAAAGTCCTAGAACACCACTCCTCAAGGCACCTATAGCGTCAACTGAAGAATTGTGAAAGCAAAGGTAATGTTAACTATGCGGTTTAAGATCGTCGCAATAAATTTCCAAATATTGAGCGGAAAAATGAAATCATTGTTATTGTAATAAACGAAGTGAATTTTGAAGTTTTTGATGTTGGTTATTTCGACTAAAATGTTCATGGAATTGTCTTCCCGGAAGATAAGCTTCCTCTATTAATGGAAATATTTAATATGATAAACGAAAACATAGTCTAAATGTCTTGTCTGTAACTGATTGTTTTGTAAATCAAGTCAGACATTTTGGATTTGTGTAAAAACCAAAAAGTATTGTAAGTGTCTGTTAATCTTTAGCATGTTTTTATACTAACATTAAATTCGGAAAGATGAAATTGATAATAATCAAACGAAGGGAAGCTAAATAAAATAGTAGATGGAAATAAAAAATTGCAATGTTTTAATGATATTACTCGAATTTTGAATCGATATTTTAAAATAGATTCGGATATTAGTGTTAATTTAAGGTTGGTGCCCATTATTCTTAGGACCAATATATTTTGCAATAAAATAAGCAGAATATTGTTTCCCGCAATTTTATTAGCAAGACTTTCACTAAATAGAAGAACAACAGTCATTTGAAAAAAAATTAAAATGTCATACGGCGTATAATACTTAACGTGATGCAACATTGATGGATGTCTTGTAGCAAAGTGATTAGCTTTCGAAAAATAATGTGTGGCAACCTTCTTTGGGTCAGCTTCAAAATCACTATACATGGCTGGTCTATTCAATTTTATTACTATTTGTATTTCAATTTCGACACTGCTTTTACGTACCATAACCTTATTTATATGAACTATTGTATAAAATAGTTAAATAAACAATTTTACTATTGAATAGTAAAATTATAGGGCTGTTATATTTATACATAGTAGGTTTTTATTGATTGTATATTTTTGTTTCTGTTAGTATTATGTCATTATTAAATTAGTGAAATTGTGTATATGTTTTGTCCAATGATGCGATAAAGTATTCATTTATTTTCATTTCTTTTTCTTGAAATTGTCGGTAGCTTTGTCTTATTTTACGCGTTTTGGAAAATTATATTTGGATATTTGAGTAGGCCTAACTATATAATCTCGTTTAGCATAGTGTTACGTTACCATTTTCGGTGTCGTATATATTGTAAATGTAAATAGCTATATTATAAGGGTTTCCATATATTATGAAGATGGGTTGTTGATATTAACACAATCTTATGACAACAATAAAAATGCCTAAAATAACTTATAGTACATAAAACATATCAAACTGATGTTACATGTTATTTAAAAGCCAGTTTAGCTAGATCTCTACTACATATATGATTTACGAAGCAAAGTTTTGTGATTCGCTTGATTGTAGAGGCCTATATAAAATGGTCGGCAGTTTGTAATTTGAAAATTGAGCTTCCGATGTTAGTTTTGCAAGTAGTTTTAACGAGTTAAAGTACATACAATAATCGTGTCTCAAAACGACGAAAAAAAAAAGAATAAATGTTTTTAATGTTTTCTTCAATTACGGCAACTGTTTGCTCAAGCCAGTGGCGTTTAGCAATTGTTTTAAAAATCGCTAATTATATTTGAAATTATTATACCATCTGGCTGCGGCGATACCAAATAGATTGGGATAGTTGCAGATAGATGACTGTTTTTGTACGTACGTTAATAGTATCGACGTCTTTCTGACGTATCACATTGTGATGGTATAACGATACTAAAATTTGACGTTTCATAATACTATCGCAATGTCATACTTCAATTTGACGTAATTTCTTTGACATTTTGAAGTCTGATTAATTTGAGATTTGTGTAATCCATGTGATAAAAAAGTAAAAAAATATTACAAATTATTTTTGTTTCTTTCATTTATTACCTTCTGCTTTTAAAATATGTGTATGTATATGTGACACGCTTTTATAAATGTTACAAGTTGAAGTTATATTGACGTATAGCTAGATATATCTATCGATGTTCGGTTTAATAATGTAGATTATATTAATATTTATTAATATAGTATATAATATAGCGATATAAAGTGTGCCAAAATGCAATATTACAGGTAATAGCGCCAATATACAAACCCCACGATATTTTCCCATAAATCGAAATTGCTCATTATTGACACCAATTTTTGGATTGGATTTTCTTGATTTACATTTTTATTATATTTATTCGCACAACCGTCCCTTTTTTTAAAGTTTTATATAAAAACATAAGTTCTGGTAGCTATATTACTTAAGAAAACATTTTATTAATATAAATATTTGATTCCAAAAATAAATTCAATTTTTGAATATTTTGTTTAATGTTGAAAAAATTTAATTATTAGTTTCATGTTGGAATAATGAAAGTTACCACATTTTTTACTTTTTTTCAAGTGTGGGCAAGATGAAATGTGGGGAGACCGAACAACAATCATTTAATTTACCTCAAAATATAATATCATTTTTGTTTTCACTTATACAATACATTTCTAGCTAAGTTTTAAGGGCAAGTCAAATTTTAAGATATGTAATTGATATTATGTTTACTTAAAATATGAAAAATTCTCAAATTCTGATTGGCATTTCGGTACACGCCAATACTTTATGGATGTACCTATACCAAAGAGTTATATAAAATATAATATTCTTAGTAAAATAGATCACAACTCAGTAATAATATATTATTATATAAGTACCTGTACCGTTAAACAATTGAGAATATATTATTGGAATAATCACTGCCGCAGAAACGAAAGGTTCGACAACGTAGAGCTTCTACTTTTATAAATTTATATGTTCGTTAATGTACAATATACATACGAATCAGTTTAAATTTAGGCCCAGTTTCATTTAAATTCACTCTTTTTTCATTTAATCTGAGAGCTTTTTTAAATGAACTCAAACGCTTCCCTAAATACTATATCTTTGTATGGTAGAACATTATTGGTTGTGTAACCTTTATTTAACTGTAGAATTACGAAAATATATTGTAGTTCAGAATATTCGAATACTATTGTAAATACCTACCTATCTATAATGACATTATATTCAAAATTCAATAAACAGTGAAATATATATTTGGCTTGTTATTTATTCGCTTAAACAAACATAATAAGTAAATATAAGTAGTTCCAATGAAATAAATGTGCTTGTCTGATGTTAACCGTTCCGAACGATCACGCAGCTAAAATCACTTAAATACGGTGAGCTCGTTCTACGTGAATTGGATCGCCAATAATTAACAAAAATGTAAGTTATCTGTTAGTAATTGCAACATTAAGACGTCCAACAATTGTCTACCCGTGACCATGTATGCTGTAAAGAATCCGAAATGTCGGGAAGTAAATAACATCAATACAACGCGATAAAATCCGTAAAAAGTAGTTTTATTTCAATGTCTAATATTCCCGTAAGTGTCAGAAACCAGTCACTTAACAGTCGCGCAGCTAAAATCACTTAAATAAGTGATTTTGTACAAAAATATCGATACTGGTTCGGACAGTAATCACTAATACGAATTATTTTCGACTCGAAGCCCAAACCGTCTTTACCCCGTGTTTTTTTTGACAATTGCGCAACCACTTGCATGCAACTTCAGACATGTAAGTACATCTATTTCTTCAGAGCTGTATGCAATGCTTAATGCTTGACTAAGGAAGATTTAACACTGTGCACTTTAGTAGAAAAAAGGGGATAGGATTGGCGCAGTTGCTGAAGTCTTAGCAGCGAGACGCTTCGAATCTAGCACTAAACAAATATTGCATACCTATTAGATTTTGTTCAAATACGAGATGCAGTATCTTTTGCTTTATTAAAGGATTATTTGTTTATTGGTATAGGTTATAATATCTCCTATTCAAATACTCAACTAGGTAAGTACCTACGTACCATTTTTCTAAGTATAAGTATGTAGGATAGATTATTCTCGAGAATGGTAGATACCAGAATTCATCAATCAACATGGAACGAATTTATACATCTATACATATAGGTACATATAATATACATTTATAATAAAACAGTAAAAAAATATGTCTGTACATTGAATACTTTACAAAATAAATCTGGGCGATGGAGACATAGTAATAGACTAAGAATAAAAAAAATCTGTCTGTTTGTACACGCTAATCTCCGAAAATACTGGACGGGAACTTTATTAAGAGCTGCTATTTATTAAACTATTTACAGTAAACCATAGCAGTATGTGTATTATTTGCAAAATAAGTATAGATAAAAAATGCTGCCCAAAGTAACTATTCCACGCGGACGAAGTCACGGGCAAAAGTTAGTATACAAATAAAAAAATGAAATTATTTAATTTATTTTTTATTGAAAGGAAAGCTTACAGTCTAATGAATCTTATAGATAACTCTAAAATTAACCATATTGCTAATAACAAGCTCTCACAAGTTATATTATAAGTTACATTAAACCACCAGTAAAACAGTTGCTAAAAGTTGAATAGTTTTTTTTTTGTGTTTTAACCAAATCAGAGTGAAACTGAGATTAATTTCCAAAGTATTACTTAAGGTCTGAGCTAACACCGATCGGTCATATCAGTGAAAAACGCTTTGTTCATCAGTCTTCTAACAGAGTTCAGACTACTACAAAATAGATCTATTTCGAATTGTGATGTGAGTATATTAAATTGTCTGGCACTGCGGAGAAGGAAAGCATTACGCATGTAGTTCGTTGAAGCAAAAGGTATGTCTAATAGAGGCCGCTGTCTAAGACCTAATTGATTTGTACGCAGTCCTATGGATTTAAGAAGATCAGGGCAATCAATTGTACCATTTGCGATGTTGAAATATTCTAAAAATCGTGAATTAATGATGTACCTACCTTAGCTCTAAATATTAAATATAATAAGTATAATTATAATAGAAAATTATATATAACAACTTATACTATGACATACAACCTACTTATACTATGATTTATACCTACTTATAAATTATATGTCACAGTCTGTCGTCATTGGTACTCCTAAATATTCTACTCGAAACTCACAAAATATGTGCCGCGAATTGCGGAAATTTCAATGTCTGGTTGATGGATTACTGACTACTCCCATTGATTTGTTTGAAATTAATGCAATGGGTGGATTTTATCATAAATATAATAGGTATAAATAGTTGTTCTACAATAATATGGAACATAGAATATTGGTATTAGGTAAGTTGGGAATTACATTTAAGTATATCAGAGAAAAACTACCAGAATCAAAGGTAGCTAGTTATACCTACAATCATTAATATGACTCAAATGCATCTGCAAAAATATTAAAGCCAAAATAAATCCCAGCAACATTAAAATCCAAAACAAAATCATAACTCATTCGCACAGTAAAAATAAAAAACAACGAGAAAATCCAATAATAAATTTTCTCCCGTTAGAATCGGCTATAAAAAACGGCTAATTATTTTTGCGCCATTAGCTTAGCCGAAAAAAGGTTGAATTTTAAGCATCATTTATTAATCTTGGTTTGGCACGGTTCGGCACGGTCGATTAGTCGTGAGGGATGGATCGGACCGGCCGCGACCCGGTACGTGGCCGGACACTTTAGATAGGAGATAAATAGCCAGGTTCTATAGGATAGTGCTTCGTCATTATGTAAAGGCTTTGCTAAAAGAACGGCTGAAATACTTGAAAAATACTTGCAAACTTTTTGGTTGGAAAAAAAAGCCACCACACAGCCCAAACCACTGGAGGGATGGGGCTGAAATTTGGCATGCAGGTAGATGTTATGACGATAAATTCTACCCCCAAGGAGATAAAACATACGATGAAAGTTTGTATGAAACTTTGTCAATTTTAAACCGATCGGGCTGAGACTTTGCATGCATATAGCTTCTATGACGTAAGCATCCCCTAAGAAAGGATTTTGATAAATTTCGACCTATGTAGGGGTGAAATAGGGGATGAAAGTTCATATGGAACAAAGTAACTATTCCACGCGGACGAAGTCCCGGGCAAAAAGCTAGTTATAAATATATAAAGCAGTGATAGCCTAGTGATATGACGGTTGGACTGCCAAGTCAAAGGTCTCGATGTCCAACCCAAGGCACCTCAGACTTTGCGAAGTCATGTGCGTATTAAATAGTTAATTATCACTCGCTTAAACGGTGAAGGAAAACATCATGAGGAAATCTGCATGCCTGAGAGATTTTCTCGATGGCGTGTGAAGTCTGCCAACCCACACTAGGCCAGTGTGGTAGACTATAGCCTAATCCCTCTCATTCTGAGAGGAGACCCGTACCCAGCAGTGGGACAGTATAATGGGTTGATTATGTATATGTTTATATTTCCCGATGTGCGGACGAGTTATAATACCTGCATTCCTTACTATCAAACAGATAAGCATTTCATAAGGGGCGAGAAAATAGCTGACTGGCTGACGACCACCCCTACGTCGGAGTCTGTCGTGAAGCACCTAGGTGTGTGTTTCGACATTTGCGCGTGAAAAACAGTTCTCACTTGCTTGGTTTATAGGATTGTTGTGATTTCATTAAATATACTTTAAAAAAAATCTGACTTTCATCCAAATCACTACATAGTATAAAACAAAGTCGCTGTCGCTGTCTGTCCGTCCCTATGTATGCTTAAATCTTTAAAACTACGCAACGGATTTTGAAGCGGTTTTTTTTAATAGATAGAGTGATTCAAGAAGAAGGTTTTAAGCTATTTAACATTACGCTACGACTTTTAGGAATGGGGTAACGCGAGTGAAATCGCGGCCGGGTTGCTAGTTAAATATAAAGTTCATAATTCTAGTAAAGTTAGGGTTAAAAAATATTAAATGTGAGCTGTAAAAATATTAACAACAGCCTACACATTTAACCATTCACTTAATCCAATATTATTTTCCCAAATATAGGTAAATTTCCACTATATCTACATTAAGAACAAGCCTTTACAATGATTAGTACATTAGCTAATGAGGCGGAACATCGGTGTTCACAATCTCACCCTCAGCAAGTTAATTTGGGGATTATTCAAGGATTCTTGACTATTTGTTGCACATTTTTAAATTAAGATTCATTTTGTTAGGCTTACGCTACATTAACTACATTGTTGAATAGAATGACATATATCATCACGCTTTTATTCCCCGAAAAGTTAGGCAGAGCCGTACTAATGTACACCCATAGACAGAAAAGAGAGAGAAAATAGTTTATTAATAATACTTGCAAATAACAATAAATATTTTATTTAAATTTTAAGAAAATAATATTCCTGTCATCTTACCTAATTGCAAAAGTAACTCCGTTTGTTTGTTTGTATGTTATTTACGTTTTCACGACTAAACCGCTCTATCAATTTAGAGTGTATTCTGGTATAGAGATAGATCGGGCCTTGGAGACGGATATTGGCTGCTTTTTGTTTCAAAAAACCTTTTGGAATACAAGTGAATCCGCGGAAAACAGCTATAGTCGATAAATAAATTTAATTACATTCGTCCGTATATAATACTAATGGTAATAGAAATGCAATAAACAGTTACCATCATAATTTGTTACTACAATAGTTCCAACCCTAAGTAATAGAGACTCAAGTGGAACATTTGTTACAGAATACTTGACAACTAAGTACACAAATGTTATAATTTTATTGAGTACATCTGCTATTTAAGAGCTAATGTAATGTGTTTGAAGAAGACGTTTTTGATACATATTTTTATTTCCAGCGATGGCTCAAGTGCCTACACAAAATACTACATAAAAATTATAATAACCGTCCGCTTAAGAGTCCGCCGGACCGAATTTCGTAATACCGAAATAAATCGTAATTCAAACACAATTTAATCAAATTCTGTTATTATTCGGATTCCGATACCATTAATCTAGGTTCCTTTTCTACAATTTCATCCAAAATACTTCACTGGAAATAAATCTAAGCGAATGCAATTTTTTATAACTTTACAAGGTTTGGAACGATTTTCCTGTATTATATTTGTAGTAGTGGACGAAATAGTATCGTAGGAACCTAGATTAACGGTATCCAAATCCGAATAATAACATAATTTGATAGAATATTGTCTGGTTTACGATTTATTTCGGTATTACGTTTTTGTGGGCATTTCAAGCTCCGCCGGACCCTTTATATAAAACACACATAAGCAGATATACATATTATGTCAAAGATTTTTGGCAACCAAGAAAGTATATAATTCAACTTTTTCGTTTAGATGACAGAATCTGAAGTCTTTGCTGAAAATGGAAGCTACATTATAATAAAAATATCTACTAGAAAATAATTAAGTACAACATATTGTAAATTCTATAGAATACAAATAAAATGTATAATAGCGGACCTAAGCAATTCAAATTTCCTAAGGATAAAATTACTGTGAGGACTCCCTTCTTAAACTATATAATGTCATCTGTCATGGACAGTTTCAGACTACCGTTGACGACTGTCATAATTGTATGACAGCCGGGCTTGACATGCTTTTCGAGGCCTTGGTATAATATTATGAATGGTAACCCATTTGTAAACTGGCCATCTTACAAATCAATTGAAGGCGCTATCGCCAAGCAAGGCTAAAATTCTTGCTTTGCAACTGAAAAATCTTCCTTCAACTAAATCCGACCTCAATCTTGTAAATTCAACATCAATTTTAAACCAGCTAACGTTACGTTGGTCGGGCGGCAAATTTCTCATCAGTTTGCGCTGTGATCGCTAGATCGTGTGATCAGCTGATCACCCGTGAGCACGATATTACGATGCAACGTAATTGTGGCAGGGTTGCAGAGGCAGCGGTGCAAGGGTTAATGGTACACCTTGCATGTTATGTAATGTTTTGGAGTGAAAATTCCATTAGTTTTTCTTCCTTTCCTAGATGCAATGAGTAAAAACATCTTTGTGTTTATTGGTGTTCTACAAATCTTTTAGATTTTAATGTTTCAGTGTTCTGGAACGACTTTTTTTTGGATTATACTTACGTATCATTTAATTAGGTATAAAAGTCGAATACTTATAATTATTTCCGATATTTATTACGGCGTTATACTTCTTAAAACTAGTATATTAATGCCGTAAAGGATTAGACCTAAACTTTTTATAAACAACTCTAAAAGTGATTAACTTCAAGACATTAAAAACCACTCTATTATTTAATTCATTGTGTTTATTTATATAGAATCTAGAGCCTAACCTAACGCTTCTCATTCTGAGAGGAGACTCGTCCTTCGCAGTGGGACAGTAGATATCTAAATGGGTTGAAAGTAAGTAGGTACATTTATTGCATCACACAAAAACCAATCAATGAATTTTGATGCCATTTTTACGGTTTTCGATCTACAACAGATATACTGGTATTGTAATTGTAACATCCGAGTTTTGAGTGGCCAAGCCTGATAGTCGCTCAATTCAGCGATAAAGCTTTTTTTCTAGGAATAAATATACCTAAGTATTTTTGTTTCTAACAAAGATGTGATTTTTCTCTCTGGTACCTACACGTCCGTCTGTCGCGAGTCGCACGTCGCACGTCGCGCCAACTCGCGTTCTCGCTAATTGCGCACGCTCGCTGCTTCACGTAATTAGCACGTAATTACTCACTACGACGCTACTGTCGACATGTTGTCACTGCTTAGAGGATTGACAAGTGAAAAGTTTCTCTGTTTTGAATCTTAAAAATCTGCGGTTTTTCAAAATTTTTGTGTATAGTTTCATTAGCCAAATTTTGAGAGCGTCTCAAATTGGAACTACCCTGCAAAGATCATCTCAAAATTCACCTTATATATTATTATTAATATAATTACAAGCAAATGCATATGTGGACAGAATCTCGGCATAAATTTTAGTCTATATTATAAATTTATTTCGATAGAAACTAAGTTAACTGACACTATTTCTAGGAATAGTAGAAATTTAAAATCAAGACAGGAACGATTTCTAGACATTCTTCTTACTGGACGATCTACTTTCGGAATGAGAGTACTTAGTATGTAGCTAAACTTCTCGCTACCTCACAAGACCTCGCCGGCTTACTGGAAATTTCAAGTTCAGTTCAATTTTCCCGAGACTTGATTGACTCCAAGTTCATATCTAGGATATCCTCGCTACATAGGTATTCATAATTCATCATATTAATGATATCACAAACTGATGTACACCCTACACATAAGCGTCACGTATTGAGGTCGTATTAACGTAATTAAGTTTATTGCGACACCGTAGGGGTTGAGCGGGGGCGAAACGGGATGAAGCGGGGCGAAACAGGGTGCGACAGCTCTTTGACTTTATATCTTGGAAATTGTATTACCTACTTAGGGTATTACAAATTATATTTATGTGTGAGGGATCTTTTTAATGATACTGTTTTTTGGCGAGGTTTTTAATGTCGGCGGTGTGTACTCTGCTTTTTTTTATAAATGTGGTGTTTTATTCTCCAAGAATTTAATTTAATTAAATAATTATGGTTACATTTTTATGAGTGAAACCAGTGCTGTTTGGATATCTTTAAATTTTGGTAAAAATTACATAACATACCATCACGTTTGGTTTCCCTTAAGGGATAATACTTTGCTCGCCCAGCATTTTGTAACCATTGAGACAGTTTAATGAAATTTGAGGTAATTTTTGGACTGTTTTTAAGCGTTTAAGTAATACCTACTACTCTTTCATTTTTGTCAAATGCTGCTTGGTACCTATTTAGAAACTATAATGCAATGTTATTCATTATGTCATTATATAGGGACATAAGCCAAATCAGTAACAATTTATCCTATATATACACAGATAATTCAATCTAAACCGCATTGTTAATGTTCAATAGATCTAGGCTCGAAACGGCAACAATAGGTCACGGTATATAATACACAGTGTACATAGATACACATGGAGTACATAAAGACACACTAAGTTTATACATAAGTACACACGACAACAGCGTGAAGCTTCACGATTCGTGACCAATACTGCGTGACACTCGCACGTCCCGATTTTCTTTAGATTTTCACTAAGATTTTGTGTATTTGGATAAGAATACTCATTTTGTTTGTTTAATTGGCTTCATTAAATAGCAGATTATTATATATGTGGTAATGTTTAATGTGCCTATATTTAGTGTAGTGGTCCCAAGCGCGACTGCTACACTAGAGGTCCTTGGTTCGATCCCCAGATTGAGCAGTGTTATTGGGTTTTTCTATGAAATTCTCAGTAGCTGGAAAATCCATATAGATCGTACGGGAAAGCGGCTAAGTATGTTGGACTTGTAGGTACCTACTGACTGAATACGTTGATTCCCTTCCATTACCTTATGGCCAGGGGCCATGGAACTTATAATCATATTCACCACGTCAGGTACCTATGTCTATGCCTTCTCAAATAATTTTATTATAAAGACCATTAAAATCTTATTAGGTACTTGTCCTTCATTGCTTTATCCAAATAGGTAGCGAGGTCTACCAACCCTGTTAAATACAAACCGCGGTGATCTCAAATCTTATTGCGGAGATCGCATCCGCGTGGCTGACTGAATTTTTACGGGTTTCGGTATGTTCCTAAATCGAAATTTTTGAATAACTTAATGGTTTTCCCATGTGTTTCGGTTCGATGTGCGTATTACATATCATTTAATTCTCAGGCGCTTTAAAGATGAAGGAAAACATTGACATGATACCCGGTGCACGGGTGCATGCTTAAGGGATTTTTCGATAGCGTGTGAAGTATGCCAATGCACATTAGACCACCGTGATGGACTATAGCCTAACCCCTCTCATTCTGAGAGGAGTAACGTGCTCAGTAGTGGGACGATAAATAGTTTGATGATATGATATGGGCTTTGTTATTTGAAATAAATGGAAATGTGAATATAAAAGTGGAGTGGGATTGCGACTATTCAAAAGTAAACTTTATTGGTTTTTTTTTGAGACAATTAGGACTAAACCGCACAATCATATTCCCCTTTATATGGATGTAGGTAAAAAAGTCAGGATCCAGTCTTATCCCCACAATGTGGCCATTGTGCGCGGATTAAATTATATTTCTAAACGAATATACTCAGATATTGTCCTCGAGGAAATTGTTTATGAAACCACGATAACAATGAACTTGGACCAAATTTAACTTTTGTGACTTTTATATGAAGAAAAGGAATGGAGAATAAAATTATTTAATAAAAATTAATAAATTATTGAATAAAGTTATTAAGTAGGTTTTTTATTTAAAAAAAAAATCATATTCTCAAAAAAGGATTAGAAAGAAAGAAACTATAATATTATTTATTCGTAAAGATACCTAAGAAAATAATAATAACTAAATTGTGGTACCCAAGTGAACCTTAGAAATCTGTAATCGTATCGCCATTGGGAGTTATTTTCGATGAGCTGGCTGTCATAATAATATCTGGCGTTCGTTATCGGTAGTCAATAGCCTGAAAATACTATCGGATTATCATTTGCATATCGGTAGGTACTGTCTAGAAAGTTTGTGAAGGTTTTATTCCAGTCGCCTCGTGTAAAAGACCGTTGGTTTACTCGTATATACATTCAGTTGGACAACACAACATAGATAAAAAATTGCAAGAACGATGATGAATGTATTAGTTAGGTTAGGTTAGCTATTAACTTTTATTTATTAATTTTCATGTATATTCATGTATATGTTATAATGGATTATTTATAATTTTACCTACTAATATCAAGTAATTGCCGTGTGTTTTTTGACAAGTTTCTCAAAAAAAATACGTATAGGTATTGTTTTATTTGTACAAGTCCATGGTATACGTGTAAGGATAGGAAGGGCTGTTTAAAGGCGAAATGAGGTTCTGATTACGAGAACGCTTGATTTGTTCACAATCGCTTCACGGTACGATGAACTGTATTCCTTCAACGTGTTCCTAAATAGATAAATATATATTATACCGGTATATTTGTTTTTAATATAAATAAATGACTAAATCCGTATGCCTTTCTATAGTGGCGCATATATGTCGTGAAACGAATATGTTATAACTTGTATGTAGGTACCTTAACTTTACGAATGAATATATTTATCTTAGGGACGATTTTTCCATCACCAGATAACTTCTATCTGAGGAATAAAAAAATTGACGTTTGACAGATTTTGTGTAGAAAAACTGTCAAAAATTAGAATTTATTCCTCCGTTAAAGTTATCTGGTGATGGAAAAATCGTCCCTTATCTATATCTGGTCATCTATCTAGGTTTGACAAATGAGGACAAAAATCGTATAAGTACTTGTGACGCATGACCTTTCGGCTCTCAGACCAATTATTTTACTAATGTGAACAAAACAATTAGTTCGGTAGCTAAGTGGACAAGCACAGCTAACTAATTAAGCATCTAATTTTTTTAATTATCACAAAAAACAATATTTATTGAATATTATTTGTTGGGGAACGTTACAGTTATAATATTATTAAAGATAGCATCAAGTATCGAGATAAAACAGACATTGTTAGTTTGTCATATAGCCAAACTTTTGTTACATTTTAGATGCATGTCGTGGAGAAAATATAAAATGGATCAAGCTGCTTCCCCGACATTTTCCATTGTGTACGAAAATCGTCACGTACAAAATTTCCACGCTCACTGCACTTTTATTGGGTAGGTAGTTGTGTCTATTATCCGCGGGGAATACATACACAATCGATATTTCACTTTTATGTCACTTATGAGTTGGCTAGCTGGTTGCTGCCAAACTAATAAGACCATAATAATATTAAGTTGCGCACATCCCTTCATGAACCAGGAAAAAATTGATAATCTTCTAGCGGCTAGCCAGATTTTCTTAAATGGGTTCCTGTCTGGGTTTAATCTCCAGGTAGAGCAGTGTTGTTGGCTTTTGCTATGAAATACTCAGTAGCAGCTCTGAGTCTGGATTTGGGTCAGGTTAATGGCAATAGGCTCGCCCTCTATTACATGGGACCTAAAATCATACCGGCGAACTGTGGGTGTACATTAGCACACCTCTGCCCAACCCTTCGGGGAATTACAGGAGTAACGGTATGTTATGTTATGTTCTCCGTAACCCAATTTCTGGGCTACACCGATCTCCTATGAATAGTTTATCCTTGTTGTTCAGCTTTCAGAGCTTCAGACTATCATCAAACGGTTCTCATTGGTATTTGTATGACCACTGGGGCCTTCGGAACGTGCTCTCCGAGGCACGGAGGTGTTTCGATGTGATATATCATCTCATCCATAGACTGATCACGTGGGGATTAATTTTGCTGATTGATTAATTACCGGCGTGTGTATTAATCACGAACCGCGTTAAGTAATTACTATTCCGACAATTAGTTATGATGTTAGTTCTTTTTAAGGCTATAAACATAACATAACATACCATCATGCCTGAATTCCTCGAAGGGTTAGGCAGAGGCGTACTAATGTACACCCACATTTCGCCGGAATGTTTAGGTCCCATGTAATAGAGGTCGAGCCTATTACCATTATCCGGGCATAAATCCAAACTCCGAGCTGCTACTGAGAATTTCACAGAAAAATCCGACCTCGACCTGAGGATCGAGCTCAGGACCACTAGGCTAATGAAGCTATAATTTTTAGGCTGCCAGTTACGTCACCCACACCATCAGTATGGGTTTCTTATGAAAATTTGTTGAGTATGACAAGTAAAATCACCCATTTAAAGGTCACTGGTGACTAAATCGGCACCCTGTATAACATAATCCACCAATTATATTGTCCCAGTGCTGGGCACGTATCTCCTCTCAGAATGAGAGGGATTAGGCTATAGGCCACCACGCTGGCCTAACACGGGTTGGCAGACTTCATACGCCGTCGAGAAAATCTCTCAGGCATGCAGTTTTTCTCACGATGTTTTCCTTCACCGTTTAAGCGCGTGATAATTAACTATTAATACGCACATGTCTTCGAAATGTCAGAGGTGCGTGCCTTGATTCGAACTCGAGACCTTTGACTTGGCAGTCTTATGGTCATATCACTGCTATTGACACCCCGTATATCTACGTACATTATGCTCCTAGTTTATAAAGTTTACAAAGGTTGTAAGTAAATATAAAAGATAAATGAAATGGCAAGCGCGCGATATCGGGGCGTCTCCCCACCGGCGCGTCGCGGTGAAGTCGACGTCTTACACGCCACGCCGCACACCCGCGATTTGATTTGGTGGTCATATGTATAGAGCTGATAATTCGTAGCCTCACTAATATTATAAACTAGCTTCTTCCCATGACTTTGTTTGCGTGGACTTCAGAATTGGATCCGACCTGGATAAAAAGTAGCCTATGTGTTATTTCAAACTGTACCAAATGTCATACAGATCCGTTTAGCCGTTCTGACGTGATTGAGTAACAAACATCCATACGTCCTCATAAACTTTCACGTTTATCATATTAAGTAGGATGAGACGTTATGATTTTAGTAGCGCGGTTCCAAAAGGTTGATGCTATGGAGAAGAAACAGGCAAGAAAGTCTATGGACATTCTTCACTGGTACAATATTGCAGTCAGGAATAATGCGGAAACATTTCAGATTTACAGGCAGGAATCAAACCAACAACTCGTGGCGCAGAATCCAAATCGCTCAGTATTTGCGTGATTTGTGACAATTTCAGCGCAAAATTAATCTATTAATCGATTTGTATTATCAGCTCTATAAATTCTCCCATGAAACTTAGTAGATAGTGTTAGTCTCAGTCGGATGTCACTCCGGATCAGTGGAACACCTAAACACGGCATCTAACTATGCCTGAGACAGATACAAACTTACTTGCTACGGTTTTCCATAGATCAATTTTATTATGCCTACAATATACTCGTATAGCAATTTTTGCAAGAGAAGTAATGTAGATAGCTTACTGGTATGACTATTACACTGCCAAGTTGTAGATCTCGCTCACGCTGGCCTAGTGCAGATAAACAGACATCACACGCGGGTAAGAAAATTTCTTGAGTTTTATAATTGACATTCAATCAAATTACTTTCCTGCCTCAATAGTCTAGTGGTCCCAAGTGCGACTGCTACACTAGAGGTCCTGGGTTCGATCCCCAGGTCGAGCAAAGTTTTATTAGATTTTTCTATGAAATTCTCATTAGCAGCTCGGAGTCTGGACTTGTGCCCGGTTAACGGTGTAACGGCTATAGGCTCGCCCCCTATAACATGGGACCTAAACATACCGGAGAACTGTGGGTGTACATTAAGTACACCTCTGCCTAACCCTTCGGGGAATACAGGCGTGATGGTATGTTACTTTCCTTTACTTTTATTGTAACAAATTACAAACAAACGCAATTTAGCCAATTAATGTAATCAAAGTATAACACGCAAATATAATTAAAAAACCTTCATAAAAATAATATTGTACAATAACAATCACCCAATCCTAACGCAATTGTTTAATAACTCAACGCAAATTATGACAGACGGCCAAAAGATCTTATTGTGAAGAAAATCCACACAATCCTTTAACGAATCTCATAATACGATCTATCCGGCGGTGCGCGGGCGCAGTGGGGCGTGAAGAGCCGACGACTCGCGAAGATGGTGACGTCGACCGAGAAATACCGAATACGTAAGTCGGGGGCGTCGCTCGTAGCGTAGCGTAGTCGCGTAGCACGTAGCTTCACTCGAGAAATAATAAAATGAAATATGGTTTTCTTGTGAAGATTCTTTTAGTCTCAATTGTTTTTAGTTTTTTATGTAAAAGTAATTAATTATGATGATGATTAATTATGATGTGAGTAATATTATATTAGTAGGTATCTACTTTCTTAATAATTTTATGCTAAATAGCCGTTAGTTTGTTTTTTAAAAATAACTTTTTGTAATGAGATTAACTTATGAGTTGTCACAAATTATAGACACAAATACTACTATTATGTAATGATTAATTACAACTTGTTAAAGAGCTCAAAATCCAGCACAGAATCGAACTCCAACAGCAGTATCTTTCTAACCACAGAGCATTACAATATTAAAATCTGGAAATCGGAATAAATCGCATTTTGTGCGCTATACAGACTTCCTAATTATTAATAGCGAAATATGCAAAGTTAGTTGTCTCGGGAGCCGGCATTCGACTCGATCCAGTACAATTATAAAGTCAGATTGAAATTTTCCATATTCGTTGTGTGTTGATGAAATTTCTAATTTTGTTAAGATAAATAAATGTATATTTTATGACGTTTCCGAATTAAATAATCTCTTCATTCTTGCGTCTTTTGGTATTTCTAAAGTTTATATTCTGACAAATTCCGCAAAAATATACAAATATTTTCTATATACCAAATGTTTATATTCCGCAAAGGATTAAGCGGAAGTATTGTTTCACAGTTCACCGGTATATTTAGTTCCCATGTAATAAAAGGTGAGTCTATTATTACCATTAACCGACTACAAATCAACACTGGGCACAAATAAACAATTTCATGGACAAACTGATTAACACTATTCGACCTTGAAATTGAACCCAGAACCACTGGCTTGGTAGTCATGTAGCGCTAGGGACTACTAGACTAATGAGTCAATTAAAATAAACTGATAATAATGGCGCACATTGGGGGAGGCCTATGTCCAACAGTGGGCTGCTATAGGCTGATGATGATGATGATGATGATGATGATAATCGCAGGGAACACCGCAGGCAGTGTATTAGTCAAAATATGAAAAACTAGCTTCTGTCTGCGACTTTGTCTGCGTGGACTTCAGAATTGGATACGACCTGGATAAAAAGTACCCTATGTGTTATTCCAGACTATAATCTATCTCTGTGCCAAATTGCATCCGGATCCGGTCAGCCTTTCTGGCGTGAAAGAGTAACAAACATTCATACATCAATACTCACAAACTTTCACGTTTATAATATTAGTATGGATTTTGGATAAGAAATAAATGTTAGAATTGGAACGCAACCTTATTTCTTGGTACCACAGATTAAAAATATTCTTGTTACTGTAGAATATGTTTTCCCGCCTTTTTATTCTGTGGCTGTGCATCGAATTCTCTCGAAAACTGCATTGTAATGTTGTTGTAATCGTTTGTGTGCTAAAGTTAATAATAGTTTTCTCCAAAAGTCTTGTTTCCTTTTTACACAAATCTAATTTACTGCCTATTTGAAGCAAGTTAAATAGTATTTCCCACTTAAATTCTAATCAATATTATTATTCAATAACTCCACTTCTCCAGGAACGAAGACAAAAGCTCCGATACCCCATAAAAACTCCATCGGTATACCAATTTGTTTGGTGGAGTTGTGCCTGCGAGTGATCGACGTTGATTAATGTCTGTCTGTCTCTCGATTAAAAAAAACTTTGTGTTTCAGTGGTACGGCCTGGACAGGGAAAGAAATGGAGAGGTCGTGGTCAGTGTGTTCCCGTGAAGTAACTTGTTTATTATAAAAAAAAATGATAGGTAAATCAATAAAAAACATAATAATATTTATATTGTTTTGATATAGTTTGAAACTATCATCTATTATTAGTAATAAAAATAGTGTTATTTATGACTAATAAATGATTATTTTAACTTATAATATATTGATATTGGACAAAAATTTTACTTAGTGTGACACGAATACACGTTTAAGACTGTATTTTATAAAATTGACTATATAGCTGCATTAATGAAGAGCTGAGAATGATAGAATCCTTTATATTAACCATAATTAACGTAGTTTTGGTTTCAATATTGGATCTTGAAGTGGTTGACATTATAATATTTTAATTTAAGTTATTATAAATGAGGATTGTTATTTGAATTTAGAATGTTTTAATTTTAATGTGTTATTGTGTATATTTTTAACGGGTTATTTGGCTTGTCTGACTAAATAGCTAAAATATTTTCTTCCTAACATTGGTTGTTCGACTCCACTCCACCAGTGTGCCAGCGACATTTGATTTTGGTGACATCTGGCGGAAGTAATGGATTTTTTCAGTTAGCTGAAGGTGAAAATTTAATCTATGATGATAAGTGACGACCGAAAAAAAGATTTTAAGCATATTCTTTGCGGATTTTGTACAGAATTTTGTGACACGGCAATCTTTATATTCCGCGATATTTTTATTTATAAAAAATACGAACACCTATGACAATTTAGAGCGGCGGTAGCCTAATGGCTAGGGCGTCGGACTTGCGATCATGTGGTTGCCGGTTCAAACCCCACTCATTGCACTACCTACCGACGTGAACCCACTCGTAACACAAGCATTTAGCTTGGCACGAGGGGTCAACAAGAATACTAGTAATGTGCGTCACACATTGCTAGTAAGTTTAAAAAAAAAAAATATTATTTGTAGTATAAAGAAAATAGTTTTAATGGTTGGGGAATTTCTATTGTCCAGAAATCAGGTTGAACAGGTGTGTTGTTGTGTTCGAAAGTTTCTGACAAAATAAATAGGAGGCATTGCAACGCATACCTGGAACGGTTTGATATGTGAATAATTCGAACATTTTGTGTGTAATAAAGTTCAATTTCATCAGCAGGCAACTTCAACCGCATAAATTTTTTTTCTTTTTATTTCATTCAAAGCTCGTCATGACAATTCAGGACAAAAACAGCCAAATCGGTCGACCCGTTCTCAAGTGATGACCTTACATACTTGCACCAATTGATTTTTTTCTACTTATATAGATAGAAAAATACAGACATATGGAGATATTATTATCTATGTTAGTAGATATAGAAAACCAGTCTGAGCAGTTCAGTTACCTAGTGCATCAAGTATAAGAGGTTGCAGGAGACAGAAGGAAGAAACTAAGTTATAGTTCAATTTGTGTACTATTTTGAGAGCACGCGCCATTGTCATGCCGAACCCGGGGCTGGGGCGAGCAATCTCATTATCAAAACCATTCGAGACAATTGCGATGACATGCGTTTACTTTAACGAGTGATTTCTTTGTATTGGGAAATACTACTTACATCGTGTATAGAATTTAAAAATACACGATAAATAGACAATTTTAATACTCAAAAAGACAATTAAAAATATAGCTTAAATAGCCAATAGCTCAGTAATTTTATTTTAACTGTAGTATGTACAAACACTCCCTGAAATACAGTTTTACTCGGTTTACCTGCACGTACTCACAGATTTGGTGATCGATATGAACCGAATATATTATGTACAGTAAACGCTCAAAAGTCCATAAGCACGCTAAGGATTACAATGCTATGAACAGTACGAGCGAGCTCGATACAGCCAGTGCGTGTCACTTGTTAACAATAATGAATAGAAGGTCGTAAGTCAAACTAAACGTCACACTGTTGCGTTGTGAGATTGCCTATGGACTTTTGATCGCCACTGTACCTACTTCAGCGTTTTGGGTCGGCTTTGTTGTTATCAAATACTAAATGTACACGTAAGTACAAAATTCAATTTAACGTTTTCAGTCGATAAACTATTAGATAATATAAATTCTATCAGAATAGCTCCCGAATCGCAAGAGGCAAACTTGTCTCGCCGGCCCGTCTATGTTATGCGCCCTAACTGCTCAAGTATTTGCTAACTGCTCTTTAATGACTTGTTGGGTGCACAACTTGTGCCCTGTACCTTATAAGTTTAGTACATAATGTATAAGTTGCCTAAGATTGGAAAATTTGATTACTTTGCCCTTGATTGTTAAATTTCTTTACTCTTAATTCCTTTCAGAAGCTATTAGGTACTGTCAATAGAAATATGACTCACAGAATAATTTGTTCTGTATTATGACTGTTTACAACGAATACAAATTTATAAGTATCGGGCCCATCAGACGTTGCTGAAGATAAAAATAACAATCTAAAACCCGATTGCAGCGCCTCCTATCGTGTCGAATTGTTTAAACTAGTCTATCTAATCTAAACTATCCAAGGAACTACTCAAACACACACACAAAATTTCATTAAAATCGGTCCAGCCGTTTAGGAGGAGTATAGGAAAATTATATAAATATAAAGATCCAGACGCTCAAACACTCAAAAGTCGGATCTGTTCCTTAAGATTTGAAGCAAGCAAGAATTAAAACCAAAGACCATAACGTAGGAGGGGCAATAAAACTATCAAATTGATACCGCACTATTACATTTTCGCCGTAAGATTAATTAACCACGTAAACACTTTCAAGGAAACACTAAGAAGGAATCTATACTCTATTTACTATAGAATTAGACATATAATGGTAAAATAGCGGGGGTAATTGCTAAATTGTCAAAATTACTACAGATTCACCACTTATTCATAAAAATATAAAATGTCTTATAAACTTCTGATAGCTATTTTAGTAAAGGAAAAATTCAATCGCTGGCAGGATTTGAACTTGCGTCTCCTGGTTGGATACACCAGACGCTCTGACCTCTAAGCCACCGGTGGCTTATTCGCGGTTCGAATCCTGCCCGCGATTGAATTTTTCCTTTACTAAAATAACTTTATAATCTTAGCATGGAAAATGCATAAAAATCACAAAAAGATATTCTGATAGCTATAATAATGTTTAGTCTTGTTTTCCCTGTAACATATCACGTGTCAAAACAAGACACATGTTATTCGAGCTATAAGACTTTATGTAAAGACGGTATATTTATTTGTAATCATAAATAGATTACATTCCTTTGAATTTACAATGAAATAAATGAGCTTATTAGACACATCGAAATAGTTATCTAACGTTAATTAAAATAATAAATGGAGTAGATATAAGATTTCACAAAAAAAAAATGCTGTTACTCTTTCCATAGCTAATTACATGAGTAATAAATTTGGAACAGATACCTCAATCTTCCTCAAGAGGCTCGCGATCAACTCATGCGCATATAATAGCAACGCGAGGTTTTCAGCTCCACTGCAAGTTTCAGCTTCAGCGAAGATAAGGTTCGTATATAAGAGACGGCTGAAAGGAACTGAAATCAGTACGAATGTGACCGTGATGTTTGGTGTTGGAATTGCTGGAAAAATGTGTGAATTTGGTGTCGTGCATATGTGTTTTGTGATGTTTTTTGAGTACTCGAATATATTTTTTGGAAAATGGAAGAACAGTAATGGGTTTTGCGAGATGTTAAGTGAGTTCTAATAAAACAGACTACCATTTTATTTTATTCGTGACAGGCTTACGCTTGACCGCCAGTTCGCCTGATGTTTAACGATACTGCGATTTACGATGGAGCGCGCTTGCCTAGAAGAAACCGATTCACTCGTGATTTAAAGACACCCAGATTATATCTATCACGGAAGGTCTATTCGGGAAGCGCATTCCATTATTTTTATTTATTTTTATCATGTTGGTGTTACATATTAAATGGGGACTTCACAAACTGGACTTCACATGGACACAAAAGGTATTATACCCTGACTCAAAATAATGGCTCTGGTGTGAACCCAGGATACAACGTTACGAGTGTTTGGCATAAATTAATTAAAAATTCAATGAATTAATTTAATCAATTGGTTTATTGAATGAATTGGACTGAGGACCGAGGACTGCTATGCTAGGGTTCAGGGTTGGTCCTGTATTCGATCCTCAGATCGAGCAAAGTGTTATTGGGTTTTTCTATGAAATTCTCAGTAACAGCTCGGAGTCTAGATTTGTGCCCGGTTAATGGCAATAGGCTCGAATATTGCATGAGACCTACAGACACCAGCGACCGGTGGGTGCACATAGGTGCACCTCTGCTTAGCCTTTCGGGGAATACAGGCGTGATGGTATGTTATGTTTATGTTTAATCGACTAACGCCTAATACTGGCTTAATATAATCAATAACCCCTCCATAACGCAATATAAAATTCATTTCATTTCAACCTATCTACCTATAGTGCGGTATATAGGGCCCTGGCTTGCGCGGGACGGAGGCAGACAGTCCATTCATTGCGGGAGTCACGTAGGGTAATGTATATTCTAATATATTTGAGCTGGGAACGACTTTTCGTGCCTACCGGCCCGTGCGGTCTGCGGTCGGTGAAGAGATGGGATAATATCGATATCGACAATACTTAAGGTGACATACGTCAGTGCGATTTAAAAAAGTACTACTATTTTTTAATATCAATAAGCTAAAGCGTCCCTATTATATGGGGTGAGTTGTAGGTTCATATATCTCTTAAATCGCTGCTTCGAGCTAAATTTCATCCGGATCCGTTCAGCCTTTCTAGCGTGAAAGAGTAACCAACATCCATACATCCATTCATACTCACAAACTTTCACGTTTATAATATTAGTAAGGATAAAAAAGTCGATCCTAATATCATGGTTATTTTATATTTCGTAAAATTTACTATAATAATATATTTATTCGATTCTTTTTAATATTTCCGTCCCACCCCTAGTGCCCCGTATTTACTCTGCACCTCGCCAGTTCATCTTCATTTTTTATTTCTTTTACCGGAAAAAGGGCAAAAAAGCAGGAAACCGCTCTAGTAATGAGTGTAAAAAAACTAAACGAAAGATATTCCTCCCTCTTTTGGTATTATATCTATGGCCTACAAAATAGAGGATTTATGCTTTTTTGGTAGTAGGATAGTAAAATGTGTATTTTACATAACTGTGTAGATTTTAAATGATCGTAAGTGATATGTAAAATATACCACCGGGCCCATATTACCTCAAGAATGAGAGGAGAGCCATGCTTCGGCACGAATGGGCCGGCTCGACCGCAGTGATACCACGGCATCAGAGAAAACCGGCTTTAAACAACGCTTACGTTGTGTTTCGCCGAGTGAGTGAGGTTACCGGAGGCCCAATCCCCTTTTAAAAGGTCGGCAACGCACTTGTGGCTCCTATGGCTATGCGGGTGTGGGGCCGCGGTAATCGCTTACCATCAGGCGATCCGTCTGCTCGTTTGCCCTTCAATCCCATAAAAAAGGCATAGCATACATACACATATTTCACGACGGTGTTCAAGTTCGGCACTGTTGCCGTTTGGTGAATTCTCATTGGTCTTGGATAATTCTCCAACAGAAAAACTCAATAGTTAACTAGAACTTAGAACTACACGAACCACAATATTAATCAAAAGACCAATAAGACATTAAATAATTATAGTTTCGAGCAGTAATAGCACGGTAATAAAGATATAGTCTGAAACAGTTCACGCGCTTAAACGGTGAAGAAAAATATCGTGAGGGAACCTGCATGCCTGAGAGATTTTCTCGACGGCGTGTGAAGTCTGTCAACCCGTATTAGGCGAGCGTGGTGGACCTAATCCCTCTCATCTTGAGAGGAGACCATGCCTAGCAGTGGGACTGTATAATGGGTTGATTATGTGTGTTATGTTATGTGCGTAATGCAAGAACTATATAGTTTGTGCATTTTACATTTGTGAAAGACATCACATAAAATGAATATCAAATTATTCTGATACATACAATTTTGTTCGTTCTATTAACGTACCAATTAACGTAAAATCGCCGCAACAAGCAAAACAATATAGAATCGACCGTTTATTGAGCAACAAACACACGTAATTGAAAGGAAGCTAAAATCGTCAATATATAAAGACAATTGGGATCCGTCCTTCACGTAAATTGGTGCTCCGTTTAACTGAATATCTTGTAAATTGGAGAGCAGGGGATACCAGCCCTTAATTTGACATAAATGTAGATAGGTATGGGTAAAATAAATTGATTTTAACGTGCAGTATTTTGACGAATAAAGTAATCGAAAAACATTCAAAAATTTAGAGTCTTAATTTAAGAGTCCGACGGACCGATTTTTTCTTACAAACGTAATACCGAAATAAATCGTAATTCAAACACAATTTTATCAAATAGTGTTATTATTCGGAATCCGATACCGTTAATCTCTAGGTTCCTACGATACCTTTTGTCCAAAATACTTCACTGGAAATAAATGTAAGCGAATGTAATGTTTGATATCTTTACCAAGTTTGAAACGATTTTCCGGTGTTTCATTTCCAATGAAGTAGTAGTAGACGAAATAGTACCGTAGGAACCTAGATTAACGATATCCTAATAACTTAATCTGATAGAATATTGTCTGGATTACAATTAATTTCGGTATAACGTTTTTGTGAGAAATTCAAGCTCCGCCGGACCCATATGTTTAATAATAATTTATCCCAAATATAAATGATTGAGGACTTTTTCTACTGAAGACAGAAATTTGACAGAATAGGTCTTAGTACATTATTTACATTGTACATTATACTTAAATTGTTATTATCAAAAAAAATGTTGCGACGTGTATATTCTAAAGATTGGTTAAAAAAAAGTGAGCTTCAATTTATTTTCCGGTTGAACTGGCTAATAAGGAAAAATTCAATCGCGGGCAGGATTCTAACCAGAATAGAATGTGTATCTAACCAGAAGACGCGGGCAGTTCGAAATTCGAAGTTTTCCTTCACTAAAATAAAATTATGGTTGTCACCACCTGTATTTTAAACGATTAGCCAGTTCAACCGGAAAATAAATTGAAGCTCACTTTTTTTTAACCAATCTTTAGAATATACACGTCGCAACATTTTTTTTGATAATACCAATTTAAGTATAATGTACAATGTAAATAATGTACTAAGACCTATTCTGTCAAATTTCTGTCTTCAGTAGAAAAAGTCCTCAATCATTTATATTTGGGATAAATTATTATTAAACATATGGGTCCGGCGGAGCTTGAATTTCTCACAAAAACGTAATACCGAAATTAATTGTAATCCAGACAATATTCTATCAGATTAAGTTATTAGGATATCGTTAATCTAGGTTCCTACGGTACTATTTCGTCTACTACTACTTCATTGGAAATGAAACACCGGAAAATCGTTTCAAACTTGGTAAAGATATCAAACATTACATTCGCTTACATTTATTTCCAGTGAAGTATTTTGGACAAAAGGTATCGTAGGAACCTAGAGATTAACGGTATCGGATTCCGAATAATAACACTATTTGATAAAATTGTGTTTGAATTACGATTTATTTCGGTATTACGTTTGTAAGAAAAAATCGGTCCGTCGGACTCTTAAATTAAGACTCTAAATTTTTGAATGTTTTTCGATTACTTTATTCGTCAAAATACTGCACGTTAAAATCAATTTATTTTACCCATACCTATCTACATTTATGTCAAATTAAGGGCTGGTATCCCCTGCTCTCCAATTTACAAGATATTCAGTTAAACGGAGCACCAATTTACGTGAAGGACGGATCCCAATTGTCTTTATATATTGACGATTTTAGCTTCCTTTCAATTACGTGTGTTTGTTGCTCAATAAACGGTCGATTCTATATTGTTTTGCTTGTTGCGGCGATTTTACGTTAATTGGTACGTTAATAGAACGAACAAAATTGTATGTATCAGAATAATTTGATATTCATTTTATGTGATGTCTTTCACAAATGTAAAATGCACAAACTATATAGTTCTTGCATTACGCACATAACATAACACACATAATCAACCCATTATACAGTCCCACTGCTAGGCATGGTCTCCTCTCAAGATGAGAGGGATTAGGTCCACCACGCTCGCCTAATACGGGTTGGCAGACTTCACATGCCGTCGAGAAAATCTCTCAGGCATGCAGGTTTCCTCACGATATTTTTCTTCACTGTTTAAGCGCGTGAACTGTTTAAGACTATATCTTTATTACCTTGGTATTAATGCTCAGAACTATAATTATTTAATGTCTTATTGGTCTTTTGATTAATATTGTGGTTCGTGTAGTTCTAAGTTCTAGTTATTGAGTTTTTCTGTTGGAGAATTATCCAAGACCAATGAGAATTCACCAAACGGCAACAGTGCCGAACTTGAACACCGTCGTGAAATATGTGTATGTATGCTATGCCTTTTTTATGGGATTGAAGGGCAAACGAGCAGACGGATCGCCTGATGGTAAGCGATTACCGCGGCCCCACACCCGCATAGCCATAGGAGCCACAAGTGCGTTGCCAACCTTTTAAAAAGGGATTGGGCCTCCGGTAACCTCACTCACTCGGCGAAACACAACGTAAGCGTTGTTTAAAGCCGGTTTTCTGTGAGGCCGTGGTATCACTGCGGTCGAGCCGGCCCATTCGTTCCGAAGCATGGCTCTCCTCTCATTCTTGAGGTAATATGGGGACCGGTGGTATATTTTACATATCACTTACAATCATTTAAAATCTACACAGTTATGTAAAATACACATTTTACTATCCTACTACCAAAAAAGCATAAATCCTCTATTTTGTAGGCCATAGATATAATACCAAAAGAGGGAGGAATATCTTTCGTTTAGTTTTTTTACACTCATTACTAGAGCGGTTTCCTGCTTTTTTGCCCTTTTTCCAGAATAGAATGTGTATCTAACCAGAAGACGCGGGCAGTTCGAATCCTGCCCGCGATTGAATTTTTCCTTCACTAAAATAACTTTATAATCTTAGCATAGAATATGCAAAAAAATCACAAAAAGATAACCATAATTTTGTAGAAATAGAATTCACACTGAAATTGTCTATTAATTATTTATTATTATTATTCAGCCGTTGTCGTCCCACTGCAGGGCAAAGGCCTCCCTACCCTCTTTCCACTGAGCTTGACTTCTTTAGGAAGGATTGGCCCAAAATAGCCTTGAGTCGTGAGTCTATTAATTAATTTTAATTAATACCTACCTACATATGTTATTGATTTTATCATTTACCAGTTCCGAACAATATTTTAGAACTAGTTATTACTATTTCAATTAAAATAAATGCACATTACCGCGAAAGCCCAATTAAATTGCATACATTTGGCCAACTATTGCCCAATAATCTAATAATAACACAATAAATAATACGCAAATTAGACGTTCATTTTGTCGCAAAATAATAATTATTTGTGTCACAGCTCACAAAACATTGCGAGTCAGTTATTTGAGAATTAATTAAACCGTGAAACAGGGCGTACTGATTTACGGGCCGGAGTCAGACATACCTGCACGCGTGACATCACATATCCTAACATATTACATTATTTAGACGATACGTGATACAGATTGCGAAGACGTTTCGGTATGTAATTTGTCTTTAGGGTTTTATTTTCTGATGGTAGGTACATACCTACAAGTTGGGGCTTTCAATGGATTAGGTATTACTTGCTTTCATTATTCGATTTCTACATAAACAACTTAGAAGTGTAGCTCTGTCTCCGCTACAGGAAACTAGATTCATAATTATCTTATTTAACATAACATACCACGCCTGTATTCCCCGAAGGGTTAGGCAGAGGAGTCCCCCTTGTAATAGTGCACTGTGCACTTTGATGCCCTATAACCCTAATTTACTACCTCGACCACAGATAATCAAAGCTCACATCTACAATGTGACCCGTGAAGCTAAGTAGTAAGTAATCGTTTTCAGGTTACAAGTAAAAAAAATAGGTACGCCAAAAAAATATTTGAGAAAACGATAAAACTAAAATGGGAATACTTACTGTGGCAGCAACACCGTTCCTGGGTGCCAATCATACTAAGGTATATGGTGAATTGTGAATACTAACAATTTAAAAATTTGCTAGATTTTGGGGTAATTGCGGCAATTTGGTCACACCAATCATGAATTCTAAACTTCATTAATAAGTATATTTCCATGAATACTTCTTATTCCATTTGATAATGTGATTGAGATACCTTTATGCCCTTTTTGTATCGGTTTTTTCAACACAGTTTACCTATAACATAACCCTCAATCAATCACTACTTCACTAGTACAATTTCTAACATATTACACCAATAACTTCGTGTATTATAGAGCGTTTTCCAATGTTACCGACACGAGAAGGCGGGGCAGGCAAATCGTCGGCTGCACCCAACGACAAGACATTTGTAGGCAATGATTTATAGTCGCCTGTTATCGACACGCACCAGCCTACCCTTCTCTTGAAACGGAGTCGATGGAATAGTGTCATGTGGAAAATAGCTTGCGGTGAATTTGTGGAGCTGGATGCCGTAAAACTGGCAACATTTTGTTTTTTTTTTAAATATTAGAATAAAAGTTCTGTAGGTTTTTATTTTCTCAATCGTGATCCAAAACAACTGATACACTTAACCCAAAAACAAACAGTAAAACTTTCTAAAGACAATAAAACAAGCTGTGTCCCGTGCTTTTCCCAATTGTTTTTACTCAACATAGGGAAGTCCCTACAAGGAATATATTCTTCCTAAATGGATGTCTACACCCATAAAAAACTAAGGTTTTATCTAAAGAAAATCAAGCGATAGTGTATAATCGTATATATGTAATCGTATGTATATAGTGTAGTAATCATGATCTGAGGCCCTGACCGCTGACCACTACCCGTAACTATGACTAAAATATTGCCTAAATTAAATTAAACCTACCTACTATTGCGAATTTTTCTATAAAATGAACTCATTCCAATATTTTATTATCGACTCCATGGCATTAGTTTCCCGCAGCTGAATCGCAATGTCCGTTAGTGCGTAAAGCCCCCGCGATCACCGCCCGCGATTTTTTGTAAGATTTTCCGCGTGAATGCGCATACGCTGTACGTTGCGACTGATTAATCGCATATTGATTGGAACTGACGGATACAGGAGTTAGTAGTGAATTTGAGAATCTTGGAAACTAGGTGAGGTTAGTTAAAGTTTGTAATTTGTTTTTGTATCCTTTTTTTATTTATCATTTATTTGGGTTACGTTTTTTAATGAAATTAAAACTTTATAAGGACTATGTTATTCACACCAGTCTAAAAAGCCAACACGGTTTAAGTACTAATAATCAAACAGATTTGCAGCAACATAAATTCGAACCTTCCGCTTTCATGACTCCCATTCAAATTGAACAAAATCGAAACAGAACACATCTAAATATTTAACTAAAATTTCATTTAGCCGGAATGCGGCGCCGTTGACGCGTAAACGCGTCGCTTACACGCGCGTATCCGCGTCAAACGCAACGGTGGCGTCCGCGTCGTGCGGCCGGAGAGCACGTGTGTAGGGGAAAGCTCTCTAGTTTTTACGTGGGGTAAATTTACTTTAAAGCTAATTTAATATGATATAATTTTGTTAGGAAATAGCCTATTTATCTTTAGGTTCTTTTAACAAAAACAAATATTGATCTTGAATGTTTTTTAGCAGAATTTTAAGAATAATCTAAATGGAGTTTAGCTGTCATGTATAGTATATAAATGAACCGATTAAGTAAAACTGCGCTGCAATCACAGTGATTCTTCAAAATGTTGTAAGCTTATAAGAAATCTTGAACTAGCAACTTGACCAACAACAAAAGTGGCTCCATTTTTGGAAATATAAATATAATCGTTACCTCGAAAATAATCCTTGATTCAAAATTTGTCTCTTAGCTGAAGGGGATACTACTATCCCCTGATATATGAAATACCTACGTATCTCATAATCCTTACTTTATTGACATCAAAATGACAAAGACGAAGAATTTTGAAGTATCATTTCTTAATACAAGTTTACTAATAATTAATACCTACTATGTATTAGTATGTACATATTAAAAAACGCTCGAAATTTTCAAAGTAGTCGTGGAACTCGGTAACGAATAATTAACCAGCAACATAACTTTTAAGATCAAACTTCACCTCTACCATAGATAATATATGTAAGTACGTATATAAGGTATATAGTTACAGCACGTCTTCTACTCCATCCAAGTGTAAAGTGACGTCAGACCCGCAAACCGCCAATTTGAATCGCGAGCGTGGTCAAAGATGGCGTCGTGTCACAATTTGCTCTAAGCCTGACGATATTTGATGGAGGTTAGGGCCGATAACATCGCCATGCTGTTAGTTAATGTTAGTATTGGGAATAATCTATGATTAACTGACAACAGGTAAGCGGTAGCAAAAATAACACGTTATTGATTGCGTTAATTTTCTTAAAATACGTCTATATATTATGTGTGGAAAGAGTTGCAAGAGTTTTTGTATGTAGAACTAACAAAATTCCTAAAACAATAATTCGTTACTGTTAAATTACAAGCATTATGAGGTATTCAACACATTGCCTACCTTCTTGCAGCATTTCTCCACCAACTTTGTCAAACTTAAGGCAATCTAAATGGCAATAAATATAGAATAAACCAGTTTTTAAGTTAGATAACTTTTCAAAATTCTCGTTAAATGTTTGTAAGCTTAAATCAATAATTAAACACGATATCGACTTCAACTGTCGCTTAACTAGCGATTTATTCATATTAGGTAGGTGGCTTTAATCAGTCTCTGTGCTATCTGTCGGCAAATCTTCCCGGCACGTAATGTGGCGAGACTATATAGATATTAAATACGAACTTACACTTTAATATAACTCACTGAGGCACAAGTAAGCACCGCATACTGCTAGGATCACGTTTGATGTTAAAATATTAATTACGTCAGCTACTGAGCTTAGATATCATGCTCCTAGTTTTATGATATATATTGTGAATTTTGATTATTTTACTTTAGAAATTGAATATTTACTACCAACAACTATACTCATCATCATCATCATCATCATCAGCCTATATAGGCCTCTCAATGCCCGATGTTCGGCTTTCCTCACTCAGACGCTGCTTTCCGCAAGTCGTCACTTGGCCAAACCAAAGTAAAGTAACGGTTTACAAATACAGTACTTTGCATTTTGTACTGAGAGATATAGAGTGATATTAACACAACAACATCTATCTCGGTTCTACCCTATCACGTTTATTCATAAAAAAATTTAATTGTCATATATAAGCATTTAATACGACATTTACAAAAAAAAACATGGTACACGGTACACCATACCCATTTCATAGGAGCATAATGCGGACTCACGTCCCCACACGTGCCGCACGTAGGCTAGTTGGCGCGAGCCCAAACGTTTCCAATCACGGCTCGTTCCATGCTTCACTGTTCACACCATTTCTGATAACTTTACTACATATATACCTATTTATGGCTCTATTGGCCCAATAGAACTCGATCCCCGTCTGTAACCAGTTTTATATGACCTACAGATGGTTGTTCCAGGTCTACGAGATGTGCTTGTAAATCAATAAGTGGCTTTATAGGTATATATAACATTATGAAATGAAACAGATATAAATCTAAAGATTGAAGGAGAAAATCTTTAGACTTATGTCTGTTATGAGATTAAACATCGAACCGATTTTAAAAATAGTAAATTACTATTTAGCCTTAGTATTTCTGTTGTATCCATTAGTTTGCCGTTATTTTATTAGACACTAGCTTTTGCCAGCGACTTCGTCCGTGTGGAATAGTTACTTTGTTCCCTAGTTCTTCGGCCGCGGTTTCACCTGCGTTGCCCCGTTCCTAAGGGTTGTAGCGTGATGTTTTATAGCTTGAAACCACTGTTCCACCACAATTCACTGCTCTGCTCCTATTGATTGTAGCGTGATGAAAAGTATACTATAACCTGTGGTTTGGGCTGTGTATTGATAGATCTGATCACTGTCAGTCAGTCAGTCACCTAACGTAAGAGTAGACAAATATAATCAGAAAGCTCCGAACTGCTAAGCTATCGGGAGTTACACGTGTTATTGTGAGTCAACCATAAAAGATAGACATTTGCTGTCGTGGAATATTTTTTATATCATTTTAAGGAGAACATTTCCGTCATACATGATTTCTGTGTAGCTTTAACCATTAAGGCTGCACACGCGACGGAAGCTTAAAAAATGGAGTAAGTTCTCCTGTTTTCCCAACATTTCCCTTCAATGCTCTGCTCCTATTGATCGTAGCGTGATGAAAAGTATACTATAACCTGCCCAGGAGTATGAAGAACAATTGTACCAAGTTTCGTTGAAATCCGTCGAGTGGTTTTTGTTTCTATAACGAACATACAGACAGACAGACAGACAGACAGACAGACAGACAGACAGACAGATAGACAGACAGACAGACAGACAGACAGACAGACAAAAATTTTACTGATTGCATTTTTGGTGTCAGTATCGATCACTAATCACCCGCTGATAGTTATTTTGGAAATATATTTCATGTACAGAATTGACCTCTCTACAGATTTATTATAAGTATAGAAGAAGATAACATACAATCACGCCTGTATTCCCCGAAAGGTTAGGCAGAAGCGTACTAATGTATACCCACAGTTCGCCGGTATGTTTTAGGGCCTATGTAATAGGGGGCGAGCCTATTGCCATTAACCGGGGACAAATCCAGACTCCGAGCTGCTACTGAGAATTTCATAGAAAAACCCATTAACGCTTTGCTCGACCTGGGGATCGAACTCAGGACCTCTAGCGTAGCAGTCGCTCTTGGGACCACTAGACTAATGAGACAGTCATAGGTATGTTATTAGCTTCTATGAAATCCGGGTTGCTATTACCACAATACATCACGTATGTAGTTATAATGTTGTACCTATATTAAACTATCTGGACAAAGATTTCCATTGTTTGAAGTAAAGTGTGTAAATCTTGTAAATCTTTTCAATGGCTACCATAATTAACCCATTTTGCTATCTTACTACTTGGCACAGGTCTTCTCTTAGATAGTTAAGCTACAATCAACCACGATCCTGCTACGGGTTGGCAGATTTCAAACGTCAGAAGTCTAGTCAAGCATGGAGGTTTCTATAAGATATTTTTCCTTCACCGTAAAAACAGCTCAAGCATTATCTTACCTGACGTACATAATATTTTTTATATCAAGTATATTATATAAATAAGTATACCTAGTATAAACACGATCATAATTTCTATTCCGTTATACAAAAAAGAAACAAATCAACTAAAAGGCGAAACGCCGAAACATTGCAATAATCCAAATAGTTTTAAAAAAATTTTTCATGTTAGAAAAAATATTTTTCAAATATAAAATCCGGAGCCAGTGGGATCACGTAAGCGTAAAAATCATGCCCGGACGGGTATGTTGTACCTACGTACGTGTCTACCCCACTAGTAGAGGTAATATGGAGTTATTTTTAAAGGGTTTCAGAGGGCGATGTGAGAGTATATTTGTTTTGTGTGTGGAAACAAAAATGTTTTGGCTATGGTTAGGTGATATAATTAGCTTAAATTATGGATTTATTGAAAAAAAATCAGTTAATAATAAATATCTATACCAATAGCTTCTAATTAAGGCGAAGGTTTTGGTTTTTGTCCATAAGGTATTAGTCAAAAGAACCGATTTAGGTGCTGTTCTATTGCTGAACACATCTCTTCTCACAGAATTATAGAGGTTAGTTTGGGTTGAATATTCTATTCAACTGAGTAGAATGATATAAAATTATCGCTAAGGAATTACCTCTTTATATGAATAATGTGTAGTTTCAACAAAATTTTTTCTTCTAATTCCTTCAACACGAAAAACTATGCAAAACTATTGTAGTTTGAAAAATCAATCTACAATCCGTTAATACATAACCAATCTTCAACATTCCCCACAAAATCTATTACAAGCAATTCTCGTATAAATAGAGTATTTCTCAGCATTTCCATACGAAGCGGCGGGCGGCGTCGGGCGCATTGTATAGCTAGTGGACGTGCATCGGCTGCCGAATGAATCGTTGCCTGCATCTGTGACGCAGACATGGGAACGGCGAGAGAAGGATTACATTACGCTGGTTTTTCCGTTGGTTGATGTTGGATGTTGATGTTGATGTTGATGTTGTTGATGATGCTGGAGGCTGGATGGAATACCCGATGGATTAGCCAGATGTGTACTAATGTACACCCACAGTTCACCGGTATGCATAGGTCCCATGTAATAGGGGGCGACCCTATTACCATTAACCGGGCACAAATCCTAACTGCGACCTGCTACTGAGAATTTCATAGAAAAACCCAATAACATTTTACTTGAACTAGGCCTCCATGAACTCTAGCGTAGCAATCGCTAGGGTTGTAAATATTTAGGTCCCATGTCATAGGCGGGGGGAGCCTATCGCTACTGCCGTACACCTCTGCCTAACCCTTTGAGGAATGGCGGTAAGATGGTATGTTTGTGTATCTTAATTTTATTTGTCAAAAAAAGCTTACAGCAATGTGGGTCACACATTACTAGTATTCTTGTTAACCCCTCGTGCTTAGCTAAATATGCTAGTGTTTCGAGTGGGTTCACGTTCGTAATGAAATGGGTGGGTTTCGAACCGGCAACCATATGATCGGAAGTCCGAAGCCCTAACCATTAGGCTACCACCGCTTAATTTAATAAGTTCATGAAAGCGTCCATAATTTTCATTAATGATAATGCCAATTCTAAGCATCGCGTAGGTCTACAAGCAATCCGTTGACCACGACACGTGTTTCGTGGTGTCCTGAGTTCACAAGAGGCCTACCCTTGTGCACTGGCCGCCTGGCTTTTCCAAGGGGGAACTAAATAGACTAGGTTTATAAACAATTTTTAATTATTTTGTTATATTTACTAGCTTTTTTATTGAAAAGCCCGACGCCTACGTATATTGAATCCCTCGTTTTACAGGTTAGCCCTGTGTTGTTCCCAGATCGAGCAAAGTGTCATTGAGTTTTTTTTAATTCTCAGTAGCAGCTTGGAGTTTGGATTTGTTTCCGGTTAAAGGCAATATGGTCGCCTCCTATTTCATGGGACCTAAACACACCGGCGATCTGTGTGTACATTAATACACCTCTGCCTAAGCCTTCAGGGAATACAAGAATGGCATTATGTATGTTATATTTTTCTGTTACTCAAAATTTTTGTTAAGTACACAGAAAAAGCCCGACGGAAAGAATAAATAATTCACACTACACAAACAAAAATTCAGGTGTAGACTTTGTAACAAAAGCATCGTTGCATTTAGCCAATTCTACGAGATTCAATGGGCAGAAAGCAATCGTTTGACCGCAGGACATGTGTTTTGTGACGTGTGTTAACAAGAGGCCTCCATTGTGCCCACCATAGGCTTTTGTGCATGCTTCTGAACAGACATAGCCTGTCACGATTGTGTAGGAGAAATGATTTGAATCGTCAGTGCACCCCCAAAACATGGGGGATTTTACTTACATATGTATCATCTATTTATTGATCAGTAGCTGTATTAAAGAAGGGGCGCCTTTGCTCAGGATTGAGACAGTACAGGCTAATAATAAAAGCTGTAATAAGAGCTTAGTAACAGATAGGCGCTAATGTCTCTGGTAAATGTTTTGTATGCCGATTAAGGCCTACTAATCAAGGTACTTAAAGTAGAAATTGAAAAATCAGGCAACTACCTTATATTCGATGATAAAAAAACAAGAATTCCATTATTTTACGATGTTAATTCTTCACTTCTTCTCAGAAGTCACCAGTTAGGAGACCCTGGTTGATCTATCATTAAGCACATCGATTTTATTTCTTTTTCTTGTTTCAATATATATATAAATCAGTTTTGTTCATGAAATGGCATTTAAATAGACATCAAATAAGACAAATTAATCTAATCCGTGACCGCAAAACATTATGCTTTAACATCATAACTTCAAAATTACCAATGAGAGCGCATACAAAATGCATGAACCTCTTTAATTGGCTATTCTCCAGTCCGGCACGAGTCAAATTATACATTCACGCCCCAAGCGAACTGCGGTGGACATAACTAGTGTAGCTTGATACAAAGCAAACATTAGCCCAGCCATGCATTATTGTCAAGCACAGAAGCAACCGTGTAGTCAACCCATTAAATTTCAACTCTAAACTGACCCTTCTAAAGTAGAAAATAGATTGGGTTACCTTTGACATTTATAGTGTTTCCACACTGGTCGCTTTTGCACATGCATCGAGCTGGCAAGTTGTATACGCGCCAATGGTTAGAGGCGGCTATGACAAAGATTGGAAGCAACCGTAGTTGGCTTTATTAATAACAGCGCGTTTTCCGGTTGTGTGGATCGTTCCGAACGTTCCTGTAGTGGTATCGGGAAATAGATGACGTGAAAAGTCAAATTGAGGACGTGTCAGGATGATTGAGTACATATTCTTGCTATGTGAACCAAATTAAAAATAGCTCATCTAATAGATACCAGAAAAAGTAAACTCGTTAGGTCGGGCATTTTTTGCCGATTCTCCGATCGCATTTCAGACAACAGCTTGTATTTCGAAAAATACCTCTTCCAAAGACTTCCATCTATCTCTCTCTTGCAATTCTGATCCATTCTGAACCGCCAACTTTTTTGAGGTCATCCCATCGCTTAATTTGTCAACCTTTACTACTTTTGCCTTCTTTTATTCATGACGTAAATAACTTATCTATTCACTAGAAACTTAAGTGTTCCCCTTACTTAAGTTGAATTATAAAACCAAACACTGTCAGTTTCCTGGTGATTATTTTCCTATCGGCTGGCCATCACAGCCGCCTTCCCCTACCTAGGCGATAAGGCGTGACCAGTGAGCTAGACGATTTGCGTTTACGCCTATTAGGCCTATTACACGGGCTTTGTACGGCCGATGAATTTGTTAGGCTTTTTTTAGATTTTGCCGATACAATGTTTAAAATTAGCAATGATGGGAGATTTTGTCGCCTCGGCAAGATCGATTTTTATGACATATAAAAAAATGTTTTTTTTTTAGAAAAGTCTTCGGTTAACTCGGAATCAGCGTAATGTTCATGCAATCGTATCGCATCGCATCAATATTCTGATTTTAAGAGGAGACCCGTGCCTAGCAATGGCACAGCAGTTAATGATGATGATGTCATATCATAATATAATGATGACTTGGCCATGCATTCGACATCATCATCATTAACTGCTGTCCCATTGCTAGGTACGGGTCTCCTCTTAAAATCAGAATATTGATGAAAGAACAATTCTAGATATTTTGTACCTTATACAATTACGCTCTTAAAATAACCGAATTGTAATTTTACCTTCTTCACATTAACGAAGTCCGCTCATTTTCCATAAAAAAAAGTCGATGGATAATCAAAACGATTGCATGAATATTACGCTGATTCCGAGATAACCGAAGAATTTTTACTTTGAATAAATAAATCCAATATAAAGTAAAGTAGTGTCAAATTGAAGTTAGATATTACAGATTGCATACTTCTTTTGCTTCTTCCACATTCATACATCTTCTCATACATACACGCCGGTAAGCAAGAATCGTAGCAAGTGGCAGTCTATAGTTTCTGCCTACCCCTGTCGGAGAAAGGCGTGAGTGTATGTATGTATGTATGTATATTACAGATTGATAATATCCACCACTAATATTACGTAACCCGTCCAAAACTACACCAAAACGTTAACTAGAGCACGCGCCACCGTCAAAATCTTTACCATAACAAAATCAACGCGGAGATATCGCGTTTTCAATACTGAATATTCAACATGTACCAACATGGCAAGTATCAACCCGTCAGCGCGCATACATAAATCCAATCAGCGGGTCGAAGAGACCGGCGCGGCGATGTTTATGCCGTGGCGTGTGTTTGTGAGCGTGCCGAGTGCAGCGGTGCAGTGCGTGACAGTTTAGGGTTGAAACGCGGAAAGCAATATTTATGTGCAAGTTTCGAAGGTATTGGCAAGTTAACAGTTAAGTTTTTGGATCTGGAACTCTATTCTTTGTTTGTAATATAAATACTAGCTTCTTCCCGCGACATTGTCTGCGCGACTTCAGTATTGGGTCCGACCTGGATAAAAGTAGCCTATGTGTTATTCCAGGCTATAATCTGTGTGCCAAATTTTGTCTTCGGTTGCGTTCGGTTCCGTTCTGGCGTGATAGAGTAACAAACATCCATACATCCATACTCACAAACTTTCACGTTTATAATATCAGTAAGGATGTTTGTAGGCAATTGTATGATGGGAGTTTCATGAAGAGAAGATGAGTCCTTTTAACATCCATCATTACTGTCTTTGTTTTCATCATCATCATCCCTATATTCAAGTCCATACTCTACTCGTCTACTGCTGGATGTAGTTCTGTCCTAGCGGATGCCACCGAGACTAATTCTTGACAATTTTGATTGAGATTTGACAATTGCACAGTTATTTTTAAACAACCAGACATATTTGACCTTTGGTATGTTTTTATATGTATGTTTATTTTTTTACCAGCCTGTAGTACTCTCCGGAGGGTTAGGCAAAGGTATGGTATATCGGTCCCATGTAATAGGGGACGAGCCTATTGACATACTGACAATTTCATAGAAAAACCCAATAACACTGGAAATCAAACCTAGGACTTATGGCGTAGCATTCGCTCTGGGGACCACTAGAGTAAAAAGGCGTCTTTATGTATTATCAGATAGCATCTTGTTTGTTATTGAGTTTTGAGGAAGAAATGGCGCCTTTCTTTCTTTCTTCTTTCCCTTTCTCTCAATAATAACACATTTTGGTAATGGCCTTTGTAAATTCAACACTGTCATGCAAAATTAGTACAAGGGAATGCCGGTCAACCCTAGAGCGCGAGGCAGGCAGCGTGGCGAAGTCATTAGCAGTAATGGCTGATCCAGTGCCGGCAGGTTTAGTGCGGTTATCCGTATGTACTGAGCTACATATCCGCGTGATACATAGCATTGTAAGAGCGCCGTGAGGCGAACCAAGCTGGAGTGATTGGCGTCTACAGGAGAAGGTAATTGAATGCTACGGAGATAGGGATGGGACAAAGAAATGACCGGTTCTTTCAATCATCTCATTATCTAAGTATTACGTATTTGTTGACCGAATTATTTTTAATTTAATACTATTTATGTAAGTTTTTTTTTTAAGCGTGTTCGTTACTGTATGTGTGTACAGAGTACATAATTGAAATGTGTGCACCAGCTGTTAGGACTGAACAAAGCTGATAATTTTATAAAAATATTAGTAGTTAACTTTTTATTATTAGTTAAACTTAAATTTTGTAATATAATGATAAATATCTCTAATTGAAATTTATATACGTTAACAAAATATAACGAACTATACTGTCGAATACACCAATCTTGAAATCACTTAATAGTATCAACAATCAACTAACACAACATTTACTTCGAACACACATCTCCAATATATAATTGTAAATAGTATTATAATATATGTATATAATACCGACACAAGCCGAAAATTGCAGCGGCCTATAGTGCCCATTACCGGTAATGAGGTTGTATTGAGTGCAGCACAATGTGGCAGCAGTGCGGACAATTACTGAAATTGATTTCATATATGTACGCAAACCTGTGTTGGCAAACAGGTAATATTGACATTGTTTTCTCGCGAATAAAGTACTAGTGAATTTGTGTAAGTTCACATTATTGATTGTGATAAATAAGTAGATGCCTTTGTGTTAATCTGGTTATAGTACCTAATTGTGGTACGATATCTACACAAAGAAACAAAAGGTCAAAAATCCATTTACTCGTTGGTGAAACTTGATAAGGAATTTTATTGAAGTCTTCGCTCTTTTTATATTTAAATGTCAGGAAAATTGATATAATTATGAAAACAAGAGTGAAGCAGTCGTTTAAAAATTGTAAATGTTTCTAATCTAATAGTCAGACACGCAAAAAACCTACTAATATGAAAAATATGTCCCAAATAATAGTAAAAATAAAAAAAAAATACTTTAGTAGGTACACCGACTTCATACTTGCAAAACAATAGGATTTAAGAGGGTCGAAATCTCCATACGGGTTGAACCCTCCTGAAACCGGAGGGGGAGAGTTGGGCAACTCTACCCATAACCGTATTTCACTCGCGTCATAAAAACTAAGAAACATTTTACCGCAAAAGTATTATAATAAGATTCTGCGATGTACCTATTACCTACCTTCGGTTAAGAGAGGTTTGAAGTTTATTTTTTCTAGAAATTGTAGATCCTAGGTTTGGGGTTTATTTCAGCCTACTAAATATACGGTTTCACTATTTGAAGGCATGTACCAGTATAGACAATATCAGAACTTACGTCCTTTAATTGAATTTTATCAGAATTGTTGTCCACACTGTTGAATTGTTGACTGCCTCATTAGTCTAGTGGTCCCAAGCGCGACTGCTACGCTAGAGGTCCTGGGTTCGATCCCCAGGTCGAGCAAAATGTTGTAGCGTGATGGTATGTTATGTTGTTGTCCACACTAGAAAATGATATGCAAGGACAAATTGTTTTGGTAGGAAAATCTGTCAAAAATCAAAAAGAAATTTCGATGTTGATACAAGACTTACAATAAAATAGTAAATTTGACGGGCCACTTGTTAAATTGGAAGTGATCAAAGACAATTTTCGAATCGATATTGACTGACATTAGTATTTATTGTTTTCTTAGAAATCAAATAAAAATAAGAGTTTCAATACCTACAAGCTATTCAATATTCAAGGAAATCAATAGACACTGACTGAACTCAAAACCAAATTCAATTTGTATCGTTGTTCCGTCGTATCAAAGCCATCTTGGCCAAATAGTTGAGAATTTTCACTTAATCTCCGCCTCCCTAGCCCCCATACATGCAAATCGCCCCAGTCGCCCTCTTTTACGATCGTTATAAAGAATGTAAGACGAATTCCTACAGAGTATAGTTTATGAATTATGTGCTTTTTATAGTCCAAAGACTTGCGTGGTTTTAAAATATTATGTGGAAGGGGATATTGGAGTTTAGGTAAATTGCTTAGTATGTTTTGACTTACTTAAATTGCTACTCTGTAACTGCTTCATTGGTCTAGTGGTTGCAAGCGCGTTTGCCAATCGTGGTAAGGTCCTGGACGGACCGAGCCAAGTTATTGGTTTTTTTAGCAACATCTCGGTAACAGTTCGGAGCTTAGATTTGTGCCTGTTTGAAATGTAGAAACGAACCCAAAAATATACAATATAAATGAGTGCACAACCGTACACCACGCCCATCCTGGGGAATTTAAGCATGTTAATTCATCGCGATTTTATTACACTCACCGTGAGGAGTATTTAATCACTTCTGAATATTTCGTACAAAATTCCAACAACACATTAACTGGAATTGAAACAAGTACCTTTCGTTCACGCTTTGCAACTGGACAAATAAAAAGTTATCTGATAAACCGATAAACATCAGTAAAGTTCTTTATTAAAAAGGACCAGTCTTTTTAAACGTCAGATTTGTGAATAGGAATTACTCTCTAACCTTCTCTCTCTTAACCTTTAAGAAAAAGGAAGGTAATAATCTACGTGCGCAGGTTATTATTATGGTTCCTATAATAATTATTTTTCAAAGAAAAGTATATTTTGTCAGGTGATATTATAATAATTCAGGTGATATTATTATAATTATCTACTATAAGATTAGAGACCTTAATTGGGATATCACGCGCCATAGCAACCTGACTTTTGCCACGAGTTTTGCAAGATATAAAATATCATTCTAATATTTATTTGTTGATACAAATACAGTACATAAATCAATATCTCCTTTTATGCGTACGCACACGTGAGCTTATCTCGAAACTTATTTTGAATATCGAATAGAAACCGTATTAAGTTTCCACATACATTCACAGGGTGACATCAATTTGTAAGTCTACATCCAATCATAAATAACGTTCTCATTTACATAAGAACACTTTGTTAGACCTGACTCTATGTACGACAATGTCGTCTTATATAAGCCAACTATCTTTAAGAAAAGTTGCCGCTGTCCCGCTCTAATTTATATACCTTAACTCTTCTATCATATAGGGAAAATCAGCGGAGCGCGCCGATGGGCGGAGTCTCGAACGCAACCATTACAAAAAGAGCTATTGAAATATACAATGTTTCGCCTCTAGCTTCAGTTTTACGTGGCCGCTGGGAGGTGAGGTAGGCCCAGTAAAACTGGATGTACTATATATCGCCTGAGTGCACATTGGCTGATTCAGGCCACGCCTACATGGAAAATGCATTTCCAAGATTGCTATGCACAAGGTATTTTGCAAGAATGACGGATGTGGAAAGTCACCCGTTTGGATTCGGATTCCCAACATGGTAGTTTTTAGGCTAATGGCAACGATAGTGCTATAGATAGCTGGTTTGAAGACCTGGATTTTTTGGTGTGGTACTCCCTAATAAGGGTCATGTTTGATGCTTTATGATTGAAGATTATAATATAACAAGTGCAAAATAGCTGTTATTTGCATTGAACATTCATAACCTTTTTCCGTTCAGAGTAGGTATAATACCAACTTGTAGACATTTTCCAAAAGATTGACTACTCGGTAGATTTATTTACGATTTCAGGTATTTCTTGAAAAGAGACTTCTTCTTACCTCCCCCTTTACGGGCTTTTTTGACGAAGTAGAGGCGATGTTGCGTCATCATGATTTTATTAAATTCTGGAGATGAATAAAAAAAAAAAATACGTAGCAAGCCTTCATATTATAGAAAATAGAAAAAAATAATTATATAATTTATTTAACAAGTGTCTATTTATCCCTAAGACAAGATTTGCTACCCAAAATGGCTTTCATGCAGTGTCGGTAACTTGTCGTTCATCAGCAAATGAGGGGCACGAGTGACCACTCAACCGCAATCCCAAATAGCCTTCTAACCTTGACCGTTTTACGAAGCCTATCTTGACCGGTCTTGTCGTATTGTCGGCTTGTTCAGAATCTAATTAAAGAAAAAATAGACAATACAGGCTTTGTAGTTTCAAATCTTTGAGTTTACTATACCTCAGTTAGCTATAAAATAAGACATCAATATTCTGATCCTTATTATGGTGTACAATAAAGCTTGTTTTATACATATAAAACATATCATTACGCCTGTATTCCTCGAAGGGTTAGGCAGAGGTGTACTAATGTACACCCACAGTTCGTCGGTATGTTTAGGTCCCATGAAATAGGGGGCGAACATGTTGCCAATAATCGGGCAAAAATCCAAACTCCAAACTGCTACTGAGAATTTCATAAAAAAACCAATAATACTTTACCAGATCTGGGAATCGAACCCAGAATCGAACCCATTTCCTTGAGTCGACCACGTCGATTAAACCCCATACTATCTTAATGCTATGTTTCGCACTGTATCACATATTTACATAAATACACCATGGTAATGAGGATGATGATGATTATTATGCAAAATATACATACTTCCATGAGTGTCTAAAAAAGCTTAGCTCTCAATAATGGATGCGTACTGAAGGACCAAAACATTTCTTTCTACAATTCATCATTGCACATACATTGATTCACCATAAAATTATTAATGAAAACAATGGGTACCTATATAACATAACGATATACCAATAAGGGGCTTACTGGCGTACGTAACGAAGTGTGCACGCAAATCGCATCAGTCCAACGCTGTGCGGTTGCACATCTGTTCAGCGGCTTATGAACTTAACTGTGATGTACATGTATGTAGGAAGGCTAGGGGATTAATGTAATGTTGTTATAATTCAAGAGATGCTAAGTTTAAGGAGCCATGTTATCTCATTTATGAACTCTTCAATAGATTGATCGAATAGTTCAAAATCGGAATTTGCGCTTGCCGTTGATAGAGTTAGTGCTTCGTATAGAATACAAAACAACAAAAGATAGTCAATTATTTTATAAGCCCATACTGACCTATTTACAGGGATTTACCCTGTAAATAGGTCAGTATGGGCATCATATCATTCCCCCTTTTTGCAAATCTCTTTGTCTTTTGGTACAGTGGGCTTTAAGGTCTTTTGGTAAATAGGTCAGTTATATACTTGATGTTTGATTGCATAATAAGTTACGTGAAGCATTTAAATAACTTAACAATTCCAAACGTCCTATTGGTTGGTTGGTATAAATCCTTTTTTATACAAAATCCAACAACAAAGAACCCAGCATTTCCAACCTAATCACACGAATCCGAATCGCATATGTCCTACAATACCACAATTTTAATAACAATACTGATCTATAACACAATGCTCGCCGCCCGGCGTCGTCCGCCTCGATGGGTTTCAATCCCGCGCAGCACGTTTCTACCCCTATTCTATTCACTTTCCACCCGACGTACTCTAGGAAATGAAAAGATTTCTTTCTTTTTTCCTGGCTAAAGATTAGTTCCGCGGTCTTCGGAGTCGAGGGTTTTTTGTGCTTATTAATGCTTTTCTCTTCTTATTTCATTTCAGTTTGAATGAGAAAATAGGTTAATGTAGGTCTTGGCTGTTGAAATTACTTTCAGTAATAGTTTTCAGTTTTTTTCTCTTGTTGTAGTAAGTGAAGGTTTGTTAATGAATACACATAGCTTTTACTTTTAAAAGAGTTAAACTATGGCAAAGCTTCGGTTTCATTTTTATAATAGTAAGGATTTCATAAATCATTAGTTAGGTGGGGCAGATTCTCTTATAACTTACGCTAAACTTATTATAATCACACTAAATTAATTTGAAATTGTTAAAAGTATCATTGAAAAAAAAAACTGGTTATAAATTCGATTTCCGTCATTGATGTTTACGGCAAAGTAGTCATGATCTGTAACGATGGTGGTGACTAAATTCACGTTGAAATCAAGGTATTTTGACAGGACTCAATTTCTTCTATCCTTTTTTAAAAACATAGCATCACGCCTGAATTCCCCGAAGGGTTAAGCAGAGGCGTACTGAATGTACACCCACAGTTCGCCGGTATGTTTAGGTCCCATGATTTAGGGGGCGAGCCTATAGACATTCACCGGGCACAAATTCAGACTCCGAGCTGCTATTGAGTATTTTATAGAAAAACCCAATAACACTTTGCTCGGCTTGGGGACCGAACTCAGGACCTCTAGTGTAGCAGTCGCGCTTGGGACCACTAGACTAATGAGGCAGTCAACATTTCAACTGTTTATTAAAACTGTGTATAACCAATACGTTATTATATTCTTATGTTTCAGCAATATACAATATAGAAATTAACTAATGTAAAAATTATAATAAAGTAATTATGCTCGGAGTCTGGATTTGTGCCTGGTTAATGGCAATAGGTGTGGGTGTACCTTAGTATACCTCTGCCTAACCCTTTGGGAAATACAGTCGTGATGGTATGTTATGTTAATAAACAGTTCTCCGTTACAATTTACAAATGTATACTCCGAGCAAGTGCTATTAAGAATTTTCTATTTATATTATGAGTATTTCATATCAACGCAGAATATACACATTATCATTGAGGTGGCCTCATACTATTCGGATATTGTACCATTGACACGATAAGAAGAAGAAGGTGTTATACCTACCTACATTTAGAAAATTTCTTAAGGGTCCGGCGGAGCTTGAATTTTCCACAAAAACGTAATCCTGAAATAAATCGTAATCCAGACAATATTCCATCAAATTATGTTATTATTCGGATTTGCATACCGTTAATCTAGGTTCCTACGACACTATTTCGTCTATTACTACTTCACAGGAAATGAAAAACCGGAAAATCGTTTAAAATTTGATAAAATTGTGTTTGAATTACGATTTATTTCGGTATTACGTTTGTAAGAGAAATTCGGTCCGCCGGACTCTTAATAAAATTATTTAATAATTATATACAATGGTAAATCCAGGCCCTCACGCTCAGTTTGCGACAACTACTCTACTGAAATAGTGTGCTGATATAGTTACCTAAAGTACAATATTATGCAAAAATAACGATGTAAAACATTTTAAACCGGCCCGGCCACGTGCCGTGTCGGAAACCGGCCCGCAATAACAGACGGACGGACGGACGTCATCTATTACACGCACGTATCGAATTTTACAATCTAAAGTTTGAGGGGATGGTAATGATGATGTTAGATTCCACGGTAGAGGCTGTAAAATGTAAACCAGTTTACTCTTAGAATAACCGTATAACCCAGAAATTGGATTGGAGTTCTAATTTGGCAGTCGTTATGTGTAAAATACTGACACTTAGCAGCATCTGGTTATATTGAAAAACCATCCACGTAATTGGAAATAGTATAAAATGATGATGTTGAGACAGCAAAAAATAACCATGTTTATTATTATCTACACATGTTTTTGCAAATCATTAACATCAACAACATCTTTAATTCTACAAGTTTTTAAGAGTATCTTATCTAATGCTAGCAAGCAATACTAAACTTTATTGAAATACTTATTATATAATTTTTTTTTATACGTTTGATTGTTTTATTTCGGTTGTGAAAGGACATTTTTTAAGCATTTTATTGCAAGCCAGTAACTTGCTCCGTTGGCTAATATAATCTTCCATTTCTAGAAAAGAAGAACCTGACTGACTGACGTATCAGCGCACAGCCGAAACTATAGGAGCTAGATCTCTGAAAGTTTGCATGCTGGTTCCTTTTGCACTGTAGACGAGCACTAGGAAAGGATTTTTTGGAAATTCAACCCCTAAGGTGGTGCAAAAAGGGGGGGGGGGAATTGAATGAAAATTCGTACACACTACCATGCGTTTGACATACACACACACACATTTACATATTTAATAAACAATGACATCGACAAGATATGGATAAATAAGTACAGCTTGAGGTTTAGGCGGGAAAATGTATAGTGCACTTTGTCGGTATTATTCGGTTTATTATTTAAATTATCGGGTATATATTAATTAATAATTTTATTAATTTAATTATAATCCCATGACGGGAACTAATAAATGTTACTTGTTTACTCCTTAAACTGGACACTGGCAAATACAAAAAAAGTGTGGCGCCATATCCCATATTGGGATTTAAAAAAAGTACAGCTGTCATTTGCATCATTTTGACAATAATTGTTTTCTTCCATAAATTATACTTAACACATTTTATGATACGAAACCTCCATGGTGTAGGTACAGTGGGCTCAGTATATTTTAGAAACGAAAATTACCTAAGTACGCAGGCGAAGTTACGCACGGTAACTGTAATTTAAAATAAATCAAAGAAAACTGCTACTATCGTTCGCTATCCGTTTAGTTTGGCTTATGTTCATAACAAGTGAATCTTCAAAGCCAAAGACGTGTCATATCACTATGACTAAAATAGTATTATGCAAAAAGTAACAATTCAGAGAATATTTTTCGTAAATTCTAATACCAATTCTTATCCTAAGTCAGACACATAAAAATGTTAAAGTTGAAAATAAATCGACGAAGTAGGGTAGTTTGGCCCCTCGTCCACATCCGAATGGGCTGTGCCATTGTCATTTAAATGCGGGCCGCACATCCCGACACTTTGCCATGGAAAATTTAAATAATAATCACGGTGAATATTATGTATTATCGTAGGTTTATGGTGTTTTCCCTTTATATTCTGTATATTATAAAATAGATAGTAAATGTTTTTTTTATAGTATAAACAAATGTATATTTTCAGGATTTTTTAAGCTAGACTATTTACTCGTAACTAGTTATATTTTTATAATTTTAATATTACTTTTACTTATTAAGGCGTCATGGTAGGTCAAGGAAACGCTGGCGTAATGAGTTGGACACTTTTAAGCTGGCAAAGGCAATAGTTAAGATAATTAAAGGTGACGCTTTCACCCAGCCGTGGGACGGTACAGGTTGATTCATTGCCTTAAATCTATCTATCCATCTACGAGTATAATAGCAGGTATTGAAAAATAGATAGCTTAAGGCAAGGTTTTAATATAATTAACAATGTACAGAATAACGCAAATCTAGAGATATTTAATGTAAATTTATTGTTATTTATAATAATATTTTATTGTAATTAAATTAGTCATTTTGTGTTACGAGTGCACATTTTATCGTTGCTATTGTGTCGTCAAATAATTTTCTTTCAACAAAACAATTATTTTAAAGCCACTTAATAAATCCTACTACACATAATCGTAAGCGATACTGTATTCAAAAACCTTTATGATGTTATTAATATTTATGACACTTTAAAATACTACAATAAAACGAACAAAATGCACCCCTTCACGTGACGCTTAAGGGCGCAATTCAAAATATGTATTTTGTATCACTATGACTGATATGACACATTGAAGGCGTTGCGAATTACTATAGTTTATGCCTATAAAATTTTATTTCATATTAAAATAATATCCCCATACTTAACCTAAAAGAAATAGAGTTGAATTTTGAATAAAATAATATTTTTTTACAGTAAAAGTTGTATGTTTGATGTGTATTATATCTTATTGTGTTTTTAACACTTCGCCCTCGCTGCAGTGGGGTGTATCTTTGGGGTAGTTTGCACCCCCGTTGATTAGCGTCCTTAATCTATGGGGGATTTTAAATGTTGTCATCCAAAAGTGATGCAACGAAGTAATGATGTGGTCTTTTATATTCCAGAGAAAGGAAAAGCACGATTTTCTTTAAATATATATATCTTAATTTGGTAAATGAGGTAGTAAAAAATGTATCATTCTGTTACTGAAACTGGTTACAACGTACAACCACTGTAAAAAAAATATTGTTAAATTAGTTTGAACGCAATCTATCTTCCACATAGTACTTTTACTCAGAGTAATTTTGTGTAGGTACTTAATCTATCTTTAAAATAATAATTAATATCCAAAGCCAAACACATTCAAAGTTATAAATTTAAGCAAAACATTATATTTATAAATATATAAAATAAATAAAATAATAATATTTTATCTAAGAAAAATAATATGAAAAAAGTGGGGTATATTTTTTAAACTCAAACACTTATTTCAAAACTAAGTGTACAAAAGGTCGTATAGTATTTTAACCGTCGCTTACTAAAATCCTACACACAATCATAATACTGCTACATTAGCTTTAAATTGAATAGCGCTCTATCACATAACACCGTCCAGTTATCCAATAATATTTCGTATGTTTATTTAACATCTTAAACTGTTGCTTAATGAACTCCTGTTTAAGCCTGTTGTGCAACATGCTTGTGTGTACAACTCTGGATTTTTGTTGTGTATTGTGTAAATACTTGTCAAAGCGGTAATGGTTTTAAAAGAACAATGATGTGATTTCGTCTCTGCAAAATAAATGGGATCTGGAGACTAGTCCGTTTAAATTTCAATTGTATATAAATGGTCATCCAATGGCAATTATAACAAGACTGATAGATTTGGATTTCAAAACTGTGAAACAATTCCGAAGTAATCGAATGGCGATTTTGACACAAAAAAAACTAGCAATTTGCAGCCCTGGGTAAGTTGAAAGGCCATATTTAGAAATTCCTCTACATATAAATCTATTCCAGAGGAAATGGATTCGAAATATAAATTTCGGATAACAGCTCTACAAATGCGCGTGTGTGTGTGTGAATCATATTATCATATTTCATCAAAAGTGAGCCAGAACCTAGACCCGTGCCCAGCAGTGATACTTTAAATTAATTGATGAGTCTTTACGATCTAATAAACTTTGTAATTTCGTTGCAAAAATTTTTATTCGTGTCATTAATGTAGCACAAGAAACAAAACATTAAAGATTAATTATCATTAACAGTTAATAATTACGTGACTAAACTAACTTTAAGTAGCATATTATGGCCATTGTTTATTATCCAACTTCCTGGGGTGAAGAATCGTGCAGAACTGACATAACACTAAACATTGGCACCGCAGCCATTAACCGCCATATTTTCAGTAAAGCCGCTAAATTGCATTCGGATATATCCGCGAGACGCTCGGATATGTTCGCGACATTAGGTCGGCAGGAAGCGGTGCGCGCGCGCCGGATACCGGAGCCCATCTATTGTGATCTGACGTCACTTCCGGCTGGGGATGCACGAGGTCGTCTGCATAGCTGCAAACTTGATTGTAATATACTGTGACTAACTGGGTTAACATTTTGCTGGAAGTGTACTTTGCTGGGAAGCAGTGATAGCCTAGTGGTATGACCGTTGGATTGCCAAGTCAAAGGTGTCGAGTTCGAACCCAAGGCACCTCTGACTTTTCGAAGTCATGTGCGTATTAATAGTTAATATCACGCGCTTATACGCTTAAGGAAAACATCTTAAGGAAACCTGCATGCCTGAGAGATTTTCTCGATGGCTTGTGCAGTCTGCCAACCCGCACTAGGCCAGCGTGGTGGTCTATAGCCTAATCCCTCTCATTCTAAGAGGAGACCCGTGCCCAGCAGTGGGACAGTAAAATGGTTTGATTAGGTACTTTGCAATCGTTTATCTTTGTACTCAAAATGATTTTAAAAAGATCGTTTCACAATGCGAACGGTTACCTATGTAGTTTTACAAGAAGTCTACTTTGGATCATTTTCTATCAAAAGTAACAAGTTTTATTGACAGTACATTTTGGAGATCCTGATTATATAGGAATCATTGGTATATCTAAATTATAATAGGCTCCATGAAGAAGGGTATCTAGATCCAAACTAACATTACAAATGTTAATTGACAGTAATTGTAAGTGAGAGAGTAACTTTTTGTCTGTCAAACTGATTGTTCGTTGGCTACATTTTCGCGCTTTAATTGCGAATTATTTTAATATGTGTGTCTCTAAAAGTCCTTTACAAGTAAACCCGCGGGCAAAAGCTAGTATTTTGTTTTAAATCATGTAGAAAAATAACACTATACAACATTCAATTCACAATTTTGGGTAACAATGCAATCAAAAACATTGTGTTTCCTTATTCAACACCTACGCCTGTCATATTGAAGAGTCATTAACGAAATTGATTTACAGACATCTCCACACATTTATCTAAAAATTAAGCATATTCTATTCATTTCAAGCGTAACTATTCAACAACTTAACAATACGATATCTTGTTTCGTCACGGTGCGGTAAAATTCGATTCATAATGCGAAATTGTAAAAACCGCGAATTGGTCACGCACCGACCGTATTCGCACCCACGACAAGTGCAACAATGACGTCATTAGAAAAAACACGCTAAAGGTTCTTAACTATATAGGAATAAGGTTGACAGTCGAATTGACATATAAATGGGTGGTGGATTTTGGAGTGTGTATGAATTTAAAAATAATAATACGTCATCGGCCGTCCCTCTGTCTTTTGAGACTAGCCACGTTACGGTCGTATGTTGATTTTGATGGGTAGGTAGGTATTGTTGCCACTGTTGGTCATGACACGAGAATTAAATTCAGGAAGGCTTTTGTCTTTCTAAATGTATACAGATTGTTCCTAGCTTGAATTTTGTTAGTTTATTATTACCTTAGTAATAATAAAGGGAAGCCTTTACCCATCAATTGGACAATTAAGGCCGAAAAAATATGCTTTTTATGATTACCTTATTACTCTAGTGGTCCCAAGCGCGACTGCTACACTAGAGGTCCTGGGTTCGATCCCCAGGTCGAGCAAAGTGTTATTGGGTTTTTCTATGAAATTCTCAGTAGCAGCTCGGAGTCTGGATTTGTGCCCAGTTAATGGCTATAGGCTCGCCCCCTATAACATGGGACCTAAATATACCGGCAAACTGTGGGTGTACATTAAGTACACCTCTGCCTAACCCTTCCGGGAATACAGGCGTATCTAGGTATAGCATCAATTTTCTCCTTATTGTAAGAAGAGTGACGGTAATGAAAAGATTAAATTTAATATTGGCTTGAGTACACACTGTACACAGTCAAACAGCTTTTAAGAAACCTCTAACATAAACTAAATAATTCGTAAAACCGACCATAATGTTGATGGACGGCATGTTTCGGATACTACCGAAATTGATTTTAATTTACGGAATCGGTTATTAAAACCAATCCTTCCGCAGGTTATGTTGTACGGTAGCGGTTTTATCTATATCCCAAATGACTTTTTAGAAAAAGGTAATTCCGTCTCTAAGGCCCAATCTATGTCTCAATTGGTTTAGTGATTTAAGCGTCATAACGTAACAAACTTGTTTGACAGACAGACAGAGTCGCTTTCGTATTTATGATATTAGTTTAGATACTTATTCTAAACCACACACATCGTCACATAACGAACACAGCCCCCAACCCAATGGCTACAGTCGCGCGTAAATTTAAATCTCGCCCCGGGTGTTAGGACGCAGTGATTTGTGGTTATTTACCACACTTGTTAAGTTTCCATTTTCACTGACAACTCGTGCGGAATCCGCGACGATTTCGATTCGAATTTCGTTTTTAATTTTCCAGAATAGGTACCCCGGAATGTATTGTTGTGGAGCCTATATAATGGATTCAGATTATATACGCCGATGACTCCGAATTACGGATGTGGTCGAATTTGAATTTTACTTTTTATATTTTTGAGCTTCGATGGTTGTGAATGGGTTTATTGGAACGGGTCAATTAGAGTTATGTGTTGCAAATTGTTGGTTGCATTATTTTAGATGTTGCAAGATATTTGAATTACAATACGTAATACAGATGAAACTAATTATCGTGGGGTCACTTTTTTTAAAGTCAAATCATTTTTGGAAAATATAAAGTCATCAATTGGTCAGGTATAGAGAAATTTTGAATTAAAATGGTTCAGGTAACTAGGTACTTTAAAGTTTTAGGAAATTTTGAACTGAATTTCAACTTAGCCCCCTTATGTCATCATAGGCATGCTGAAAAACTTCAACCTTATAAAATAAACAAAATATTAAAACACCCAACTTCATTGTTTACTATACAATTTATATTTTCATTCCTTAACCCGTTTATTTTAAACCTTATTAATTTGCCAAACCCCTTAAAATTCAAATTCAAGTAGGTAATCTAATCAGAAAATCGTGAATTTCGAAGCAAGAAATCTGTTGAGTTTTCCCTCGGCGAGGCAAAAACCCCTTTTGTCCAAACAAGTCGGTGGCGCGAGCAAATGTCACCGGGTGAAAGGCTGTGACATCCTCATTGAACATTCAGTTGGTACTCGCACAAGGAACACGCACTGGGGAGAGAAAACGCTGCGTTTCTTTGTAAAAAAGACGTTGAACTAACTTGGCTTTCTCCTGTATCCTGGGTGCGTTTACATTCCCAAATACCCAGATCTGGATCAACTACCTACCTGTAGGTCATAAAAATAGTTGCTCTGTAACTATTTTTATGACCTACAGGTAGGTAATCAACTTTTGCTATGGGGATCGATACCTACCATAGCAAAAGCTGATTGCTCAGCCACCACGCCAAATGTCGATGTTATATCGCTAGCGCCATCTAGTTAGTTAGATTAAAACAAAGAACATTGACTTGTAAATGTGTCTTATGGGTTGACTTACTGAAATAAAATGTTGTTAGAAATACTTTATAAAATGTGTAATTATTATTTAATAATATATGTATCTACATACTTACCATCGTCTGTATTATCGAAGAGCTCAGTTCTAACAATTATGACTTAGGGTACTAAGTCATGTCGTAGGTCATGTCAAATAGTAGGTAGTTATACTAGCCACCCGTACTTATCTTCATCTGCGTAAATTTTCTCATCCTTTCCTATTTTTCCAAGGGATTTAAAAAAAAATCTCATTAAAACCTTGTCCTGACATGGACACAATAAAAACGGCCGAGGGGTACTCAAGTAGTTAATGATCTCTAGTGATTTTTCTTTATATTATGTAGATAGATAAGTAATATCTACAGTTGTTCCGTGGTAATATCTCACGACTTTTTTTTTATGGGATAGGAGGGCAAACGAGCAGAAGGATCGCCTGGTGGTAAGCAATTACCGCCCATGGACACCCGCAACACCAGAGGAGTCACAAGTGCGTTGCCGACCTTTTAAAAAGGGAATTGGGCCTCCGGTAACCTCACTCACTCGGCGAATCACAACGTAAGCGTTGTTTGACGCCCTTTTTCTGTGAGGCCGTGGTATCACTCCGGTCAAGCCGGCCCATTCGTGCCGAAGCATGGCTCTCCCACGTAAGTAAACACTGAAGACGTAAGTAAACGAAGCATAATAAAAAAATTTTGAACTTAGAATTCTAAGTTCAAAATGTTTTAAGTACTCGTAGTAGCAGTTTCCTTCACTAGTACGTACGTAAGTTAAATTTGCATAGCGCGCCCCAAGAAACCGGCAGACTTTAAATCTAGTAAATTTACTAAATCTAGGCTTGAACTGATTCTACGTTGGGCCCAGACGGCACTCGGTGCCAAAGACTAGCACTTTGCAGACAGGATATCGTAAAGATAAGAAAAGTTTTGTTAATGTTTAATTTGTGAAAGATCTTTAACTGCTACTATTGAATGATTTGAGTGAATGGATCGCATTGTGATTTGCACATTACGAACTATTTTAGCTACAAAAAGAGAACGAACGAATGAATAATTATTAGGTACTTATAATAATTTTGCTCTTACCTGGGTAGTGTTATTTTGTCGCTCTGTGCGACACGAAATTGGTAACTGCACATCAGTTTAGGAAATCTGTAGTCGATTCTATCTTAGCCTTAGAAATTATTAAAGTAGTGTACCTATATATATTTGTCTCTTTCTTTTTTCGATTCCATATTTCTTTTTTATTAGAAAGCATTCATTCATTCAATAAATCAATCGGTGAATGTTTCATTCCATTCACTCATGTTTTCTGATTTTGTTTTTAATTTTATCTCACGTACCTCAATCAACAAAGTTTTTACTACGAGTTTTTTTTTCGTTTGAAAAAAAGAAAATATTTTTTTTTGTCACTTATGTAGGTATCTCGTAGCGAAAGTACGGACGTGATAATGTAACGACAAATTATGTCGCGGCATAAAAAATGCTATCCCCGTATATAAAGAATATCAATTCATAGTTCCAATCTGTGTCGTACTTATATGGCATAAAAACAATGACAACAATATAATTATATTATAATAATCGATCAATGGACCACAAGGGTGATATTTTTCTTGATAACTTGATACGTTGGGAGTTCGATTCCCACATCGAGCAGTGTTGTTTGGTTTTTTCATAGGACAATAAAAATTTAAAACTAAGTAAAACCTTCACAGTGCTATTCTTTGTAATCCTTTCAGTATTTTACCTGAATATTTGTTCTGTGCGGCTGTAGACAAATTGATTCCTGAATTCGATTTGCATTTGACGAGTCGTTCTACCAATTTGTTGTTACTAGTCTGTTGTATAGTCATCTGAAATTCATGAGATTTCCCCGTCTAGGCAAAGCAATCTTTGTAAGTAGGTATAATTTGTATATAACACACCATAACACTTGTAAATGGTAAATGATATTTATTTCTGTAAAAAGATCTTTTAAAGACACTTTTACAAGTCAATATTTATCTTTTTTAATACTAGATGGTGCCAGCATTTCCCAGCTGATGACCTCTAAGAAGAAACACCGGAACAAACTCAAAGAATCCTGTTCTCCTTTAATGTCCAGACAGTAACATCAGATACTTAGGTGAGTTACACAATGTAAGGCTAAATCTGGACTGGTCTTTTGAAGAAAGAGCCGTAACAGCTTTGAGTAGACCTGACCTAACTGATGGCACGCATAAATCAGTCATCGTGTAGCTCAACCATTATTTAGGGAGTTCAATGACCCATCGCACGACAATACCAGAACAGCAAGACATTTCCGTTTTTTTTTTATTCATGTTATGCTTACGCTTGACCGCCAGTTCGCCTGATGTTATGCGACACTGTGACCTACGATTGACTTTGCACTTGTCTAGAAGAAACCGATACAGACGTGATTTGAAAACATCCAGATTATTAACAAATCAGAATTGAAATCTTCAGTCGCTTCAAGTAACTTTACGTAACGGAAACATTTTTACTCAGGAAACTGGAGTCAATCTATCGGGAAAGACCCACTAGGGAAGCATATTCCAAATTTGTTTGTCACTTGAATCGTAGTCCCCGGAAGCTTAGGCAGAGGTGTACTTTATTTAGGTTCCATGTAATAGGGGCCGAGCCTATTGCTATCAACTCAAGTCAAGTTTTTACGGAGTATCTGTGATGTATCATTCAAATCTAGACTTCATAATTAATACTGTCACTGTCCAAAAGAAAAAAAAACTCATATGCTCTTTAAATATGCCACGTACAAAGTAAAATTAATTTGTGTATTTTTCAACCTAACACAAGCCTTTCATGGAGATCGAAATTCGCATACAAGATTCGTCTTTATTATTTATGTTGTAGAGTAAAATATCCTTTATTATTTTAAAAGGGTCTTTATAAACTCGCAAGCTTGTCTGTACATCGTTTGAGTTGTCGAGTATCTACCATATCAAAGGTTGTTGTTTTTAAATAACAAAGAAATGACTGTATGATTGTAACATGTGTAACTGCTGTTTGAATTTTAATTTTCACTTTGTATTTTATTTTTTCTTCTTCGTGTTGTCTACTGAGATCATTAATTTGGAGTGACGTGATGTTTATTCGAATGAATTTTTTTTTTAAATAAACAAACAAAATAAATTATACACACACCATACCTATATTCTCCGAAGGGTTAGGCAGAAATGTACTTATGTACAGCCACAGGTAGCCCATATGTTTTGGTTCCATGTAATAGGGCGAACCTTCGAGAATCGAATCTTCGAGCTGTTACTTAGTTTTATAGAAAAACCCAATTACACTGTCCAAAGTGAACAGAAAAAATGATCATTGGAATGAAACTACTTTTTCGGATTTTATCGCGTTGTATCGATATTATTTAATTCCCGAAGTTTCGGATTCTTTACAGCATCCATGGTCACGCTAACGGGTAGACTAAGTTGTTGGACGACTTGAGAAATCATAATCTTCACACTCTGGCATCTATTATAAAAAATATTGATAGATCTTGTGAAATCGGAACAAGAAAATTCTGTATGACTCACATAATTTTCTTGTTCCAATTTTTGTATAAATATCTGTAACTAAATAAAATGCTGTCTGTCGGTAAGGCTAACTTTTCGAAGTCATTTGTGTACCTATTAATAATTTAACTATCACTCGCTTAAAAAGTGAAAGAAAACATTGAGGAAACCTGCACACCTAGAGATTTTCTCGTCGGCGGCGGCGGCGTGTGAACTTGTGAAGTCTTTGACAGCCCGCACCACGTCAGCGGGGTGGACTATATCCCAATTCCCCTCATTCCGGGAGGAGACCCACCAGCCGGCCAATTGAATGGATTGATGATGAAGTTTGCAAGGAAAGAAAAATTAAAAAAAAAACAAGTCCAGGAAAAACTGCACGTCCATTATTGTATGATTCATTAAAATTCGGACAGAACATCATCGTTCATTGGGTTAGGTAGTACATAAATAAATCTTCATAAAACAATTAAACAGAACCCAAATTAATACAAGTCACCATATAGCCTAAAGCAAGGTACAATCAAGTCGCCAAACGAGATCAAAATAAAAATCAAATTAAGAGGCGTAGTTATTGCATAAAGGGACCCCTGCTTGTCCGTTATTGCGTTAGTCATGAGGGCTCGGCCTGCTAATTATAATCGCCTGAATATACGTATTTGCTGTGTGAACTTGTCTGTAATTATTTGAATGGGGTTGCAGTTTTTAATGCTGCCGGGATATAGTATAGATGTAATGCATGAAATAGGTAAGTAAAACATAATATACCATCACGCCTGTATTCTCCGAAGGGTTAGGCAGAGGCGTACTTAATGTACACCCACAGTTCACCGGTATGTTTAGGTCCCATGTTATAGGGGACATAAATAGGTAAGTGTGATTGAAATATGTGTAATGTTCATAATTTATAATTTATTCTAAGCTCAAAAAATCGTATTTAACGAGATTCGGTACCTACTTAACTTAATATATGTCGGGATTCTCTTACATTTTTGTCTTACTCCCAAAATATACCACAATTTTTATCTAATTGTATCTTTTCGCTAATTGAAGCATTAGAAAAAAATATATCGGCAGGTTCTGACACTTACGCGAATATTAGACATTGAAATAAAACTACTTTTTACGGATTTTATCGCGTTTTATTGATATTATTTGAATATCAATACAACATTATATTCCCGAAACGTCGGGAATCAAATAATATCAATACAACGCGATAAAATCCGTAAAAAGTAGTTTTATTTCAATATATCGCCAGTTTTTTAAATGTTGAAGCATCTTCTAGGTACCGTTTTGTCTCTTCTATTAATTAATCCATCAGCATATTAGGTACAGTTCATAGCTAGACCTTAGAATACCTATAAAGTAAACAGCTAGACACATAAACCATATATTAAAATCATCAGAACTCTCCATCCAGCTGATTCCAAGTCACCTGCTTCAGGTCATCTGTTTAACTGGCGGGCGACTGTCCTACACACAAGTTTTCAAATAGGTAGATAAGCGGTCTTCACTCCAAGGTTCCAAGATTGTTATTTCAATTGTTAAACGGATCGTCCAATGACACTGGGCGCTCCCCCCTGACATTTGCATGGAGAGATTTGGTAAAGAAAACTGTTAAAAATCATCTATTCTGAAGTTAGTATATTTTACGAAGATTTTAACATCATAAAACAGGAAACTTGAGGCTCTGGAACTGAGGACCAATGTCATTAGATACATATGTAGATACTTAGTTTTAAAAAAGGTCTGCACAGTCTGATCATTGCTCCCTCGAAAGATGTGTCCACTTGTCCAGCCATGACTCGTAAGGAATTTCTATTGTACCTAAATGTATTTTTTTTCCAATGCCTCATTAGTCATCTAGTGGTCCCAAACGCGACTGCTACACTAGAGGTCCTGGGTTCGATCCCCAGGTCTAGCAGTGTTATTGGGTTTTTCTATGAAATTTTCAGTAGCAGCTCGGAGTCAGGATTTGTGCCCGGTTAATGGTTATAGGCTCGCCCCCTATAACATGGGACCTAAACATACCGCCGAACTGAGGGTGTACATCAAGTACGCCTCTGACATATCCTTCGGGGTATACAGGCGTGATGGTATGTTATGATGTATTTTTTATAAAGTCAGTGTTTGAAAAATATAACTGCGCTACTGCATTTCAGATATGTACCAGACTGCTAGCGCCATCTAGTAAAGATTACAAGCATTTAAACGTGCTATTCGAAAATATTCACGAATTTTTATTTGTATTTATTAGGTATAATTTGAGAAAACCAAATATATAGGTCGAACCTTCCGCCTCATGACTGTTCAATTAAATTTTTTTCAAACTTAATTGCTAACATTATTATTTTCTCTCCTATAGTAATTATAGTAAGTAGGTACTGTATGTTTCATAGACTAGCAACCCGTACGTCTTTTCGTCTGCGTAAATTTTCTCATCCTTTCCTATTTTCCCAGGGCATTTAAAAAAATGTTTCATTCAAACCTCCTGACACGGAACACAACAAAAACAGCCGAGCCGTACTCAAGTAGTTAATGATCTCTAGTGATTTTTCTTTATTATCGCAATAAATAAATAAATATCAAATCAGTCAGTAGATTAGCTTACTAGAGAGATAGAATTTTGACTTAGAGTCTATACAAGTAATGTCAAAATCCTATCTCTAGTGAGCAAACCTATCGACGGATTTGATATTGGGGCCATTAGTCATGCTATCAGTATTTGGGTCTGCCTCATTGCAATTAGTTATAGTCTAATAAAATAATACATATTATTATATTAATCCACAATCAAAGCCATGCTTCATCTTCCTGAGGCTATAAATGTTCGCTATCAAAAAACTAAATCAACTTTGGAGTCGCAGACCGCACACAAATTGTATTACCAAAAACGCATTGTGGCCCCATTGAAATATAATGAATTTATACAGAAATATGATGGTTTATGGCAGACTTGACGTCGAGATATAGCAACTGGAAGGAAATGGAAATAGTTATTTTATAGCAAAGGATAAGTTTATCAAAGGAAAAAGTGCCTTATTCATAATATTGGATGTGTATTGATTACTAATTACGCCAGTAAAAAAATAAATTGTCTAGCACGCATTTGAAAAAAGAGTAAAAATTTTGCACAGGAATATTATTTTGAGATTTACCCAAAAGTTAATGGAAAAATTACCTAGATTTTTCAAAATTCCAAGATATTCGTGATTCAATGCTTTATTTTTTAGATTATAATTTATCTATTAGGTAGGTAATCTATTTAGGTACTATAATAAAAGATATTGACAAACACTTATCACTAGATAAAATAAATCATTATCTTAAATTGTGTCGTGGTTTTTCGTCAATATATTTTTATTTTGAAATATTTTAAGCTTTTGTCGAGCTCAGGCAGTTTATAAATATAGTCAGTAATGTATTTATTTCATCTCGTCATATATAAGAATGATAGGGCATGCTATTTAAATTCTTTCAAAGAAGAATCTAAAAGACCCCGTAGGAAGTATTCCTATGAAGGTCCTTCCAGCAAAATCTACACGGAACTCTGCCCAGTGGGTGGGCTGGGGTGGTAAAGACAATGTGGAACTAGCAGTAGTAATCAGTTTAGCGAACAATTTGCCTCTCTAGCGATGCGTGGTATATGCCCGCGTAATCTACCCCGACCTCCCCGTCGACCATCTGCATGTACCAATTGTTTTTAAACCCATGGTTTGTACAATCTTTTTATAGTTTCGAATAGAGGTTTTTTCCGTCCACTTTGTATTGTAGTCTTTTTTTGCATGAAATGTACCTATTCCATTCTGTCTGAACATTGTTACCGAGATTGTTCGAAGCTTCTTTTGAATGATATCGTTACGAAAACAGATCACCAGCTCCATCTAGTGCTAAAAATGAAAAACTTGAAAGGTTTACTGAAATAAATAAAATTAATTATAAATAGAAACTGAAGAAAATGTTGTAAGGATACTAACACCCGTTTTTTTTAACCATTCGGAACCAATGATGTCTTTGACTTTTTAAAAATTAATTTCAATCTAATCAGTCTAAACCTGCCTGATTAGTCTAGTGTTGGGATGACTAGACTAATGAGGCAGGTTTTATTTCTGTGCGCGACAGCTACACTAGAGTTCCTGGGTTCGATCCCCAGGTCGAGTAAAGTGTTATTGGACTTTTCTATGAAATTCTCAGTAGTAGCTCGGAGTCTGGGTTTGTGCCCGGTTAATGGCTATAGGCTCGCCTCCTATAACATGGGACCTAATCATACCGGCGAGCTGTGGGTGTACATTAAGTACGCCTCTGCCTAACCCTTCGGGGAATACAGGCGTGATTGTATGTTATGTTATTACGTAGTTACAAATATGCCTAATTTCATAACAGTAAGCACCCTTAGCTGTCTTACTAAATAATAAGCAACGTCATACCTCATTACTGACAACAAAATCTCGATTGAGTCGTCATACTGGCGCGATTGTGACCAATCCTGTTGATCCGAGGCGCGTGGCCGCCGCGTGGCGGGAGTGTGGCGCGACAGTTGCGCGTCTGTCGCCGACGTGACATCGTTAATTATTGCGAATAAGATGAGTCGCGTTTTCCTAGTTATTTGAGAAATTGTCGTGTAATTGGTCGCGTTTTGTAGAAGATGGGTGAACGTGCGATTTATTGTCGCTGTATATGTTTAATGAAATATGTAATCGCACCATGTTCAGATGTCAGATTCAGTACTTTTGTTACAAAAGACCGGTCTTGAGTTTAGAATTTTCGCTATGTTAGCTAGATTTTTTTCTGTTGTCTAGTAGTCCTAAGGGTGACTGTTACGTTAGAAATCCTCGGTTCTCTTCCCAGGTCGAGCAAAATGTTATTGGGTCTTTCTGTGAAATTCTCTCGGGGATTGGTATTGTGTCCAGGTAATGGCGATAGGCTCGCCTTACATGGTATGGTTAGGTAAACATATTGTAGTAGTAAATGATGGTATGAAAAAAAAAAGTTAATATAAGTAAATGGAGTAGAATCCTTTGTCATAATTGCTTTTTTAAGTAATTTTTTGGGTGATATTATTCATCATATAAAACATTAGCGTCTAAACAGCTCCATAACACTTCGCTTGACCTAGGAATTCAACCCAGAATCTGTATCCTTGCATTCGCACTCAGGACTACTAGCCTAATCAGTCATGCAGTTAATGTTATATTGTTACGAATACAATAAAAAAACATCAAATTAAATTTTATCATTATTTAATTTCATCATTTTTATCAAACCAAATAAATGGTCCCTATTCTCACATAAAAAATCAAAAAAATATGAACAACAATGATTTTATTATACGTGTGAAATATCATAATAATGTCGGCACGCGACTTTTAATGGGTTAATATGTGTATTAACGGACAAAAGACGTAAAAAACCCTGCATAAGCGACTGGGTGACATTGATATCATAATCAAAATATGAAATGATATTTGTGGGGGTCGATTGTACCCTTGAGAGAGATTAGTCCTCGCCCCAGTGTTTGTTTGTTTTTAATGATATTTTTAAATTGATAGTTTATTGTGAGAGTTCAGGATTACATGTATTTATTTTTATTTGTTTTCTAAACATTATAAAGCAGGGATAGCCTAGTGATATGACCATAGGACTGCCAAGTCAAAGGTCTCAAGTTCGAATCCAAAGCACGCACCTCTGACTTTTCGTAGTCATGTGCGTATTAATAGTTAATTATCACGCGCTTAAACGGTGAAGGAAAACATCGTGAGGAAACCTGGGCGCCTGAGAGATATTCTCGACGGGCGGCGTGTGAAGTCTGCCAACCCGTACTAGGCCAGCGTGGTGGACTGTAGCCTAATCCCTCTCATTCTGAGAGGAGACCCGTGCCCAGCAGTGGGACAATGTACCTAAGTGTCGAATAAGTTATATGTTCTAAACATTATCGAATTTAAAGGGCAATAGTAGGTATGCCGAAGTCAACATAAAAATTTAGCAAGTAGGTACTAGATTAGATACATATATTTAATTATGATGTAAGAGAGTTTAAGGTGTTAAATTAAAACTGCCCTGTATATTATATTTAGGACCGATTTTTCCATTGCCAGATATCTTTTACCTGAGGAATAAAATTTACGATTGACAGATTTTCTATACAAAATCTGTCAAAAAATCGAATTTTTTCCTCCGATAAAGTTATCGGGCGATGGAAAAATCAGCCCCTAGTTGTATGTTTAACATTTTACATCACAAAATGAAAAGAAACAGCTTAGGTTGTCATCGAAGATTTATTTCTAGTAGGTATGGTTTTATAAGGTGTGTGATTTATTACATTAATCGACTTAGACAGCATTTCAATTTCGGCCAGTTTCTATATCCAATCTGTCGATAGATTTGCTTACTAGAGATAGAATTTTGACATAAACTCCATACAGCGACTGTCAAAATCCTATCTCTAGTAAGCAAATCTACTGACAGATAGAATATAGAAATCGGTCCTATATCAGAGCAGTCGCTAATTCAAAAATGGAACGGAATTTATGCGGCGGTAGCCTAATGGCAAAGCCGACGGACTTGCGATCATGTGGTTGCGTGTTCGAACCCCACCCATTGCACTACCGACGTGAACCCACTTGTAATACAAGCATTTGGCTTAGTACGTGGGGTTAACAAGAATACTAGTAATGTGCGACCCACATTGGTAGTAAGCTTTTTTTTTAAAAAAAAAAATTATGTGTAATTACCTGCCGTGTAATTTAACGGCAGCTTGAGATTCATGTATATAAAACTATTCTCCAAAAAGATCTTAAAACTGCTGTCATTGACAGAGTTCAAGCCTTTCAACGGTTTCCCAGGAAAATTCCGCACACAATAAGTACTTACGTACTAGCCATCGTCACCCATTGTGAAGCCAGTCTCCACCAGACCACTACGTTCGCACGAAAATACCCGATAAAAAACGAACAACGCCACGTGCCAACGCATTATACGATAACCGTCGGGGGCGGTATTAGGAATCGGGGACAACCCTTATTTTAATTTCTGTTGGAACATTGTAACTTTATCTTTAGGCCTATAAATGTAAGGTTGAAATTCGAATAATGCCATTCGTTAAGTTGTTGTGAAAATTATCGTTTGAATTTCAACTTTATGACAAGAGGTTGGTGGTTGGATTTTGAATGGTGGCTGTTTATAAGTTTTCATTACAGGGTTGTCAGAAGATTTCTCTATTTATTGGTGGGAAAGGCCGCGTGTCAGATCTAACACCAGTTTTAATATTTTAGGTCGCGTGCACGCCACGCGTTGCGCTTTGGTAAAAAACTGGACGATCGTAATTCGCGTTTTATTGTCGCATTCTTCTTGTTAAATGTTATGGCGATTTTTTGTCGTATTGTGCGTTTTTTTTGCGGTCGGACGATGGTCGGTTATATCATTAGTCGCAAATTGACTGATCTCGAATAAAGGATGAATGAGTTAAATTTTAACTAGTTTCTTTATTCACTGCATTTAATAATGGGGAAAATCCATTTGCATACTTTTACATAAAATACTACCTACTAAACATTTTTAATAATTAAAATAAAGAATTATCAATTTGTAGCTACCTACCTACTTACCATCCAAAGATACAAACGTACAGAAACATCATAATCAGCATCAGCCTATACTAGTCCACTGATGGACGTAGGCCTCCCCGATGTGCGCCATTTCACCCTGTCCTCGGCTTATCCAGCTTCCGCCAGCAACCTTTCGCAAATCATCACTCCATCTTGCCGGAGGGCGTCCTACGCTACGTTTGCCGTTTATTATCTAAACATAATAAATTACAATTAAAAAGGTGCCTAACTGAGGGTACCTAGTTTATTATAACTTAATCTGATTTCCTACCTACATCCCTACACTAAAACATTATTAATCTATATCCTATCAAGTCCCTTATTATAAGTAAAGCTGGGTTTGTATTGCGGATTAAACGGATCTGAAAAATTCTTTATGCGTTTGATAGGCAAATTCTTGGAGGATGTTGCAGGCTTATTTAATACTAGCTGCAGCCCGCGGTGTCACTCGAATCCCAAAACTAATTCAGACAAAAAGTCTAGGCCTATGTCCTTCCCTATGACGTAACTTTTGTCCTTGCCTAATTTTATTGAATTCCGTTCAGCGGTTTAGGCAATAGAAGGTGACAGAAAACAAATAAAAAGAGTTAGCTTCACATTTACAATTCTATAGATTTTACTCGCCGTTTCACTTGCATGCTAAAGGAGTTTTTAATACAAAAGACAGCAGGGATTAGGTTGTGAATTTATATCGATTACATATTATTGATGATCATTCTAACGCAATTAACCGCTTAGGTATTAGTCAGTTGCTCACATTATTATTATCTGAACCAGAGACAGTTTCCTCTCATGAGTTCGAAAATAAATAAATAGATCTAAATCGTCGATTTAGATCTGTTTAATTAAATAGCTAATAATAAATCTGGGATCTAAAACATACCGGCGAACTGTGGGTGTACATTAGTAAACCTCTGCCTAACCCTTCGGGAAATATAGGCGTGGTGGTATGTTATGTTATGTTAAATCTGTCTAATTAGTCTAGTAGTTGTTAATACAACTGCTACGGCAGAGGTCCTAAAAATTGAATACTGAAAATGTTATCATAAATGTATTACCTAACACATCATGTTATACCAATTTTATTCTTGCTTATTGATTTAAAATGTACGAGCCAAGAAGTATGTGAAAAGAACAAAAAAATGAAAAAGGTGTGTGCAAAAATTTATTCATAATATGCTGCGACAAGCAGCGCCATCTATTGGAGGAAAAATTGTAAAGTTCGTAATTTTCTGTTTATCTTGGTTTATTTTTATTAGTTAAATAGTTTTTTGTAACAAATAGATTTTAGATGACAAGGAGAACGAATTGTTGTTTCAGTATTTGATAAAGGCTTTGGAACAAAGACAGATTACATAGGGTTTGTAAATTAAGCTCTAGGAATCCCAATAAAAATATCTATTGTTATAATAGGTCCCTAATCATCTTCACAAAATTGAAACTTAATAAAACATTATAATAATAATCGTAGGTTAATTAATCGTAGATAATAAAAGTTGTCAGCGTTTAGAAACTTCATCCCTATTTACATGTTTAAGTACCTACTTATTTTTTTATCATTTATTTATACATACATATATTTACTGCCTAAAATTTTCTTTCGTAGTTATTGATTTGCACGACAAACGAAATCGTTTTAGAAAAGTAATAAACTCACGATACAAAATTCCATCTTGTTCCATTCGCAACACGTAGCGCCATCTATCAGCTGGCCTCTACACTAAAACTAGGGGTGGCACACTCCCGAAAGGGCTTATTTCCGTCCACGTGCCGACAACAATACGAGATGACGCCGATATTGAGACGATATAATACACGTCATCGCTACATCATAATATCCCGGATTATTTACATTGACGACAGGAAATTGCCTTTTTTGGCCCTAGTAAATTGTGTAGGCATTTTTATTTGAAAGATTTTGTAAGTAGTTACAATAAAAAATATTACTAGTTATGAGATATGTTTGTTTTGGATGAATAATAGAGATTGAACTAGCGAGCCCAGCAGACGTTGTCCTGCACTGAAAATAAAAAAGTCCCAGAACAGGATTGCAGCCAGCTATTGAGTCTTATTGAAGCTAAACCATCCACTAACCTACTCAAACTGGCACAAAATTTTCATCAAAATTGGTCCAGCCGTTTAGGAGCAGTTTAGTGACATAAACACGTAATTACAGAAGAATAGTGTACCACCACCTATAACAACTATCTGTAGGCCAAAACAAGTATAGGCAGAGGCGTACTAATGCACACCCACAGTTAGCCGGTATGTTTTGGTCCCATGTAATATGGGCGAGCCTATTGCCATTAACCAGGCACAAATCCCAAACACCGAGTTACTATTTAGAACTTCATAGAAAAACCCAATAACACTGTTCTGGGGAATCGCACCCAGGACCTTTTAGCATAGCAGTCTTACTAGGCTAATGAGGCAGTTGTTAATATGGCCCATTGCCACGAAACAAGTTTCTTGCCTGAGGTGTACAATAAAACCGAAGCAGGTCAAGACAGTCCAATTTTTATTATTGCTTCTATTGCATTCATGCATTCAACAGGCAATTAAATTGTTCCGTGTAAAACTGCCTTTACTCCTGGCTTTTCTCTTTTGTTCGTAGAAATACAAACCACGTTTCATGCTCAGTAAATGTATAATGTATTTACATTTTCGCTTAAAACTAAATCAAAACCTCATTCTTTTCACATGCATAAATAAAAATAAAACAAAAAATTAATAAAATAAACTATGTTCACTGTTCAGTTTGTTCAGTCTGAGTCCGACAGCGGAATGCTTTCCTGGAAAAGAGAATGAGAAAATTGTTCAGATATATTATTATTTTGTCTGAGAAAGATAACAAAAAAACAATAGTAGAGACATGATTGCCACCGCTTGACGAATTGATTAATTGATTAGATTTTTTATTTTATTATTACATAAACAATACACATGGGCGATGCTAGGATTACTTTCAGGGAGGTGCATCGTGTAGATTAAGATGCACCAATTATACTATAACTTACATAAATATATTATACATGTATGTTATGCAGATAAATCAGCAACTAGACGCCTTCAGTTTTTATTCAAACATAACATAACAAACATACCATCACGCCTGTATTCCCCGAAGGGTTAGGCAGAGGCGGTATGTTTAGGTCCCATGTAATAGGGGGCGAGCCTATTGCCATTAACCGGGCACAAATCCAGACTCCGAGCTTGTACTGAGAATTTCATAGAAAACCCAATAACACTTTGCTCGACCTGGGGATCGAACCCAGGACCTCTAGCGTAGCAGTCGCGCTTGGGACCACTAGACTAATGAGGCAGTCATTATTATTATTATTCAAACAGTAACTTAATAAAAAAAAAATCTCTATGTATTTTCTTTCCTGACAGGGAATGCAAGTGCACCCCCTTGCACCCTCCTACTGGTGCCCATGACAATACACCCAATGACAAATTAGATCTTATTCTAAAAGCATTAATACAGTAAAAGTATGTTTAGTATATTAAACAAATTTTGATAAGCAATACTAGCTACAACAGACACAAGAATAGCGAATAGATCGCTGAGCACGTAATGAAGTTAGTAATTTAGTGAATTGAAATTTCAGACTTCCTATCCGGAATCATCCGATTTCGTAGACAAAAGTCTTTAAATGACGATTTTAACTCAGTAAAATAGGACTCAACTCAGGCCTAGGCCTGAACTGACGTTACTATTATGAAAACTTACCTCAAACTCTCCAATAAAAATATCAGAGTCATCTGAAGGTGGTGGCTGATCGATGTTGTCTACCGCTGTGATTTGAGGACCTGACAAGGAACAATTTATTGTTACAGTAAGTTGATATTTGATTTGAAAAGAAATACTACGAAAGCCTGCAATAATAACCTGAGTCCGACCTGAGCACCGAATTTCTCTTACAAACGTAATACCGAAATACACAATATAATCAAATTCTGTTATTATTCGGATTCCGATACCGTTAATCTGGGTCCCTACTCTACCATTTCGCCCAAAATACTTCACTTGATATAAATATAAGCGAATGCTATTTTTGATAACTTTACCAAGTTTAGAATAATTTTTCGGTTTTTTATTCCCAGTGAAGTAGTAGTTGACGAAATAGTACCGTAGGAACCTAGATTATCGGTATACAAATCCGAATAATAGCAATATCATAGAATATTGGCTGGATTACGATTTATTTCGGTATTACGTTTTTGTGCGCAATTCAAGCTCCGCCGGGCCCTTAAGGCGCTGACAACACCCAAATAAGCATATCTCGAACAATTTTTTAGCCAAACCCATACAGTTTGTGATAGCGAAAAAAATATATGTTAATCTTGAACATATTCCGGAAAACATAGTTGTATTCAAAACATGTTTTTGAAAAGTTTTCTCGATACAAAAAAATGGTAAACTAGCCTCTTAAAACGACCTTCCAACAAAAAAATCTGTATTACTAATCCATGCACATTGGTAAAATTAAGTACAATAACATATCACATTTAAATACAGAACTTAGTTGTTTTATATTTTGGAATACTTAACAAATTTTAAAGTAATTAATTGTTTTATGGTTTTGTAATAAGTTGCGAGCCTTGCATCATCCCACTTCTCTTTCTTTTCTATGCAATCCGACAGTGAGCGCATAGGCGCCCTGCTAGACGGACGTATGTCGCTTTACTCCGCGCGCTATCCGCAATTACGTATTTTGCTGTATGACAATTTCAAACATAAACATAACTACACATTTTATTCTCTTCCCAATTTAATTAAAAGGATATAGTTGTACGATAAATATAGTTCTAAGCTGTAATTATAATCATTTAGAGTTCTAAGTTGTAAATATAAATAAAGTTCTAAGTAGTGAAAATAGTTGCCGTGAAAAATGAGAAACAAACAAAAATGCCGGAGGCCAGACAAAAAGCGCTTTTATACTAACAAACAAAAACATCTCATGGATATAGAATGTGACAAAACAGATACACGAACAGAAATGAAATTCTAACTAAATAACTAAAATGAAACTTACGTTATTTTCTACAACTGATAGCGCAAATTCGGCTACATCGGCAGTGTTCGATTGGTCTAGTGGTAAATGCAAAGGATTCGGAGTAAGAAGTTTCGAGTTCGTAATCTGCTGGCGACTAGTGTAATTTAGGTTTTTTGATCTTTTATTATTTTATTTTAAGTTTTGAGAATAATAATTATTAATTTTAATAATTTCCTAGAATTATTTAATTTTCTCTACAGTAATAAGAGACGTTTGGCGAACAGTTTAGAAACAGGTGTAGCCTTGGATTTTTTATTTATTTATTATTTACCATTATACCTATCTTTACAGGTCTTAAACCTAATGCGATAGTGTGGCAACTTACCTATAATACTTTAACAGTTTAGACATCTTATATACAATAAATATACTTTCTAATAATAATATAGTAAGTATAAATACTACTAACAGTAATAATAGTAATTCACCAGTAAGATTGTGATGTTACAATCATATTAATAAACGTATAATAATTTATTATTTAGCGGGGATAGCGACAAAAAGGATCCCCTTTACTTTTAGAAAAAAAGTCACAAATACATCCAGTGATAAACTATCAAATTTCCATAGACCTATGACTCTCTTAGAACTGGACCTATAGGAAAATACTCGTAACTTTGTCTATTGTTTCTTGCCCATTGTACAGGGTCAAAATAAATTAGCTAGCGAAACTCTGCAGTCGTGATGGGTCTAAACATGATCAAAAAGACAACCACGTGCGTGTCTTTTTGAAATTCTGTTTTCTTTGTGTAAACTTCACAGACGTAATGAATATCGATAACTAAACACGATAAAACAAAAAATATAACACAATTTTCTCAGCAAATATTCAAGTAACAACACCACCAGCGGTAACGGACCCCCAAAAAATGCAAAAAAAGCTTCGGCAGTCCACACAGAAGCAAGACTATGGCATAGGAGACTCGGGCACATCAACAGTAGTGACTTAGAGAAAATGAAGAATGGTGCAGTGGAGGGTGTAAACTACAAAGATAAGGCCAACATCCAGAAATCACACTGTGAAGTGTGTTGTGAAGGCAAGCAATCTCGTTTACCTTTTACATCAGCCAGTCATAGAAGTGAAACCCTGTTAGAGGTGGTTCACTCAGATCTATGTGGGCCTATGGAGACTAAATCTATTGGCCAGGCAAAATATTTTCTTCTTTTTGTTGATGATGCCAGTCGTATGTCATTTGTATATTTTTTAAAAGAAAAGAATCAAGCATTACAGTACTTCAAGGATTATAAAATGTTGATCTCCCATCTCGATGTACCTACTGCATTCTTGAATGGCATACTCAATGAAAATGTATATATGCAAGTTCCACCCAACTTAGAATGTAAAAGTAACACTGTTCTTAAATTGAAACGTGCTATATATGGATTAAGACAGTCTGCCAGAGCTTGGAATCAACGAGTAAATGATTGCTTAATATCATTAGATTATATAAAGTCAAAACTAGAACCATGCTTGTATAGTAAAAAGAAAAATAAGGAGCAGATTTTTATAACTGTGTTTGTTGATGATTTTTTCATTTTTTCCAATAGTAGCACTATGACAGATAAATAAAGATTTAATGTCAAATTTCAAGATTAAAGATTTGGGGGAGGTGAAGAATTGTTTGGGTATGAGGATTAGGATGTATAAAGATGGCAGTATATCATTAGATCAGGAGCAATTTGTTAATAAGATTTTAATGAAATTTAACATGCTAGATTGTAATGGAGTGGATACTCCAATTGATAATAATTTAAAATTAGAAAAGTCTAAAGAAGTTAATAAAAGGTACCCTTATCAACAGTTGATAGGAAGCCTAATGTATCTGTCTATCTTAACACGACCAGATATCAGTTTTAGTGTCAATTATTTGAGCCAATTCAATAATTGTTTTACAGAAGTCCATTGGAAACATGCAAAAAGAATATTAAAATACTTAAAGAAAACTAAGCCGTATGGACTATTGTATAGCAATGACAATAATCACTTGGAAGGTTTTGTAGATGCTGACTGGGGCTCTAATAATATTGATAGAAAATCCTATACAGGTTTCTGTTTCAAATTGTCAGGTGCTGTAATATCATATGAGTGTAAAAAACAGCAAACAGTTGCATTATCAAGCACAGAAAGTGAGTACATGGCAATATCAGAGGCCTGTAAGGAAGCCATATATTTGAAGAACTTATTGTCAGAAATTGTTGACTGTAATTATACAATTACTCTGTACAATGATAATCAGGGTGCTCAGAAACTGACAGAGAATCCTTTGTTCCATAGGAGAACAAAACATATTGATATTCGTCATCATTTTGTTAGAGAGGCTGTTGCAAACAATATTGTGAAAATTGTATATCTGTCAACTTCTGAAATGCCAGCAGACCTTTTAACAAAGGGATTAAGTAGTAACAAGCACAACCAATTTATTACAATTGCTTAGCAATTGGGTATTAAAGCATTGTGTTAATATTTTTAATACTTATATGAAACTTGGTTAAGGTTGTTTGCCTGTTATGTTGAATGTTATTATGAAGATATCTTTGTTTTCTTTTGTTCTTACTACACTTACATTATTTTTATAAGTGGAGGTATTAGAATATTATCAAGATAAATGTTCAGTTACTAATATCTTCAACCTGTATAATTATGTATATGGCAACATATATTTGAATGCCTAGGTCTGTGTTTTTAATCTGTGGTATTCTCTGTGGTTCACTTTGACCAGTTATATAAAAAATAAACTAATAAAGCAGTCTTGTCGCAACAGCTACTATGTTTTATTAGTTAATATATATAGTTTATCGTTAGTGGTACATAAAACACAAATGTGAGTAGTGTATTACTTTAAAATAAAAATAAAAAAATAATTGTATAAATATTTTCGAGTCCACATTCCACATGCTGGGGACCACCTGAGCTAGACCAATATATTTTTATATAAAAAAGGAAATAAAAAGTGCATGTAAAACTAATGAAAATTTGGCTAATATAAGTAGGTAGTTTGGGTTTTTATTTTCCTTACGCTTAGGTATATTGTTTTTAATTAATTGTAAATGAAGTTTCATAAAATAATTAACTATACATGGGTACTTGATTTTTTAATCGTCCTGTCTAATTTGTTACTAGTTCTTCGTACAGAGCGCTATATAAAACAGCGCCATCTATTGACTCAATGTTCATTATTGACCGCGTCACTTTGTTTCTTATTTGGTAGTTCGCTGTATCACCACCCTTTTAAAAAAGAGCGCTAGGTAATCGGAGCAATAGTGGGCGTGGCTAAAATACCGAAACATCAAATTTCATTAGCTGTTGTCAGCGCCTTAATATAGAAGAATATCTGTGATTTTATTATTTAATAATAACTATGATATCGTTATGATATATCAGATAAAAGACGAATCACTTAGAGGGCGCCGTTTGCTACATGAATCAAGTCGACAAAAACGAGGCTTGTAGCGCCATCTATTGAAGTAATTTTGAACATGATACTAAAATATTCCTGAAACAGTTAAATTCCGTGTTGCTAACCTTCTTATTTTTGTTATTGAATCGTCTGTATATTGGCTAAATAGTGGTAATGATACCTACCTATATTCGTTAATTAATTAAATTGCGTGAAGACGTCGAGCCAAAAGAACAATATTAGATTTTGCATTGTGACGGGTTAGGTGCCTTTTTTATGGGATAAGGGGGCAAAAGAACAGACGGATCGCCTGATGGTAAGCGATTACCGCCGCCCATGGGCACCCGCAACACCAGAGGAGTCAGAAGTGCGTTGCCGGCCTTTTAGTAGGGGACTTGGCTTCCGGTAACCTCACTCACTCGGCAAAACACAACGTAAGCGTTGTTTTACCATAGACTCTAAAGATTTAAGTAGATCAAAATAGATTAGGTCTTACCTAAAGGTATGCATTCCATAGGCTCGAAGAGGTCCATGGCGATGAGGTCTAGAGGAGGAGACGGTGCAGGTGGCGGCAATGCACAGGTCGATGATATTCTTGTACCTAAAAACATATTAAGTAAGTTATAAAGTTTATTCGTAAAATACATTGATAAACGCAGGTAAGTACCTACTTGCTTAATGTTTTGAAAGAAATATTGCCACAGTAGCACACGATTTCCTAAAGATTTAGGTTTTTTTTATGGGATAGGAGAGCAAACTAGCAGACGTATCGCCTGATGGTAAGCGATTACCGCCGCCCATGGACACCCGCAACACCAGAGGAGTCACGAGTGCGTTGCCGACCTTTTAAAAGGGGATTGGGCCTCCGGTAACCTCACTCACTCGGCGAAACACAACGTAAGCGTTGTTTAACGCCGGTTTTCTGTGAGGCCGTGGTATCACTCCGGTCGAGCCGGCCCATTCGTGCCGAAGCATGGCTCTCCCACGTAAAACTGTACTGAGGTACTTGCCTAATTAAGGGCACGTTTACAATAGGTACTCATAACAAAACATACCATTACGTCCGTACTCGGGTCCTAAGCAGAGTATTTAGGTCAAATATAGCAGGGAGTACCTATTGCCATAGGTACAAATCCAAAGCATATTTGACTCCCAACTTTACATACAAACTATCACGCCTGTATTCCCTGAATGGTTAGGCAGAGGTGTAATAATGTACACCCACAGTTCGCTGGTTTGTTTAAGTCCCATGCAATAGGGTGCGAACCTATTGCCATTAAGCAGCCCCAAATCTCAAAGCCCGAGCTGTGTACTGTGTACTGACAATTTCGTAGAAAAACCCAATAACACTTTTCTCGACCTTGGAATCGAACTCAGGACTTGTAGCGCAGCAATCGCGTTTGGGACCACTAGACTAATGAAGTATTTTCAGTGTCTAGGTAAGTAGGTACTATTTCCAAATAGTAAATCTATGTAGGTACGTATTTTTGACTGCGACTCAAGCTGACTCTTCGATAATGCTATAACTCACCACTACGAAGACCATCTTCGAAGCTGTTGCAGGTATCAAAGCGTCTCGGTTCGGGGCGGGACAGCGCAGTGGATGGCCCAGCACGAGGCTCGTCTCTGGTCGTGCAAGGTTCTACATTCACTTCACCCACTGGTAAAATTAAAATTTATTAAAGATAGATACTCATTTCTTTCTCAGACTGTTTGTTCTTTCAGAGTGTGGCAGTAATAATACGATCAAAGCGTCCCGAATAAAGAGCAAGAGAAAGTAGCTCCGGTTTTAAGTCGGTTAAACATAATAAATCTAGACGCCTCCCTTCGTGACAAATTAAGCATGAAAATGTTTTGTATACCTTCTAAAAAAATGAGACTGACAGGGTAATGAATGAAGGATATCTTGAAGAAAGCAGCTGAGACAAAAAAGGCGAAAAACGAAGACTTTGGTGAGGTGATTACTAGGGGATGTCCACATAGAGTCCACTTGCACAGCACTGAGTTATTGAACGTGATTGAAAGACTAACATAGTCTCCTCCCCGCAGTCAGATAAAAATGACGTATTTTGTATTCCCCGAAGGTTTACAAAGAGGTGTGCTAGTGTAAACCAACAGGCTAGTTTTAGGATTTATGTGATAGATATAAGGCTACTATCATAAATGGGGCAAATCCAAACTGCTCCTGAAAATGTCCCAATAGAAAAACTGCTGGACCTAGAACTTAAACCAGGAACGAAACGCTAAGTTCACTTTTATCATGCGTACCGCTGAAATGTGGAATGCGCTTCCCGAGTGGGTCTTCCTCGATAAATAAAATCTGGGTGTCTCTAAATCACGAGTAAAACGTTTCTTCTAGGGAAGCGCGCTCCATCGTCGATCGCAGTGTCGCTTAATAGTTAAACTGGCTGCCAAACGTAAGCCAATCAAGAATAAATTAGAAAGGAACAAACGTTCAGTAATTACGGTGATCAGTTGCAAAATGCGGCATGTTTTGAGCTAAATATTAATATTTTAAAGGTCTCACCATCAGCAGACAAAGCAGTATGGTAAGCATGGTGCGGCTCTTCAACTGTAAGCTGCAGTCTTCCTCCAGGCTTGATCCTTGGTACCACGGTCGCAACAACAGGCACCCTTATCTGGACGGCATCATTCGGTTCCAATCTGGGTTCTATGACACCGAGCTAGAATAATCCGTGAATAAGTATTTATGAACTCAAAAGTGACCTATATAGAGCTTGGACTATGTACTTTAACAGTTTTTACAGTTTACTTTTTTTAACAGTTTTATTACTGTCACCGATCTCTAAATTTCCCTTTGCTTTAGAGTATTATAGAGGTCAGAGATTACTGTAGTTAATTTTTTTTGCGTTAGAATCATGCCTGATGTAAGGTTTTTTTATTTATATAAAAACACCGCCCGCGGGTTTACCGGCGTTGCCCCATTCCTAAGAGCCGTAGCGTAATGTTAAATAGCTTAAAACCTTCCTCTTGAATCACTCTATCTATTATAAAAAACCGCTTCAAAATCCGTTGCGTAGTTTTAAAGATTCAAGCATACATAGGGATGGAAAGACAGCGACAGCGACTTTATTTTATATCTATGTAGTGATTTTAAATTAGCTGAAGTAAATTGGCCTTGTTAGAGGAAAAACAACACGTTTGAATGTGTCTATTACCTGTGCTGTAACGCCATCGCTTTCATTCTTTAAAACTATTTTTCCTCCAACTCTTAAATCTTCGGCTGTAGCTGGCACCAACATCTGTAATACCATGAATTTTAATATGTAGGTATTGTAAGAATTAATTAAATAACGTCCAAGAATCGTTGTTTTGAATAAAACGCAAGCATTTATCTATGTTTTCGCGACTATAAAAACTTTGATTAATAAAATAACATAACATACCATCACGCCTGTATTCCCCGAAGGGTTAGGCAGAGGCGTACTAATGTACACCCACAGTTCGCCGGTATGTTTAGGTCCCATGTAATAGGGGGCGAGCCTATTGCCATTAACCGGGCACAAATCCAGACTCCGAGCTGCTACTGAGAATTTCATAGCAAAACCCAATAACACTTTGCTCGACTTGGGGATCGAACCCGTCTAGCGTAGCAGTCGCGCTTGGGACCACTAGACTAATGAGGCAGTCAGCAAAATAATCTATTATTTATTGTTATTAATATCTAAGTACCTGTTTCCCACCAGGCAACTTCGTGTCAACCACCTTCACTAACACAGGAGTCCCATTGTCAGGCTTCAGCAACGCAAATGGAGTCTGTCTAGTAGCCAACGCCACACCCATATGGTAGGTCTTAATGGGATCCACTATCACCCCACTACTCATAGATCCCCATGGGCCCTCGTTCCAAATGTCACCAGGTTCAAGATACGATTTGGGAATCTCCCATGGATCTGATTTTGGAGTCCAGTTAGAAGATGAGGGCCCTTCGACGGATGGGAGGTACGGTCCTACTGATGAGGTTACTTCGCAGTGTTCCACTGGAGGTCTGAAAAAAAAAATCGGTTGTTCTTCATTTAAAGGACAATTTTCTCTGTTATCTAAAGAACTCTCTTTTCTCTATTATTTTCTAAACCGTTAAGCATGTGTTAAGATAAAGTATTTTTTATCCGCAATTTTAATTTGATTATTTTATATTTTAATTTTTTTTTAAATTTTAAAGGTAATGCCACTATCTTACTTAATAATGTGCCTATTACAAAAAATAAAAATATTCATTACATATATTTCCACCAGAGACCACGACTAAAGATAAACGGTTTAAATACAGCAAAAATGGTTTAAGTAACTCATGAAAAGTTTTCTTATAGAGTACCTACTTGAGAAACATGAAAACTAGTTATTTTATGCACTTTCATCCGCCATAAGATGAAATACCTATTTAATATTTTTAAATGATGTAGCAGCTTCTAACTACTCTTTTACATACAACATATTCTTAAAGCAGTAGATAGGTAAATTTTTTTTTTCTAATTACGTAGGTATTGTATTCCAATCGGTAAAAGTAAATAATGAAAATAAAGAATGTCCTGATTTGGAGTGTTATTTTTAGATTTAATATTGAACTATGATTGTAGATAAGTAAATAGATATATATTCTTACTAATGCTAAGTACAAATTTATAAAAGCTATCTCGTAATGATATCTTGGACAGTCTTCCAAATCTGTGCAATGTAAAAACAGCAACTTACCTGGTAGAATCAGGCTGAGTTTCTGTAGCCACACGCGTGATACGCGGAGTAGTTGATCTTCCGCGAACAGGAACCGGGGGACAACTGCTATCATCTGGATGAGCCTGATAAAAAAAAACATATTTTAAATTAATACAGGTCAGATTTAAATAATGACGGATATTTTGAATTACTTAATCCTCATAAAAGCTCTGTAGATGCTCTGTGGCATTCACTGGAAGAAGTCCACTTCCGCGGACGAATATGAGATGAGGATGAATTTCAAATAAAATACTGCACGACTAATAACGTACCTTGTTTTTATGGCAGACTAGGTTGGACTGTTGGTTGAACCCCTTCAAGCAAATATTGCAGCGATAGGGTCGTTCGTTAGTATGTGTGAAGAGGTGATTACGGAGATTGCCTAAGAGATAAAAATAATATTTTAGCTTGTCATATTGATTATGAAACTATCTGAGAACCGAGCATATACTAATGAAAGGACTGAACATTTTACATGTATAATTATAAGTAAATATCTACTTCTGCAAATCAATGCGATATTTATATAAAGAGGGACCTTATATACTTACTGTACCTGAAATTTCTAAAAAAATCTAGTAGGTATTTGAAGGACAACCATTTCGATACATCTGAAATAGCAGACTTGGGTCTTAGATGATGCAATATGACTATAAAGCTCTACACATTTGGCAACTAGTCATCTTAGAATGCAGTTACAACGGCAAAGCATGATTCTAACAGCCCCACCTTGGCTTTAATCTACAAAAAAGTAGGAAAGGAGTAAGGAAGTTAACCTTTTTGATGAAATCCTTTGGGACAGATGTGACACTTGTAAGGCTTCTCATCAGAGTGAGTCTTACGGTGGGAGATCAGAGTGGACACTCGGTTAAACGTCTTGTTGCACACCTGTTTCAAAAGGAAATTTGTATATTCAGGATAATGTGACTGGTTATGCAGGTTTTACCATGATGCTCGAGGGATAAGAAAAGAAAAACACAAAATTCCATTTTTTTTCACACCGTGTACCTAAATCTAAGACCGTGCTTAAGTTATAGGTATATGAGATATCACCCATATTCAATAAGAAGACGTTTTAGACATTAAGCCCTGGAATCACAGCTTGGTAAGGATTTGAATTGTCAAGTTTCTCTTACTACGATCTACTTACGTCTAATTTATTCCTCGGCGCTCCGCTTTAAATCACTTTTCGCGAAAAAAACACAGGCTTTAAACAATTTTTTTTACCTCGCAAGCATAGGGCCTCTCAGCAGAATGTATGGCTCGGTGCTGGCTCAAAGTGGATAGTTGTCTGAAGCTCTTCCCGCAGGCCACACAGTGGAAGTTTCTCTCGTCTGTGTGCGTCGGCAGGTGACGCATCAGCGTGTATTGGTGTTGGAACTCGCGACTACCTAACAGACACAATATGAGAACTACTTTTATGATGGTTAGGAATTCAGATCCATGTTGTTAAAAGATGCGATGGCTGTTGATGATGATGAACATGCTATTAGTGGACTCGAAGGGTTAGGCAGAAATAAATAGCTGCATTTCGCTGGTTTGGCTAGTTTAGGACTCATGTTATTACATGAGAAAGCTTCTCACCATTAACCATGCACAAAACAATAGAAAGAAGTTCATATAAAATTTGTATTCAACTACAAGATGTACTTGCGCATTGTGCCAAGATCTTGAATAGGACACTCTCATGTTCAACTTAAGCCTGCCAAAGTTGTGAGGAGGCTGGAGAAAAACCATTTCATCCTTTAGGGTGCGCTTATGGATCGCTAATACACAAGCGCAGTGCTCTCTCAAGTAATATAAGCCCAGATGAAATAAAAGAGCTCACCTGATAGTAAATCCTGCCGTCGCAATAAAACCAATTAAAAAAAAACTGGTACTCACAAATACCACATTCCCATAGCTTGACAGTCCTACCGTGTCTCTTCACGTACTTGACATAGTGGAATCTGGAGCGAGGGTCCGCCTTGTCTACCTTGCACGTGCTGTGAGCTTTGCTTCGATCTGTGCCTGCCAACATAACATAACAATACAACCTTAGGACCTCTCTTTCCACTATGCCCTACCTCTCTGTTGGCAATAATTCCACTCAGAATTGGAGATGCCCGACTGGGGAAGTACCCCCACCTTGCAGAAAATCGTAGCCAAATAATATAGCTCCGTGCTATGTTACGTTTCTAACGCTAACGGTGAGCAAGGATGCTAGAGTGCGGACCTGTGGTGTTTTGTTACCGCCGCTGTCATGCATGGCAGCATGTCTCCTACGCTGCCAGCCCGACTATTCCTTTTTAATTTACAGAGCCGGCAACGCGCGACACGGGTGGCGTTGCAAGCGTCTATAGGCTACGGTAACCGCTTAGGCGGGCCGTATGCTTGTTTTCCACCTTAGTGGTATAAAAAACCTATCTGTATTCTGCACAAGATAAGGAATACCAGAGCCTTCTATTGGTTGCTAGTTATGTGCAGTGTTTTACCTATTTATCTAAGATAGTGGAAGAGCTATACACGCTTAAAAATTTTTAACCCTCTTACACGCAATATTTTATTTTGGTTTCATTTAATATTTAATTTTTTTAAATTATTGTGTGCAGGAGGGTTAAAAAATTTTAAGCGTGTATAGCTCTTCCACTATCTTAGATCATCTAGATTAGATCTATCACTAGATTAGATCTTATTGTGTGCAGGGGGCGAGCGTATTGCCATTAAACCGGACAAATCTAAATTCCAAGCTGCTATTAAGAATTTCATAGAAAAACCCAATAATACTTTGCTCGACCTGGAAATCAAACCCAGGACCTCTAGTGCAGCAGTCGCGCTCAGAACCACTAGGCTAACGAGGCACTTGGATAGATTGCATGCGCCAAATAGACGGTACTTATTCGTAAAATATTTTCAGTTGCTTATAAAAGTAGACAGTTTCTTGGTGTACGATGACGCAATAATGATGTGTGATGTCATAATACAGTTGCAGCATTTAAACTTCTTAGTGCTGAAGCGATGAAAGCGAGAATTCACACATGGTTTGAATCCGGAAAGAACACTACACTTAAGTGGTTCCTGCTGCAAAAGCGTAACTAGGACACATGACGCTGGAGTGAAAAATAGCTTATTTTTAGGATAGTAGGTCACAAGATGCTGTCAATTATATAAATATATATCACACACTATCCCTTCTATATACTTCAAAGGCTACGCCAGATGCTAACTAATGTCTTACCAACACCCACAGAGCGCCGGGAGGTCTGTATTAGCTGTTAGGGCCTTTGTCATCGGTGTCAAGCGTATTATTACTATATCGGACAGAAAAAAGTATTAAAAGGTCTGTTACCTGGGCCAGAACTCCCGGCAGATGTAGAAGATACGAGGTGAGGCTCTCCAAAGATCTTTTTACTGAATGTAAGTCCATTTCTATTGGTAGGCTGCAGTACTGCACTGGAGGTATCTGCTTCCTGCAAGAAAACAATATTGTTACATTTTTTCTTACACTTTTTACTTAATTCCTCTGTAATAGAAACTTCTTACTTATTGATAATACAATCTTTGTATATAAATACAAGAAGAACCTGACTGACTGACTTATCAACGCACAGCTGAAACTACAGGAGCTAGATCCCTGAAAGTTTGTATGCTGGTTCGCAAAGGGGGGTGATAGTTTGTATGAAAGTTCGTCATATTTTAGCGGGTAAAACCGCAAGGTACAGTTTATACATAAATAATGAAATTGTAACAGGCCGATATCTGTACATTATAGATATTGAAGAAACACGAATATGATGGATCTTTGTTGGAGCAACAGAAGCCAATGCAACAAATTTTAGATTTTTGTCTGTCTGTATGAGTATTACGCAAAAACTACTGCATGAAATTGGATGCGGTTTCCGAGGTCTTACTTAAAATCTGGTGCATATTTCGTCTTGATATGCCGTCTAGAAGCCGGGTTATAGTAAATCCTTTTGGGAAGTGAGTGAAACCGCAGACAGCAGCTGGTTTACAACATGTCGTAGCATCACGCTTATACCTTAAAGGGCCTAACTCTGAGGTGTATAGGCGTGATGCTCTGATGAGGGGCTCACAGAGTGACACCTCCACTTCATCGGAGTTTTATTCCTTTTCATGTAATAGGGCGACCCTAATGCCATGAACCAAGCACAAATCTAAGCTCTGCACTACTACTACTAAGAATATCACAGAAGAACCCTACTTGACCTGTATTCCGAGAAAAAAAAAGATAAGTCTTGTAACCTTGATTCGATTCACAGGCCTTATTTTTATTTACCCAAATATTACAAAAACGTTTCTCCACACTACAATTTTTATCGTTTTACGTGGGTGCGTTTATAAACACAAATTGTCACCACAAACACAAACAGCGGGACTCGGGAACCAATCGGCGGGCCACTGATTTATTCATGCCTCTCGTCAGTCGTTTCACCACCCTTCCAACCACAACACTAATGAAGTAGTTATGCCAATATTTAAAAAAAAACCAATTAATTTAATATCCAATAATTTTCGCTAAATGGGTACTCTTAATAATAAGGGTGAAAAATGGTGAACCGCTAAGATAGTCAGTTATGTATCATGCTGCCTACCTTCATCTCACTCTTAAGCGCGGCATCCAGGTCCTTGCCAAAAGTCGTTTGGCCAGTGGTACCAAACCCCGGCTCGGACACCAGTGACGCGATGTTACCATCCTCTTCCGTCCACGCGAACCTAGCCTGCTGCTGTTCCAAGCCGTCGGGGAAGAATCCATCACGGAACAGAGAACGAGGGACATCGAGCTGGTGGTAAATAAGAGGTTTTCAGATTTGATAGAATTGCTGATTGATGATTAAAAATTTTATAGATAGGTACCTAGCTTAATTAAATATATAGGATGCTAAGGCACACTGCAAGCATTCGTCAGCAAGCATTTGAAAGCGAACTGAAAATTCCATTACGAGCCAAATAGGCGCTTAAGTGGTAGTGTGCAGAAGGATATTTTTTGGAAACGTACCTACTCGCGTTTAAGTGAAGCGCTAACAAAAGCTCTCACTACTCAATTGCTTACGATCTCAAATGCTTTTATAGAAATGTACATTACGCGCCAAAGGGACTAAAACTTAATAAATTTGAGTCTTTGTTGCGCGCGAATGCTCGTATCTAGATGAATCCTAACTGAAAAGTTCCCTAAAAGAAATAACGAATGATGTACTTGAAAGTATTATAATAAAAGTATTGGAAAAGCTAGGGCTTCGAGCTGGTTGCCTATCCTATATGTCTGCAGACAGATAGTCTTGGGTAAGTGCATTATTGCCTTTGCTAATTACACTAAGCTATAATTGGCTTCAAGAATTACCTAGTACTAAAAATATTGTTCTCAGAGATATCATGGCATCAAAATCATAATAATTTTGCCATGTCATCTAGACGCTACATTACTTATATTATGACAATTGTTGACGACTAAGTTTGGCAGACATTTGCCAGTCAATGTGACAGATCCTCACCTGTCATTGACTTAAATAACAAAATGAAACTCGACGTGGTCTTCACCACATGCACTTGAATTTGCTCAGGACACTTATGCAAAAAGATAAAATGCTAGGTACGTACATCGCTTCTGCTGGAATTTGATAGCAAAGGCTCGCCATTGAATCCTAAATCCTTTTTATCAAACTTGTCACTGAGACACACTTCACGTATACTGCAACAACAATAGCATTTAAAACAAAAATAAAACGAACAAACATTAATTCACCATGGCCGTGTTTCAACTATTTATCTAAAAAAAACGAAGATCGCACCTTATAATCTCATCGCCCGGTCGCATGAAACCACTTTCCGGCATTTCTTCTTTTATTTCTTCATCGGAAAACATCATTTATTTTTGCAATATTCAATTATTTTTCAGACAAAAAACAACACGACGTCAACGTCAAACAGTCTGTTTTTTCTCAACAAGATTTTTGTTTCTATGACTATTCGTGTTCTTCATTTGAAAGTTTTACTTTTTTGATAATTATTTTTTTTATAAGTTGCGAGTCGCAAGTGAAATATTGACCTGTCACCTGCAATGTGACCTCATTTGAACTTTTTGAAGTCATTGCCCGAATTTCAAGTATTATTATTTGGTCGCGGTATTACGTGCATATTTTTTAAATGCAATACTATTCATCCTTTTTATTTTGTTAGGGTTGTCAAAAACTACAACAATATTTTTTGGGTATTGTCCTGCAACTTTTCATTTGTCATTTCGAAAGGAATTTTTCTTCTTCACGAAAATATGAGTGAATAAAAGTATTCAGCGTAGGTACCTACTTTGAAGAGGTTTGTTACAACGTCTAAGTGGTCTGCTCATTTCGTTTCGGAGCCCACTCGAATGCTTGAAGAAGGCTCCAAATCCACTTAATGTTGGCGAGATGAAAAATTTATCTTTTTAATAAAGAATAATTTTATATAGCTACTTCAAGAGGCAAAATATGATCTGTGCCTAGTAGGTGCGTTGAATAAGTAAGTACCTAAGCATAGAAGTAGATAGGTACCTACCTATTTTTATAGATCCCGTGGTTAACAAAAATTTATTGAGTTACCTCTGAATCACTAAATACCTACCTAAGTACCTACTTTTAATAACCTTAGCTAAGGTGTTTAGAAAGTAGCCCAATGACTAAAGCCAAAAAAACAAAGGATGTAAAAGGACCTTTCTCCCTTTTTATAGGTTCTTAGGTATCTAATCAACACTGATATTACAACCTTATAAGATATTTCGGCGTAGGTTCGCATGTGATGACTTTCAGATGTTAACAGTTCGCTGGAAATGAAACCGACAGTCACAGGAATGTCTTTGATTGATCACCGTGTGATTTGATTGAAATACCTTCCACGTGCTTGACTGTCTGCTTAGGCACTTATCAATCTGTGAACCTGCCTACCTTTAAGTGGAATTGTATGTACTTGGGTAAGTACTTAGGTACCTATGTACCTACTTACACAATGTAAATATTAATACCTACCAACCTACTGTACCAAGGTACTAGTTAGGGTTGCCAACTCTTCGTCGGTCAAAAATAGTAGTTCTAAAATTTATTACAAAAAAATAGTAGTTACGAAATGATGAAAAAAAATAGTATGATCCAAAATATTATGTAGGTAGTTTATTTCTTAAAATAATATGTTTGGCTACTTTTAGCCTTTATTAAGATTTTTTTATTTTTAAGGAATGCCTCATAGCTATTATTACAATTTAATTGAAATTTGAAATGAATATTATTGCTTTGCGTTTAATGCATTTAAAAAATAGTAGTTTCACCTACTATTTTTTTTTTCAGAAATATTCTAGTCGAGCCTGTAATACAGTAGGTAGGTAGGATACTATATTATAAAGGTAGTAGGGTTGGCAACCTTAGTAGGTACCTACTAACTATACAAATATATCTATTAATGTACGTACCTATGTGCCTAGCTACATTTTATAACTAGGCGTAGATACCGACCTACCTACCTACCCAAAGAGAAAAAAAGTTACGATCTTTGACTCAGTGAAATACGGACACCAGCACATCAAGTTACCACAAACCTGTCAAATTTCCTCAATAGTTATTAAACTCTATCGTATGGAGATTAAATTGAAAATCGATTGAAGAAATTTGACAGTATTGGATACCATGTGTAGGGTTGCCTACTTTTTTGAGAACAATAGCGTATCAAATTCTTTGTACTTATAGGAAAAAATAAAGAATTTGCAAGAAAAAAAAGAGTATTTTTCAAATTTATGTTTTTATTCCCATAGAAAATATATTTTTGGATAGGTACCTACTTTTAACACAAGCCAACAATTTTTGACTGAAAGTTTCAATATTGATATATAATATCGAAATACATAGACAACTTAAAAATAACTCGATTTTTAATAAATTTATGGATGATCTGTTCCTTTCTTCACGCTACTATAATTGTCCGTATTTATGCAAAATGGAACCACTCGACAAATTTCATTTTTTACTTTTTTTGAAGAATACGAATGTAAAAGTGGTCTAAATTCTTATACAAAAAAGAACCACATGATTTCCCCCTTGGAAACAAGGTATATTAAAAGTAGAACAGAACCAACAGCAATAACAAACGTTACTTGTAAAGCAAAACGGAACCACGGCACAACATGACTCTATTGATCAAACAAATAAACGATAATACTAACATGTAATTTTATACAAAAAAGATCCACGCATACTTGGTACCGTTATACATTAAACATATTTCTATTATTAACGATTATTTTTAATACACAAAATAGAACCAAATTTCTGTGGTTTCGTTATGCGTAAAATAAATTCTTATTATTTAGTTGCTAATATTGTTTTGCAAAAGGGAACCACAGACGTTCGGTTCTATTTTGTATAAATAAATATTGTTAAACAGTAGAACCACTAGCATGTGATTCCATTATGCTTATTGTTTTGAAACTTATGATCGCTTAAAGGTACAAAAAAGACATGATTGATTTCATATTTCTCGTTTTAAACAACGAAATATTTACTTTATTTCATTGATGGTATGGCTCAAAGTGCAATAAGTCAGTTTCAAAGTAAAATGTCAAACGTCATCTGTCAAAATAGGCGGCATTCAACGAAATAGTTCGAATGCGTGACGACCGTTTTTTTTCTCTGCAAAGAAAGTTCTGTTGTTTTTGTTTATTTCTTTTGAATTAAGTGTAAAAATGTTACGTAGAGGCAAGCTGTTGGTGAATAGAGCTTTGGACATAAATACCGAAGATACTAATGAAGCCATAACAGGTAAATAGTTTTATTTAATGCATTTTAGTACCTACTTACTTAATGTATCTGAAAAGTACTAGTACCTGCGCATTATCCACATTTGATTAATTCCGTTTGTGAAGTGATTTTATAAAGATTATTCGACAAGTAGGTATAAGGGCTCTCATATTATATAACTGCAAAATCGCATAGCAAATAATAATATCTTCGAGCTCACACGAATGCACCGTATGAACTGCGGCGTTGTTTCGTGTGTTGATGTATGATGTTATGATTGTAACGATGTGTGTGTATGCATATACGTAATATGAAATACTTATGTGTACATTTCTTCGTAATGATGAGTGCTGAGGTATGAAAGACTTGGGTAAGATTCTGTTGATGTGGTGGGTTGATGTGAAGTAATGAGAGAGTGGGTGTGTGTGTGCGTGCGTGCATGCGTGTGTGCGTATGCACGTGCGTACGTGTGTGTGTGTGTGTGTGTTACTACTTTATGAAGAACCGTAAAGCCGCGTTCATACTAGGTGACATTTGCCCTATGTCGCCCTATGTTTCATTACCCTTCTGGCAACGTTGTCGCTCGATGTCTTCGGCGTCATACATCACTCAACATATCCTGGTAAAATTTTTTTATTACAGCACAAGGTAGTGAAGAACCTAGTACGTCACAGCCTCTAGAGAAGCTTTCTTCACCTCTAAGCAATAACTTAACTTCGCCAGATCGCTTAGAAGAATATTCCTCGCCGATATTAGACCTACTTGCAAACTTGTCCCCTTTTAAAAGCCCTGACTATGTATCAGATTCATCAGATTATGGTGATGATACAATAGTTGCTGGCGGCAAGAAAATGAGGCTACCTAATGGTAAGTCTAGGCGCACTATCATAGAAGAGTCTGCTTCTGAAGGCGAAAATACTGCAAAATCACCAGCGTTTATACCATGTTCTGATGACGATACACTGAGTATTAATGACGAAGTACCTACGAAAGGAAGACCAAAGAAAGGCCGACAATTTAAGTACGGCGGTCTATCTAGGATAGAAAGAAAGAGAAACAGACATTCTAATAAGCCTTTTCACAACTATAAAAACATCGAAGTCCAACCGAAAGTATTTATTGATTATAAATGTAATTGTAAAACGAAGTGCTGGGAAAAAATAGATTCAAACAATCGACAGAAAATATTTGAGATTTTTTACAAACTAGAAAATTACAATACCCAGAATATGTACATCGCAGCAAGCGTCAAAGAAGCCGACGTAAAAAGAAGGATGACTAATAGCAATATGAAGAAAAAATTCTCTCGTAAATATCTATTAGATAAAGTCGAAGTATGCCGGGATTTATTTGTCAAAACAATTGGTGTTTCTACAAAGAGAGTTAATACTGCTTTGACAAAAATGAGGTCACAAGATTGTTTAGATAGAAGAGGATCGAAAAGTGGAGGTAAGAACAAATGCAGCGATGAATTAGTTTCCCAAGTAAGATGCCATATAAACTCTCTTCCTAAGTATAAATCACACTATAGAAGAAGTGAGCGCGAGACCGAATATCTTATGCCAGACATGACTTTAGACAAGATGTACGATTTATACTGTGAACATGTAGGAGAAGCTGACAAGGTTAGTAAGGCCATGTACACAAAGTTATTTTACACATATTTTAATCTTAAACGAGCGCCTCTTAAAAAAGACACGTGTAACAAGTGTGACACATTACAAGCAAAATTAACTCATTGCAAAACTGCTGAGGAAAAAGCAGCCATAGACACAGAACGCGAAGAACATTGCCGAAAATGGGAACAGGCGCGGAATAAAATGAAGGCAGATTTTGTACTGGCTACGCAATGTAAGGAAATAGAATGTCTCACGTTTGATCTACAAAAAACGCTTCCAATGCCTAAGATACCTACTGGAATTATTTACTATAAACGACAGCTTTGGCTGTATAATATGGGTATTTATTCGGCAAAAACCAACTCAAGTGGGTGTTTTGTTTGGATAGAAGGAATGGCTGGGAAGGGTGCTCAGGAAGTCAGTTCTTGTCTATTAAAATACTTAGGCGAGCATATTTCTGAAGATGTCGAGGAACTAATTTTATGGAGCGATTCGTGTGGCGGACAAAATCGTAATATAAAGATAGTTTTGATGTTAAAAGCATTTTTGCATTGTCATCCCACTTTGAAAAAAATAACACAAAAGTTTTTGATTCCCGGACATAGTTACCTACCCAATGACAGAGATTTTTCTCACATTGAATCTGCAATGAAAAAATATCCGAGATTATACACTCCTGATGATTATGTACAAGTTATGAAAGATTGCAAGAAAAAGAACCCTCTGACAGTGACAGTAATGGCAAAATCAGATTTTCTGGGAACTTCTAAGGTTGAAAAAATGATTATTAATAGAAAACGTGGTATTAACAAAGAATGTATTAATTGGCTACAAACTCGGGAAATATACATAGAAAAAGACTCACCAAACTCAATTTATTTTAAAAAAGACTTCTTAGGTAATGCTGTAGAAGTTAATATAGGGAGAGCACCTGTTCGTGGCAGACCTGCTTTAATCTTAATGGAACATTTAGTTCCCTTGTGGCCGTCAGGGAAGCCAGTATCACCCGCGAAACTAGCCGATATTCAATCCATATTACATCTCATACCACAAGATGCACAGAGTTTTTATAATGGTCTCAACTGTGATAATACTATAGAAGACGACATAGATGGACTAGACACGGTGGATTTCGAAATCCAGTTTGATGATAACGTCGAATAAACCTGTAATTTTGATAAATAAAAGCTTTATCCCGATTATAAATCACATAGTTTCATTTATATCAAAAAATCCCTAGATTGTGGTTCTTTTTTGTATATGAGAAAACCTATTAATTATTTAATGCTTAAAGGAACCACATGCACGATTTCTTAATTATTTTGAAAGTTTACCAGTAATCAACAAAAAGTTATATACACATACTAAATTTAGTAATTCATCAACATATTTAAATAAAAGAAATGGTAATTTTACTACATTTAACAGTGCTGCACATGTTTTTGTAAACTCTTTGATATCTCAAAAGTGTGTATTAGCTGTGTGGTTCCATTTTGCATAAATACGGACAATTATCAAAAAGTTTATGTGGCAGGAACAAAGAACAATTAATGAGAAATTATCTTATTTTACACATCAGAATAAGATGTTAAAAATATGATATAATATCTTTATGTTTATGCAAAAGTAAAGGTATTTTATAAAGATTATTATAATTATTATATTATAGATTATTTGGTAAAGAATATTTACTAAAAATAAAGTAAGATACGTTATAATAAAGTAGGGTTGGCAACCCTAACCATGTGTGCTGTTGACTGTACCGACCTACCAGTAAGCATTGATTTTTGGTTTGTTTTTTAATTCTAACGCTGCTGTTATGAAAAAAAATCAAAAAGCTTTTTACCAATTTTGTTGCGGGAGAATCTTGAGAACAGCGTCATCTGTTATTCGACTATAAGAAACTTCACATGTTCTCACTCACTTCCATCTATAAGTTTTATTAGGAACTACGAAGAATACGGGTTCGCGTAATTTCTGTTTATTGAGAATAGTGCCATCTACTGTGCATTACTCGAACTACTTATAAAATTTGTAAGTTGGAAATCATGATACTCACGTAGTTCTTGTTATAACTACTAGATGGCGTGAAAAGCAATATTACTGACATTTATTATTTAGGATGGAAAATTTATAAATAATTTGCTAAGTTTTTACAACGGTACCTACCATTGCAATTGTGTTGACTAAATACAAGGTATATTTCATTTATTATGTATAACGTTTGACAACTAGGTATCGTTATAAGTATAACTCCATGATGAAGTCTCCATCGTTATTTTCATGTAATCTACTTAATATGGTAGGTACAGATTTATAAACAAACTAGCATCTGCTCGCGACTTTGTCAGCGTGGACTTCACATTTGTGTCCGACCTGGATAAAAAGTCGCCTATGTGTTATTCGAGTAATTCTATCTCTGTGCCAAATTTCATCCAGATCCGTTTTACCTTTCTGGCGTGAAAAAGTAACAAACATACATACATCCATACTCACAAACTTTCACGTTTATAATATTAGTAAGGATCTGTTGATATCTTGCCGTTATTTGCCTAATGCCTTAGTTATGTAGGTAAGTATAGTAGATGGAGTACCTACCTATAGGCACCTAAGTGCCTACAAGGTACCTACGGTAATGAAATAAAAGTGTATTTATCTGTCTTGTTGGAGGTATTTTAATTAATCCATTAGATTAGACCTATTCAATTTTCGTTGAAGCGTCCCATGGCCCTCCTCTGAAAAAGATGGCCCTGTGTACGACACTTACCGACTAGAGTAAACTTAAGTAGGTACCTACTTATCTTACCTACCTACTTAAACCTACGTACCTACCTATACCTACACTTTGACATTAACCAACTAACCCTAATGCCCTTACTTAGCTATTATAATATTCGACATAGGAAACCCCGCTGTCTGCAAATCCTCAAAATCTAGGCAGGATAGTATTGCAGTTTACTCATGTTATTTTTCAAAACGTGAAGCTTAATCTCCACGATACATCATACGAAAAGACTGACATCTGCTTTGTGACAAATCAAAACGATTGCGGGGACAACTAGGTAGGTACTTAGGTAGGTATGTAGGTAGGTACCTAGTCTTCCTCGTTTATCCACATGGTCAAACATCGTATTCTTATTAAACCATCGAAGTGGCCACTCGATCTTACTCTATTTGACAGAACGCCTTGCCAATACCTGTTCTGTGATGCCTAACTCAGATAAATAATATGCACAATCATTCCCTTACTGTATTTACACATGAATGCTTTTATTTACAATGGATATTGCTATATTATTACAGGTGTGAAAAAAGTTAAGACGCGTTTTTAGTTGCTTGAAATTCAATTTAATTAAATATTTAATATTTGGCTATATAGTCCTTAATATTTGGCATAGTAACCTCTAAATAACTAGTACTCACATTGGTGAAGACTTAAATGACATAAACTCTTTAATTAGAATCACCACCTGCCAGCTCATCACTGCACTATATTAATACATCACAGCTTTCACTATGTCTCAACTTGACAACATTCAATCTGCTCAAAAAAGCCTGGAAGAGTGCTTCATAAGGAAACTTGGTGAGCTTGAGGCGCAGATCCAAAGTGCTGGACCTGCTAAAGACACGGTTGCCAAGATTGCAGAAGAATTTCGCACATTCAGGGAGCTCATGTTTAATATGCTTGGGCTGCTACGGAAGCAGATAAATGAATGCTCCAGGGCTGTTGATAGCATGGAAACAAGGAGTCGACGCAAAGCCCTTATCTTCATTGGGTTCTCGGAAGCGGAAAAGGAAGATCCTAAAGCCCTCATTCTAGATACACTCAATAAGAAACTTGCACTTAATAGCATCACGGCGTCATCTATAAAGGTATGTCACAGGCTAGGTGCTCCCAAAACAGGTCATCACAGACCTATCCTTGTGAGATTCTCTAGCGTTGAGATCAGATCCACTATCTGGAAGACGAAGTCAGCATTGAAGGGATCGTCTGTCACTATCAAGGAGTTCTTGACTAGGACCAGGCAGGCTGTCTTCAGCAGGGCACGTCTTCATTTTGGGATGCAAGCATGCTGGACACTGGACGGGATTATAGTTATTAAATCCCCTGATGGATGCCGCCACAAAATCTCGTCGTTGGATGAACTCAATCTTTTATTGACAAGATATCCCAAGAAGTCAGATGTGCAAGTTGCTTCCAGGAATAAAGCTGAAAGCGAAACGCGTAAGTGAGTCTATGTGATACAGAATGCTTATCAAGGAAAAAACAAAGCAAGATTTCTAGGCTGACATTGTTTTCCTCACCACAAGTACCTATTCTGTTTAATAGAATTTAGATACATTTAAGTTTGTTGTTTGGCATCACGGTTATCCATACTTTAAGCGTAAAGTTTTAATAGATGCTACCGCCACTTCGTTCACTTTTTCATCCACCGGCAAAACATTTGTAATTGTTATTTAATGATAGTAGGTACATGTATTTATTCAGATTTATTTATCAAACAGTTATAGACAATGTCATTGCGATGACATGTGTCTGTCAAGTGTCAATGTGACCGAATGTGACATTTCAAAACAAGCTGTCATTTGGGTGCGTTCAATTTCTGTGCAATTTATTGTATATCGTTTGATAACTTTGTTTTTTTTTTTTTCCATACTGTAATAATTTTGTAGATGTGTTTAATACTTTGGATTTTGTGAAGTTAAAGCTGGCGGGTGGTGCAGATTCTGTACCAAGCTTGACTTTTTAGATTAATATTATATTTTTTATTTTTTGTATATATCTTATATATTATTTATTTATTTTATTTGTGACAATGGTATCTGATGATGAGTCTTTTTATTCTGCCGATGATTCTTATCCTGATAACTCAAGTTTCTGTTCCTTACCTGATACACTGGGTGACTTTGTGCGACACCAATTTTGTCAGCAAAAACGTCATTTGTTCAATGTATGTCATATAAATGCGCAAAGTATTCCTAGCCATTACAGTGACTTTTTTGAGGCCTTCACTAACGCAAATGTTCATGCCGTCCTAGTTTCTGAGAGCTGGCTCAAACCTCACCTACCCTCTACCACCTACCCTCTTTCTGGTTTCATTCTTGTCCGTAATGACAGGATTGGAAAGGGAGGGGGTGGCGTTGCTATTTATCTTCGCTCTGATTTTCCTTATAAAATAATAGTCACTTCCCCTTCTTATTACAGTGCTTCTGCAGAGTACCTGTTCCTGGAGGTTAATGTAAAGGGTGTAAAAACCCTCCTTGGAGTTGTGTATTGTCCTCCTGCTGTGGATTACTTTGAAACTCTGGAACAAATTTTTGAGACCATAGGGTCGGATTATGCACATCATGTCGTCATGGGTGATTTTAATACTGACCTCATACACCATTCACCCCGATCCAAAAAACTCCTTCATATCATTGAGTCCGCTGGTCTCCATGTTCTTCCTCTCCTAGCCACTCACTGTAATGTTGGTGGGGAAGATACTTGGCTTGACCTTATCCTCACTTCCTCTCCATTTCTGGTTTCCTCACACGGTCAAAGTCCCGCTCCTGGTTTTTCCCATCATGATCTTATCTATTTGTCCTACATCCTTAAACCTCCGAAACCTGTCCCCAAAGTTCTGCATGTGCGCTGTTTTGCACGTGTGGATATTAAAAAGTTATGCAGTGACGCTTCCGAACTGAACTGGAAACCTTTATTTGCCTCAACCACAATAGACGATAAGGTAAGTATTTTTAACGAGACGGTCCTTACGCTTTATAATAAGCATGCCCCCGTTAAGAAGGTAAGGCTAAAACGGCCACCTGCTCCTTGGATGACGAGAGGCATAAAAATGGCGATGAGGCGTAGGGATCGCGCTTTTCGTAAATTTAAGAAAGAGCGATCGGAAGAAAATTGGGCTTTATTTAGAGTAGCTAGGAATCGGTGTAATCAGATGGTACGTAACGCCAAACGCCGCCACATACTTGAAAATATTTCGTTTTCCTCTCCAGCTGATATATGGAAATTTCTTGGGACCTTAGGTATTGGTAAGTCCAGTAGTGTGGTTCTGCCTAACACGATTGGTTTGGATGATATCAATGATCATTTCACAACTACAGTAAGTTTGGATCGCCCAACCATTCTTAGGACGGTAGACTATATTGCTGGTCTTACCCGTCCGAATATTGATCCGTTTCACTTTTCTCCGGTAACCTCAGCTGAAATCAATAAAATCGTCCTATCCATCAAATCGAAGGCCGTGGGTTACGATAACATCAGTCGTGGTATGATCGTCCCTATTTTGAAGTACCTGCTACCTTCGATTACTCACATTATAAACTTTTCCATTGAATCTTGTCAGTTCCCTTCCCTGTGGTGTAAGGCTTATGTCCGTCCCCTACCTAAAATATCAAATCCTTCCCTTCCAAATCATTTTAGACCCATATCTATTCTCCCATTCCTCTCCAAAGTGCTGGAGGCCTGCGTCCACAAGCAATTGTCCGGGTTTGTTCACCGAAACAACCTTATCAGTCCTTTTCAGTCTGGTTTCAGACCTGGACATAGCACAGTCTCTGCGCTCCTCAAAGTTACTGGCGACATTAGACAGGGCATGGAAGATACTAAACTCTCAGTATTGGTACTTATTGACTTCTCTAATGCCTTCAATGCCGTTAGTCATGATATTCTTCTCTCCATCCTCTCCCAACTTATGGTTTCATCTGAGGTACTGGAATGGTTCAATTCTTATCTTCGAGGGCGTCAGCAGTCAGTTCGAGTCGATGACTCATTGTCGAGCTGGTGTAACCTAGACGCTGGCGTTCCTCAAGGCGGTATTCTTTCTCCATTGTTATTTTCTATTTTCATCAACTCAATCACTCACTGCCTTCGGTGTGCGTATCATCTGTATGCCGATGACCTGCAACTGTATGCCCAATCGCGATTCGATTGTCTGACGGATGCTATTGACGAATTGAATAGGGACTTAGAAGCGATCAATGATTGGTCTCGTAGATTTGGTGTGTCTGTAAACCCTACAAAGTGCCAGGCGATCGTTATTGGTAGTTCCCGAATGCTCAACAAAATTGATCTTGCATCCCTCTCGCCAATTGTTTTTAGTGGAATGGTCATCCCAATTAGCCCAAGCGTCAAGAACCTTGGTTTACACCTAGACTCTACTCTTAGCTGGCAGTCTCAGGTTTCTAATGTAAGCCAAAGAGTCACTTGTACATTGCGAACTCTTAATAGGCTGAGGAACTTTTTACCACCCAGGACGAAGTCAATGCTTGTGCAGACATTGATATTCCCTATAATTGATTATGGAGATGTCTGCTATTATGATCTTAATGCAGATTTTCTTAATAAGCTGGACAGGCTTCTCAACAACTGCATTAGGTTTATATTTAATCTTCGTAAATATGACCATGTTTCTGTTTACAGGGTCCAACTTCACTGGTTGCCCATCCGCCAGCGTAGAAGTCTGCGAGCTCTAACAACGCTTTTCTCCCTTCTTAACTCTCAAAACCCCCCTTCTTATTTAAGTCCCTATTTTCAATATTTATGTTCTACTCATACTAGAAACCTGCGTTCTTCTAACAATCTTCTTCTTCACTGTCCCCCTCATAGTTCTGATTTCATTCACTCCTCTTTTCATATTCAGTCTATCCTTCTTTGGAATGAGCTGTCTCTAGAGCTCAGGACGGCTGCCAGTCGTGAAACATTTAAGAGGAACCTCCGGAAACACTTCCAGGATAGAATTCTTGCAGATTCATTATCAAACAAACCATGATTACATATATGTATATTTATTTATGTATATATTATATAAGTAAATATATTTATAATATATATTTGAATCCAAGTAGTTATATATTTATGGTCTAACTTAAGTATAAGTATATGTATATAACAATAACGTTAGTTATGTTGTCTAAATTATGTTTTCCTTTAGTATAACTTTGCACCTGCCTCATCATATCTGCACCACCCTATGGTTGACTGGTAGAGAATGCCTAAGGCATTAAGTCCGCCGATGTATTATAATTATTTAAGATGCATGAAGTTTAAATAAATAAATAAATAAATAAATATTAATCTCGTGCTTATGTCATGTAGAATAACTGACCGCAATGTTTAATTGGAATCGTGTGATGTAAGTGGGAGGTCAGTCATTCAACGATTTGTTTTGTGTTTAAGAACCTATACCTATGCTGCACTTTAATATTACCTAAGTAGGTATCATTAGGTATTATCCTGATCCTTAATAATATTATAAACGTGAAAGTTTGTGAGTATGGATGTTTGTTACTCTTTCACACCAGAACGGCTGAACGGATATGGATGAAATTTGGCACAGAGATAGATTATAGTCTGGAATAACACATAGGCTTTTTATCCAGGTTGGACCCAATTCTGAAGTTCACATAGACAAAGTCGCGGGCAGAAGCTAGGATATAATATAACTGCGAAATAACGATAGATATTGTCTAAGACAGATTTGGACATACAATTTAGGTAAGTCCCTAGGCACCTATTTGTAGGTTGGTAAAAGGATTATTATTATTTATTAAGTATTATGATTATTATACCTATGCAGCCACGATCTCCTTTTTTTTTCGATCCAGTGCAAAAACATGTTAGTGGCGCCCTCTCTCCAGCGTTTCCGATATTTGTTAAAAATGTCTCAATTTTAGCGCCCCTTGAAACTGCCGCCCGGGGCGGGTGCCCCGTTTTGAAATAATTAAATATTAACAAATAATTAAGTAGGTAATAATATAGTTAGGTAGCTATTGAACTACCGCAGTACAAAAAAGTTGATTGTGATTTTTAATTCATTGACGTCTCTTCGTCTTTATCGGGTAAATAACGTTGGAGAGCCATGCTTCGGTACGAATGGGCCGGCTCGACCGGGGTGATACCACGGCCTCACAGAAAACCGGCGTCAAACAACAAACAACGTTGTGTTTCGCCGAGTGGGAGTGACTGAAGTTACCGGAGGCCCAATCCCTTATAAAAGGCGGGCAACGCACTTGTGACTCCTTTGGTGTTGCGGGTGTCTATGGGCGGCGGTAATGGCTTACCATCAGGCGATCCGTTAGCTCGTATATCCCCCTATCCCATAAAAAAAATACGAACTAACACATTTCTGCGTGAAATAGCTGTTTATATTTCAGGGTTGTTCTATAGATAAATAAAAGTTGATAAGCATCAACCTGTTTTCATCCCCCGAAAATAAGGGCAGTTAAAAATTAAAAAAAACACCGAGTACCTACCTGTCTTCGTAAATAAGTACCTATTTGTTGGATGAGAAAAAAAACGTAGGTAGACCTAGATATCTTAATTCTTTCTTCTGAACTTACAAATAAGTACCTACCTAGGTAGAAGTCTCAGGTCGAAGTACCTACATAATGTCATTGAATCTTCAGTGTTATCATTACACTTCAATCTCAACTAGAAATGACAATCTCGTCATAGATACTTTTCGTAATAATATAGCAATACCTACTTACTAGTTTCAAGGAACATTTTCCCATGCTACGAGTTTCAATCGTTTGACAAATCAGAGCTAAGTTGAACAAAATAGCCATTGATGACGTCACGGACCAATAATGTCTGTGATTGGTTCGCACGTGACGTTCGGTTACGTCAGTACACATCGGTGCGTAAAAAGTGCACCTTAAATAAAATGTAGGATTTTTAGTACCTACAATTACAAAAAAAAACCTATAAAAAGATATATATTTAAAGCTCTTGATGTGGGCTCAAATTCATATTCATATTCTTTTAATATCTAGTAAAGGTAATATTGTCTCATGTAGATAAAATAATGTCGAGCTGTTGCGTAATGCATTGAAATTATTGTAGCGATGTTCTTTGAAAACAGGCGCGCGAATTGACACAGCAGAACCAACCATGATAGATTGTCACGAAACGCGTGTTACAGAAGTGTATAATTTGCGGATTGTGGCGAAGGAAGGCAGTAAATAATGTCAGATTCATACCCCGTTACTATTTGTAATGAAGTTAATTAAATCCTTAAGTAGATTTATGAGTTAAGCGAGAAGATAGGCTCTGACACGTTTTAGATTAGTTCCAGATAGTTGATACTTATCTCAATTTATATTTACTTGCAGATTTGCAGTATAGTTGTTGAGTTTAATGTGAGCTGAATTACAAGTAGGCCAATCACATCACGTTTATCAAAGATAAAATTTTCACTACGCTGCTGTTTACATGGGAAATTGATTTGTAATGAACTAATCTTTATACTTAACTGTTTTCTCTACATCAGAATATTAAGGTTGCTACATATACAGGAACCTTAAACAATTTAATTCTATATCTTTTAGCGATACGTTTTTTTTTAATTCTTTGCAAAGTTTAATTAAATTGAGAATTGTTTTATCTATGCTCGTCCTTATAAATTTAACAAAAATATTTTTTTAATGCCAACGTGCCAGGTATTCTGCACAGCAGTGTACGGCCGGTATATTGTACGGCTATGAGAAAGCGTCACATTATGCTCGGCTGACAATAATTCCGTATCGCACATACGACAAGCTATTTTCTAGATTTGTCTCCGCTTGTCAAGGTGGTCGGTATAATGCTGTAAGGATTCAAGAAGTATTTGTAAAATTTTAATTTAATTGTGGTTAAGATCAGAACTGCTTCACTGCCGTAAGGGCGGCTGCTCAGTGTGAGGTCCCTAGTTCAATTTGGAGGTTGAATAAAGTGTTATCGGGTTGTAATACGAACACCTATAACTTCTGCTCGGTGGTAGGACCTCTTGAGGTCTGACTGGCTGACGACCACCCTTACGTCGGAGTCTGTCGTAAAGCACCTTGGTGTGTGTTTCGACTTTTGCACGTAAGAGCCAGTTCCTCTCGCTTGCTGCGGCTCTGGCAGTCTGCAGGGGCTTTTTAAGCAATTCCTCTGATGTTTTATGTGCCTATGGGGGACGATGACCCTACCATCAGGTGGATCGTCAGCTCGTTTGCCGATTTAATCCATAAAAAGAAAAAAAAAAGCTTTAGTATCTTTAGGTTAGGCAGCACTTTGTGTAAAATAGAAATATTCAGCCACATCTGGTTAGACTAATACTTCTACGCCAAGACATTCGGTTCTGAGTTATTGGTTTTGGTAAAAAAAAATAGGGTTTTGGTTTTTCATACTGGTGCACTAGGTAGACAGGACCAAAATAGATTTTTGGTCCTCGTCCCTTTTTGTTGAAGCTTTTCTTATAAATGAATTTCGTCGGAGCCGACCCTAACGTGATACTTAGGGAAAAGGCTAGGATTCTGACTTCCGACTGCATGAGATTGGTCATTTTGTATCCATTTTTATAGCACATTTTGATTTTTTAAATTAGTACTTTATGGATATTATCATCTTGTCACCTTACTACATAAACCCGACATCCTGATCCAATCTAGTTAGGAATATGCTTGTGATACGATTACCTATATCATTACGTTGCTGTCTGTACCACAATGGCGTCACGTCAACCCATAAATAGGTTCGATCATCGCGAATAGGACGTGCCTGTACGCATGTAACAAATAGTTTAGAAGGATTTCGTAATGGTGCGATATAAGTGTAATTTTAAGCCGAATTGCTTAGTTTATGTACAGTCCACATCACCAAGTTCCACAAACTGTCAAATTTCCCCAATGGATAATAAACTCTATCATTTGGAGATTAAATCGAAAATCGATTGATCTACCTAAATACCAGGATGTGCTGATGACAGTACTGAAGCGGTATTTTCTTGTTATGGCGTGCTAAAATTCTCACCATTAACCTGTCTCACTGCCAGCTGAAATCCATCTCTTCTTAGAATGAGAGAGGTTACGCTATTTCACAGTGCGGATTGAGAAAATTTCACAGGAATTCTGATTTCGTAGCGATACCGCCTACCATAAGCGATTGATAATTAATCTACTTATGTATATAAATAAAAAAAAATTGGGTAAGTACCTATGTTTGTTCTCTATGCGTTCTTACACCGTTGCGATGAAGTTTTGTGTGCGTGCCTGGGATGGTTAATGACAGAAAAAAATGCACACATGACCAGCTACAATTTGTGATTGATCGATTTGCTGATTTTTTTTAATTTAAAAAGCTTACTAGCAATGTGGATCGCACATTACTAGTATTCTTGTTGACCCCTCGTGCTAAGCCAAATGCTTGTGTTACGAGTGGGTTCACGTCTGTAGTGCAATGGATGGGTTTCGAACCGGAAACCACATGATCGCAAATCCGACGCCCTAGCCATTAGGCTACCGCCGCTTTTAAAATTAACATAATTAACTTATAAATTAACTGTGAAAAATCACCAAGGAATTCAGTGCAATCAGACAGCCTTCCTTTTTAATTCCCAAACAAATAATAAACAATCTACATTAATATAATAACATTAGCATTAAGTTCTACACAAAAATAATTAACCATCAATAATTTGAGCCCAGCCACTATCAAATTACAGACGATCCCATATTGAAACAATCAGCCGAACATTTTAATAGTTTTCGTGATTAAAACAAATAAACTTTCTCCTTGTGCTCACGAAACGTAAAAAAAATATAGTAAAGAGTTAGTGAATTATTAATTTTATTTGTTCTAACAGTCCAATCTCCGTAACAAGCATACGATTACATATAAACCGACTGTGCTACAGGTTATTAAACATTATTGTAAGCGTGAGTTTTACAGACAATTTAGTAGAACAAATTATAAGACGTGGTGTGAGTGAAAAGTTAGGAGCGATTTGAAAGAAAGAAGAAAGAAAGAAAAACAAATTTATTGAGACACCGTACAACACACACAGGCGAGATGAGAGTTGTCAGTGTCGTGAGAAGTCAGTTGATAATTATGTATTTTGAGAAACAGATTAAGCAGAAAGAGACATCCTAACCGATTCATTAATTAAATCTCAACTCGAGACTTATGGGTTATGATTAAAGAGTATTTGCTATTAATAACAAAAAAGAATGATTGTTAAATGATGAAATGACAAGTCAATGACTTAATTATAATGCTGGCATTTCCGGACGATTTCTGAAGAAGAAATACTGCAATCAATGAGACAAGTTCTCACAGTGCATGTAGATAGTTTTATTCAACGTTTGGCACCGTCAAGGGACAGCGCTCAAGAACGAGCTTTCTTGAATATATAGTTACCTACTCGTTTGTACACAGTTTCACACGATTCATACTTCCCATAAAATAAGGCTTTTGTAGTTGGACGAGATGTGAGTTGTCGGTTTCGTGTGAAGTCAGTTGATAATAGATATGATTTTGAGCAGATTAGATTAAGCAGAAAGAGACATCCTAACCGATTCATTAATTAAATCTCAACTCAAGATTTATGAGTAATGATTAAAGAGTGCTATTTTTAGAACTAAGTATGTGACTATTTTGGTTTCACTAATAAAAGCAAAATATCGATCATCGATTCGATAAGTAGATATTCTTTCTTTACACTTTTCCCCTGTTTGCTGTCTTTTTAATTTTTTTTATGGGAGAGCCTTGCTTCGGCACGAATACTCGGCTGCGGCTCGACCGGAGTGATACCACGGCGTCACAGAAAATTGGCGTGAAATAACGCTAACGTTGTGTTTCGCTAAGTGAGTATAGGAGACCCAATCCCCTTTTAAAAGGCCGGCAACGCACTTGTAACTCCTCTGGTATTGCGGGTGTCCATGGCAGGCGGTAATTGCTTACCATCAGGCGATCCGTTTTGGCCACTATCCCATAAAAAAGATACTTATTTAGATATCTCTCGACGCCCATCGCTCATAGCTCATTACTTGCACCACTCGTAAGGCTGCGGTGCGCATACGCAACTCAGCGGGGCGCGATCTCTGACAGTAACAGACACACGGTTAACCTTTAGATTGAGACGTGAACCACAATATAATAGCTTCGAGACGTATAACATCGTGTGTGGATTTGTTTGGTCGTGACAATGGTCAGCGGCTCCTCTAATTGTTGAATAGCTCTGTGGTAAGATAATGCCAACTTCTGTAACAGATTCTGTGTTATGATATTGCTATCTTCTGTAAAAGATTCTGTGTTCCTAGTAGTAACCTTTTTATGTTGTCAATAGTTTATACACTATGTTAATAAAACCCTGTCCAGCCAAAATCCGTCATAGGCCATATTATGTTTGGCACCCAGGGACGGTGTCGATGTGTCGCTGCCACTGTAAGTATTCATTTTTTTTATGTATGCTATAACTTGGCACTTTGGTCTTTGGTCCAAGTGTCGTGCGTCTGCTTCTATTGCCATTTTGGTTTTCTCGTTTTATATATTTTTTTCCGGGGAGTTTTTGTTGTAATTGTATATCCCATAAATACTGGGTATAGGAATTATAAGGTATTTTTCAGTCGCCAGGATCACTTTTGACACGATCGTTTGAACCTAAAACAATATTATACATATCTAATAATATACCTGACTCAATAACCAATGTATGTACGGGTTTCAAAAACCTATCTACGAGTCTAAATAATATAATATTTCTAAAGCTGGTATCAAATTTTTCCTATCTCATTGGTTTCGTGGCTGTATGCGTGGCTGCTAAGCGTGTGGTGTTGGCTTTAATTATCATGTCAAGCCAGCTATTAGGTATTGGGGACATGTAATATGAAAAAAAATATTTACCTTTGAAACGAAAAGAAGAATTATTAGAATCTATGGTAGAAAAATTAGGCTTTAGGTAGCTTTGAGTTTATTGAACCAACTTACCACATCAATATAATGATTCAGTCTCGTAATTTATTATTAAACCAACAAATCATAATCGAATTTCGTGGTACCGAAGCTTATGTCCATTTCTTAAAAATGAAAGTCAAATAAAAGCGCCAAACAATAAGAAAGCCTGCGTCCAGTTACAAAAAGTTGATCTCGGAAAGGCTTGACCCAAATAATTAGACCAACCTGACATATAAATCATCTCACGAGAAATATTTATGAAGAAACACAATCGGGTGGCCCATTGAGCTACTATCCACTGAGAGAATGATGCGATACTATACAATATTTTTCTTTAAAGGCGAAATAATATTATTTATATAAACTAACGATCACATCTTCGCTTGTATAAATTTAGGTACTTAATCAACTTTACCAGTATGTTTAAAAAAAAATATTTTATGCAAACCTTGTCCTGATAATTACGAGCCCAAAAATACAGGCAAATCGGTTAAGCCGTTAAGTGACGACCTTTCATAAGTAGGTCAATTTAATTTTTATTTATCTAAATTTATAACAACAAACCTCTTATGTACACCCACTTACGTACTGTCGTGTATGTATTAATTTCCACGTGATAACGGGATCTGTTACTTTGAAAACGGTGCAAATTTCCTAAAGGATAATGTCAATAACAGTACCTACTTGACTTTTGAGTAGAACCCAGGATTATAATTCTCAGTAGCAGCAGTAGTGACCACTTGATGAATGAGGTTGTAAAGTACTTTTAAACTCAGGATAATTCAAAATTAGTAAAGTAACGTTTGTTGGGATAGCTATATAAAAACAGAAAAAATATGTCTGGATCTTTGGAGAAATTGATCAGTATGTTTTTTATAGTTTCGCCTCTCCTCAACAGTGTTTCACAAACCTTACGAAGCAGGTGTCGTTAATTTAAAGCGTACAATGTATGTGCATTATAAATAATCACTTCATATAAAACATGGCAACATCGACGATGTCTTTACTGCTAACGGTAAGTTCAATTGTCTCTATTTATGGCAATTTATGCTTGGGAAATTACGTGATAATTCATAGCTGCTATATTCAGCTAATTTACCCGGTTTCTTTTTAAGTACGCTAGACTACCTAACTTGTTATCGTAGATGGTCTATCTCTCGAAGTTGTTCAGGAATATGTCTATCTGGGGCAGATTTTGCAATTAGTTAGAAACAACTTCAAGAGGGAATCCTATAGGAGGATTCAGTTGGGATAGGCAGTATTCGGCCAACTTCGTCGAGACTTTTCGTCACCCATACCACAGTGCCTTAGGAGGAAAATCTTCAATGAGTGCGTCTTACCAGTCATGACCTACGGAGCCGAAACGTGGACACTCATGGTGAGACTGGTCCACAAATTTAAAGTCGCACAGCGAGCTATGGAGAGAGCTATGCTCGGAGTCTCTCTGAGGGATAAAATCCGAAACGAAGTTATCCGTCAGAGAACTAAGGTTACCGACATAGCTCAAAGGATTAGCAAGCTGAAGTGGCAATGGGCCGGTCACATCTGTCGGAGAACCGACAATCGCTGGAGTAAACGAGTTCTCGAGTGGAGACCGCTTCTAGGTAAACGTAGTGTAGGGCGCCCGTCGACCAGGTGACGACTTGCGGAAGGCAGCTGGCAGTGACTGGATGAGAAAAGCCGAAGATCTAAGGCTCTGTGGCGTTCACTAGGAGAGGCCTACGTCCAGGAGTGGACGAATATAAATAGGCTAATGATGAGACTACCTAAGTATCTCCTTTTCTTTTTCTCACGAGTCCATCCAAAGGTTGTCTGTAAAAGATCACTTTAAGCGATAAGACCGCCCATTGTACCATTATATGATTTGTCCGTATTTATGCAAAATGGAACCACACAGCTAATACACACTTTTGAGATATCAAAGAGTTTACAAAAACATGTGCAGCACTGTTAAATGTAGTAAAATTACCATTTCTTTTATTTAAATATGTTGATGAATTACTAAATTTAGTATGTGTATATAACTTTTTGTTGATTACTGGTAAACTTTCAAAATAATTAAGAAATCGTGCATGTGGTTCCTTTAAGCATTAAATAATTAATAGGTTTTCTCATATACAAAAAAGAACCACAATCTAGGGATTTTTTGATATAAATGAAACTATGTGATTTATAATCGGGATAAAGCTTTTATTTATCAAAATTACAGGTTTATTCGACGTTATCATCAAACTGGATTTCGAAATCCACCGTGTCTAGTCCATCTATGTCGTCTTCTATAGTATTATCACAGTTGAGACCATTATAAAAACTCTGTGCATCTTGTGGTATGAGATGTAATATGGATTGAATATCGGCTAGTTTCGCGGGTGATACTGGCTTCCCTGACGGCCACAAGGGAACTAAATGTTCCATTAAGATTAAAGCAGGTCTGCCACGAACAGGTGCTCTCCCTATATTAACTTCTACAGCATTACCTAAGAAGTCTTTTTTAAAATAAATTGAGTTTGGTGAGTCTTTTTCTATGTATATTTCCCGAGTTTGTAGCCAATTAATACATTCTTTGTTAATACCACGTTTTCTATTAATAATCATTTTTTCAACCTTAGAAGTTCCCAGAAAATCTGATTTTGCCATTACTGTCACTGTCAGAGGGTTCTTTTTCTTGCAATCTTTCATAACTTGTACATAATCATCAGGAGTGTATAATCTCGGATATTTTTTCATTGCAGATTCAATGTGAGAAAAATCTCTGTCATTGGGTAGGTAACTATGTCCGGGAATCAAAAACTTTTGTGTTATTTTTTTCAAAGTGGGATGACAATGCAAAAATGCTTTTAACATCAAAACTATCTTTATATTACGATTTTGTCCGCCACACGAATCGCTCCATAAAATTAGTTCCTCGACATCTTCAGAAATATGCTCGCCTAAGTATTTTAATAGACAAGAACTGACTTCCTGAGCACCCTTCCCAGCCATTCCTTCTATCCAAACAAAACACCCACTTGAGTTGGTTTTTGCCGAATAAATACCCATATTATACAGCCAAAGCTGTCGTTTATAGTAAATAATTCCAGTAGGTATCTTAGGCATTGGAAGCGTTTTTTGTAGATCAAACGTGAGACATTCTATTTCCTTACATTGCGTAGCCAGTACAAAATCTGCCTTCATTTTATTCCGCGCCTGTTCCCATTTTCGGCAATGTTCTTCGCGTTCTGTGTCTATGGCTGCTTTTTCCTCAGCAGTTTTGCAATGAGTTAATTTTGCTTGTAATGTGTCACACTTGTTACACGTGTCTTTTTTAAGAGGCGCTCGTTTAAGATTAAAATATGTGTAAAATAACTTTGTGTACATGGCCTTACTAACCTTGTCAGCTTCTCCTACATGTTCACAGTATAAATCGTACATCTTGTCTAAAGTCATGTCTGGCATAAGATATTCGGTCTCGCGCTCACTTCTTCTATAGTGTGATTTATACTTAGGAAGAGAGTTTATATGGCATCTTACTTGGGAAACTAATTCATCGCTGCATTTGTTCTTACCTCCACTTTTCGATCCTCTTCTATCTAAACAATCTTGTGACCTCATTTTTGTCAAAGCAGTATTAACTCTCTTTGTAGAAACACCAATTGTTTTGACAAATAAATCCCGGCATACTTCGACTTTATCTAATAGATATTTACGAGAGAATTTTTTCTTCATATTGCTATTAGTCATCCTTCTTTTTACGTCGGCTTCTTTGACGCTTGCTGCGATGTACATATTCTGGGTATTGTAATTTTCTAGTTTGTAAAAAATCTCAAATATTTTCTGTCGATTGTTTGAATCTATTTTTTCCCAGCACTTCGTTTTACAATTACATTTATAATCAATAAATACTTTCGGTTGGACTTCGATGTTTTTATAGTTGTGAAAAGGCTTATTAGAATGTCTGTTTCTCTTTCTTTCTATCCTAGATAGACCGCCGTACTTAAATTGTCGGCCTTTCTTTGGTCTTCCTTTCGTAGGTACTTCGTCATTAATACTCAGTGTATCGTCATCAGAACATGGTATAAACGCTGGTGATTTTGCAGTATTTTCGCCTTCAGAAGCAGACTCTTCTATGATAGTGCGCCTAGACTTACCATTAGGTAGCCTCATTTTCTTGCCGCCAGCAACTATTGTATCATCACCATAATCTGATGAATCTGATACATAGTCAGGGCTTTTAAAAGGGGACAAGTTTGCAAGTAGGTCTAATATCGGCGAGGAATATTCTTCTAAGCGATCTGGCGAAGTTAAGTTATTGCTTAGAGGTGAAGAAAGCTTCTCTAGAGGCTGTGACGTACTAGGTTCTTCACTACCTTGTGCTGTAATAAAAAAATTTTACCAGGATATGTTGAGTGATGTATGACGCCGAAGACATCGAGCGACAACGTTGCCAGAAGGGTAATGAAACATAGGGCGACATAGGGCAAATGTCACCTAGTATGAACGCGGCTTTACGGTTCTTCATAAAGTAGTAACACACACACACACACACACGTACGCACGTGCATACGCACACACGCATGCACGCACGCACACACACACCCACTCTCTCATTACTTCACATCAACCCACCACATCAACAGAATCTTACCCAAGTCTTTCATACCTCAGCACTCATCATTACGAAGAAATGTACACATAAGTATTTCATATTACGTATATGCATACACACACATCGTTACAATCATAACATCATACATCAACACACGAAACAACGCCGCAGTTCATACGGTGCATTCGTGTGAGCTCGAAGATATTATTATTTGCTATGCGATTTTGCAGTTATATAATATGAGAGCCCTTATACCTACTTGTCGAATAATCTTTATAAAATCACTTCACAAACGGAATTAATCAAATGTGGATAATGCGCAGGTACTAGTACTTTTCAGATACATTAAGTAAGTAGGTACTAAAATGCATTAAATAAAACTATTTACCTGTTATGGCTTCATTAGTATCTTCGGTATTTATGTCCAAAGCTCTATTCACCAACAGCTTGCCTCTACGTAACATTTTTACACTTAATTCAAAAGAAATAAACAAAAACAACAGAACTTTCTTTGCAGAGAAAAAAAACGGTCGTCACGCATTCGAACTATTTCGTTGAATGCCGCCTATTTTGACAGATGACGTTTGACATTTTACTTTGAAACTGACTTATTGCACTTTGAGCCATACCATCAATGAAATAAAGTAAATATTTCGTTGTTTAAAACGAGAAATATGAAATCAATCATGTCTTTTTTGTACCTTTAAGCGATCATAAGTTTCAAAACAATAAGCATAATGGAATCACATGCTAGTGGTTCTACTGTTTAACAATATTTATTTATACAAAATAGAACCGAACGTCTGTGGTTCCCTTTTGCAAAACAATATTAGCAACTAAATAATAAGAATTTATTTTACGCATAACGAAACCACAGAAATTTGGTTCTATTTTGTGTATTAAAAATAATCGTTAATAATAGAAATATGTTTAATGTATAACGGTACCAAGTATGCGTGGATCTTTTTTGTATAAAATTACATGTTAGTATTATCGTTTATTTGTTTGATCAATAGAGTCATGTTGTGCCGTGGTTCCGTTTTGCTTTACAAGTAACGTTTGTTATTGCTGTTGGTTCTGTTCTACTTTTAATATACCTTGTTTCCAAGGGGGAAATCATGTGGTTCTTTTTTGTATAAGAATTTAGACCACTTTTACATTCGTATTCTTCAAAAAAAGTAAAAAATGAAATTTGTCGAGTGGTTCCATTTTGCATAAATACGGACATTTATACAATTGCACTTTACAATGTCATTTTACATGTGCAATAAAGAATATTCTTATTTATTCTAATTATACTATTTTTACTGCAATGTATTCTAGGTAAGTACCTATATTAGAGCAGTTTAAAATTGAATTTTGTTGATTTTGATAGTAGACTGAGATATTTTATTCTTAATATCATTTATTAAATTCATGTAAGACTATTATGTTGTACTTATTGAACGTCATTGTTACAAGACAGCTCCAAAATCGCCTTCCTTTACCGCCTCCTAGTGTTTTTGCTGGGGAAAATAAATGGCGCAAAAAACTTCCTAGCAAAATATTTCTATCTGTTACTACGTAACAATAAATATATAAAATGATATTAAATGATTTTTCCATAATCTGATATCTGAGTCCGGTTCTCTAAGGATTTTTCGTATATTGTCAACATATTCAAATAATATTAAATGGAGGGATAAACGTCGGGACTGAATTTCAACAGAAGACTCCGTTCTTTGAGATCTCTCGTCATTTTATCCATAGAGAAATTTTATCGAAAAGAAGACAACGTCGCTCGAAGTCGTCCGTCATCATAAATATACAGCTGTGACTATTTTAAAATTTACTCTTTACTGCAAAACAAGAAGCAGGCAGGGAGTTAAAAAAAAAGGATGAAAATTGAATGGGCCGCCCCCAACGCGGCTGCGCCTGTCAACAACATTTGTCACTAGAATATTAAGTTTACCTTTATGTATATTACATTGTGATAATAAAGTAAATGATTAGTGATTGCAATAGTGATGCCGAGGTTAGTGCTGTCCAACCTAACTCTTCGCTAGATAACCTAATAAGATGTCCCCTTTGCTCTCAACCACGTTTTTTTAAGGGCGAGCGGGGTCTGAAGGTCCATTGTGGCAAGGTACATAAATCTGGCAATGTGCCTCCAGACCTTTCAGTTACGCCTACTGCGGCAGCAGCATCAACTACCAATATTTCTCAGCCCCTTTGGCAATCACTATCAAAATTAAAAAATTCTACACCCGTTTTAAAGAGGGTTCCCCGTGGGGCGAGGCCGTTGGTTGCGTTAAGCTTAGCGCGGTCTGTCCGCCTCGCAACCCGGGAAAACTCACTTAGTGCTTGGGAGCAACTACTCACCTTCCCTTATAGAATTCTACATGTGCAAAAATCTTTGGCTACCACAAAATCTCTAACAACCCAAATTAAAGAAAATTGTAATATTTCGGCCACAACTTTAGAACCAAAATTACCAATTCAGAAATATCAGCAGCACAAGGTTTCTTTCCATCATGTAGAATCTAAATTAAGTGAAGGTGACATAAAGGGGGCGGCTAGGATTATTTTTAGCACTGACGTGGTTGCACCTTACTCTCCAGAGACACTTAGAGCTTTGGAAAGTAAGCACCCAGCTCCAGCGAATAACCTCTCCTTCCCCGACCCCCCTAACCTTGATTCCAATTCCCTCATAGTAACTGGTCGCCAATTGTCTGAAGCCATAGGTTCGTTCCCGAGCGGCTCTGCGGGCGGACTTGACGGCTTAACACCGCAGCATCTGAAAGACTTGACAGGTGCAAGTGCCGGGGAATCTGGTGAGTCGCTCTTGAAGGAACTTATGGCTTTGATCAATCTGATGCTCTCCGGCAATGTGCATGAATCCGTCATAGATGTTCTGTATGGGGCGAATCTTTGTGCCCTACGTAAGAGGGATGGCGGCATTCGTCCCATTGCCGTAGGTTGCACTTACAGGCGTACGGCAGCCAAGATATGCTGCGCATCTTATAAATCTTTATTAACTAATAAATTCCAGCCCCTTCAATTAGGTTATGGTTCAAAAGGTGGCTGTGAGGCTGCCGTACATGCCCTAACTACTTATCTCAACAGTGATGAAGGAGAGGTCATTCTTAAGGTTGATATAAGGAATGCCTTTAACTCCGTAAATAGGGACACCTTGTTGACAGAAGTGAAAAAAGAAATTCCTCAAATTTATAGTTTTCTTTGGCAATGTTACAGACATCCCTCAAAATTACTGTATAAGGACAATCTTATAAATTCGGCCGTTGGTTGTCAACAGGGTGACCCCCTTGGGCCAGTCATTTTCAGTTTGGCTATAAATCCAATAATTCGGCAGTTAAATTCAAAATTTAACGTTTGGTATTTAGATGACGGAACCCTAGGAGGTAACGTGGACACAGTTTTAAATGATCTAAAAATGTTGAATGAAAAATTTAATTTAATTGGTTTGGAACTTAATTCTTCCAAATGTGAAATTTATTTACCTCACACCTCTGACCGACAACAGACGATTTCAAAATTCAATGCAATAGCCCCGGGTATTAAAATCATGGAGAAGAGTAATCTTCACCTTCTAGGGTCTCCAATTTTTGATGAATCGTTTGCATCTTTTGTCGATGGAAAAATAAAAAATTTTAGTGATACATCGGAAAAACTTCTCAAAATCAATATTCATTCGGCTCTTACTATTATTCGTTACTGTTGTTTTGGCCCTAAATTCATTTATAACTTACGCTCTTCCCACTTGTGGAAGCACCCACAACTTTTAGACAAAGTCGACAAAATTATTAGGAACTTCCTAACAACTGTTTTAAACGTGGCTTTGGACGACCGAGCTTGGCTTCAAGCCACTCTCCCTATTCGGCTGGGTGGTCTTGGCGTCCGCAAAATTTCCAGTCTTAGTTTACCGGCTTTTCTGTCCTCAGCACACGGCACTGACATTTTAACCAGGAAAATTTTATCACGTTCACTGGTTGATTTTGAGGTGCCGTGTTTGACTGATGCTGTGAACGCTTGGAAATTGGCTTGTCCCAATACAGCCCTGCCCGTCGACCCATCTTCCCAAAAACAGTGGGACTGGCCGCTGTGCAGTTTGACACGGAAATATATGATAAATACGTCAATCAATACTGCCGAGCGCGCTCGTCTGCTGGCCGTGGGTGAATGGGAGTCGGGTCTTTGGCTTCAGGCACTTCCATCACCTAATATAGGGAGCTTGTTGGATGACACTACTTTTCGGTGTGCTATTTGCTTACGCCTGGGAGCCCCTTGTGTTTCTCCACATCGGTGTCACTGTGGTGAAGCAGTCGACAGCCTCGGACACCATGGCTTGTCTTGCTGCAAGAGTGCAGGGCGCATAGCACGGCATGCCAATATTAATGACATTATTCGTCGTGCTCTTGTCACCGCCGGTGTGCCAGCTGTATTAGAGCCCAATGGCTTGGCACGCGACGATGGGAAGAGACCAGACGGTATGTCATTGTTGCCATGGAAGTTGGGCAGGCCTTTGGTGTGGGATGCAACTTGCGTCGACACCCTTGCTCCATCCCATGTTCCAAGCACGGCGGGTTGTGCTCGCGCTGCTGCTGCAGCCGCTGAGACCCTCAAACGGCGTAAATATAGCAACCTTAATGGAAGCTATAATTTTGAGCCGTTTGGGGTGGAAACGCTCGGGCCATGGGGTTCGAGTGCGCGCCATCTTTTTAAGGAAATCTCTAAGAGACTTGTCGACTCTTCGCGTGATCAGAGGGCTGGTTTATTCTTGGGTCAAAGAATTAGCATTGCCATTCAACGTGGCAATGCTGCTAGTCTTCTGGGTACGTTACCAGATGACAGTGATGTGGAGGAGTACTTTGACGCCTAGGTACGACAATTTTTTTATTTTTTTTGTTTATCTGTACGTTATATTTTTATAGTTATTATTTTGGTAAAATAATGCTGTAAATATTATACTAATAAATAAAGAATGATATCTGTTACTAAGGTGTTAAAACTTACATAAAACAGTATTTTTTCTAATCGAATGTATAGGTACTCAAATATAATTTTAATAGTAGCAAGCCTCCTCTCTAATACTTAGTCATACCAAACAGAAAATAATAATGTCAATATATATGTACTAACTATAAACTAAATCACGATTTTCTCAGTTAGTAAATAAATATATCTCAGTAATATATATCACGTTTACAAGACGTTAATAGACACTGAAATAATTAGTGAGAACTTAATGGCCGCGAAATGACGCCTCCCGACAAATAAAACTGACTCATAGATTGTAGATATATGTACGATGTAGGGTAAGTGCAGTCATTGTTGACTTAAGAGTCCGGCGGAGCTTGAATTGCCAGAATTGAATCCAGATAATATTCTATCAAATTATGTTATTATTCGAATTTGGATACCGTTAATCTAGGTTCCTACGTTACTATTTCATCTACTACTACTTCAGTGAAAATAAAAGACCGGAAAATCGTTCCAAACTTGGTAAATTATCAAAAATTGCATTCGCATACATTTATTTCCAGTGAAGTATTTTGGACGAAGTGGTAGAGCAGGAACCTAGATTAACGGTATCGGAATCCGAATAATAACAGAATTTGATTAAATTGTTTTTGAATGATGATTTATTTCGGTATTACGTTTGTAAGATAAATTCGTTCCGGACTCTTAAGTGTTACCTAAATAAAAAATACCTAAACTATTTATTAATTAGACTAAATATTTTTCTTCTTTTGGTTTGATTCTTTACAAAAAAAAATACCCTTTACTCATATTAAATCCTATTATAAGCTGGAGAATTATACCTGTAATGAACATAGATTTCTGGTTCAACAGCAGTGGAAATAAAAACTGCGTAGGCTGTGTTGGTTCTTTAGGTCATTTTAGGGCACCTTAATAATACTTGATTATACGGCTATAGTATCACTGTGATCGCAATCGGTATATTTTGATCGCCAATGGTTGAGTTAGAGTTCACAGCTGAATCCTGCAGCTACTGTGAACTGCAGGATTTTCTTAGGGGTGAGTTACTTTACGTTACTTTACCCTATTAACTGTCCATACATAATTATATTTGTACAAATCAATAAGTATCTCGTTTTGTGAATGGAGTTGTTCCACTTTTACGTTTGGGCAAGTGTCAGAGCCGACACATAGAGCTGTCTGTTGTTGGTGTAAATTATATTATGTCAAGGATTGAACCTAATTGATAGTGTTCACGTATTTAATCTTAATGTGTTCATTATTTTGAACTATATGCTATCCGATCTCATTAAAATCAATAAAATATTTATACTATGTACAATTTCTTGTTCTTATACAAATTATCTATGTTAATAGGGTAACTCCCATATTTATATAACAGGATTTGGTTAAAGCGAAAAAGCTTTTTTTTGTTATATTTAGTTTTTTTGTTGTTTGGAAAAACCAATTTTTGATAACAATTTTGCTTACAAACTTCATCGAAAATTACTTGATTTTTATCATTATATAACAGTAGATGATGTAAAAGATAAGATTGGCTACATCACAGAATCCCAACACTTTCATCACACTTGCAACAATTAAGTTGAGCAAAATGCTGCAAGCGATCATAAAGTTGATGGTACATTAAAAAGCGCCTCCAACCGGAATATTTGTTTTAAAGTCGATAAATAAACGTAACGACGTCGATAACAAGTCAAAATTACGACACCACTGTTGTGTGCTCACACCCTAAATCAAAGAAATTAAGACTTATAAAGATTTAGACAGGGCAATATTAAAGGGATTACGGCAAAAGCATAAAAAAACCCGCCTTAAGTATATATATATACACAGACAAAAGCAGCAATGTCATTAATGTTTTATACTAGGAAGGTACTAAGATGACAAACGAGCATATGACTCACTTGATGTTAATTTGTAATTGTACCTAGCCTAAGGACGCCAGCACCACTAGAGGTAATAGTAATTTCATTGGCTATATTTACCGGGACATAATAATGTAATATTATTAGCACACTACTTACTTACTTACTGAAATATTAGGCAATGCGTTTGTTCGATACGTATTGTCTACAACGTAGAGAAGAGTATTCAAGGTAAAGAAAAAAAATTAAGGAAATATTTTTCAATATATTTTTCTATAATTTGATATCGGGAAATGGGGCGATGAGCCACCTGATGGTTAGGATGAAACATGAAACATCAGAGGAGTTGCTAATGTGTGCTGGCTCTTAAAAGCCCCGTATATGCGCCATTTTAACCCTATGCCATAGCGGAAGAATATCTATCTATATCACTTAAGAAAACTGAGCGATGTGGACGCTTTAATATTCTTGGAGACCTACATCTCCAGAATATATGGATAGGATATATACGTAATTTGCATTATTTCCATTGAATCATAATATAGTGTTTAGTGTATTTAAGTCAACTTGCATTGGGTACACAACAATCCATTCTACCTAAGGAGCTAAAACCGCTAGAAGCACTTCCTTACACGGATAACTAATTGAATTTTTACCTATCCCATTGCATTGAAAAGCATTCCTTCCATTCCTTTTCTCGATAACTGTATCTGGACTTAGTATGTCGTTACGAAAGCATAATTTAATGTCATACATTGTCGTGCTAAAACACACAATGGGGAATGATATAACAAAGTACAAGATCGTGAGGTGTCATTTAAATGACGCTAATAAATTGTTTAAGTACGGACTGGACTATGAATTTGGTTCGTAAATGTATTACAGTTAGGCTTTTCATTGTTATTGTAGTTATCGATTGAATTGTAAAACATTTTTGTATGATGTATGGTTTAGACGGTATTTATTGTAATAATTTATTTGTAAGGTTACTAAAAGTTAGTCTTATTTAATATTATTAAATATTCAATAATACTTCAATATACCAATTCTGGTAATTAAATATGCTGAAAATATAGGTCAGATCTAATCTTGATGTCACAATGTCACCTTAAGGTCAATTTACAAAGAAAACCCGTCTGGGGACGGGTTAAAATACTGTTCCTCACTGCCATTCAGATAGGCATCTCATAAGAGGCGAGAAAATACCTGACTTGCTTGGTGGCTAAACCTCTTAGGGTCTTAGTGGCTGGAGGATCTCTTAGGGTTGTTTGGTGACCACCCCTACGTTGGTGACTATCGTAAAGCACCTTGGTGCGTGTTTCGACTTTTGCATGTGAGAGCCAATTCCCCCTCGGTTACTGCGGCCCTAGTAATTTGCAATCCATACGGCTTTCCTCTTAAGAGTCCTGCGGACCGAAGTTCTCTTACAAACGTAATACCGTCAATCAATCAAATCAGCCTATTGCCGTCCACTGCTGAACGTAGGCCTCCCCCAAGGAGCGCCAACCATCCCGGTCTTGAGCAGCTCGCATCCATCCGCTGCCAGCCATGTAATACCGTAATAAATCGTAATTCAAACACAATTTAATCAAATTCTGTTATTATTCGGATTCCGATTCCGTTAATCTAGGTTCCTAGGTTACCATTTTGTCCAAAATACTTAACTGGAAATAAATGTAAGCGAATGCAATTTTTGATAACTTTACCAAGTTCGGAACGATTTTTCGGTCTTTCATTTCCAGGGAAGTAGTATTAGACGAAATAGTACCGTAGAAACCTAGATTAACGGTATCCAAATCCGAATAATAACATAATTTGATAGAATATTGTCTGGATTAAGATTTATTTCGGTATTACGTTTTTGTGGGCAATTCAAGCTCCGCCGGACCCTTAAGGCTCGGTCACGCATTAGCAACTCCTCTGGTGTTACAGATGTCCATGTGCAACGATGACTACTTACCATCAGGTGAGCTCGTCTACTTATTTGCCGACATAATCAATAAAAAAAATAGGACAAAGAAAGAGAAGTACGGTTTTTGGTTGCCTACGAGTCCAATATACCCTGCCACCTCCTCAGGTGACAGACTATCCATGAGTTTTTTCCGTACTACAAAAAAAGGTCAATTTACAATACCTAAGTTACCTACTTTTGGCGTTGTTGATTAGTTTAGGAGAGTATGTAACATTTAATATAATGACGGTAGAACCCAAATGCCGTATAAATACAAAATAAAAATGATTGCCTAAATAGCAAGGCAAGGTACCCAATTTTGGCTCCAGCTTTCCTCATAATTAAATTGACCATTGACTATATGAAACTGACTCTAAATCCGACGAAACATATTTTAAATTTGAGATCAAGTCTTCAGTGTCTCTAGTCTACCATTTTACTGTCTCAAAATAGTCACTCAATAGCTTCAGAATTGTTGAATTTTGACAGTTTTGTCTACGAAATCTGTCAGTTCTTATGTCATTGAGTCCCATTACCATACCATATCGTTTTTTTTTCATAGTACGGAAAATCGTCATGGATCGTCTGCCACTTTGGGGAAGCGGCAGGGTATGTCAGACTCCTTACCTTCCTTTGCCCTAAAGTCCCCACCATGGTGTTCGTGACATTCACCACGGCCATGAAAGGTTGCGATCCAGTATCCGAACCTCTTTAAAGGGTGGACTAACATAAGTACATACCGATACAATTGATAAAGCAGACTTTTACCCTGATTTGTCCTAATAATTAAACATGTCGGCCTCTATATTTTCTTGACTCTGTGTATAAAAGCGTTGTATGCAAATAAGTGAGGTGAAAGAGAACTTACGACATGTGGATGCCTCGCAAATACTGTCTGTCAGTTCATCCTTATTGATTGGAAGGCGGTTAAAAATACTAGTAAACACATACATACCTTAACCGGGCACAAATCCCAAACTCCGAGGTGCTATTGAGAATTGAAGTTTTTTATTGGATACATAATACTTAATTCAGTATATTATTATTAAATACTACATAAATTAGGTAGATCGACACATTTTGGAAAATTTTATAAGCGTATTTTGAAAAGGGCCGCAGGCTGTTCAAGATATTGTGAAGTTTTTCTTTTAATATTTTAGCATTGTTCTAGTGTTTTTTGGATCAAAGCACCTAAAAAATATATTTGCATAAAATATCTATATTTGTTTTTGTTGTATTCCAAATCAATGCCTACTTGTCTAAGATTGAATTTCCAACTGTTTGGCTTTCATAGATTCTGCAAACAATACATCTTAACAAAAGGATTTTTGATTGAAAATTTTGAGACGCATTTCGTAAAAAGCGGTCAATTTCATAATAAACAATGGATTTGGTTCAATTTTTAATTCAGGGAATTTTTGGGAATAGCTGCTACTCCGGCATGATGAAACGCGGACTAAGTAGGTTTTCATGATAGAAAAATCGATAAAACATATTTTTTTTTCTTAAAATTCCCTTTCATTGGCCATAAATCATATTGAAATATTGTCTATTTTCTACCCTTCAGACAATAACCCCGTCGTGTACAGCTAATAGTTAATTTCCATCGCTACTGTCAATCAAGCGCTCGTGTGCGAAGCAGCGGAAATTCTTTGATAGCGGTTTGATTGTGGCAATGGGTAGGAAATCACTTCAAATCACTGTGTTGCCACGCTACCCTTGTTACAATGTGGGGGACTGTGTTGCCATTCGGAATTTAAAAACCTAATTAAAGTTGATTTTAAGAAACAGAAATTAAGCTACCGATCCAGGTTGTCAATTGTCATACTTCTATGATAATGTAATCGTTAGTAGTAGTCAGAAGCCTGAGAGCCTGATCACCAGTTTACCCTCATGATATTGATTTTGCAGCCAGGAACCCAATCCGCACCCCAATTGGTTGCGAATTAAATATTTTAAATATTGTACTCAACATTTTTAAAATACATTCATACATACAAATGCATATATTATCATACCTATATTCCCCGTAAGGTAAGGCAGAGGTGTACTAATGTACACCCACAGTTTACCGGTACGTTTAGGTCCCATGTAATAGGGGGTGAGCCTATTGCCATTAGCCGGGCGCAAGTCCAAACTCCGAGCTGCTATTGAGAATTTCATAGAAAAATCACACACTTTTCCCGACCTGAGAATCGTACCGAGGATCTCTAGAATAGCAGTCACGCTCAGGACCCCTTGGCTAATGTGGCAGTCAATTATAATAATACAAATGTTCCGTTCCGTTTCAATTGCGGCTCAGCTGTACTGAATTCCGATGACAATGACTGTGATTCAATCTACCCCGGTACAGAAATAATACCTGTAATACAATTATCACATAATTTCGAATCGCAAACCGTACTAAATTAAGGCTTGATCGAGCCACAATTACAGTGTATTACTAATCAAATGCACCGTTAATTCAGACGTTTGAAACATGTGATCTGCCCCTTATCATTACGGCCATCTTATCTGGAAATATGAGTGTTAGCAACAACGTCATGATTACGTCATAGGTACTTAATAAGTGGGGCTGCCATTGTAGGAAAATTTATATGGGCATTTTCCAAGACAGTAAATTTCGTACTTTGGATTTTTGCTTGGTTACTGGTAGTTAGCTCGCTCTCTATTACATGAGACAAAAAACATACTGGTCAACTATGAATGAAGTACAAAAGTACAGACAGCACATCAAGTTATCACAAACTGTCAAATTTCGCCAATGGGTAATAAACTCTATTAATTGGAGATTAAATTGAAATTTAAGAAATTTTTCAGTTTTGGATACCATGATGATGAATGTGCTGTTGACCATACCTACATTTTTGCCCTTTTGGAATACATGCGTGTTGGTAATATTATACAAAGTTTTACATACGTGCAATACATACCTATATATAATTGGTAAAAAAATTGTAGCCAGTTTGATATGCAGAAACAAATTTTCCAATTTTGAATCATTGGGAAAATTTCCTATTTCATTCCCGAGAAAATTAATTCAAACTTGACCAATGACAAGATAGATTAAGACGTTTTACATCTGTCCTGAACAGAGCTCAGTCACCCAGATTATTCATACTATAAAAGCTAAGTACATACTGTAAGCCATCACTGGTTTAACTAAATTACATTTTACGCTAAAACCACAGATTAAATATGAACAGTTGGTTAAAAAATTTATTCTGTGCTAAAACCACGACCTAAGTAAAACAAATGTGGGAACAATAACTAAGTTTAATAAGTTTTTACAATACTTACCTACACATTAGCGCCGCGGGGTCGGATAAATCAACGGCGACGTCTGGCCAATGGAATAACGGTGCGCTGCGATGCTCCGTTCACACGGGCTAGTGGACTTGACTAATCAAGCTGATTACGTCCTAGTAATCACTGCCTTGATGTTAATGAGATAAGTCTATTAGATGTAATCAAAACTAAGACGTTATTTAGTTAGAGAGGATGAAGAAATAATTGTTTAAAATTAAATAATTAAATTGTATATTATCAGAATGTTGATGAACGCAATTTAAAGACTCGTTAGGTAAAGTACAGCTTAAGTACCTAATAAAAATCTCTTGGTATGTTGTTTTAGATGACATAAGAAGTGGGCGATGTAGGCAAAAGTACCTAAGCACTTAAGTATGTTTATTTTTATTTATTATAACTTACCTAATATTATCTATAATTAATATAGTAACTAAAATAAATAATACTAAATACAGTGCATTAATCAATCCGTACTTTGAGGATGTAATAAAATGTATGTTATTTGTGAAATTAATCCATTTTATAAATCAAGGATCTTTATAGAATGTTCTGTTAATTTTGTGATAGAAATAAATCGTTCCAGAATAATTTAAGAACCAATTTTAGTTCCTTTACTACTATGTATCATAAAAAACAATCCCAAATTTCCAACATACTACTCGATCAAATTCGCGACCGTTCAAACGCAGCACTCGCTTAAGTAACCGGGCCGATGATGAGGTAAGCTTAAGTTATTGTTAAGCTAATGCACTGCACATGTGTCCTGGCTTAAGTTAGTAAAGCAGCTTAAGCATTGGCGCATGTATTGATATGTTGCTAGTGAATGTGTGTTGTGACAATCTTGCATGATATTTTGATGATGTTGCAAATTTATTTATTATTATGGCGTACCCTGGGGTAATAATCTTATTATAATGGACAAGTTATTGGTGAAGTCAAGTGCCTATATGTCCAGGATTTCGCACGGAATGGCATGGAATGTGATGATACATAAAAACTTAAGCCAGGGCCGCATTTATAGGTTTGGAGGATTTATAACAAAGGAGTAGAGCCCTCCTGATCCCTAATCTATCTATACTTATAATAAATCTGTAGAGAGGTCAATTCTGTACATGAAATATATTTCCAAAATAACTATCAGCGGGTGATTAGTGATCGATACTGACGCCAAAAATGCAATCAGTAAAATTTTTGTCTGTCTGTCTGTATGTTCGTTATAAAAACAAAAACCACTCGACGGATTTCAACGAAACTTGGTACAATTGTTCTTCATACTCCTGGGCAGGTTATAGTATACTTTTCATCACGCTACGATCAATAGGAGCAGAGCAGTGAAGGGAAATGTTGGGAAAATGAGTGATTTATGAGAAAGGTTTCAAGCTATAAAACATCACGCTACAACCCTTAGGAACGGGGCAACGCAGGTGAAACCGCGGGCGAAGAACTAAGGAACAAAGTAACTATTCCACGCGGACGAAGTCGCTGGCAAAAGCTAGTTTCTAAATAAAATCATATATTTTTTCAGTTCATCCTTTATCAAAGCTTTGATCCCCTAAATCCGGCCCTGACTTAACAAACAAAGTCAAAGTCAAGATAGACTACTAGGTACATGACTATAGATAGTAGGCTACTGGGAAGATTACTAGGTAGTATTAATATCCGGAATAATTAGTTGTCAGGTGCTTTTGACAAACGATAACTATTGTCTTATGTGTTCTGAACCGACGGCCTCGTGCTTTCCGAAACATTATTTTATAAAATTGTCACCCATCCATAGATTGACTGCGGCAGGTGCAGCTTCAATATGGAAATAGTTTAATTTTCATATAAACTAGGTATACACCTCAAGGAGCGTCTATCAGCAATCGTACAGAAGCGCATTTAGACATTCTGTGGCCACGTGTCGCGAAGAGACAAGGGGTTCATCGAGCGACGGTTGACGGTACAAGACCTCGCGGTCGGTCACCAATGCGCTGGACTGACCAAATCAAGAACGCAGTGGGTGGCCCCATAAGTTAATGTACCAGGATGACGGCCAATAGAGAGAGATGGCAAGACATCGTGAGGCGAATAACATCTGTGCGCAACTGATACCACTACTACATGATGGCCACGACCGCTCTGCCAAGAGCGAATCGGTTGAGAAGAAGAAGGTATATACCTACCAGCATTTTTGAAATATCGATTCTAGTGAAGATCAATTGAATAATGTAGCTACACCTCAGATACGAGCTTCCTCCTCTTTTCCTCTTATAAAATCGTGACGTATGAAAAACCAAACGGAACATTGCCATGCAAAAGTATCCAATATGTATCGATACTTTTTTGTCAACAATCGATCCCCGTAATATCCGCTGTAAAATTGCCGAAACAGGGACGCGAACGGGAAATTGACAATATTTTGTATTTCTGATTGACAACCAAATTGATTGACAATATTTTGTATTCATCATTGATTGACAATTATATCCATTGATACGATTGTCGAGTTCTATTGGAATTTCGTCAATATATTTTTTATAGGTTTACTTTATATGATTATGGTTATTAGATATAGAAGGGTTTCGTGGGGTTGGGGTTGGATAGCATAGACTGGTTGTCAGGTTTTTTGGGCTTCTGTTCTTATGACAACCGGGATCAACAGCTTAACGCGTTCTCCGAGACAGAATCTGTCCGAGATATATTACGTAATATCATTTATGTTACTAGGTACCTAGGTACTCTATAATTTTTTGATGTGTCGAGAGAATATAAAATGGATGTGATCGAGAGAATTGCACTTGGACGAGTAACAATAATAACAAAAGTGCATCTACCACCTGTCGATAACGCGGTAGGTGTTACCATTAAATTAATTAGATTATTTATCGACATGTTACGCTAAAACATTGCACGTGACTACGCAAAGAATTCAAATAAAAACTAGGAGATAACCGAACAAACTAGTATTGTTATGCTAACAAGTTGGCACCATGGCCTGTCATTTCTGTCAATCTAATTGCCATTCACATGCAAAAAATACACTTTACTTCTGTTTAATTGACATTATTTATTATAATTCCTACCCATTTCATCATCGTATCTACTACACCTGTTCAAAGTCACTGCGGTCGATTATTTATCAATGGCGCTAGTGCTGCGGTCACATTCATAAATATCGCGCGCGCGGGAAACAAAAACAAAATGGCTGACCGGCTCACCGGCGACAACTAGTAACGCAGGGTTGCAAACATAAAAAATATTTTTAATTATCGTTATTAATCGCGGTCGTAATTTAATTAAATGTGGATTCTCCGATAAGGAAATTACGACCGTTAATGATCTTGGTCGTCTCTACATAATTCATGAAGTGGAAATGCTTAAGATTTATATAAGAATTTGTTAATTATACTTGTTCTTAAATGAAACCTATATGTATTATGCAGGAGAAAAATGATCAAGCAGTGGCATCCTCAAAAGATCGTGCTATAGAAACAGAAAATTGTTCTGGATCTGATAAAAAAATCCAATATTTATTTAATTTTAACCAGTTTTAAACTAATTAGCAGTTTAAATTTATTCTACATTTAACTGAAACTTTTATAAAAAAAAGATAGGTCAACCCTACCGCCGTCTAGCGGCCAGTAATTAAAACAAGTTTAAAATCTCGTTTCACTGACAAATTGCAATAAATAAGAACACTTAAATCTAAACTGCCAGTGGTTTAGACACGGTGCTCTCTACTTACACAATTTACAAGCATTTGCGAACAAAATAATCTTTATCTTGTGCAATTTAAGGACCACAGTTGTCTAGCAAAATATGAAGTATGATAAACAGGTTTAGCGAAATGTAAATCGCTCTAAGGGAATTAAAAAGTTGATTTCGTATGAAACTTTGATACTACAGTGGGGATTTTAAGTGATATGGGAATATTGTGTGCATTTTGCGGCCATTAACCTTATCCCTACTGTCTAGAGAAAAAAAAAAGCTGGCTGGAGGGTTGATAGGGAAACACTTCATTTATAAGAACGGTTTTAGAACAGTATTCTAGAAAGCGAATACGGGAAATCCCGTTACCCTATACTAAGCCTGAGATGATGGCCTGATAGTATTCCCGCGTCTTTGTCACAAAGAGGAGATCCACTCTACCCACTAGAGTAAAAAATAATTAATAGGTACTATGAAAAAGAGTAGGTACTTTTACGTTGCCTACAAAGCGAATTCTAAAGCTGTAATGAAACTCTAAAACGAATGACATCGTAAGACAAATAAGATATGGAAGAAACAAATCGACAAATGGACATAGCTTAGACCATGGTACATAGTTTAATTAGCGAAGAAATTGGCGCATGCCTTTTCAAAATCAAGATCAAATGTTTTTTTTATGAGATAGGAGGGCAAACGACCAGACGGATCGCCTGATGGTAACACCAGAGGAGTCAGGAGTGCGTTGCCGACCTTTTAAAGGCGATTTGGCCTACGGTAACATCACTCACTCGGCGAAACACAACGTAAGCGTTGTTTTACGCCGGTTTTCTGTGAGGCCGTGGTATCACTCCGGTCGAGCCGGTCCATGCGTGCCGAAGCATGGCTCTTCCACGTAAAAAGGTTAAATGTTTTATTTAAACTACATATATAACTTTGAATTTTTAAAAAGTTAGTGCATGGACGCATGATTCCAACTAGTAGGTCTTATGGAGAAGAATTGGCAAGTCCTCATTCTTCAGCAGAGTTCATTGGGAGTAAGAGTTATTCAAAATGCCTACAGGGTGTATCGAACGTGTGACGAGCCGACTCCAACGTAGCTGAAGAACAGGTAGTCAGGTGATGACCTATGCCTTCTGTTTATTATTAGGACTTATTGAAAGCGTGGTGGGGTTTGAGTACTTTAAACTGCGTGAGTCATGCTTGATTGGAGGAAATGACTTGTTAAATACTGACTGTCATAGATTGTCTAGTGATTGGCTTGGGCAGTGGCCTGTTGTAATCGACTTGAATACTGCTTAAAGCTTCAAAGAGGAAAATAGCAGCTGATTTATAATAGCGCTTGTGAAATTCAAGTCAGATTGCAGAAAATTGCTGTTAATTAGTAGGTACGGTCATGGTATTCAAAACTGTCAAGTTTCTTCAATTTTAATTTTGATCTCCAAATAAAAGAGTTTATTATCCATTGGAAATTTAACAGTTTGTGGTAAATTTATGTGTTGACTGTACCACCGGTTTGTCAAATATTCTGATACTAGGCAATAATGCGCTATCACTATTGTGTCTCGGTTTTAAAGCTGTGAAGTTACTGACTCCACTGAGGTCTCAACATGAACACAGGGGGGTATTTTATGGATCCCACACTAGTATTGTTGGCATCTATAGGCATGCTGCTTTGCCCCATATACTTGTTTGTCATTTAGTGACAATAAAAAAAACAGCAATAATTCATTGATAAAAAAAATATTTAATTAAATTAAGAACCGTGATCCTCCAGAGGCTTCTAACGATTGTGTTTCTATTGTCTGCTAATAACATTGTTCCTTGACAGATTAAAGTGAAATTTAAGGGTATGATATCAGCTGATGAAGGATTTATCGAAGAATTAAAAGCCAAAGACAAGAGGCAGAGACAGTCATTATTTATTTTATGGCTACATTTTCATTATTCAGTTTTTATATTTGTTGTAGCCACAATTTATAAATAAAACTTATTTGCATATGACATCACGCGATGGCAGTCTGGTATTAACTGGTGAATAAATTAGAAAAAATTGTGTCACCTGTGGAAGAGATACGTTAATTATTATAGATAGCTATCTATAATCGGTTGAAAATAGATTACCTGATAGAGTATTAAAAAAAAACACAATGATATTTCTATAAACTAGAACGCGACTTTTTACTTTGTTAAAATCTCGAATACTTTTGACACATTGCAAGAAAGATAACCTAGATGATATGATATAAAAACTCATCATCACCTACCTGCCCAATAACTAGTTTCTAAGCTCTATTGAGATTTTTGGTCTGTTAGAAAGTGAGGAAGTAGTGTTTTACTTAGACTTACCCGCGACTTCACCTGCGTGAACTTCAGAGTCTATAAAAAGTATTATATTTGCTATTCCAAGTTATAAAATATTTCTGTACGAAATTTCATCCAAATCCGTGTAGCCGTTTATGATTGGGTTACAAACTTGACGCACATTTATAACATTATGAGTAGGATTCCGATTGATAGATGATAATGCAAAAAGTCTAAATACTGTGGCGATCCTTTTTTAATATAATGAATAAATCTTACTACTAACTGCATTATTCTCAGCAACAATTTAAAACAAAGTTGTAAAGCTTAATATTGTAATCACGTATTTTTTTCTTAAAAAAAGAGTATCAATGGAGATTCTTGCCGGCTCTTCTCTATAAGACCCACTTTTTGGAACCGTGCAACTAGTTTTGACTTTTCAAAAGTAGGTACCTATTTTAATGGTCTTATTCAATTAAAACATTTTTACTTTGACCTACTAATAAAATTATACATGATACAATGATCATGTACATTCATAAAACAATGCTAGTTCTATTATCGCCACGGAACACTTCATAAGGACAGTGGGAGGCACCGCCTCCGTCTCGTACGGGTTGCGATTCGAAATGGATAAGTATATCCTGAGGCGATTGTTGAGCCACCTGTGCCTATCTTGAAACTCCACAAGTTACTGTCGTTAGTGCATTATTTAACACCACAGTTCTGTCGAAACAGCTGAAGGCAGCAAACAGTTGTTAACAGACTTTCCGGATTTTATCTTCCAACTAGCGACCCGCACGTGGTTTCACTCGCTCTGCTCCTGTCCTAATAGGCGTAGCTTGATGTAATATAGCCTACAAGCTTCCTCGACAAATGGATTATCTAACACAAAAGTAATTGTTCAACTCCAACCAGTAGTTCCTAAGATTAGCGCGTTCAAACAAAAAAATAAACAAACTCTTCAGCTTTATCATATTAGTATAGATAATAACTGCCTCAATGGATCAACCTGATCTAAATACTCGACTCCTAAATCTTAGAGGATCTAAATACTCGAAATAAAGAAATTTTGATTGATTGAAGTGATAGCCTAGTGGTATAGCCATTAGACTGCCAAATCAAAGGTCTCGAATTTGAATAACTTTTCGAAGTCATGTGGGTATTAATAGTTAATTATCACAATTTTAAACGGTAAAACCTGCATGCCTGAGAGATTTTTTCAACGATGTGTGAAGTCTACCAACCAGCACTAGGCCAGCGTGATGGACTATAGCCCTCTCATTCTGAGAGGAGATCCGTGCCGAGCAATGAGACAGTATAATGGATTATGATTGATTAATCTAGTTTTCCTAGGTGCGACTGCTATGTTTGAGGTCTTGGTTTCGACTCCCAGGTTGAACAAAGTGTTATTCGGATTTTCTATGAAATTTTCAGTAATAGCTTGGAGTTTGGATTTGTACCGATACCTACACATATCGGCGAACTGTGGAATGTACTAATATAATATGTACATATTATTTTAGTTCATTTCTGCCTAACGCTTCGGGAATACAGACGTGATGGTATATTGGTATCTTTTGATAATGTGTTAAAATAAAATCTGAGAGGAGAAATATAAATTATACTCTCCAGGAATTTAATCTAATAAAAGAAAATAATACTTACTCGAACTGTTCTAGAAACAGAACAAAACAATAGACAATGATTGACCATCAATGACCTTATCAAATCTCAATCTTTAAAGATTTACCTGCTCTGAGTCATAATGCTGCAATTTATCTGCAGACTGGCATTAAAAATTAATTTGATTATGTTCGAGAACCCCAATGATATGATTAATCCTGCAGATGTAGTCAGGTGTGTCATTAGTTGAGTTATTACACATTAACACTACGACACCAATAACCTTTCTGCATCATCAATTCAAGTCACATTGTTCAAAAGAAAAAAAATCGACGCGGAACTGTATCAAACTGTAAATAAATCAAATTGACCCCGAAATTCGTTCGCTTTCGGCAAATTTCGACCATTATCGGTGCGTTCGGTGCAAAAAGAGCAATTTGGGTCACGTTTTCGATGTTTTTTTCTCTGAAATCCCGTAAGAGCAGTGGGTCTTGTTGATTGTAATTGTTGCACTCATTGTTTTCTTGAGATATAAAGCCGCAACAAGCTTTTGTGTTTAATTAAAATTTTGTTTCGCTCATGGGAATTTCGGCCGGTGCATAATGATATATTTTACGTACTTTTTGAAAGTTCAACGGTACTTATGGCGAGGTAATGGGTGTTTTAGACCTGTTCTCAACTCTCGACCTCGTGAAGGTAAATTTCAAGGGTTACTGTGGCAGAAAGTCATTAACGATGAAATTATCTGGAAAACACAGATATTATGCAGATATTTTTTTTAAATAACAAAGTATTTGACACATTAATCAAAGCATAATAATAACAATAAAGCATATGACACTGTATTGTATTGGAAGACTATCTTCAGGAATACCATTCCTGGTCAAATGTCGTCTTCATTACGACGGTACACTCATGTAATTGTAATATTTATAATTTTTTTTCTCTCTCTTTAAAAAGCTTACTAGCAATTATTTATAAGGACTAGAACATTTTTGGTTTCTAATAGCTTTAGCTTCAGATTTAGAAATATATTCTTGCCTGGTACCTTTGATATGCTCTATGTATGAAGAACTGCTGGTATTCCTAATCCAGAGTGTTGTTATGAAATCTGTTGTCCAAAACTGGGGACCACACATCGATATAACTGGACTTATCCATCAAAATCAGGCAAATATAATTGCGCGATTTAGCTTCACCAAAACTCGTTCACAATCGGCTCATTATAAGATTGATACCGAAACAGGTTGGAAAGCATAAGACTTCATTAAAATTCCCGACAAATCATACATCTGGACAAGTTGTGACGTAATTGGGGGCAAGACAGGCGCCTGCGGCGACGTCAGTGCCTGGGTTCCAACCGGGACACTGTGAAACTCTATGAATAAATTAGTTGCCATCTATGAGGAAATTACCTATCTTTGCCAATAAATCTGAGTGTAGTTATACTTTGATACCATAATACTTGCATGACGTCATTGTGAAAATGTTCAAGATCAATGACTTTATGCATTATTAAACGAATTATCCTTACTTTCTTACTAGTTAATATTATAAACATAAATGTAATGTCGCGTAAGTGTCAGAAACCAGAACATAAATGTATGTATGAGTATGGATGGTTGTTGCTCTTTCACGCCAAAATGGCTAAACGGATCTGGACAAAATTTGGCACATAGATAGATTATAGCCTGGAATAACATATAGGCTACTTTTTATCCAGGTCGGAACCAATTCTGAAGTCCACCCAGACAAAGTCGCGGGCAGAAGCTAGTCTAATAATAAACTTGCTAATACGAAACTAGAATATTATATAAAAATATCACAAAGATTAGAAGAGAGCCTGAATTTAAATGAAATGTTAACTAGGTATGAAATAAATGATTGGTTATTATAAGTTATTAAAACTGTAACACGTAGAAGAACCTCAGAGGAATGACTGTCTGTCTTTCCTCTGAGAGAAGAACCTTAAAATCAGATGAGAAAGCGGTAGCTACGAATTATAGTTTTCTCCCACCTTAACCCGGAGAAAAGCTGATATTATGATGTTTATGATCCTCATACTTAATTATATTATAGATAATATTTTATTGGTCAACCAAAGGTCAATGATCATTTGATTACAGAAGTAGTTACATAATCAGCAATCGGACGCTTTACAAAATATACGTAACTGAAGAAGTTCACTCAGGGAAAAAAGAGATCTATTGCTGAAAATCAATAACATTCGTTAGTTCAATTACCAGTCTTCAATACCAGTAGCCATTTAATTGAAACAGAATGGAACATTAACATTATTATTGATTGTGGACCAATAGCAAGTAAGACACTACTAGACAGGTTGTTAAAATACGATATCCCAGTACTGAATTAACCACTTTCCTTTAGATGACTTTAGAGGGTTTAATCAAAAGAGATGTCAAGTTAAGTTACATTTCAATTAGAGTAACATAAAACACTATCACGCTTTCACTTTCGCTGTAGAGTTAGGCAGAAGTGTAAGTACTTACTGATGTAAATATATTCACAGTCAGCAGTACATTATTCGGACACAAATAAAAATCCGAACTTTTACTGAAACCTATAAAAACGATGACACTGATATAATTGAGGATCAAACCCTGATATTCAACATGGGACAGTACAATTTATGAACGTAACTGTTTAAACTTAATATGTCAAAAGGAAAATTATGTCAATATTTCAACAACTCCAATCAATCATTCAATCAATCAATAAAATGATCCCACCCACGCTAATTACTATTACTCAAAAACCAATTTACTAATAAGATAATGAGACAACATTACAAATCATTTTTCTATTTACTAAAACAAATTGTTTTCTCTAGTGCGGTAGAGACGGTAGCCGTTGCAGTCGCTTGAGGCAGCGTACGCGCAAGGCAATTACCGAGCACAGCCGACCGCGCCCGAAGACGCCTGAGGCAGACCGACGTGATAGACGTTAATTGTTCCCGAGATATTAAAGTTATAGTAATTATCATAAAGTTATTGTAAATTTTATAATGTGAAAGAGAATTTTAATTCCCGGCTACTGTTTCATTCCGTTTAATTTAACTAGGTGTTAAGTTCTGGGAACAAACAAATGGGTAGGATTTACATTTACTGAGGTTTTTATAATTGATTTAAGTGAGTTCGTTTGTTATTTCTCCTAAACTGTTATATTAGGGAAATGGTTTTCAAGATCCACGTTAGTTGATTTCTTTTCAATTACTATAATATTATGTGGCTATTTAATATCAGTTAATTTGAGTTGACAAGTGGCCGATATTACCCACCTCCGGTGTATATGTAATAAACACTTCCAAACGTTAAATAAAAACCGAACAAGTGCGAGTCGGTCTCGCCCAGGGTTCCGTACAAATTTGTATTATAATTAATTACAAATGTATAGTTTTCAGATTTTCCGCTACACTTGTAGTTGCCAAATTTCATAGTTATAGGTCAAGCGAAAATATTCTATAAATTTTGATTCCCTTGAGATTGTCGAAATATACGTTTTATTGGCCGTATCTTTTTTTTACGTTAACTTAGAAGTTTGTTTTTTTCACAGCTTCAAGGGATTGTAGATTATTTTTTTTAAAAACGTTGCCCCACACTGGGATTTTCTCCTGTATCGTGGGTGCGTTCACAAACACAAATTCTCACATACACAAACGCCCAGACCCGGAACAACTACCTGTACACTGTATATCATACAAATATTTGCTCCGTGTGGGGATCGAACCCACAACACGTGACGCAGAAGCCGATCGCTCAGCCGCTCCGCCAAACGTGTGGTCAGATTGTAGAGTATATGATTTTAATTTCAACTTGATACTGATAAAGGGTCTTGACATACAGACGGACGGACGGACAACAAAGTAATCCTATAAGGGCTTCGTTTTTTTCCTTTTGAGGTACGGAACCCTAAATAATAAATATAATATTTACTATTTGTAATTAAAGTTATGACTTTCGATTATGAATATCCTTTTAATAAACCCAGTCATAGTCTATATGCCCAACACGTATGCTTCCATGCAAATAGTCGAAGAGATAGGCATAAAACATACTTCATAAAACGTACGAATAAAAATAAATACGTGTCCATAATAGAAAATGTACTTTAAAATTACAATTGGTATGAAATGAAAATTGTCTCAGCACCGCCGACAGAGGGTGTTGTAAAAAACTCATTTTATTTGTCCGTGAGACAGTTATACCGTTTCATAGTGGACGATTAAGCTCGGGATGCACTTTAAGGCACCGTGCACCGCCTGGAGCCACTATTTTGAGTTTTATGGTGGTTTTTTATACCAGGAGTCTTGTATACAAAACTTAAGAATATATTTCGCAATTTGTAATTATTGAAAATGTAAGTATGAACAGGGACTTAATTTTTTTTAAATAAAACGTTGCCTCACCCTAGGATTTTCTTCTGTAGCGTGGGTGCGTTTACAAACACAAATTTTCAGATACACAAACGCCCAGACCCGGAACAACTAACTGTAGATCATACAAATATGTACTCTGTGTGGGAATCAAACCCACCACGTGGTGCAGAAACACTCGCTCGCCAAACGTGTCGTCATTTACATTAACTAACAATTGTCTTACAAATCATCGAATGAACCAAAATGTATAAAGAAATAAGGAAATCATAGTAGTTATGTAACCTTATAATTTTCATTATCAATTCCTAAATAAATAAAAAACAAGCAAGTTTTGATAACTATTATTCTGCACCTAGCTCCTGGTCTACTAAGAATGTATTGTTAAAAGGTATAGTACTTACTAATTATCGATAAAATTTTCTTAATGGCACAAGTGAAACGAGAACCTTTAATAAACTCGAATATGAATAAATTTTACGATTCAACAAGAATTTGTGCGGAATTATAATAGCCAACGTAGTGTTAGTAGCTTTAATATGCCATTTTATTAACTTTCCATGCAGGTATTATTTTATTAACAATAATTAAATATTTGTATTTAGTCACTTTATACTTCAGTGTTGCCTAAACATAAGTCCTGTCAAGTCATCATTTTGGATTGCGTCATTTTTTTCTAAAAATAAATATATTAGATGTCTTCAGAAAACTTACAAATTTTAAATAGAGTTGAAAGTTCCTGATTATTTCTGAACAGAAAATCTAAAACAAACTCAAGGATCACAATTAGATTTTATAAAAGAGAGAAAAATACAACTAGTAGAACAACAAACAAGAAAACAACAACAACCAAAGGAAAATAACGTCGCTAATAGACAACCAAAACAGAAATAACAAAGCAAGAAACAATCAACAGCCTCTAAACAAAAATCCTCTGAAGCAAGTGAGCAACACAAAGTAACACAATATAATAAAGAAATATTTCCCTTACAATTGCGAGGCGTATTCAATAAGCCCAACAATAAAACTGCGTTGGACTACAATGGCGCTGTTAGTCGTCCCCACAATTTATGACTCGTCATTTAGACAATAAATAGTGATTTTCGCATTTCTGCTGAAGACACGCACAGGCTTAGAACGTAAAGACGATTTGCTCAGTTGCGATTTCAATCGCATTGGGTAAAAACCAGAAGCTCTATTGTGAAGAATAGAATAGTTTTACAGAAACTCTTTTCCTAAAAAAATGTTGGACAAATATATTTAGGTATAAGAGAGGTAGGGTATAGTGGAATCAAATAATTCCACTCACAATTGGAGCCGCCCGACTGGGGAAGTACCTCCACCTTGCAGAAAATCGCAGCCAAATAACATAGCTCCGTGCTATGTAGTGTTCCTAACGGTGAGCAAGTTCGCCAGAGCTCCGTGAGGAAGCGTTGTGTTGGCAGTGGGGGGAACGGTGGTAACAAAACACCAACATGTCTCCTATGCTCCCAGCCCAACTTTTCCTCTTTAATTTACAGGGTGGACAACGCGCGAGTGATACCCCTGGCGTTACAAGCGTCTATAGGCTACGGTAACCGCTTACCATCAGGCGGGCCGTATGACGTATGACGTATGACGGGCCGTATCTTTGCCACCTTAGTGATATAAAAAAAAATAAAGAGGGCACCATTCCATGGATGACGACAACACGACAGATGACGGTAAAGATTTTGCTGAACTCGACGCTGGATCATATTTCCCAACTTTGCAAAATGTAGCAACAAAAAAATTTCAGTACCATTTGTACCTGGTACTGAAATTTTCTTATTATTAATCCTTATTAATACATAATTAAAAAATCTTTGCGCTAGGATAAAACCTATCCTATTTTATATAATGTCGTTTATCATTTATCTGGAAATTAAGTGAATAAATTGGTTACAAAACATTGAGAATCTAAGTCGATTGGAAAGAACAGATCAATCCTAATAAATAAATTTACAAGTTTTTTTTCCGCGTTTCAGAATAAAATCTAACAAATCTTTGCTAAAATGCACATGTTTGATAATTGTCCTTGACCTCAAAACTATATTTTTTTTTTAATCTATGCCTGCTTCCAAACACGTCCTCTTCATTTAACTAATTAATCGGAGAAATAACATGCGTTTCTCCAACCCGTTCTTCATTCCTAGGATATCGAATAAAAACAATTATTGCATCCAACCGCATCACTTTACGTATTCTCTCGAGTGTCCCGCAAAGCACGTCGACTATTGTGCCGCATATAAGGTGCGTTGAGGCAACTCGATATTTTTATACGAAGCTAGATGCCTTTGTCGACCGGCTAACTGTTATGTGAAGTCACCAGTTCCGTGTCAGCTTTACTGGGAACGTCCAGTTGCTTGATTTTATTCATTAACTGCAGATTATGTGCGGCTGGTTTCGGAATGACTTTCTTTTTTGGATTACTCGTCTATATAATAGTAGTTGTTGCAATATGAGAAAGTAGGTTTAAACACATTGAATATTTGGAACGTAATTAGGTGTCCTGATAATTTTCATTGAAGGATTATTGTTTTAGAAGCAAAATGGGTCTTAAATAAATATATAAATTTATTATATATAAATTTCTTATGACCAGCCTCAAAGACATAATACTATGGCAAATAGCATGTCAATTCATCAGTCAAACTGGCTCTTTGGCTGACGATTCTTTGCTAAACTATTTTTGTCCACTCCAAGCTTATAACGAGGTGACTATGTTACTGACTTCATTGCATTGCCAAATATTTTCATTAAGACACCGTGCTAGTGACACCTCTGATGCTCGTCTGTAGGCTGTGGTTGTCCTTTACTATCAGCTGTTGTCCCGTATGCTTGTTTGACAGCTTGGTATACGTAATAAAAAAAATTACAAGCGATGTTAAAAATCCATAGATTTGTATGTTTATAGTGAATGGCATGCCAGTCAGGCGTAATGTCAGGTATGTTCACTGGTAAGTTTTTTCCTCATTAGTCTAGTGATCCCAAGCGCGACTGCTACGCTAAAGGCTCTGGGTTCGATTCCCAGGTCGAGAAAAATGGATTGGATTTTTTAAGAAAATCTCAGTAGCAGCTCGGAGTTTGGAGTTGGAGTAATGGCAATAGGCTTACCCCCTATTACATGGTACCCCAACATACCGGCAAAATGTGGGTGTATATATGTACTCCTTTGACTAATCCTTCGGGGAATACCTGAGTTATTTAATGGAACTATTTTATGTTGTTTTTACTCTAGATACGATGACAAAATAACAACTCACTGTGCTGGTTACATATTCTATTACCGTTTTAATATGCATTGGTAGCATTATCAGTTCCAGTTTTGCATGAACAAAGGATGGAATCATGTGCATATTTGAAGAGAAACGCAGGTCGAATCGTCGTGCAAAAATAAATGTTTTTGTTTTACAATATTAAAATGCATCTAGATTTCAGATATTATATTATTGCTATTTAGTCTTAAGAGTCCGGCGGACCGAATTTCTCTTACAAACGTAATACCGAAATAAATCGTAATTCAAACACAATTTAATCAAATTCTGATATTATTCGGATTCTGATACCGTTTATTTAGGTTCCTACGTTACCATTTTGTCCAAAATACTTCACTGGAAATAAATGTAAGCGAATGCAATTTTTGATAACTTTACCAAGTTTGGAATGATTTTTCGGTCTTTTATTTCCAGTGAAGTAGTAATAGAAGAAATGGTATCGTAGAAACCTAGATTAACGGTATCCAAATATTATATCCTAATAATAACATAATTTGATAGAATATTGTCTGGATTACGATTTATTTCGGTATTACGTTTTTGTGGGCAATTCAAGCTCCGCCGGCCCACGGTGGGCTGAAAATCGGCTTTCATAGACTTAGGGATTTCAATTTGCAAGTGCCGGATTTTTTGCCGGATATCGCTTCTATTAGTTATTACTATATTAAAAAATGACACCCGACTTAATTCTGCACAAAAACGAAGGAATTATAATTTTTTTAAGAAAAATTTGTATGAAGCTAGTATTAAAAAGTTAATTATCTCGTAAACAGGAAGGAAAACCGTAATATCCTTACAGGTGGTTAAAGTACTAATTATTTATGATTTTTTGACATATGTCATATAACGGTTATCGCTGCTAATTTTTTTAAAAAAATCGTCAAAATATTTTTATTTATTTTTACATATGAAAGGGTTCCTTTTAGTGAATGAATTAAGAACATTGTTAATTATGAAGAATGTTATTGACCCAAATATTAAGAATATATAAAACAAGAAAAATATTTTAAAAATAGAAAAAAAAAACAAATATTAAACATTTTCCTTATCACTCTCGTTGTCGAACTCCAATTCTGAGTCAGAATCCAGATTGGATACATCTAACAACTCGAACTCACTTTCCTGAAACTGAATCAAGTCGAGAGTTTCATCAAAAAAGGTCTGCTTTCTCTTGGGATCTAATTTAGGCCTTTGTGCACTTAGGAAAGGATCCGAAGAAACAACAAGCATATTTAAAATATCTTGATTAGAATCTTGCCTGCTTCTTTTCCGCGAACGATGTTCCCGGAACCTCCTAAAATCTTTGTTTCGAGACTCTGAGGCTTCTTCCGAGAGAGTCCCAATCGGTACAATATCATTTTGCTCGATTATGTCAGCACCGTGAATTAATAATTTATGTACGGTTGAGGACATGTAGTACCAATCGTACAATTCCACATAACTACTTTTCAGCTGTTTTGCGGGCAAAATCTTTAAATTTTATGACGTCGATCTTCTCGCCAGATGTTATTGCTTGCAAAATCACAGCAAATCTTTTAATAAGATATTCGTCCAACCCGGTAATAGCTGCGGTTTTATTGGGAAACTCGAAACACTTTCTAGCGGTATTCCCGTCATTGGTAGTTCCAGAGCCTTGTTTTACAATATCAATCAACAGATTGAGCTGATCTTTGAGTTTATTTTGTATAATCTTTTTTCTGTTCTGCAACATTTCTTTGTCCTCATTACTTCTCGCTGCCCACCTTTTGAAGTTGAGCCTGTACGCAATATGTAGCAGACATTCCATACAATTTATACGTGCGTGTAGGGATGACAAGCCAAATTTGTATATGTCAGCACACACAGTCTTTGATGTTACAACATCTAAGCGGTTCATTTCCGTAGGTTTTGCTAGGCACAAGTAGCACGATGCATTTGATCTGGCCTCTGAAAGGTACGTGCAGACTTTGGCGTCGATCATTGTCATCATTAGTTGATGAGTTACCATGTTATTATTACTGCACTGTGTGGGGATAAGGGCCTGAATTTCATCATCCATTTGTTTTTTGAGACCAATGACTACTGATTCGCTCTCTTTAAAAAAAGTAAACTGAACTGGACGACAATACAAAGTTGAGCATGGTTTTGGGTTCGTCCATACAGTGTTATCTCCATCAGTCAGTTTTAGTGGCACCAAAGAGGTCATGAAAATGTTTGCATCATCTTGCTCGCCCTCCATTTTCTGCTTGTATCGGCTTTGGTTGGAAGCACCATCAAATCCCCACTTGGATATCAGCTTTAGCTGCTTATCTTGCACATCGGCATAGTCAGGAAGACTTTGAAGGATCCTCGTCACCGTGATGTCAAGTAAAGCTTGAAGTGTAATCCTAGCCGAGGAATCCGTAACTGTCACAGATTGCTTCGGAGGGTAGCAATCAAGCTTAGTTTGTTGCACTTTATAGTAGGATGGATAAATATCCTTAGCACCTTCACGAATGGCAGTGACAGTTTTAGTGAAAGAAGCAATCCAAGCGCTTTCTCTGGTGTAAATATGACTGTTTTCACTGGTTTCTTAAGCGTTTCTTCTAATCACTTATTTTCAGACTCACTAGAAGACTAAAACTCAGTTTGTATTGATAAATATCTAGCTCAAACATAGTTGTGTAAGTGTGGATGCAGTATAAACCTCTGAATTCTTTCTTCCTTCTTCTTTCCTTCCTTCGGGAATATAGGGGTGATGATATTTTATGTTACGTATTGTTAAAAGTCTGTGTATCTCAACTTAAACGCTAAAAGGAACCGTTTCATGTGTAAAAATAAATAAAAATATTTTGACGATTTTTAAAAAAAAATTAGCAGCGATAACCATTATATGACATATGTCAAAAAATCATAAATAATTAGTACTATAACCACCTGTAAGGATATTACGGTTTTCCTTGCTGTTTACGAGATAATTAACTTTTTCATACCAGCTTCATACAAATTTTTCGTAAAAAATTATAATTCCTTCGTTTTTGTGCAGAATTAAGTCGGGTGTCATTTTTGAATATAGTAATAACTAATAGAAGCGATATCCGGCAAAAAATCCGGTACTTGCAAATTGAAATCCCTAAGTCTATGAAAGCCGATTTTCAGCCCACCGTGGCGGCCCCTTAAACTGTTTATCAGGATATATACAGGTATATTATACATAGGTTAACGTAGGTCTTGGAACTTGTAATCCCCGGAGGGTTCGGCCGGGGTAAACTAATGTACACTCACAGTTCGCCGGTATGTTTAGGTATCATGTAATAGGGGGCGAGCCTATTGCCATTAACCGGGCATAAATCTAAGCTCCGAGCTGATACTGACAATTTCATAGGAAAACCCAATAACACTTTGCTCGATCTGGGAATCGAATCCAAGACCTCTACCATAGCAGTCGCGCTCAGGACCACAGGCTAAAGGCACGCCTCCTATTACATTGAAGCTAAACATACCGGAGAACTGTGGGCATAAAATTAATAGTACGCCTCTGCCTAACCCTTCGAGGACTACAGGCGTGATGTAATAATATTCTATTTAATGAAATAGCTTAAAATCCAATTAAACATGATAAATATAGATCCGCGAAAAACGATGCCACAAAAACAATTCAATTGGATTAAAAAAAAAAAGAAATTAAAATCATAATTCAGATTGACAGCTTTCAATGAGGTACGCTATTTTTTATGACTATGAACATTTCAAATCTAGACTCCCAGGCTATCTTAATTAGAAACTGTACGAGAGTACATTAGCCTTTAATGTTTGTATTAACAGTGTAGGACATAGTTGAGCGTTTGTAATAGGTTCGAGAATTATATTTTGGTTCGACACGCAATCTTGGTTGAGTTGGGGTGCCACTGTAAGCGGACGAAAATGTAACTTGAAGATTTCAAATTTCAATCAAATGAGCCTCTTTTTTAACATTGCTTAATAACTGACAAAGGCTTTTTTAATGTTTCACTTCCGCTACTTTCTTCAGGTCATCAGTTCATCAGAGAGCTAGGAGGACTGCGTTTGCTGATCAATTCATAAGGCTGCCTTCTTGATTATGAGTTTGTTGTGAATACTTACAACTTCACTTGTACTTCAGTGAAGATCTAGATATTGGCATAGTTTCAATAATTTCTCTATACGAGTAGTAGAGTAGGTATATTATCCTCATATCATACTCGTATTATATAGTATATAATATACAATTTTTCTTTAATTTTTTATAATTTAACAGCAAAATGGATTACGTCTGTGTGAACTGAGAATTTGAGCAATTTAATTAGGTATATATACCTGCTTTATTTAATAATTTTAATAATTATATATATATATATATATATATATATATATATATACATATATATATATATATATATATGTATATATATATATATATATATATATATATATATATGTATATATATCTAATATATATATATATATATATCTGTATAATAAACCTGTTAGTTGGTTGTTAGTAGTTAGTTGTTAGTGATCGATACTGACGCCAAAAATGCATTCAGTAAAATTTTTGTCTGTCTGTCTGTCTGTCTGTATGTTCGTTATAGAAACAAAAACCACTCGACGGATTTCAACGAAACTTGGTACAATTGTTCTTCATACTCCTGGGCAGGTTATAGTATACTTTTCATCACGCTAGGATCAATAGGAGCAGAGCAGTGAAGGGAAATGTTGGGAAAATGAGTGATTCATGAGAAAGGTTTCAAGTTATAAAACATCATGCTACAACCCTTAGGAACGGGGCAAAGCAGGTAAAACCGCGGGCGAAGAACTAGGGAACAAAGTAACTATTCCACGCGGACGAAGTCGCTGGCAAAAGCTAGTAATACCTAAAATAATTTTATTAATTATATACCTACCTAATTATTAATTAAATATAAAAAAAATTAAAACCGTCAATCGCTTGCAATATTAACACAGGCTTATTCCATTTTGCCGTTGAGCATTCACGTATTTAAGTCAAATGCGATTGTTCTGTTATTTATGATAGTCATTTGCGTAAAATACTCAACTAGGTAAAATAAGGAAGACACTGCCCTTAATTGACTAATTAATGATCGGCTTGAAGAATTGTATCTGTTCTTAATGATTCCCTTTATTTAAATTGAAAGCCGACTTTTCAATTAATTGAAAAGTCAACTTATTAAGCTTAGAACTTGGTTATAAATATTGTTGTATTTAAAATTGATTATGTGTGTCTATTCAATTAAACTGGTAGGTTTTGTGATTACGAATTTTAAAGTGAAGTTTAATTTTAATTGGACCTCCTCTGTTTGGTTTAATTATTCTTAATTACTCATGGATCTGATGACCTTTATTGTAAGTACTTAGTCTATATTTTTCTCACGGTAATCAGAAAGAAAATAACGGTTGTTTAAGTGATGGGAAGTTTGTGAGGCGATGTTTTTTTCGCAAAATGTGAGTTGATATCCTCCTCATTAACATCTAATAAAACTGGTCAGTAGGCTATGTTTGATTATTTAACGTCATACACATAATATATTTTTATAATTACAATAGCTTCTGCCCGCGACTTAGTCTTGGTGGATATCAGAATTGGGTCCGACCTGGATAAAAAGTAGCCTATGTGTTATTCCATAAGGCATAATCTATGTGTGCCAAATTTTATCCAGATCCGTTCAGCCGTTCTGGCGTGAACGAGTAACAAACATCCATACATCCACACATCCATACATCCATACTCACAAACTTTCACGTTTATAATATTAGTAACTAGCTTTTGCCAGCGACTTCGTCCGCTTGGAATAGGTACTTTGTTCCCTAGTTCTTCGCCCGTGGTTTCACCTGCGTTGCCCCGTTCCTAAGGGTTGTAGCGTGATGATATATACATTGATAGTTTGAAACCTTTCCCATGAATCACTCATTTTCCCAACATTTCCCTTCACTGCTCTGCTCCTATTGATCGTAGCGTGATGAAAAGTATACTATAACCTGTGGTTTGGGCTGTGCGTTGATAGATCACTATGTCAGTCAGTCAGTCACCTAACGTAAGAGTAGACAAATATAATCAGAAAGCTCCGAACTGCTAAGCTATCGGGACTTACACGTGTTATTGTGAGTCAACCATAAAAGATAGACATTTGCTGTTGTGGAATATTTTTTATATAATTTTAAGGAGAACATTTCCGTCATACATGATTTCTGTGTAGCTTTAACCATTAAGGCTGCACACGCGACGGAAGCTTAAAAAATGGAGTAAGTTCTCCTGTTTTCCCAACATTTCCCTTCACTGCTCTGCTCCTATTGATCGTAGCGTGATGAAAAGTATACTATAACCTGCCCAGGAGTATGAAGAACAATTGTACCAAGTTTCGTTGAAATCCGTCGAGTGGTTTTTGTTTCTATAACGAACATACAGACAGACAGACAGACAGACAGACAGACAGACAAAAATTTTACTGATTGCATTTTTGGCATCAGTATCGATCACTAATCACCCGCTGATAGTTATTTTGGAAATATATTTCATGTACAGAATTGACCTCTCTACAGATTTATTATAAGTATAGATGATTTATTATGTATCCATCCATACGTATCCATACTTTGTATAAATATGAAAGTACTTGTAGGTAACTGTCGTACCGGACGGCCCTGGGAAGGCCTTTGCGTAAAGTGAATGGTTAAAGAAAAATAACATCTTCACAATCGTGTTCCCTGAAGGGTTAGGCAGAGGTATTCTAATGTACTCTGCCCAGTTCGCTAGTATGTTTTTAGGTGCCACAGGACGAGCCTATTGCCACCACTAGACGAGCCTATTGCCACCACTAGACCATTATTTGACACAGTTCTATATTTTTATAGTTCTGTATTGTTGTAAATGCTATTGTCGATTCATGGTGGATATTCTAAAATCCCGAACGAAGCGCTTTAAGTCCACTTTTATCATTCGTACCGCTGAAATATGAAATGCACTTCGCGAGTGGGTCATCCCTGCTAAATATAATCTGGGTGTCTTTAAATCACGAGTGAATCGGTTTCTCGCTCCATCGTAGAAGGGCTTAGACAAGTGGCATGAACGCTAATCGAATAGAATTCTCAATGTATGGGAATGACACTAGCTAGCAATATGTAATTGAGCCGACGAATAGAATAAAAAATTGGTAGCCAAATGTCCATTTAGTCTATTCGTTTAAACGAAACGCTAGGGAAGTACATTATTCTCCTTAGAAATCCTAGCCAAGTGGCACTTTTGACAAACGAATTCGACACCTAGCGAACGCCAGCACCTTGTAGATAACGCTACAAAATGGCGGATCTTTGATCAGTTGAACGTGAAATTGTGTGATTGTTTTTGTTTAATTACGTATTTAGTTTTATTTTTCGTCAAAATGCATAAACTTAGACTATTGTGGGCTGCGCATAATGAAGAAGTGTGGTTGAAACGACGCCAAAGAAACATTTATCGTCAGTGTTTGGAGGAAATTAGTGTAATGCCCGATTATTTGTTTATCGCAAGATTTAGACTGGACAAAACAACATTTAGGAAGCTTTGTCGGGATTTACGTGTTTACACATTATTGCGAGGAACTAAACAAATTCCCTCGAAAATAAAGGTAAATAAATAAATCATTACTACTTATAGGTAAGGCCATGTAATGTTATGTACAATAAACGTAAGATAGGTGCATAGTATGTACCTATTTACATGTTTGTAATTTTTTCTAGGTCCTTTGTACTCTGAGCTTCTTGGCTACAGGGTCAAAGACAAAAAACAAATCAAATAATGTAATATATAATCTTATTAAAGAAAACTAATAAAACAAACTATTTCTCACAAAATACTAATCAAATTTTAGCGCACTTCACAATGATATTTTAAAACGAAACCATAGAGTACGTCCGACTTTTAGCGTATAATGGAATAGACTGAGCGTTCGACAAGTCCTTGTACGCTTGTCTACCAAATTGTTATCGATATCGCTAAGGCGTAAGCGTTCTTCGACATAGAATAGATACGGAGCGTTTGTCACTTGTCTAAGCCTGCAGATGAACTAGCGGTCAAGCGTAAGCTTGTACGAATAAAAAAAGCATTATAATACGTAACCATATACCGCAGTGTGTGTGTTTAGGGACCATGTCAAAATAATTGCCTTTTTACAACAGTTCCTGATAAAATTATCTCAGTCCACTATTTATGTAGACTTATTACACTAAAAAAGTGACCATGATTCTCTGAGTTTGTTTCGGTGTTTCTTCTCAGAGGTCGTCGTTAGGAAATGCCGAAGCCATCTAGCTATAAGAAATATTATTAGAAGCCCGCAACTAACAATAGTTGCGAATTATCATCAAGAATTACATAACTGCCTACTACATTATGCAAAGCCGGAAATTGAAGCCGGGAATTAATATCAAAAGCAAGGCGAGCGACCAACAAATCAGTGTACGTGTGTAATTAACATTTAACATGTTGTACAACACATAACAACATACAACATCGATAACAACACTAGCAGATGAAGAGACAGTGTGCAAGTGTAAATTAGAAGTTAAGCTAAGATAAAGTGGCAACTTTTGTTTTGTTTTTTTTTTTTTTTTTTAACTTCAAAACGTTGCCCCGCACTAGAATTTTCTCCTGTATCGTGGGTGCGTTTACAAAGATAAATTCTCACATACACAAACGCTCAGACCGGGAACAATTACCGGTTCATACAAATATTTGCTCCGTATGGGGATCGAAACCACAACGCGTGGTGCAGAAGACGATCGCTCAGCCGCTACGCGAAACGTGTCGTCTAATTGAAGATTGATTATAATATGATTAAAACATAAATATAATATTAATTATTCTGTCGCGAAGTTCAGCAAAACATTGGTCGGGCATACCATCCTTTTCTCGGCACTTTTGAGCGCCCTGTATGTTCGTTGTAAGTAAAGCTAAAAGTCTGATTTTTTTTATTATCAAGAGTGCTCATTGAATCTACCTCTATCCCCAAATTACAAGGTTGCAATAATATTTAATTAGGAGATATCTCATGTCAAAGTTCATTATTTTGTCACTGACACACTCACCGATCATCAATATTCTAAGGTCCCTATGGATAAGGACACATAGGTCCTTCTAGCAGACCTACAAACTTGGAATTACATGTGGTTAGTGTTTAGTTTTAAAACTTTTTTTGTGGTTAGTAAATTAACATTTCCAGATCCAAAATAATATTTTTGTATCCAATCTTAGATACAAAAATATTATTTCTTGATACATATGTAATTTGATTCACATTTACGCTGTTACAGGTTCTAAACATAAAGTATATCGCAGAGGAATTACTATAAGTGGCTTTTTTAATGACAGTCGTCAAAATATTGATACTTAGTTGCATTTGGTTTCCTAGAAGACTCCATATTGACTTTCAGCCAGTTTCAGTTAGAAATATACCAATATACGAGCTGTGTTGAGTCTAGAACTGTTGTACTAACTTTACCTTCTGCTCAGCAGTAACTAGTAGCAAGTATCAAGAGGTGCGGCATTGCAAAAGGCACAGTACATAATGCAACTTAACTCCAGTGTTAATTCGCTAAGCCCCGCCATATGACAGGCCGCTGGATGCGAAACTACAAAAGATACAGTCGCATGACGTGTTGGAACAACGTGGATAAGACGCAAATGTGATTTAGTTTATAAATATAAAAATATAATATGATTCAAACTTGTTTTACCTAGAAGTGTAATGTAAAAGATTGACAGTTATAGGCCCTTTTGACTGTACATGGTGATTTATATCGTTAGTTGTTTAATTTGGTTATAGCAACACATCTGTGGAAAAGGCAGTCAGATCAGTCCAAAATGATCATTACTGATTTGACAATCATTTCTGAAACAGCCGGAACTTTACGTTGATTATGAGGGCTAATACGTCTACGTAATATAAAGGTTGTGAAGTATTTAATAATCCACGCAAATTCAGATTATTACATTCTACACAACCCGTCAAGTACTAATAAAATTATAGTTAATAGAAATAAATACCATTGTTTTGTTCAAAATCGAATATCACGTTGAAGAGATGGGTCAATTTATTAAAATAATGATATAGTATTCTCGAGGCCTGCACTCACGGAAGATTAAGCAAAGGTATACCACTTAAACAGCCACAATTTGACGGTACGTTAAGTCCCGCGTCTACTGTCGCATCCTTATAAATCGAACGTGAGAGCGACGTGCGTGCGACGGGCTATAATAGTCTTGATATTTTCTTTATCTCAGACTTCTCGCTGATCCCAGTGTCCGTATAGTATTACCAGTTTGCGGATTATTCGCAAATATTACGATACTATTCGTGTTCTCAGTTTTCATACGCTGTAGGGCGGTGCACACTGTCCCGGTATTTTCTACCGGGATTTTTGTGAGGCGGAGAAAATTATGGCAGTAAAATTTTATTTATATATCAAATAAATTTTCTAATACTTTTGCTTGAATAGATTTTATAATGAATAGACATCAATATTTATTGTAGTGTTTTTTTATTAGGTATACTTAGTTTTATTTATATTTCTATTTACCTAAGTATCTACTTACGCTTCAGAATATGATATAGGCATATGCTTATATAAGAATTTTATACGATAGACAGTAATTCTTATCTTTTTCCCTCTGCATTTTCCGGACCCCGGGACTCAATGCTGTCCCCATCTTTAATCCGCCACTTTGTCTGAGCGCATCACAAAGATACGGTTAAGTGTGCGATTTCATTTGTCCGTTTTATTATCATTTCAAATGCGCCTGGGCATCTTTTGTGTTTGTTTTAGTAACGCATACCGATGTTACTTACCGAGTTATTTTTACCTTAATAACGATTTTTATACGTTTTTTTATGAAGTTACCGGTTTGCGATAGTGAAGTTCGATGTTTTGTTTGTTAATCTGATATCGTTAGTTTTAGATATTAAGGTACAAATTAAGCTATTCAACATTTTTTCGTGCTTTCGAACTTTCATTATAATATTTTAGTTAGAATAGGCATCTTTCTATTAGATTATTCAAGAGACTCTCATCTCTTTTTTTCTAATTTTCATAATACTTTGAGGTTTTTGGGTCAAAATAAGACGCACGATAGTAAGAACCGTGTGAAAATTCTTCATGGAGACTCCTCGCTTCAGAATAGGCAGACAAATACACACGATGCCTATCCCCCCATTAAGAGTCTACTTAATGGTCGTGAATAAGTTTTTTTTTTATTTTACTTGTAAAACTGAACCAGTATCTTTCTTTACAAACAGGAATAGCTTGAAGAAATACACAGTATTACAAACTCAATCTCTTTGCTTATCATTTAAGATAGAAGCTTCATCTTAATGGTTTGCAAAGCTGTACGCTACGCAAATCTTGTTGATTTTATTTCAAGAGAAATATCATGTCCGAATCAATAATCTTGTCGCAAGCGCAACTGTTGAATGCGAGGCCCTGAGTTCGATTCCCAGGTCAAGCGAAGTGTTATTAACTATCCAATTCGAAATCGTTGTTCGGAGATTGGATTGTATCCAGTTAAGCTTACATACTTTATTTTTAAATGGATTACATAGATCCATAGCGACCAAAAGAAAAAAGGTTTATAAACATATTTCTTTTATATAGTAGATCAGAAATAACTAGGTACCTACTCCATCTATTACTAGTACAGTGTAATCAGCTGGTAATTGCTGAAGAGCGCGCGTGATGCATACGTTCGAGGCAATTGTACGACGCTGATGACGTCATACACAAGTAAGGTTAGCAAAAGGACATTGTACTACATATTTTATTTTGACTACACTGAGGCTGAGCGATCGGCTTCTGTGTTAGGGGTTGTTGGCTCGGTCCCGGCACGGAACAATTATTTGTGTGACCTACAGGTAGTTATTCCGGGTTTAGGCATTGAGAATTTGTGTGTGTAAAAACAGGAAAATTTCTAGAACTCGGCATTTTCAAAAGTATAAACTTTTTAAAATAATTTTATAATCGTGAATTTCACAAAGTTTGAACAGGGTACTGACAGCAATGGTCTTGAATCGGGATAGAGATTTTTTAAATAAACTAATGTTAAACTCAATACCAAATTACGTTTTGACTACGGGGTTTTAATAATAATTATAATAATAGGGGGCGGGTCTATTGCCAATTTCAAGTTTTACTTTTAAAGCTCTTAAAGCTCTTGATTTAAAGCTTTAAAGAAACTTGAAATCGACTGTATTTAAGACGTTGCTGACTGTATCATCAAGCTCATCTAGTAATTATCCAATAAATATCCCCGTATAAATGTATAAAACTTAAAACATAATATACAATAATGTGCATTAATCTTTTCATGTAATCAATTCATGACCAGCCCGTTTTAATTGATTTTGATTTACGACCAACTCAGCAAAGGAAACTAATGTAAGATAGTGAAAATCTATAAATCGGTTTCGATTAGCAATTGTAATTAATAATTAAAGTTTCATCCAATAAATTGTAAGGGAATGGTTGTATGTGACTTCTGTGCATGTTCGTAAAACGTTGTGATCGAACTTGACTAGCGTTTTGGGGTTAACTGTTTGTGATTACGAGACTCATGCGATCTTGCAAGGGTTAGATAAAGTCGGTCTGTCTCATTCAGATTCTTTGATTTTAGAAAAAAAATATAACTACTTCTAGTTTCTAGATATTTTACCTTTTTTCCCTTTCTTTGTAGTAACTTTTTGGTACCAAAATCCACCCCGCTTAAAAATAAATGGTATTGACCAACACATAAAGTATCTAGATTATTAATATTACGTAACTTAATTTTAAAATGGAAAAAAGTTTGAAGGAATATGAAGAAGAAGATTACGTTTATAATAAGAATATCTACGAATTCGTTTATTTGATTTGGGGCAGAGCAGTACCCTTGGGTTGTTGGTATGCACAAGGAGGGCACTACCTACATTTTGTCGTTCATCATATTCTTGAACCATCAAAAAGCTTCGGTCTTGATATTATTAGAGAACCTAGATAGGCCATACCTTTGGACCATGATGTAAGGTATGTAGAATTAGGAGCTTGGGTCTACGTGAGATCTGTTAAGTAAATTTTTAACCGTGAAAACGTTATGAGTTCGTGAGTCTTGGCAACCAAATGAAATTGGTAATGAAGTTAGTTTGAAATATTGGATGTAGTTAAGTTTGTTTAACTTTCAAGAGTTTTTTATGTACCTAGTAGTTTTGCCGAAGTGATTAAATCGTTATTGCTACATCAATAACCGATGGGTTTAAGTTACGGTATTTATCACAGTTTAAATCTTTAAACCTAAAATTACGCTTAACAATAAGTACGCACATGAAATGGTAATTTAAATTTCATAAAAGGGAGATGAGCTTAATACAACTTAAAGAGTTCTTGTTCCACAATTACTAATTACGAATTATTATTCATTATTATAATGTCGGTTATGGGAACATTAGTTTTTCTATACTATCATAGCATTGATCATTATACTTTTAATTAGACACCCAGCTGCGAGTCTGATTGAAAAATCTTCAATGTTCCATCGCGTTAATTTATTGTTAGTTTTGTCTCGACTTTTTAAACTATTTATTATTGTTTATAATATTATTATTGTTTTGTTTATTTATTGTATTTGTTTTGTGGTGATTTGGTTGAAAAAGTTGTCAGAACTCTATTTTTTTTTGTTGGTAACGTAAATTGACATGAAAATTACTGCATGTTTTTATTGTTATGTGTCTGCTTGACAGTTTTTGTATTAATTTTATCGTTTAGCAGTTCTGTTAGCCTATAGAAGTGATATTAGAAGCTTAGCCTTATATGAGTCCCTTACTGAGAGATACATACATATATGTAGCGACTTGAAGGGAATCTGTATGGAAAGTATGCAACCCTTAATTATAGGTAAAGTTGGGTTAGTGTTCCACTGCTGGACATGGGTCTCCTTTCAGAATGACAGGGATTAGGTTACTGTCTCATTATCTAATGTAGATCGGCAGACTTTTTTTTGTTTAAAAGCGTACTAGCAATTTGGGTCGTACATTATTAGTATTCTTGTTAACCCCTCGTGCTAAGCTAAATGCTTGTGTTACAATTGGGTCACGTCGATTGTGCAATGTGTGGGTTTCTAACCGGCAACCACATGATCGCAAGTCCGACGCCCTAGCTACCTACCGCCGCTTTTAACTTCACATGCCGTCGAGAAATCAATCAGGTATGTAGGTTTCCTCACGATATTTTCCTTCACCGTTTAAGCGAGTAATAATTATTAAACAGATGGTTCCGAAAAGCCACAGGTAAGCCAAGTCAAGCCAAGCTTGGATTCGAACTCAAGACTTTTGACTTCATAGTCTCTAGGCTATCACTGCTCCATTGTTAATTTTATTTAAGCTGCTTTATAGTTATGTAATTATTACTTGTTGCAGAATAATTAATTAATTATGAGTATATCTCTAAGTTTCTAAAGCCTACTTGAAATTCATATCAATTCAGCTAAGAGAGGACTTTGGGAATGTCCCACAGGATTTGGAAATACGAAGTCAACTTATCACGGCACATCCACTAGGTATAATCAAAAACAGCGTTTGATCTATTTCTAATACATTCCAAAGTTTATTCAATAGCTACGTCAACGAGTAAAAATAAAACCGGCCATGCAAGTCATTTACAACAATACATTGCGTTTCATCACGCGAACTTTGCAACACAGAATATATAAATAAATAACCGCAGCCCTGAACGGCAGGTGGAGTCACTGATTCTTCGCAGATAATTTGCCTAACTGGTTCTTGGTCTGACACTTTCCTGCACTGTGGCAGCTTTAGATCGTCGACACAAAAAAATGTGCATCAACCATTGATGGTGGTGTAAAGAGGACATGTTTATAATAAAGGGTAAATGCGGCAATGTATGTTGAATAATGCGATAGAGTTGTCATATGTGATGGACTAAAGAATGACATGGAGTGGTCAGTAGCATCATTCTGCGTCCACCTGATAACGCAGCTCCTCATTGCAACATTTAATTATTATGATTATGTTTAAGTTTCAAAGAACAGTGCGGCAGGTTTTCTTATAAACGCCTTTGTCCTGTAAGATCGCTGGAAGCTATTATTTTTTTGTCGTGTCTCGAAGTTCCTCGTTGTTAATAGTGCATGGATAGTGCGTAATCTGCCGATCTCAGATCACGAGATATGGCAGATTATATAAATTTCTTGTTGCTGTAAGATTATACAATGTATTCTAGGTTGATTTTCTTACAACTGAGAACTTATTATGATGCATAATCATTATTTGATAGATATTATTAACAGATTGATTATCATCATCATCATCATCATATCAGACAAAGGCCCCAAAGACCTCCACAGCGACCGGTCACATACCGCCTGCATCCAACGACTCCCAGCGACCCTTGCCAGGTCGTCCGTCCATCTCGTTGGAGGTCATCCCACACTGCGCTTTCCGGTGCGCGGCCGGGTGAATATTTGAAAAATATTAGGACATCATTAACTTCATCCCAATGTTAAAAATGCAGACGTTTAAAACTACAATTATGATAATGAAAACTTAAACTACACCACTGCCGTCAAGCAATAAGACAAGAATAAAAACAATCTGAACTATGAAAGAGAGAAATATTATGATGAGAAGAATGATTTGTTAAATAATGTTCGAATATTCACCCGGCCTCCACTTGATAACCTTTCTGAACCTATTATGATGCATAATAATTATTTGATAGATATTATTAACAGATGGATTATATATTTTATTAACGTCTATTATTTTCTGGCAATTATTAATAAATAACTGCATTATTCGTCTAGTGGTCCCAAGCGCGAGTGCTACTCTAGAGTTTCTAGGTTCGATTCCCAGGTCGAGCAGTGTTATTGGGTGTTTCTTTCAAATTCTCAGTGGAAACTCGGAGTTTCAGATTTGTGTCCAATAATGGCAATAGGCTCGCCCCCTATTGCATGGGACCTAAAACATACGGGCGAACTGTGGGTGAACATTGATACGCCTCTGCCTATCCCTTCGGGGAATACAGTCGTGATGGTGTGTTTATATTTTCAGGCATTTTGTGCTAAATTAATTAATTGAATTGAAACATTTGTAATTAGTAAGTAGCAATAAACTATAATGAAAAGGTCTTATTATAAAAAATATTATTGTAGAGAGAGAGAACACTGTCATACATAACCCAAAACCTTTATTAATTCTTCTTCTTCTTAGCGAAGCAACTGAAAATGCAGAAATAAAAGATACAAAATTGCATTAAACAAGTAAAATAATCATATACGTAATTATTTTATTCTAAACAATATCATCATTAATCCCAAACCACCGTCCCCAAACAACTCAATCGATATCTAAACGGTGGGCAAACATCACGACTACACATTAGTGCGGGGCACACCGGGGCACACTGGGGCACCCCGGTCACAAAAACAATCGGCTATAGTTAACCGAGGGCGAGGCAATATTACCGGACAATGGCCAATTAACGCTGCACGCAATTAAATCAGACTGGACCTCAACAAAGACTCCTTGATGGGATCTGTATAGAGTGGATAATACCATTTAAAAACAATTAAGTACATTTTTTTTAATAATCACAAAGTCACACATGCCCGATAAGAAAAAGTATGTAATTAATGGCCAAATATTCAAACTATTCAATTTTAAAATGTTTTTTTTTTGTTTAAAAAAAGCGTATCCTCGAAAACCTGTCGGTAAGTCTCGTGCTGTCACAGTCAGAGTAATAGATACATAGTAATAAGTGTACTGTAGGTACTTACTTTTACAGCATGTAAGTAGTTATTTGACCAATATTCGCATAGCAGGTAGTTAGGTATGTAGTAGCTTTTTTTGACATTACAACGTCAACTCTTAGATTGTATCAAATATTAATGTTTGGTCACTCAATATCGTGTTCCCATTTCAAATATCTCATTCTCTCACTCGTTTATGAAATAAAAGTGTGAAGAAAGAATTTAGCCGGCACTTTGCTAGTCAGATCTAAGTTTGCTGCTTGTGGATTTGATATGACATGTAACTTTTTTAGATTTCAGTTAATTTTTGGAGTTTATCAAGATCATGTAGAAATTCATTTTGTGGTGGTGGTAACTAGCTCTATATGATTCGCGTCAATAGGTTGATAGTATCCGCCGCCCACACGTCCGTTGAGCGTATTGTTCAGTTCAATCGAGCAAGTTATTATTGCAGATAATACTTTATTTATAACGAACACTGGCCCGCATCGAGAACAATGCGTCGGACGCGTCATGTTGTACAACCGAGCACGACAGTGTTGTGACGAGTTTGTATGTAGTGTACAATCACCGACAGTTACTTGCAAGTGACGGGTGTAATAAATACAGTCAACGCTGGTAGGGTGCGTTTACAACGCGAATATTCGCGCGCAATGTACCGACATACGGTGTTACAAAGCGAGCACGCGAGCACGAAGTTTCTTTGGTGAGGAGTGAATTCCAACTAACGCAACTCTGTGCCCCAGATAGAGCAAACTGTTTTTCTATGAAATTTTCTTTGGCAGCTCGGAATTTGGAATTATGCCCGGTCGGCCTCACATAGGATCTAAACATACCGGCGAACTGTACTTGAACATTAGTACATCATCATCATCATCAGCCTATAGCAGTCCACTGCTGGACATAGGCCTCCCCCAATGTGCGCCATTTCACCCTGTCCTCGGCTTGTCGCATCCAGCTTCTGCCAGCCTTTCGCAAATCATCACTCCATCTTGCCGGAGGATGTCCTACGCTACGTTTGCCGAGTCGAACATTACCACACCTCTGCCTAATCCTTCCGGGAATACAGGCTGGTATGATCTATATCAGACATTTCAATATCCAGCTACTGGAAATATGCCTAAGTATGTAAAACGGGACACGGTTTGCCTTTAAGGGCGTATTTTAAGATGGTATTTATCTCCACACTGCCTTAGCCTGAACAAGTTAATAGTGAGAAAGTTGACCTTTTAAGTAGTTATTTGTGTATAGTGCCCGGATGGGTGCGTAATAGAATTTAGATTGTATCTTAAGATAAATGTTGGATTTGTTACTTTGTAAACGGTTAATAGAAATGAAATGTGAGAAAATGTCGCTGACGCTTTAATGGTAAAGGGATATTTGTTTCTGAGGGAGTAATCAATAGAGTATTTTATGTTTAGTTCCTGTGTCTTATCCCATATGACACAGGAACTAAACATTTAGGCCTCAATCCAAGCCAAGTATTTAGACCTCATTAGCCTAGTAATCCTAAGCGCGACTGCTACGGTAGAGGTCCTGTATTCGATCCCCGGGTCGAGCAAAGTCTTAATGGGTTTCTCTGTGAAATTCTCTATAGCTGTCTCTGGTTAATGGCAATTCACTCACCCCTATTACATGTGGCTTAAGGTGGCCGGTGAATTGTGAGTGTACAATAGTACACCTCTGCTTAGCCCTTCGGGGAATATAGACGTGATGGTATGATAAGTATGTTTAGTTCCCATGTAACACAGGGACCAGTTCTTTGTGATTTATCATAGTTACTCCTAGCCTTTGTTTACTATTTTTGGGTAGGATTCCAGACTTCACAAGATTCAAATGTCATCTCATCAGACATCTGCAACCCAACTACTAATATCCTGCTAGTTAGGTTTTTTTTATACCACTGAGGTGGCAAACAAGCATACGGCCCGCCTGATGGTAAGCGGTAACTGTAGACCATGGACGCTTGCAACACAAGGAGTATCACTCGCGCGTTGCCGACCTTGTAAAAATCTTTTGGCACCCTCTTTAAAGAATCCCATGCTGTAGTCCTTGGGAAAACCTCGGCGGGGAGCTGATTCCACAACCTGAGTGTGCGTGGGAGGAAATTCTGAGGTATTTGTATGTAAAATTGTACCAATTTTGAAGCGGCGGTAGCCTAATGACTAGGGCGTCGGACTTGCGATCATGTGGTTGCCGGTTCAAAACCCACCCATTGCAATACCGACGTGAAATAACTCGTAACACAAGCATTTAGCTTAGTACGAGGAGTTAACTAAAATACTAGTAATGTGCGACCCACATTTTTAGTAAGCTTTTTTTAAAAAAATAAAACCAGATCCGACGACTTATCGTGCTCTCTGAGGCACGGGGGAGTCTCGATGTATTAAGAATGGTCACCTATCCCTTTTTTTGCTTGTGAGAATCCTCATGGCCTTCCGCCGCCCGGGGACGGCGACGAGACATGTCGGAATCGATCCAGAGAGAGTGACATACTAACTAAAACCTCCCCCGGCGACCCCAGCAGTTGGTCACCCATCCACAGGTTAACCGCGGCAAGCACAGTTTAACTTTGCAGATCGCATCTGTCGATGAGCGCGGTTATTACGTTTACACTATACGAGTAGTATCCTTTTTAAATCGAATATTTTCTTTTTTTTCGCTTTATAATCAGAAATAACACACTTTTGTAGCGACACCTACCGTGCTACATACAAACTATACGGACAAGTCCTGAATCGCGCAAGTGAAGTTTGCATCGCAACCTGCATATATACAACTGCCCGACATCAACCGTTGGGCCGTGGCCCGCCAGGCAAAACACCCGCCTGGTCGGAGGATCCTCCCTTTGGTGTGAGGGGCAACATACCTCGCCCCTCCACACTTTCACTACCAGCAGAACTGTGTTTATAGGACCTATATAATATGGGATGGAGGCCATAACAACATTGCCTTGCTCCGTAATTAAAATAGCTATAATGAACTTTATTAATCGACGAATAATAAAATAATTGGATTGCACAAGAGTACAAAAATTAAATAATTATGTTTGGACCGGAAACGAAGTCGTAAGTATTAGAGTCATAATCTACTTCAAAATAAGCATAGAGGGCTATTTAATTAATAATTTATTCAACAAACGTATTACTATTAAAGGGTTGTACCATTTCTAGAAACGGTATGATTATATCGACATTGCGGCTTCCACCGGAACCTAGATAATATTTAATTGGCGTGAAAACTCAATAATTGGAGATAAAAATCAGCTGCGGAGCAAACCAATTATAGATGGCGGTGTGGTGGCGACCGCGCTCGTCGGTCATGATTAGGGTTGTGTGTGCGTTGCGGTTTTAATGTCGATGAAATTGATTTAGAAATCATTTATTATGTATTACGAATATTACGATCATCAACGGCGACGGACAATTTAGTAACAGTAACTTATAAGGTTAATAGTTACTAATAGTAAACTTTACCATATCTTTGCTTAATTAATGTAATGCGGCAATAGGCCCAGCCTATTATATGGGACCCAAACATATCCGCGAACTGTGGGTATATGTTAGTCAGCCTCTGCCTAACCTTTTGGGGAATACAGGAGTAATGGTATGTTATGTTTGCTTATTTTTTTTGTTGAAATGTATTAAAATATAATATTTATTAACGTCGCAGATTTTCGTGTTTTCATCTTGTAAAAAATGTTCATGTCCTAGAAATAGGTACAACAACCCCTGTCAATACCTGGTTACCCTTGCTCTAGTAATATAGGGGGTAATAATATCTATACAATTGGAAATGCATGATGCATTCCATAATAATCATGAACAAGTGACTCTGTAAAATATAGCGTCAAAAAATCACTATTAATAAGTAAAAATATAATCGATATGATTGTCGCATCACTATGACATCGCATGTGTGTATTTCGCGGCAGTACTAACAACTCATTAGCCGCTATCACCGGCGGCAGTATTTGCGGCCACCGCGGCCGTAGCAGCGGCGGGATAATTGTTCTAATTTCACCTCAGTTTCCCTGGAGGTTCCACTATATTGTTTGGGTGTTGATTATTCAGATAGATATATCTCTCATCTCCACACAACCTTTTCGTAGTGCGGAGAATAATTCGCCGCCTTCTCTCTTTTAGTCGGTACTAGAAACTGCACATGCCTGCCCTTGCTGGGTGCAAGATATTATACTCATCTGAGATTATTCAAATCGGTCAAAGTAACTTTCCTCACTGAACTCACAACGTTGCTGGGCGAAATCTCATATCAAAACAAGAGGCATTTAAAGACATCTACACTATAATAATATTATAAAGAGGAAAGATTTGTATTTTTGTATGTAACGTATAAACTTAAAAACTACTGGACCGATTTCAAAAAATATTTTGCCGTTATAAAGCTACATTATTACTGAGTAATATAGGCTATATAACATCACGCTACGCCTCTTAGGAACGAAGCAGCGCGGGTGAAACGGCGAGCGGGTCGCTAGTTTTTTATATGGTTGATTTTGGATTACGACGACACTTAGATAGGCCGTTTCGGTTGGGGTAAGTACCTAGTCATCGAGCAATCGGCTGCTGTGTTATGGCGAATTCGATACTCACACGAAAAAACATTGTATAGCCTTCAAATAGTTATTCCGGGCGTAAATTAGTGCATGTGAGATTTACATTCGTAAATGCTTCAATGGTGATACATGAGGCAATCTTAATAAGAGATAAAAAATATTAAAATCATCAGATGCATTTAAAAATATCAAGCAGTTTGATTTGCAGCTGCCTCCGAAAATGCAGCCAATTCAGTTACACATCGCGATCAACACCATATAATTCACGAGTAATTGCTAAAAAAAATCACCAAAAACAAAACACGAAACCTCGAAGACCAAATTATTTAATGAACACCGGTGTTTTGGTGCAAAGTCCGGTATTTTATCGTAACGTTGTCTGCCGGTGACACTCTTCGTTCAAAGCGCAAAATATTCGCCGTCGTGTATCGATATGATCGCGCAAATGCACCGAATATCGAGCTTGCATCTCCAACCCTACCCCTGGTTCTCGATAAGAGTTCTAATAAAAAAGTTAAAAGGAGTAATTACATATTTCTATTTAAAAGATTAGTAATTAGAGGATACAACTAGTTATACTGAATAAAAGCGTCGTAGACTATATTCTTTCTAATTATGTTAGTATTCGGATACCGTTAATCTAGGTTCATACGGTACTATTTCGTCCACTAGTACTTTACTGGAAATAAAAGACCGGGAAATCGTTCCAAACATGGTAATGTTATCAAAAATTGCCTTCACTTACACTTATTTCTAGTGAGTATTTTGAACGCAATAGTAGAGCAGGAACCTAGATTAACGGTATCGGAATCCGAATAATTACAGAATTTGATTAAATCTTATTTAAATTTTCAAAGATTGATTTCGGTATTTTGTTTTTAAGAGAAATTCCTGACTCATAAGTAGTTAAATGTTACATCTCCCTCCACAAACTGGCCCATGTGGGTGACCGTGAAGGCTGATGGAATGATTGAACGGGAGTAGAATGTGAACCATTAAGGTATCCCGATCATCAATTTAGTATCTAGCAAAGGTAGAACTAGTAAGTAGCTTGGGTAAGGGTTGAGGTTTATGGTTTGAGGAGAAGACTTAGAAGACCAATAAAATAAGAGTAAAAGTATTACTTACCTACAAAATAATGTTTCCAAGGGTAACAGAGGAGGGATATTAGGATTATTTTTAGGTTATAAGATGGCGCTATTTAATGTGCACAGCAGATTTTTTCTCTCTCAATCGCAAAAACACATCATGGTTATGGCCTCAGTTTTTGATTCGTCAACGCCTCATTTATGATTTCCATTTTAAAGCCTACCAAACATTGAATGCACTTATACAAATCGATTTCCATTTTAAATTTAATCGAGTTTCCGTAGTATCGGATAAAACGTCGCCTAACATTCGAAGCTCGTGTGAACGATGCCATCGACTCGGTCCGGAATCGAATACATTATCTCGAGTGAAAGAATCCGCGGTCGCATAATTTGTACCAATATTCCTTGGAAATGCTTGCCGTGCGATATGGTTAAACCGATTTAGATCCTTTGGAAAAACAAAGAACTTGCTTTTTGAATTCAATTAGATATCATATTGCAACAGCTTTTAACATAATCAAGCATATCAAGATTCTTTTTGTTTTAAAGATCTTGTAGATTGTAGTGTCTAGGCTGACTAATCCCTTCAAGACAATGGTTAAACAAAACGGATCTTATAACTAAGTACGTATAACGAAAACATTGCTAGTATAGATTGTGGTTATGAATTATATTATATAAATCCGTTTAAAAAAAGACACCTTCTGCGGTAGGAGACAAGCCTGTGTCGCGCGAGACTTCATAAACAAACTGGGATACTTACAAAGTGCACCTAGGCTGGAAATAAATATCTGTAGAACACGAAATTATTTTCCTCGGGTAGGAACCGTACCCACGACACATAGCACAATGACAGTTTCAAGGTGACCAACTGAATCGCTACGCCAAACAAAAATTAAAGTAGCACGTCTAATTTTATTAGTATCTAATTAATTAATAAGTACCAAAATATTATTTTATCTTTACCGTTTGACTGATTTTTTGCGATCACATTTAGGTCCCGATCTTAGAATTATTTGTGTCTTCAGTCATTTTATATCAACGAAGGTGAAGGTGTAACTCCCAAGACTTCTATAGTTCGTGCTTAAAATAACAGATGGCGCTAGGTTATGCTATTTGCAAAATATTTTTCTCAATTCATGAACAGACCGTGATGCTCCCAGAAGGTCGTAACATTTGTTTTTCAAGAACATGATCTTTTAGTAGCATTAAGTGCCAATTTTCCATTCCCAAATAACTTTATCAGAGGAATAAACTCGAATTTTTGACAGTTTTTCTAAATAATATCTGTCAAACGTTAATTTTATTTCTCAGTGAGATATCTAACGCTTGAAAAATCAGACCTAAATCAATTCAAATCATATTAAGAATAAAAATTGGAACATTTTTACTTCGATTTTAAGGAGATATTTCAAGACACTGAAACCTTTCAATTCTTAAAGTTTAAAATACTTATTATTAAAATAATTCATTGGACACTACATATTATTTTTGATCCTGTTACCGAGGTGTTGTTTTAAACCACTTCCATTATTCGCTGTTGGTTGATGTTAGAAGAGTAGGTATTACTTCTAATTGTAACCAAGAGTACAATATTTTCAAGTTTAATATCGCTGTGGTGAACAAAATCTTTCTATAATGACAGGTTTCCCTTATTAAAGTTACATTAAATACTTCTATTGCTGACGTTTTCAAAAGGCACTGGACAATTCTAGTCTTGGAAGAATCGATAAGCATTTAATTATAGGTTTTCTACATCGAACTGATGTCATCGACATTTGAAAGAAAAATATAAAGAAGATACATAATCGACGCATAAAACTTCAATTCGATTTAATATTGTATGTAGAACAGCACTATGCTTTTATGATTTCCTATTCCACACACTAAGTGCGTTTATTCATACAAAAGCCTTAGTGCTTGCCGATTTCAATATCGATTCTTCGTATTCGTAAGAATCGATTCAAGTTTACGATTATGCATTCGATATTCAATCAAGGAATGGACAAAGGGTGTCTACGGGTGGCACTGTTCGGATTTGCCGACAAATTTAGGTTTGCCATTTCTGTAATAAGCTATTTATTGAAATTGTCCCGTCCTTCTTGGGTCTTTAAGGACTTTCGATTTTGGTTAAGGGTTTTATCAGATGTAAATGGTAAGTTTGTATTAAGTTTATTGCGATGTTTCCATAAAGCGCTATGTCAAAGCATCTCGCCGTTAGATGGGGTATAATGCAATGCATCAAGTACTTCTATGTAGTACAATAACGTTTATATTATAATTGCAAATGGCCATTGTTAGCGAGATGGCGTTTTCCTGGTGCTTTATCTAGGGACACCGTCGATTGATGGTCGCCGAGAATTTATTGTAATGTTAGTACCAATATATCCGTTTATGCAGTAAAATCTAGTATAACAATTGTATTATTATACGCTGACCTGCTAACAAGCTCAACTTTAAACTTTTCATGATCATATTTTGAATATTACGACAGACTTAAAATGCTAATGTTCTCTTTATACTTTCTTTGTAGCTCACAGGTTTTATTGCGATAATCGATAATAATTAATTCACAATAGAGATGATTGTTGATGATTCATATTGAAATGTAATGTGGCTAATTATAATCTTGTAATATGATCAATATGAAATAAAACTATAGTTAGGCTTCATTAATAAATAGTTGATTAAAAATTGCATACTCCAAACATTGATGTTAGACACGACAATATTTTTGATGTAATATAATAGAGTAACGAGACTGCCTCATTGGTCTAGTGGTCCCAAGCGCGACTGCTACACTAGAGGTCCTGGGTTCGATCCCCAGGTCGAGCAAAGTGTTATTGAGTTTTTCTATGAAATACTCAGTAGCAGTTCGGAGTCTGGATTGGTGCCCGGTGAATGGCTATAGGCTCGCCCCCTATAACATGGGACCTAAACATACCGGCGAACTGTGGGTGTACATTAAGTACGCCTCTGCCTAACCCTTCGGGGAATACAGGCGTAATGGTATGTTATAATGGTATGTAACGAATACTCTAGCGATCAGGATAACTTGAAATCGATTTTTTATGCCATCAAAGTGTTAGACCCAATTAATATCGAGTTACAAAATCAAGATATGTATATCGACTTTATTTCGGTATGAGAAATAAACTCCTTGGAAGAATTACGCCGTAAAACAGTCAATCGGTAGAAGAAACATCATTGTGAATTAAATTCATGATTATATCAACACCTGGCTACTATGAAATCTAATCTTTTATCAACCACATTACAAAACAGTGATTCTATCTGAACGCCATTATCTTCATTATAATCGGTATGTCTTTAGACGCCTTTGTATCGACCTAAAACATCGTTACATTTTTCATTTCATATTATGTTTGATACAGTTTAAAAATGTTGAATCAAAAGCGGCAATGGTGTTTGTATAAGATTAAATTCAATCAATAATTACGCTTAATTTAAATGATAATTACAGGGAAAGCAGAATACAAGTTGAAGAATATTGTCAAAGAATTGGATAATGTTAATCGTACCCACTTTAAATCTCTAAGTGTGTTTTGGAAACTTTATTGTTGTATAAACTGCCTCATTATTCAGTGGTCCTAAGCTCGATTGGAGTTCTGGGTTCGATTTCCAGATCGAGCAGTGTTATTGGATGTTTCTATAAAATTCTCAGTAGCAATTCGGAGTTTAGATTTGTGTCCTGTTATTGGGCTTACTTCTATTATATGGGACCTTAAAACTTTAGGTACATCAGTATACTTCTGCCTGACACTTTCTTACTAATATTATAAACGTGAAAGTTTGTCAGTATGGATGTATGGATGTTTGTTACTCTTTCACACCAGAACAGCTTATCGGATCTGGATTAAATTTGGCACAGAGATAGAATGTAGTCTGGAATAACACATCGGCTACTTTTTATCCAGGTCGGACCCAATTCTGAAGTCCACGCAGACAATGTCGCGGGCAGAAGCTAGTCGGGGATGAAGGCGTCATGTTATGGTGTAAGATTAATTATATACAAAGTTTGAAAGTAACACGAGTATTTGATTAAATTCAAAACAATTTCAATTCAAATACGATAGTTATGTTAATAAGGTAGTTGGATGAACGAAACTTGAGATTGTTAAACAAGAAAAAAGGATTGTTGTTTATATAGATTATTAACTTATTTTCAATTTTGTTATTACGTGGACTGCCTCATTAGTCTAGTAGTCCCAAGCGTGACTGCTATGCTAGAGGTCCTGGGTTTGATCCCCAGGTCGGCGTTACTGTGTTTTTCTATGATATTCTCAGTAGCAGCTCGGAGTCTGGATTTGTGCCCGGTTAAAGGCAAGGCGGGCCCCCTATTACATGGGACCTAAATATACCGGCGAACTGAGGGTGTACATTAAGTACGCCTCTACCTAACCCTTCGGGGAATACAGGCGTGATGGTGTGTTATATTATTTTATTACGTTACTTGCGTAGATATGCGCAACTGTTGTGTTACTATAAAAGCCCGGACTACGGTAAATCCTAAGATTTATCAACTCTGAATCGTAAAGGTCCGCAATATTCCGGTATGGAATATTTCGGTTCCATCATGATCCTTTTTTTGGGTGGAAATCCTCATGGACTTTCGCCACCCGAGGAAGACAACGGGGTGTGTCGGACTCCACCCAGAGTGGCTGACCTACCGAGTAAAACCACACGGGTGTTTCGCCTCAGCACGTTTTGCTGAGGTTCAATTCATTATCACTCAATTCGAAGGCGGAGGAAAACTTCGTATGGGAACCAGCATGTCTGAACACATTCTCGACGACGGACGCGTGAAGTTTGTCAATTGTTTTTGTGATATAAAGAAAGAAAGATATGTCATATATATATATATATTTATAGGACAGGAGGGCAAACAAGAAGACAGGTCGCCTGATGGTAAGCGATCACCGGCGCCCATGGACACCCGCAACACCAGAGGAGTCACAAGTGCGTTGCCCGCCTTTTAAAAGGGGAATGGGCCTCCGGTAACCTCACTCACTCGGCGAAACACAACGCAAGAGATGTTTAACGCCAGTCTTCTGTGAGGCCGTGGTATCACTCCGGTCGAGCCGGCCCATTCGTGCCGAAGCATGGCTCTCCCACGTAAAAAAAATATTTGTTTATATTTTAAGGACACTTGAATATAGCAAGGGAAATTAAAATAACTAACTATTTACTAAATTGTGGTACCCAAGTGAACTATAATTGTCTGGTTATTGGCTCACACAAAACATTACAGTGTTCTAAAGTGTTCTTTATTTCTAAAAACATGTATTAGCACAAATTAATAAGAATAGCTAACCAGTCAATAGTGCAAATATTAAAAAAAACATACCATCACACCTGTATTCTCCGACAGGTTAGGCAGGCACAGTTCGCCGCTTTGTATAAGTCCCATGTAATAGGGGGCGAGCTTTTTGCCATCTACCGGGCACGAATACGATACTCCGAGCTGCTACTGAGAATTTCATAGAAAAACCCAATAACACTGCTCGATCTGGAAATCGAACCCATTGATCGAGCGCTTAGAACCACTATGCTAAGTATTTTATTTTAAAAGGGTCAGGTGCGTAGCACTCGCAACCGGCGTGAATATGTGTATGAATGTGGAAAAAGCAAAAAAAATATGCAAGAATCGTAGCAAGTGATCGTCTATAGTTTCTGCCTATCCCTTTGGGAGAAAGGCGTGAGTGTATGAGATCAGTAATTAGGCATCAGAGGACTGGAAACGAGGAAAATGATTACACATTTTTACTTTTCTTTCTGTCAATTCAACTTATCTAGTTAAACGTTTACTTACTATATAATCAATACGAAACCAGATTGTTCCTCCATTTAATTCAGTATCGCGGCCATATTTCTTTGGACCACTTTCACGAAAACAGACAAGTCCTCATTCTGTTTTACATCAATCCATTTGAACGAAGTGTAACTACAAATGTTTTCTGATTATATTTATGTTGCTATTATCTTGTTCTCCGTGAGGTAAGAACCCCGATTCTCGAGACAATATTGAATTCCCAAATGACTTTTAACAGTGAACATTTACGTTAATTATGTGGGTAATGACATTTTGTGTGTGGGAAAATTGAACAAGAAGAGATATGCAGCAGGTGCATCGGATTAACATATATTAATAGGCCAAGTTGGAGCTTATAACTTTTTATTTGGTTCTTATGTGTTTTGGTAAGAATTGGTTAACAGGGTAAATGCCTAATAAGATGCGTTTCTAGAAATTATTGCGATGAATATAAACTTGAGTGAGTAAGTACTACGTACCACACATACCGACAGAAATATGTTCGCACAGTAGTGTTGCATTATGATTTTTTGTATTGTGTTGCCATTATTAAATAAAATTTAATGTTGAGATTTTTATTTTACAGAATAGGAAAAGTAAATCTTTAGGAACGCTATAAGTTCGTATTATGATGCCATGTAATTAGAAAATTTTATATAATTAATTAATATCTTACTGGTTTTTTTGCACAAATTTTTATTATATGAAAAATGGTCCATGTTCAGTCATACGATAATATTGATATTAAAACATATATACCTACGATTCCAAGCAAACCAATGAGTCAAAACTAGGTTTAATACATCTTTATAGTTCATCTATAATAAGATTATAGAGACAATTTCGACCATAAACTTAATTATACAGCCAGTAACAGAAAAATAAAAAAAGTTGTGACAAAATTAACATAATTATTTTGCGTTTGTAGGATTTTATTTTTTTTATTCACTACTTATGTGTAATTTATATAACCTGTAAAGTTGATTTTATTTCCAGGGATAGTGTTGTTAATATCTGATAAAGTTAAAATGTGTTTGTAAAGCTGTAAAATACTTAACGCGTTGATCTTGAATGAAACAAACATCAAAATGTTTTTGATAGAATTTGTGGTGCGGTTATAAACACGTTATAACATTAACGTTAGCCGTTTTGTTATGGACTAAGTCGGCAAACGAGCTGACGAGTCACCTGGTGGTAAGTAGTTATCGTTGCCCATGGACACCTGCAACACCAAAGGAGTTGCTGATGAGTTGCGGACCCTTAAGCGCCCCTACGGACTGCAGACTGTCAGAGCCGCAGCCGAGGGGAATTGGCTCTTACGAGCAAAAGCCGAAACACATATCAAGGTGCTTTACGACCGACTCTGACGTAAGGGGTGGTCGCCAGCCAATCAGACCCCAAGAGGTTCTACCACCGAGCAAGCAGATATTTTCACGCCTCTTACGGGATGCCTATCTGAAAGGCAGTGAGGAACAATATTATAACCCGTCCCCAGTAGGAGGAGATGTTATATGAACATCTAAGACTATCATTAGTGGTATGAAATCGGTATTTCTCACAAATTTGGTTTACATTAACCCCATGTTTTCAGATCCCATGTAGTAGGAGCAAGCCTATTACCATTAACACACATAGAATTCCAAACTTCGAGTTGATACTGGGAATTTCATTAAAAAAACCCATGACATCACTGCTGGACCTAGGAATTTAACCCAGGACCTCACACTCAGTACCCACACTTGTGACTGAACCATTGAGATAGTTTAGACTTGTATTCGGCTTTGACTTTAAAATAACACCTTTGTAAATATTCTAAGCTTAGATAAAATATTCTAAGTACTATCCCGCTGAAGATACCCATTCAATCTTCTTCAGTGATTGATGACCGAAAGAACGAATGGATGACCGAATGAAATCGATTTAGTGAGCAATGACGGCTATTTGCATATGTATAGAGGGTGAAATGAGACTCTTTATAAACTTAGATATGTTGCTTTTGTAGAAGATTGCTTTTTTAAATGTGATGGCTACTGATAGGTGTGTTTACCTAAACCATTATAAAGGATCTATGACGGTTATTTATTTATGTAGTTAATTTTTGTCATATTTAGTAATTCGATTTGAGCCGATTTTAGGATACATACCTGTTACCATACTCCACGAAGGGTTAGGCAGAGGCGTACTAATGTACACCCACAGTTCGCCTGGTATGTTTAGGTCCCAAGTAATAGGGGGCGAGCCTATTGCCATTAACCGGGCACAAATCCAGAATCCGAGCTGCTACTGAGAATTTCATAGCAAAATTCAATAACACTTTGCTCGACCTGGGGATCGAACCCAGGACTTCTAGCGTAGCAGTCGCGCTTGGGACCACTAGACTAATGAGGCAGTCATTATTAAATAAAAATTAAATGCTGTTCATTGGTTGGCATCAAATGAAGACAGCTGTACTGTATTTTTAATGTTCGTTATTAGGCCAAATAAGGTTAAGGGTAAGAATAATTAGAAATTTAGGAAAATTCGGAAAAAACTGCAAAAGCTATTTTCTATGGAATTTTTGTATCATTTATTGGGACAGGACACTGAAGACATCACTTATCGGGTCAGGTAATTTAAAAAGTACTGGTTCTTGTTATAAAAAATAATGTCAAAAAATATTTACATAATTTTAGCATTATTTGGTTGCGATATGTGGTTAAGGTTGTGTGAAAAGTCTGTATTTATCTGTTATTATTCTGCAAAGCTTCAAAGGTTACCGGAATAAGAAAATGGGATATTTAAATTATAGATTTCATAACAGAAATAAAATAATTTTAGGTGATAATTGTGCACTAATAATAAAATTTTTTTTTAAAATCGATACCTCGTGGTCCGTACACAAAATCAAATTATCAAAGATGTAACATAAAATAGGAGCAAAATAACAGATCTGCAATTCATTGTTCAAACGATAGGTTTGAATGCACCATAATATTGAAGCGCCCCCGGCGGAACTTTGACGAACTAATGATCGCTTTCTAAGAGGTACGATTATTGTAGATATTACTTTTATTAAATTAAAAGACGTAGGTACTTTTACATCATGGTATCAACATTTTGAGGGGACATTTTGATGGAATTTAATATTAAATGATATTTTTTGTAGAATGTGCAAATCATCCAACATGTTCTAATAACAAGATTTAGAATAATTCTAAACCTTGTAATCTTCATAATGTTATCGTTATTGTTTACATATTTTTAAAAGCATTTGTATACCATGGGCACGGATATCGTCCAGATTTTTGTGTAAATAAGAATATATTTTTATAAACACACCCACGATTCGAAAATTCTAGCAAGGTTTTTTTTTATGGGATGGGAGGGCAAACGAGCCTACGGATCACCTGATGGTAAGCGATTACTGCCGCCCATGGACACCCGCAACAACAGAGGAGTCACAAGTGCGTTGCCGACCTTTTAAAAGGGGATTGGGCCTCCGGTAACCTCACTCACTCGGCGAAACACAACGTAAGCGTTGTTTAACGCCGATTTTCTGTGAGGCCGTGGTATCACTCCGGTCGAGCCGACCCATTCGTGCCGAAGCATGGCTCTCCCACGTAAAAAATAGCAAAATTAAAATATATGTTTAAGAAAAAAATAAAATAATAATGAGGTAGTCCAACTATTGAATAATTTATTCCGTAAAATAAAAATACGGAGACTATCCACACAAATCTTTCGTCCAGTATCGATTCACGCGTAATTCAGTCGCGTACGACGTTAGAGCGTACAAACATGCAATCATAGACAGGTGGTGTGCGTAGACAATGGTCAGGTGTACACGCGCGTCCGGCAATCTCTGCGTATTACAAGTCTTAGTGAGATTACATGCAGTGTGGCCTGTTTGGTGCTGGCTTTTATTTGTAAATTATAGATTTTTGGCTTATTCAATACTCGACCTTTTTAACGATGAAACTAAGTCAATTGTACGATATCTTTTTTTTAAACTTTCTTAGAATTTTCTCTTGTATCGTGGCATAGCGTAAGTGCTTTTACAAATATAAATGTTCATATACAAAAACATCCAGAGCTATCTACCTAACTATCTATAGGTCGGTACCTTGGTAGAGGAGACCTTTTTTTTGTATCACTCAGGTGGCACACAAGCATACGGCCCGCGTGATGGTAAGAGGTTACCGTAGCCTATGGACGCTTGCAACACCAGAGGTATCAGTCGCGCATTGCAGTTGGGCTCGCAGCATACGAGGCATGCTGCCATACATGACAGCGGCGATAACAAAACACTACCGGTCCTCCACACTGCCAACACAATGCTTCCTCGCGGAGCTCTGGCGACCTTAGTCGCCGTTAGGAACGCCACATAGCACGGAGCTATGTTATTTGGCTACGATTTTTTGCAAGGTACTTCCCCAGTCGAGCCGCTCCAATTGTAATTGCAATTATTCGATTCCACTATGCTCTACATCTCTTATATGCCGTCATGGATCATGAGATCACAGAGCTGGGATGCCGTTCAAAATTCGGCTGTCTCAGTATTAAGCGACTTTCATAATTGTCTAACCTAAAAAGCCATTATAAACCACTCTATTTAAATCATTATAGGTCAGTAAGCATAACTTATGTTGGTCCTACACGGCGTTTTAAGTTGCCAGTAGCTTTAATCCAGTTTACGCCTTGATGTCCCGGCTTCTTTTTCTGGAACCTTGCCATCGAGAATCACTCTTAGGAATCCATATTGAGACCCTTACTGATCACTGACCTCCAAAGCTTCATCGGCTTCAGCTCCAAAGCTTTATCGGTGTCGGTAAATTGTTGACGACAAACTCAGGCTTCCAACATCGCGCAAACATTTATATAATCCCAAATCAATTATATCAACTGCCCAGTATGAAATTGTATTAAAGAAAGCGTAACTACAAGAAAACTCGTTGATAATTGCTGGGCGCACTTATACAGGCTGGATGTTGTAGTGTATCTGTACTGGTACTAGTAACTAGCGTTTCTTAACCGCGCCATCGGAATGAAACGAGTCCCGGAGACACTTGTCTATTGACAATCTAATTGCAAACTTTTATGTATATAGAGCTGTTGATTCGTTTGTGTTATAATTTGTGAGTGTCATAATGAGTGACAGACTTAGAAATGTTGTATGATTACTTTTTTATTACATCGGGAGCTATAGTCATATAGGTAATTTTTTTAATAGCTATTATTTATAAAATAATAAAGAAAAAAATACACACAAACATGTTTCTCGTGTTTTATCAAGAGATGAAGAAAAATACAGAGAACATAAATTTGTGGCGTATGCTCCAGAAAGTAAATATTCATCAAATTTTAAATGATTATGAATTTTCCGACTTAACAATAATTGTATGAGATAATAACATGATTATTCTATTAATAACGAAGCGATCGACCAGATTAATAACAAAAGACAGTAGCGGTATCAACACCACTATATGAATACAAAATAATTTACAATGTACACGCAAGCGGCGATTATTGTGCGACCGGTCGCGACTGACAAATACAGGATCCTGTTGTTACGCAATTTATTATTTTCCATACAATCCTGTTGGAGAAAATCACTGAGTAGGAGTTAACTGGTTGTATGGTGATGTTTTTAGGCTGTAGTTACAGGCTGTGGTTTGGCATTTATGTTTTTTTTTATTCATTATTTTATGAAGAATTTTATGTACCTATATTGATAATATTTAAGGAGTTGTATTTAAATGTATTAATAAAAAATATAGCTGTGTAGAAATAAAAAATACAGGATTTTTTTTTTGGATTTTACATTAATTAAGTACTTTACTGTCAAATTGTTACTATGCACGCTATGATTACTTAGTGATCATCTGCTGAATTTGTTTTGCTCTGATTTTAAGGTAGAAAAAAATTATTGTTTTGAATTTCATTATTTATCCTTAATCTAAACTTATAGTAAATCTGTAGAGAGGTCAATTCTGTACATGAAATATATTTCCAAAATAGCTATCAGTGGGTGATTAGTGATCGATACTGACGCCAAAAATGCAATCAGTAAAATTTTTGTCTGTCTGTCTGTCTGTATGTTCGTTATAGAAACAAAAACCACTGGACGGATTTAAACGAAACTTGGTACAATTGTTGTTCATACTCCTGGGCAGGTTATAGTATACTTTTCATCACGCTACGATCAAAAGGAGCAGAGCAGTGAAGGGAAATGTTGGGAAAATGAGTGATTCATAAGAAAGGTTGGTTTTATAAAGCATATTTTTATAAAGCGTGATGTTTTATAGCTTGAAATAAAACATCACGCTACAACCCTTAGGAACGGGGCAACGCAGTTGAAACCGCGGGCGAAGAACTAGGGAACAAAGTAACTATTCCACGCGGACGAAGTCGCTGGCAAAAGCTAGTAACAACTAAAAGCAATAGAAATCAATTTTATTTAATGATCCTTAGTCTTCTAGCTCAACAATAAAAATTAAAAACCACTTAAATTTTATTGTTACCAATAAAACTTAGATTGCATTATATTTTTATTGTTGCGGTAATAACAGCCCTATGCAGTTTCCGTAATATGTCGCGTACTATAACTTAGGAGACGGAAGGCTGGCGCCTCTGTAGGCTAGATTATCTCTTTGTTTAGACAATCACCTATTACTTGTAAAGAATGGTTACCCTTTTATTTTGCTGTAGATTCATAGGTCTTTGTTTTTAGTTTATAATCATACTTTAGTCTCATATATGATGTAGAATTATTGAACAAACTATTATATTCTAGAACTAAGCTATATACATAATTTAATATCATTAAAAAATCATAATTCGTGTAACAATGAACATCATCTCACCCAAATTACTTCAATCCAATCTAATTGTACCAACAACTTAATAACCTACTTTAGAGGTGGTATTATCATCTCTATACAAGTCCACAAGAGTTATTAAGTGGTATTATCATCTCTGTCGATTCCCGGCGAGTTGTCGCGCGGTTAGCCGGTTGCGCGGGTGAACAGTAGTCCGTTGTTATTACAGGCCACATACCTACATACACGGGTGCGTTGACTTCGTTTAATAGTATATTGCGTACTCGCTGATGTATACCGAGGCTTACATGGGGCTTTTCTTAGTTCTAAGAAAATGCTTTAATTGAAAAAACGGTTGGCGATTTTATTACATCAAGTATCAACTCGAAGACAATAGAAAATCAATAAATTGTTTAGAGCCGCGGGAATTGCTCACTAGTCTAGTCGTTCTACCGTGCTAGAGGTCCTGGCTTCATTTCCCAAATCGAGCAAAGTGTTATTCTATTAAATTCTCAGTAGTAGCTCGGAGGTTGGATTTGGTTGGACTGGCGATCTTTGGGTGTACATAAGTACAACCCTGCCTAACTTTTCAGTACAGGCATAATGATATTATATCATTATGCCTGTATGTATATGGTAGAACTACGGAAGTGTCATAGTTTCTTTGATGGACATAAATAGTAGATAATAGTGACGTAATGATTACAACCCCTACTTAAAAAGGGAATATAAGAATGATTCAGATTTTTACTTGAATGATATCGAATTACGCTGTATTATTTTATTTTATTTTATTTTATTTTATTTTATTTTATTTTATTTTATTTTATTTTATTTTATTTTATTTTATTTTATTTTATTTTATTTTATTTTATTTTATTTTATTTTATTTTATTTTATTTTATTTTATTTTATTTTATTTTATTTTATTTTATTTTATTTTATTTTATTTTATTTTATTTTATTTTATTTTATTTTATTTTATTTTATTTTATTTTATTTTATTTTATTTTATTTTATTTTATTTTATTTTATTTTATTTTATTTTATTTTATTTTATTTTATTTTATTTTATTTTATTTTATTTTATTTTATTTTATTTTATTTTATTTTATTTTATTTTATTTTATTTTATTTTATTTTATTTTATTTTATTTTATTTTATTTTATTTTATTTTATTTTATTTTATTTTATTTTATTTTATTTTATTTTATTTTATTTTATTTTATTTTATTTTATTTTATTTTATTTTATTTTATTTTATTTTATTTTATTTTATTTTATTTTATTTTATTTTATTTTATTTTATTTTATTTTATTTTATTTTATTTTATTTTATTTTACTTTATTTGGGAAACAAACAGATACAATACAAAAAAAAGAAACATACAAGTAAACCATACATAATCCAAAACAGTTTCCACATTTATGTTATACAATAGCGCCAAAACACAAAAAAAAAACTAACCTAAACATCAATTAAAGATTACTTAAAATGATACTTATGAAGTATGGGTATGAGAACAATATAATGTTATTTACTTGGAGTAGGAACCAAACAGTTGCGTACAGACTTTTTAAATTTGGGAAAGGGAAGGTGAAAGATGTCAATGAGATTATCATTACTAGTATTATTGTTATTATTATTAATGAGGTTATTATACAGGCAGCAGGATCTTGTAATAAACAAGCAAGCAGTGATAGCCTAGTGGTGTGACCGTTGGACTGCCAAGTCAAAGGTCTCGAGATCGAATCCAAGGCACGGACCTCTGACTTTTCGATGTCAATCACGTGCTTAAACGGTGAAGGAAAACATCGTGAGCCCATGTGAAGCCTGCTAACCCGCACTAGGCCAGCGTGGTCGACTATAGCCTAATCCTTCTCACTCTGAGAGGAGTCCAGCATTGGGACAATATAATGGGTAGAATATTATATGCACCGTATCATAAAAACATATCGCTTATTATCTTCTTATTGTGAATCCTCTGGTGTTGCGGGTGTCCATGGGCGGCGGTAATCGCTTACCATCAGGCGATCCGGCTGCTCGTTTTCCCTCCTATCCCATACAAAAAATACATTTACTCGTACTATATATTTTTTTCACATGCGTGAGAACCAGCAATTTACACTTTCACCACCAATAGGACTGTCGCTTTACATCCCACAGAATTGAAATTCCCAACCAATTCATACTTCATTCCAATCACAACCGTACCAACGTGGGCCAATTGACTATTACCCTAACTATCTCCATGTGAGCCCGACGTAATAAGGAAAAGATTGGCACATCTCAGCTACCGTTGCTTCGGGCGCCCGTCTTACGTAATCACGCTGATTATGTATGTATTAACTTACGGCACAGCTTCAGATTAGCACATAAGTGCCCAGTTATGCACTGGCTCTCAGTTTTTGTCTCCTAGACTTGTCAGACGGTGATTTTAATGTTGGCTACCAATTATGCCGTCTGGAATCCGTCTAAAGTTTGGGCCAGTTTTTGTTGGTATGGTTTACGGGGAAGTTGGCTGATTGATCATGGTTTTAATGGAAAATCACAAATATCCTTTTGTTATTAATATGTCATAGCTTATAATATATTTTGGCAAAAAAAATATATTAAATTGGATAAGTACCTTCTTACTCGAATCACCACTGCGTTAATCTTCTTTGAAATTTTTATACAGTGTAAAGAGATTTTCTGGGCTTGTCATTTTTAAAAGTACCAGTGTTTACATTTTGTTATTTCTTCCAACTATTTTCTTTTTCAGCGTTAAGGAGACTCGTGGAATGATGCACTGGTAAATGATACATCATATATATTTTTGTAAATATATCTTATAGGTAAAGATACTTTTACAAGGCAATGCTTTCCTTTTATTAAACTAGATGGCGCCGGCATTTCCTAACTGACGACCTCTGAGAAGAAACACCGAAACAAACTCAGAGAATCATGGTCTCTTTTAAAGTCCAGACAGTAGTAGTGTATTACAACTATGCATAAAATAATATGTGAGTGGTACGATGTAGGGCAATATCTGAACAGGTCTTTTGAAGAAAGAGCCGTAGCAGCCTTGAGTTGACCTGTCCTGACTGACGGCACGCATACAAAAGTCATGGTGTAGCTCAATCATTATTAAGGGATGTAAGATGCTTCTCTATATTTTTTGCAGTAATTATAATGTCTCACTAATACATAAAGCAATGACATATTTTATCGAGTCATGGTCACACTACCTACATTCTAACTGACAGTTTTCCAGCCAGTGCAATGAAATGATGTAGATATAACTGATATTTATTTACTTAGTTATGCAGATCTTTTCACCTGTTTGTAACATTATATCAATAAAATACTTAAATATTATAGAAACACTACAAACACGATATGTTCAATATACTTCACGACATCTGTGACTGAGATTAAGAAAAAATTTGGCCCCCTAAAAATGGTAGTTGGGTCAAATCATACACTAATTTGTTATCTTAAATAATGACTACGCCAATTTCTAAGGGCCGGATCCTCTGAGGGTCAGATACTTTAAATGTAGGTAATATCAGAAACAGACATAAGGTCTGACGGATTTTGGAGACAAAACGATAAATGATGAAAGTTTTCCAAAATTCATCATTAAGTGACATAAAATAGATTTAAGACTCTAGATTAATAAAAAATACGAGTATAACTATCAAAGACGCAGTGATAGCCTAGTAGTATGACCGTTGGACTGCCAAGTCAAACGTCTCGAGTTCGAACCCAAGGCACGCACCTCTGACTTTTCGAAGTCATGTGCGTATTAAATAGTTAATTATCACACGCTTAAACGGTGAAAGAAATCATTGTGAGGAAACCTGCATGCCTGAGAGATTTTCTAGATGGCGTGTGAAGTCTGCCAACCCGCACTAGGCCAGCGTGGTGGACTATAGCCTAATCCCTTTCATTTTGAAAGGAGACCCGTGCCCAGCAATGGGCCAGTATAATGGGTTGATTATGTTATGTAAGAAATCCTTTGAAGTTTACGTAATCTCTAATACAAAGAAGAATCCGGTGTTTAATGTATGTTTACATTATTGCGGGTATCTGTCGTCTGAATTAAAGCAATCTGCTATCAATGCTGGTAGTTACTCGTAATTCAAGCCACCGTCGTACATATAATCACCTGCGTTCGACGTAGAACACCATTAATATAATAGTATTCTATTATCAGCTTAGATTATGTAAATGGAGGATATGGTGCAAAAGAGGAACAGGATAAATCGACTGTGTTTTTTTTGTGTGTATTTTACGCGATTTCATTGCCGATAGTGAACCGATTTTGATGTTTTAAATTTATCTAATGGAATATATATAATTCAAATTAACTGGTAAAGTACTTTTCTTCAATCGCACCCAATCAAGAAAAGTAAAAATATTATAGCTCAAAATATTATTTTTGTGCCATATATTCATATGATACTGGCCCAAAATAATATGAACAATTAAATATGATAAACTTCTATTTTACTATAGAACTAGCGGCCCGGTACGTGCTTCGCTACGTATAAAGCGAAATACAGCGGACAGCGGACAAAACCATTCCCAGATCCCCTTGAACACACACAAAAAATTTCATCAAAATCGGTCCAGTCGTTTGAGAGAAGTTCAGTCACATACACACTCACAGAAGAATTATATATATAAAGATAAGGCTTCAAGTATAGCATTAGGAAAAATACTGACTATACTTTCTTATCCACGTCTTATAATCCAAGTAGCGTTATGTCTACATCCTCATAGATGGCTATCTATGGGTGATTTTCTATTGAAAGCAATTTGCATACAAATGAATTCAGGCAGTTTAACTTTTAAAAGTAACGGCCAAGTTAATTGCAGGTTAGATCTTAATTTGGTAGAGATTGGAAGTGAGATTGTAACGCGCTTCCATGATGGTTGAGTAATAGGAAAATTCTGAATACAAAGTACCTACTCGTATTAGGTGCTTAGGTATCACATAACTAATTTTTTCTCATTTATAAAATAAATATTTATTTATTTTTGTCACACTCGATACACTAAAAAGAGCAATATATAGCCTTTATATCCCGAAACTCGTTTTTTTGTAATATTCCTCTTTTTTTCATATTTTGTTATAATATATCTCGGAGTTCGGTGTGCCTCTTGGCTTCTCTAACGATCTCCTCCTCTAACTCTAATTTCCATTGCTTCTCCAGTTGGAACCTACTCTTGATTTGAGTTCGTCTTCTCATCTTTTGCGTTGTCGACATCTGTTTCGTTTCCCGTTTCTAGGATACCATTCTGTCAATATTTTGCTCCATTTTTCACACAACGGTCACTCATTATAGTGGGATAATCGGGGTAGTCGGGCGTCGGACTCACGACCATGTGGTTGCCGGTTGGAAACCCACCCATTGCACTACTGACGTGAACCCGCACGTAACACAAGCATTTTAGTTTAGTACGGGTTAACAACCTTAGTGGGGGTTAACAAGAATAATATTAATGTGCGACTCAGATTGCTAGTAAGTTTAAAAAAAAATCTGAAAGAGATTACATACATTGATATTAACAACAATAATCTTATCTATAGTTTCAAATACTGTACTGACAAATATTATAGGTTATCCGGCAGTAGGTATCTCTTGGTTTGACCATCTAAGATAGGATTCATACGGCCTTCTAATGACATGGCTGATTGATTTTCAATTACCTAAGCTTTTGTTCTATGTTGAGGAGGGATGTGAAGCATTAGTGTAGTATAAAATAAAGTGAATACTTAGTTATTTGTTCTCTTTCATTGCAGATAATCGCTGAAACAATTATCCCAGCTTCGTCCGAGCTACATTAGTCTGCAGCACGTCTCAGACAACACAAACCGCATAAGCTAAGTGATAACCGGAATCATAAATAAGGTGCATGTTAATAGCCTGTAAATATATTGAGGCGTTAAAACAGCCGGGAGCTCTCGACTAACTAATAGTAGTCGTGATTTACTGCAACATGCATTGCGTTGCTTAGAACTTTATATGAATGAAGAGCAATCTGCAAGTGTCCAGGCGAAGTGTTTGAGGCAAATACATTTCGTAAATGATGAGCTTAGCAATGTTCGTGATAATATTTGAAAGAGAAGAGAAGCCCAATGAAATGTCACTGTGACACAAAGATATCTACAAGATGGACCAAGAGCATAAACTAGCAGAACTCTCGAAGAACAATCTGCGAGTGTCATTGCAGACGACGTTGTGGCTGTGTTGTGTTTTTGTGTAAAGAAGCAATATCGAAAATTGTAACTGAAGAAGTGAACCTAAAGACGGTCACTGTAACACAGGTGTCTAATACCATGAGTCAAAAATATAAAATTCCAAAGAAAATGTTTGTAACAATAAATAAATAAAATACCTATCTAAAAATAGACGTGATTTAAGTAGACTTGAGCTTTGAATAAAGAGTGGTCTGCGTGTGTTAGGATAGACGAACTGTTTGAAGCATCTAAGTGTCGTTGAGTAAAGAAGCCTTATGGAGAATTGTATCTTAGAGAAAGAAGAATCCACGAAAGAACGTTACCGAGGCACAAAGATCCAAGGACCAAGATTATAAAATAACCGAGGTCTCGAGTTCTTCATCTTCATCATGATGAACATACTTGACCTACCTATGTACTGCTAGATACAGGTCCCTTTCAGACCCAGTTTCTTCAAGAGAATGGAAAGTGATATAAGATTCGATATACATTATTTATTAATCGCTACAACGCGATATGGTTCCAATAGCTGTCCAATTGCTCTATATCTTTAGGCGATTCGTATAAGATTATCTATGTGTAAATTATCTCGCTCTGTTGAAATTGTCTAACGGTAACTATTAAGACATTATTAAGGTTTTTTATTCATATAACAATCAATTTAATAAAAAATATTATATTATAATTATATTTATTAGACTTAGACTGCCTCATTAGCCTAGTGGTCCCAAGCGCGACTGCTACGCTAGAGGTCCTGGGTTCGATCCACAGGTCGAGCAAAGTGTTATTGGGTTTTTCTATGAAATTCTCAGTAGCAGCTCGGAGTCTGGATTTGTGCCCGGTGAATGGCTATAGGCTCGCCCCCTACAACATGGGACCTAAACATACCGGCGAATTATGGGTGTACATTAAGTACGCCTCTGCTTAACCCTTCGGGGAATACAGGCGTGATGGTATGTTATATTTATTTTATGGTAATATAAACTACGTAGACATAGACCTATACGTAGTTACAATATATGTACTTAATATATGTATGTATCATAATCCTACCAATACCAAAATCTATTGACCTCTGTTATATATGGGTTTACCACACATTCATGGGTCAACAAGTGTGGCGCTTTAAAGAAGGTTTCTTACAAAAGGTGCTCACAGTTAATGTTAACAAAAAGAACAACAATATACCAATGCAATCATTATCTCTATCAGATGAATCGGAAATAAAGTTTTATCGCACAAAGGGAACCCGTTTTAGGTACAAAAATAGATGGGCATTATGATTTTATAATTGGTAAGGTAACCTGAAGCCAGTACACGATGATAGCATTTGTAATAAACGTAAATATAAGGGTTAATATAATGCTGTCAAAGCACTGTAAAACGCCTCTCTTCGCTATGTAGTAGATTTTAATAGAAAATGTTTCTTCTTTGGATGAACAGATGTACTTAATCTATGAGTGGTAATAGCGTGACGTGAGTCGTTAATCATTCATAATAAAATACAAATCACTCATTTCATCATAAAATAAATCACAGAATGTTGATATGCAAAGTTCTACATATTGGTGAATGTTATTTATGTTTTTTTTTTGTTGTAATAACACGAGGTAACCATGTGTAGTAGATCCATTGTTTATAAAATGTTTTTAAATAAAATCAGCAGTTTTACGTTTTAATAAATTCAATGTACAATGAACATGTAAAATATGAGCTTAACACCAAATAAACAAACGTATAACAATTTAATTTCATTTTAAGTCAAATCTAAACATAGACAAGCAATTATATCCAACAAAACTTCATAACTCTTGCCCTGTTTACAAAGCCTGTCACTATCAGAGTCGCTTAAGGCTTATAAAGATAACATTAAGCCCAAGTACTGGAAAACACGAACACGGACATACAAAGCAACATAATAATCACAAGTGGAACTCAATATACATTTTATCAATCTCGTACAATAGCCGGGAGAAATGTCGCAATATCCTAGCTAAATGCTGGTAGGACTCGTAACGAAATCTAATAAACGCTCTGCTATGCAAATCAATCGGTTGCGCGGGCGCACGCCTTTGTCAGTTTATAGACAATGCAGGAAATTGTGTAGGGCTGGCAGTTTTAATTAACGGGCCGGTTGCATGGAAATAAAATGTTTCTGTGTTGATCAGGTTAAATGATGAAGCTTAGTAACTAGTTTAGGTCTGTGATAATTGATTTATTTGTTTTATTGTGTGGCATAGATTTTGATTAAGAAAAGGTTGTCATTATTATTGCCAGTGGTTAAAATTAATTATAGCTTAGTTTTTAATGTTAAGAAGCGATACAATAAGTTCGGGTTAACCCGTACTAATAGGGCCAAGTTCACAAAAATACGGAGACTCTGGTCTGAGACAAGTGATAATTTAAGGCTCTTAAATACCTAGGGTACGAATAGATAATGGCTTTATCTTCGTATTTATGGAGTACCATCGTTTGATCTTAATTAATGTCAGTTTTTAAGAGAAGTAAGTATGTAAAAGTATCGACGATAATGAAGTTGCTTGTAATTCTACGGAATGGTAAACGTCAGAGTTCATTGATCTGTTTATGCTGGGAAAAAATTAACAGCTATACAATATGCATGGAATTCGTGCTTCTGGATACATCAAACAAAACAGGAATGGGAACACCAATTGTAGTAGTAATAGACCTGTTAGAGGTATAGCCATAAATAACAGATATTGATGGGTCGATTGCAACCACATAGATGATTTGAAGCAGATCAATAAAAATACGTAATTAAATCTCAACGTATCGGTTCTTCAAAACCGGATGAGACCAATATGAATTATCGCAGTCATCAAGATACGATACATAAAGAAACAAATTCTTCATAAGACCTCATATATCTTGCGTCATTAAAGAAAATCAGAAGCCAAGCCCTGGTTGTAAAGTATGTCAGAATGGACCAGATGGAAAGATAGTGAATGATTCCGAGCAAGTAATGCTACCAGGTAATAACTCAGTCGCTATTCTCCTTGCGGCTAAGAAATCATTTCGTGTTGATTCTATTGTAGGAATAAATTCTCGAGTAGCTCACTATACAGCCACTGCGGTAGCTGCAAAAACAAAAGGCGTAAAAGAACAATCGATGGATGAATTTTAAGCTTTATGAGAAGAAATTGCTAAGGATGATAGAAATAGAACACTAACTGTGCAAAATGATAAACATCAAAATGAAGGAAATGATACAATCAAATATAAACTCCAATCATATCAAGATAAGGTTGTGTTTGTAGCAGATAGAAAACTAATAAGAAGACAAGTAGATAAAACTGGTTGTAGTGTTAGTTGCTCGGGGCATCGTTTAGTATGAGAGTAGGGTCTGCAAATTTATGTGGCATCAGTTTTACACTCAAAACGTTGTGCTTTGTTGTGACTTTCACATAAATATATATATATATATATAAATTATGATCAGGAGCGGGTGATTACAGAATGAGTTGCAATACGTATGTAAATATTTTATTACTGTGATATCAGCTCATCAAATGTTTCTGTTTTAGAATTACTTGCGATTTATTAAATCAATGTTGACAATTTCTAAATACACTTCGAATGAAATAAAATTACCATTTCGATCCAAGTTCTCGGGTATTATGACATCAATGTAGTACCAGCATTACAAACTCCAATAAATATAAAGTTAAGTTTGTTTATACCATATGTGCTTATTAACATCCCTATAAAGTTTGTGCTAAATACTGATTTAGTGGTAGATAAAATAATTAAGGCTAAATAATATTTTACTAATTTAAATGCTCATAATTTTATATCTATTACGAGTATTATAACTTTTTTTAGCAAGGTATAAATTTAAAAGATTTTTTATTGCGGTAATCTGCCGATTAACTATTAAGTTAAGCTTGAACAACGCGGGGCAATAGTAAACTTTCAGACGATAGACGCGATCACTGTTGATGATTAATTGAATAAAATTATTTGATAAAGATAATGCTAACTCAAATAATTTTACAGTTGGTAAGTAATGAGATGACTGCTGCTGATAAAAATATATGGAAGATACCAAGCTGTATTCCCAAACTCAAGAAATTTGATGATTATGGTAAAATTCTGTTTAATTTAAAGAACGGTAATGGCTATTTGGACGAAAATTACGCTTTCCTAGCCATAAAAAAACCAGACCGACATCCAAACTTCGAGTTCCTACTGAGAATTTCATTGAAAAACCCAATACCATTGCTCGACATGAGAACCGAATTATCTGTTTACAGATCTCTTAATATAATGTAGGTATCTATAGGTACTATTTTATATTTGGCTTTTCGTTTCATCGATTTTATGTTTCTAGTGTATTTGTGGTCTCAAATAAAAATAACTGTATCATTTATAATCGCCCTACGGCACTTGTAAATTTTATTGTTATTATCGTTTTATCTGTTTTTGTTTTTATGGCTACTATTTTGTTCTTATTTCTACCAAAAACCCCGTAAATTACCTTAATATTGTCATCAGCTGAGACAATAAAGACATCGTGTGACCAGTTATTTTTATTAACATTTAGTTCTAAAATATATGCTACGCATATTTTAGAATACTAAACAGGCTAGGTATTTTGCGATTTTATTTTAATAGTAGAAATTTAGATTTTTATTGTACAATTAAATTCCTTTATTGATCATTAGATAGTATAATAATATTATTATATATTATGACACTATTGATAAGAAAATTTATTAAATCTACAGAAAGAAAATAAAATCTCTGACTACAAGATTTTAACATGAAAAAATAACCTTCATACGCAGGTTTATTTTAGGAAAGCTATGTCAGTGTTACCTATATTATTTTTTAAACTATTGTAATGTTATTGATATAAAGTCCATACTTTAAAGCTGTCACAGAAGATTGAGGCTTGTTGTCTGCTATTTTATTGCGTGTTCGCGACCCAAGCATAATTATTTAGTATGAACATAATTACCTCTCACTGCCTCATTAGTCTAGTAGTCCCAAGCGCGACTGCTACGCTAGAGGTCCTGGGTTCGATCCCCAGGTCGAGCAAAGTGTTATTGGGTTTTTCTATGAAATTCTCATTAGCAGCTCGGAGTCTGAATTTGTGCCCGGTGAACGGCTATAGGCTCGCCCCCTATAACATGGGACCTAAACATACCGGCGAACTGTGGGTGTACATTAAGTACGCCTCTGCCTAACCCTTCGGGGAATACAGGCGTGATGGTATGTTATGTATGAACATAATTATGTATGGTTCCTTTTTTACAACTAGATGGCGTTACATTGGGCCTAGCAAAGTTAAGGTCAACGATGCTATCTTGATGTCAAATATTGTGTTAACATTCAATTCTTTCGAAATTCTTGAGTTTTCTATAGTTAGGTATGTCTGCCAAATCTATTACCCTTATATCATTAGCGTTATTAATATTGACACAGACGACCACTCTGATACAACTATAGCTTAGCTGAGCCCTAAGCATGTGCTTGGGGGCAATAGGCTTAGGTCCTAACTGAGACCTCGTTAACGACCTGAAATTTTCTCCAATCAGTGGATAATGTCAAAATAACTGTTTGTTGAAAGTAAAGTAAAAAAATGAAGCATTCTGACGAAAATTGCGAACAATTTAAACACTTAAAAACATCATACGTAATTTGGCGAGGCAAGACCGTTGCAAGCACCTGTATTTTAAATCATGCGTGTATGAGCGAGTCCATTACATTGGAAATAGGCAATTAATAAGCTATTACTTTCAGTTCTCGCATCCCATTTAGGTGTTTAGTTTAAATTATGACATACTTATATTCTTTAAATGTTTTGATTGAATATTTATAAGACTTTTAGAGTAAGAACTCGTTAATCTGTAAAGAAAATAAAAAGGTTGTGTTCTATGGAGTCTGACTGGCTGGCGACCACAATTAGGTACGTCGGAGTCTGAAATTTAGCACGTGAAAGCCAGTTTTCCCTTGGTTGTTGCGGCTCGGGCAGTCTGCAGTCCGTAAAGGCCTTTAATCCTCAGCAATGCACAACCAACTCTGGTGCTGCAGGTGTCCATAAGCGGCGATGATCACTTACCATCAGTGACAACAATTCAGAAGAAGAAGCTTCACGAGAAAAGAAGGTGCTTCACATAAGAATTACTCCTGTACCGGTAAGTTTTTTTTCGGTTCTGGAGTATCATCAAAACATCTGTGTTTCATATTCGATAGATATAATCTGGGTGTCTTTTAACCATAATTGAGTCGGTTTCTGATAGGCAAGCACACTCCATCGTAGATCGCAGTATCGCTTAAATCAGGCCAAATGGCGGTCAAGTGTAAGCGTATCAAGAATAATAAAAAACAGATCGAAAGACAAGTTATCCAGTCACTATGAAATACCTTAGAATTAAGGAAATCGGCAGTAAAAGTTTAAATACTGCTAAGAATCAAGAATTAAATGTCTCGATGTTTACGACTTTAGCAAAAACTCGATCGAATTTCACCCCGCAACCAGTAGTAAGACCGTCCAACAATTTGGGGCCAATCGCCCGAGGTCCAGATACGAAATAACAATTATTTAGTAAATTTATTCACATGATCGCCCTTTGTTTCAAGATAATGAGAGGTTGCGGCAGCCGAATTTAAAATGCCATTACTGTGATAATGTCCACTATGTAAAAATGCGTATAAAATAAACTATAGCTTTAATGTGATAAAATCGTGATTTTGATACTTGGTTATGGACTTTTTGTGTTTAAGAATTTAGTCCTATATAGAATAAACGAGAATAATTTTAATATACTTAGATAACTAACTGTTGCCAACATGTATGTATATCAAATTATCCCGGTATATTAAATTATAGGACAGACATTGTAAGAGTGTTTAATGTATTTTCGTTTATATATGTGATCTTCTAGTAGATAAACAGTGTTGAGTTGCTAAAAATTTAAAAAACCTTACATATTTAGGCATAGAAAGCATATTAGGTAGGTATATATTTACATATATTATTTAATTCGTGATTTTATCTGTATTTTACATTTTTAATATCTATATTAAATGATCGTCTAGATATAGCGATATATCCAATCAAAAAACAATATCGTAAATTCAATTAGATATAGGTATCTACCTACCTACGTTGCAGTCACTCTATGAAAATAATATCTTACAAATGACAGATATTAGTACCTACAATAAATGTTTTGCAACTTGTTTTATGTCAGAATATCGACGGTTGCCTTCTCTCATATATGAATCACGAATATTCACGAACTAATTGGGCGAAATAGTTGTCATCACATCGTGCGTTTTAACGTTCGTTAATTGTCACGAAACACAACCGAAAACTGAACCGTATAATTTTAGATCAATCCTTCGATTTCGAAATAAAACTACGTTTTACGGATTTTATCACGTTGTATCGATATTAATTGATTCCCGACGTTTCGGATCCTTTACAGCATCCATGGTCACGGGTAGACTAACTTGTTGGACGTCTTAATGTTACAATTACTAACAGCTACCTTACATTTTTGTTAATTATTGGCGATCCGATTCACGCAGAACGAGCTCACCAAATTTCAATAGAGAAGCCCAAAACTGCAAGACCGAAGGATACAACGCGATAAAATCCGTAAAAAGTAGTTTTATTTCAATGTCTAATATTCGCGTAAGTGTCAGAAACCTATTCTTCGATTTTCTGGTTTACAGGAGATTTATTAAAGAAGGAGCTCGTTTTTATCTATAGCCTGGCAAACGTATTGATCAAAGAAAAAACAGCTAAATAAATAAATATAAATAAAAGTTGGCTAGAATAAAGCGGCGGTAGCCTAATGGCTAGGGCGTCAGACTAGCCATCATGTGGTTGCCGGTGCGAATCCCACCCATTGCACTACCGACCTGAACCCACTCGTAACACAAGTATTTTGCTTAGCACGAGGGGTTAACAAGAATACTAGTAATGTGCGACCCACCTAGCCAGTAAACTTTTTTTTTTAAATGATGTGTGATAATGCTTACTACGCTGTACTAGCCGCCCGTATTCAAGATTTACTGATCAACCGATCTGCAAGCTTTAGCTGCGCTTGCGCCGCGGTCAATCTATGGATGGGTCATATCGGGACCGTGCTTTATAGAGCACGAGAAGCCACCAGTCCTGCTTATCATACGTAGATTTATGATAATCGTCAGTGGGAGGCAGAATCTCGAAAGCTACCAACCGGGCTATACGGATATTCTAAGAATATCCTGTAAGTATCCTTAGAATATCCATATTATCCAGAACTGGTACATAAGGGGGACTTAATGCCATATGGCATTCTCTACCAGCCCGCATTTGGATCAAGTAGATTTTAGTAATATTAGGGTACAAGAAGAAAAAGCTTAATATTAAAGATTACCTAATATAACTAGTACCTACGTATTAAATATAAACTAAATAAACAATGACTGACTGCCTTCTTAGTCTAGTGGTCCCAAGCGCGACTGCTACGCTAGAGGTCCTGGGTTCGAACAAAGTGTTATTGGGTTTTTCTATGAAATTCTCAGTAGCAGCTCGGAGTTTGGATTTGTGCCCGGTTAATGGCAATAGGCTCGCCCCCTAGTACATGGGAACCTAACATACCGGCGAACTGTGGGTGTACATTAGTACGCCTCTGCCTTACTCTTCGGGGAATACAGGCGTGATGGTAGTTTATATAAACAATACATATACATACCTATATATTTTTACATAAATATATAATCCTTACTAGTATATGTATAAAGATTTACCGAGTAGCAACGATGTTAAATGAAGCTGCAGAAATTTTATTAAAATGTCGATTTCATTTTATTCCTGCAACACAGTCATGCCTACTTTATAGTTTTACTTTGTAAATTAATTATGAGGATTTTCTTAATGATATCTTATTCTAATGACCGTTGTAGGTCGTTCTATGGCCTAGTCGGTTATGTATGGCTGACCATAATGGGATATTTATTACCGATTCTTCCAAAGCTTTGAAAGACATATTTACTATTATGTGATTATGAATAACGTTATTTTCTTGTTATTATCATAATGAGAATTAGTTTTTTAATAAATTTTATTTATTGATGTGAAAATGGTGTTGTAATTTTATGTATGTTAGGATAATTATTTGAATAATATACCTATTGAGCACAAAATAATAATAAACAGATTTAAATGTAATTGACTGCCTCATTAGTCTAGTGGTCCCAAGCGCGACTGTTACGCTAGAGGTCCTGGGTTCGATCCCCAGGTCGAGCAGTGTTATTGGGATATGAAATTCTTAGTAGCAGCTCGGAGTCTAGATTTGTGCCCGGTTAATGGCAATAGGCTCGCCCCCTATTACATGGGACCTAAGCATACCGGCGAACTGTGGGTGTACATTAGTACGCCTCTGCCTAACCCTTCGGGGAATACAGGCGTGATGGTATGTTATGTTTATGTTAAATGTAATAAGGTATTATATTTATCTATACTCAAATATACTTTATTTTCCTGTGAAGAGAACCGACGGATCCTATAGTAGAGCTAGAGAAATTTTCGGGACTAAAATTTGTCGGGCATCCCTGGGTTTGGGATCGAATGTTCTAAGCACAAGTCTTTCAAGATTTTATCAAAGACTCTGTCATAATATATGTTGCTATAATGGCTTTCTTAGACAACCATAATCTAAAATTAAATAAAATCAGCATGGATTATAGTTTTGCCACGAGGTTAGACTCTACGTCTATGAATTTTAAAGTCATTTTATTTTATAGTCATCTATCAACGTGTCCCAAATTATCGATCCTTAGTCACATTAATACAAGCCTAAAAGCCCAATTTGAACGGAACAGAACATATTTTTTTTTTGCAACGGAGTCGAAATTTTCTGTAGATTATCTGTTAAATGTACACAGTAATATCTTGGTGAAGCAAGCCTTGGTCAGCATGCATGACTTGAATACAAATGTTGATTATGGCCGGGGAAAAAGTAGCGGCCATTGTACAAGCCTGGGGCAACTCCACTGAAGGAGTTGCCTCCGTGAAATGTTGGGACGAGCAGAGAGAACTATAGAGACACCTGTTTGTGTTTTTTTTGGGTTTTTAATATTTCTGTAAATAGATCTTTTAAAGAGAGTTTTACAAGTATATATTTCATTTTTTTAAACTTGGTGGTGCTGATATTTTCTAGTTGGCGACCTCTGAGAAGAAACACCGAAACAATCAGAGAATCATGGTATCTTTTAAAATCCAGACTAGTTGTACCTATATCATACAAATAGTCCTACTAATCCTACTGATATTATAAACGTGAATGTTTGTGAGGATGTATGGATGTTTGTTACTCAATCACGTCAGAATGGCTTAACGGATCTGGATGAAACTTGGTACAGAGATAGATTGTAGTCTAGAATAGCACATTTTTATCCAGGTCGGATCCAAATCTGAAGTCCACGCAGACGTGGTCACGAGCAGAAGTTAGTATATCATATTATGTTTATAGAATATCAGAAAAATACCAATGCATATAACTATAACGTGATACAGGACATTAAGTATAAAATATAATTATGGAACTATGCAAGAAAATTATAAAAATTAAGATTAAATCTTTTGAGGTTATCAATCCCACTTGTACAAAAAATTTCATGGTATTATTGTACTTTTTGTATACAATAAAAAATAAAATACATATCGACTCCACACCACCTCTATCCATCTGTCGTCTCCTTGCTTTGGGCGCGCATTGTCCGCGGTACAAATGTGATCAAATTATAAAGAGTGGCGGCTCGCCGGCGGCGGTCGGGCCCAGGACGGAGGCGCGAATAATCGCAACACAGGCCACGCATTATAAATGTATTATCTCTTATACCACTTGTATTGTGAGGGATTTTTATGTTTTACTAAAGGTTACAAGAGTATTTATTAACTTAAATTGGGCAATACTGCAAAATTAGGTTACACTAGATATTTTTTTTATTGATTAGGTCGGCAAACGAGCAGACTATCCACCTGATGGTAAGTAGTCATCGCCGCCCATGGACATCTGCATCACCAGAGGAGTTGCTGATGCGTTGCCAAGATTTAAGAGCCTCTACGGACTCTATACTGACAGAGCCGTCGCAACCGAGAGGGAACTGGCTCTTACGCGCAAAAGTTGGAACACACGCGAAGGTGCTTTACGACAGACTCCGACGTAAGGGTGGTCGCCAGCCAGCCAGACCCCGAGAGGTCCTACCACCGAGCAAAAGATAACTATAGATCATTCCATTTCCTCTATTATTTAAATTTATATACCGATAGTTTCACAGTAATGTGTTATTATAGCAATAAGCAAACTGCCTCATTAATTTTATGGTCCTAAGCACGTATGCTTCGCTAGCGGTCCTAGGTTCGATTTCCAGTCAGTAGCAGCTTAGATTTTGGCTTTGTGCTCGGTTAATGGCAAGATGCTCGTCCCTATTACACGGGACCTAAACATACTGGACTGTGTGTGTGTACATTAGTACACCTCTGCCTACCCGTTCGGGGAATACAGGCGTGATGATATATTACGTTATGTAGATTTCTTTATTCACACATACAACTATTATCACAGGTCAATATCTTATACAATAGCGTAGTTCAAGTACTTACTCCATTATCTAAATCTATCGACCAATAAGCTTCCAATAATATATTTTCAAAGCAATAAGACAACGATATTCAATCTCGCAATATAAAAAAGTTACCATCATTAATTCAAGCGACAAATGATCGTTAATTGTGAAATTTGGTATGCACCGTAACTAATCGGAATCGTACATATTAAATTATCAATAGGTAGCATACAAACAGACTAATTACAGCATTAATCACAGCCAGCCTATACGACGGTGCTTTTCTAATAGGGATGGGACCGAAGAACTTACTAGTCGACTAACGGGATATTTTATTAGTTTATTTGGCATAGACGTCGTAAATATGACATCGTTATATTATGTAAGTAATTAATTTTACGATTACATAAGATCATCATCGAAAACATTATTATAATTCCTACGCAATACATAAATTATGGTTTTCTACTAATCAATACTTTTTTATTCTCTTTCTGTACATATTGTAATATTTTTTTTATAAAGATAATATACATCACTTGAATAGATTTTGTGATAAGTAGTTACCAAGTATTTGTAAAAACTAGAAAGGTCCCTAAGAGGTCACTATTTTGTATAAGATTACCTAGGTATTTCACCCAATTTACAAGCTTTTTTATTCTTTTCTTTTTTACAGTTTGTACCCATGTCTGACCTCAAATCTCTCATTATTTTCTCCTCCCGTCGGAATTAGTTCCTGTTACTGTCTATTGAATGCTACATTTATATTAATATTTATATTTTTGTCAAAAAAAGTTGAATTTCATAGGTAAATCCAATGTTCTAGAAAAATAAAAAATATATTGACACCAATCTATTTAAATGACACCTATTCCATCACCATCTATTTAAATTATAAAAAAACATGCAACTAAACACTTTGGAATCGATAATTCAACACTTAATTTTGTGAAATTTATTGATTACAAAGTAAAAACTTCTTAGTCGATTTAGCACCTGCCCATCACTATCCAATGTTTCCTATAGCACTGTAATAACTTTTATAATTTTACCGCGTTGAGATATAGACCATCCATGGGAACGTACATTTGGAAGCCGTTTGCATTAATGCGCAGTAAGTAATATTATTATGATATAATATGTCATATTGTAACCTGTAATTTTGTGAGCAAATTTATGTTATATATAACATAAAATATATAATTTATAACATACTTACATATTATATGTATTTCCATGTTTGTCTTTTTATATTTCCACTAGCTTTGCGTCTGGCTCTTTTTATTATTAACTCGAACATTAGTCGAGGCTATATTTTTAAAATAACGTAGATATTCAGAATGTGAAGGCAAATTTCGATCTGGCGGGTGTTGGACTGGACTCTATGTGGTTTGTCTGTCCGTCTGTCTGTCTGACCCGTAAAGGTATCGTTAGATTATATAGAGATTTAGTTCTATTTATATAATCATTATCAATTTACAAGAATTTTTTTTTTTTATTAAATGAGGAAACTGAAATGGCTATAGTGGTGGTGGCAGCGAAACCGTCGAAATCATCTTGAATTTTAAACTTCATTAATGATTATGTTTAATTTCATGAATATTTAACGTTCTTATTTTATTTGGTGATGTGACGCCTCTTCTGAATCGGATAGGTTTTTTAAGCTATTGCATAGCTTCTATCGCGGGCCTTGAGCGTGGGGACCGAATCCAGAAATTCCGTAACGAAAAAAACCTAACACGCTTGTCTCTTTAGTTCAGCAAACCGCCTTTAGGTGGCATTGGTTGTATTACATAAGTTGATAAAAACCAATGCCACCTAAAGGCGGGTTGCTGAACTAAAGAGAAACACGCTTGTCTCTTTAGTTCAGCAACCCGCCTTTAGGTGGCATTGGTTGTATTACATAAGTTGATAAAAACGCTATGCAATAGCTTTACCGCGGCAGTCCCCGAGTGCCACACGTCTTTTATTTTTAACATAGTGCATATCATTGGTGTTGCGATTCCCGATTGGACGGCCCCTAGGATTGTCCATCATTTCATAACAATAAAAAAATATCATCTAAGATAAGTTAATTTGTAAAATAATGTACGTATAGACAGACTCACTTAGAAACTTGAATCTCTTAGGTTGGATGAAATATGTGCTCTTATCTTCATAAGAAATTTCTTCCGACTTGCGACAGCGGAAATAGATGAGTAGACAGTTCTATTTAATGCTAATCTTTTTTTTATCACTGTACAAAGTAGGTATTAGTACAGTCACGAACATTTTGCTCAACCTGTCAAGCAGGGTCATGTGATTTTGAGAACGGTTATCCGTCAGTTAAGTGATGTCTCACTTTAATGTGGGAACGAAGAGCTGCGGTAATAGAAAAATAATGGTTGACGCACAATGGACGGGGAATATTTTAATATTTTAATCAGTTATACATAACACTGTTGGGCATTAAACAATAAAAATTTCATTGAATTAAATTTGTAATCAATTGCAATTGAATTAACTTAATTGCAATTAAATTAATTTGGTTGTAATTAAATTAATTTGGTTGCAATTAAATAATTTGGTTTCATTTAAATTATAATTTTTGATATATATTAATCGTTATTATTCTTGAATTGCGATTGAATAATTGATTGACATTTTAATTATTTAGTGCCTAACATTGATAAATAAATCAAATATATCAAATTGTCTATCTGTAAAGCAACCATTCTACGAATTGCTGTTATTTTTTTTAATTCAGGCTAAAGCTAAACTAAACGCGCTCTATGAAATTCAGTAAGAATCTGTGTGAATCACGATGTTTTATTTATGTAAGTATATCCAGATATTATTGAAATAACTCTCCACTAAAAAAAATATATATTTTCGTCTTTTCTCTCCAATTGAACGACCTATTTTTAGGCTGCCTTATTTTTCTAGCTAGAGGTATTTTACTTAATGTATATTCCCGAATCAAAGTGAATTTTCTACTGACTCGATTAATTCGCAAACACGAAACCAACGCTGCTCGCACAATCACGCATACATAACCTCTGAAGCCGGCAGTCGGTTGAACTTTCCCACTGTCAGCTCAACTTTAATCTCTCTCGGCCCGACTGACAATGATGTATTGTGGCGCAGAGTCAAAGGTTCGATTCTATTAACATTTTATAATTTGTTTATCCGCTTACCAAGCTTATTGGGATTTTGTATAGATGTATCGCAAACGTTGGGTTAAATGTTCGTTAAAGTGTGTTCACTTTCTGATTTATAGATCATAATATAAATATTTTGAGTTAGTTTATAAAACATGAACATCACGTCTGAGAATTTCATAGATAATTCTAATAACACTGCTCGTTCTGGGAATAGAACCGAAACCTCTATCGTAGCAGTTGCGCTTACAACCACTGGACTAATAAGGAAGATTATTTTCATTTCATATTTTTAATTTTTACATCCGACAATCTGAAAACCGCGCCAAATGATTGTCAGTTTTGCGGAGTATAATTATTCATCCCTTCTTTGAAATTTTTCAATAAAGAAAGCGCATAGAAAACGTATATTTACGAAGATTATTCAAATTACAGTAGGTATAAGTAGCATGATGTTGCAAGTATTTTTTTTAAATAATGTTGCCCCACACTATGATTTTCTCCTGTATCGTGGGTGCGTTTACAAACACAAATTATCACATGCACAAACGCCCAGACCTGGAACAACTACCCGTAGGTCATACAAATATTTGTTCCGTGGCCGATTGCTCAGCCTCACATATTGGCTACTTGAAAAACCTTTCAATAACATGAACTTCATTTCATTGCATGCTCATGACTTTATGCCATCGACCAACCACTTGGCCCAAATGTTTGTCGAACAACGAATTGAACCGACTATCAATTTGTCAAATCGTTGAACATGAACTGTTCATCTTATTTCTATTTATAGAGAATCTCTAATGTAATGACATGGATTTACAAGAATCAGTGTTATCTATGAAAATTATTATGGAAACAGCTAGTTTATTAGAAATATTTACTTGTTTATTTTTTTGTATTATTTAGTTTTTTGTGCTGACGACTACTACGTTAGAGGTCTTGGGTTTGATTCACAGGTCGAAACAAAGTGTTATTGAGTTTGCGTATGCAATTCTCAGCACATACCACCTCAGAATTTGTATTTGTACCCGGTTAATGGCCGAAATTCAACACGGGTAAAAATATAAGAACTCCACACTCGACATTAATTTGTCACAGTCTAAACAACAACAGCCGTACAACCTAAGTATTTACGCTGTATGCCAAGCCTAAGTGGTTAGGTACGCTGTGGTACCCCTATTGACAGTAAACCGTTTAGCCGCTCGTCGAGGCCTAAGGCACATAGATAATGCACCAAGAAGCCAGACGCGTTAGCCCCTTCGACAGTCGTAAATGTTGTCCATTACAGTAGCCTGTAGAATAAAATAACTAATAGTAATACTAGTTATTTTGTTATAGACAAAACTAAATACGGGTAAGAATTGGTTATCTGCAATTTTTATCCGTATTTCGTGGGTATAAAAATATAATTTACGCTCCATGCGGGAATTGAAGCCGCGAACCGCGACCCCGTACTGGGTGTTTCTGTTTTTTTATAAGCTTATCTTGTCCTACATTAATGCAACGGCGGGAGACGAGAGAAAAGTGGAATTTCTATTCACTATTTAATTGTGTACCAGGAATTTCACTTTTAATTCACTTTATTCAAATTTTCAATTTCATTACAAATGAATAAATAGAAAAGAAAATACTTGTACAGAGACAGAGGGAACGTTATAATATATTTTTTAGGTCCCATAAAGGCGAGCATGTGACCATTTTTTTATGAATTCCGGGACATTTATTTCATCATCAAAATCAGAATGTAAATTCAGAATGTGAAGGCAAAATTTCAATCATGCGGGTAGGGTTCGCGGTGGCTTAGAGGTCAGATCGTCTGGTATATCAAACCAGAAGACGCAGGTTCAAATCCCGCCCGCGATTGAATTTTTTCCTTTACTTTACTAAAAAAATAACTTAATAATCTTAACATTTAAAATGCAAAAAAAATCGCAAAAGATACAAATATTAACATTTAACTCTTCAAGAAGGTACTTAACGGAAACAATGCAAAACTTGTACACCGGTGTTCCTTACGGGCTTTGCTGAATTATTAATATAATCTACCGTTTCGCGAATTTTAATGACAACCTGTATAAGTCGAAGTTAAGATGTTTCAAAACAACTCTACCAACTTTTTAAACTTTCATGATAAAGTGTCGGCCATTTACTGAGATCTACATCATTACACGTTTACCTCTTGTTTTTGCTTCCCGGTATGTCGTGTACTGTACTGTGTGTAGTGTGAACCCTTTGTACCTACCTATTAATTTTTTCTGGAACGATAAAAACTGCACCAAAGGCACGCATTCCAAGGAGCTTAACCAATAAAATATTAACTAAACAGATACCTACTTCGAAATTATATAAACACATTAATAATTATCGATAAAACACCTAATTATCATTAAATATCGAATATTGCTACACACATTAATAAACTCGAACAGTAGCAATGTATGTAACACAAAAGCATTGCAACAACCATTTATAATACTTCAAGCCGTTTAATAAAGACATCAGACGGCGGCTTACATGAAACGGTGAACGAAACAAAAAATAATCGATCTAGAATCGATATGAGATCGAGAGCTTAATCGATTCAGTAAAACAATTTAATCGAGCGACATGCGGGTTGCAGATGCAGATGAGTTTCTCACATTTGTGTATGTGTGTCTGTATGTATGTTAGATGATTGTATGAGATACTTTGTTGATTGCAAAAGATAATTAACTGAATATTTGTATTGTTTTTATAGAATTTAATTTAGATATTTATTTCATTAAAAAATAATACTTTAAACTAATCTTGCCGCCATTTCATTTAGATTCGTTACGAGATTTGGAAAAGTATAATTAATCAAAATGATCTAACTAAATTGTCCATGCCAGTCCCATAACACCACAGGGTTAAGCACCTTATTACTACATAACATATATGAACACATAAGGGATGTAAAAACATAACATTGTTTTGTGAGGCACACTTACATCAATTTCTTACACCACTAAGGCAGTAAACGCCTATCCTCCATTATTATGATTAACGCCATCTATCGGCAGATAAGATCGGCACATCATACCGCGTCGCGACACCCGCGCAGGCAGACGGTAGCCCCCTCGCGTTTAATTGGCCACCAATATTTATTGTTGAAATGAACATATCACGGCAGGATGGGGACATAACTCAGAGCTTCTGTACATCGTGATTCTCCATTTTGTATCGGAGTGTGCGATAAGTGGAACTCGGGAAGGAATGGAGCATATTGTTTGTGATTTTTTTCTGTGTAACAAAGAAATATTTGAACCTTTTGTCTTTACTGTCCCTCTGTTGACTGTTTTTGTAAGGTAGATACCCTTCTCATAAATAAAGATAAATCAGGCCATTGTTTAAGATAAACGAATGCAAGTTGCTGATTAATTATAATAAACAAATTTTGTACCTAAATAATTGTATTAATAGCGATACTATTTACTTATAAATTATTTTCTTACTCTATTAACAGATAAAAAGTATTACTTTATCTTAAATCTTAACGAGTGAAAATGTCAAAAATGACAGTTTTAATAGAAATCTGTATAGTATACCTTTACGAAACAATGCATAAGTAAGCTATTTTTCGTTTAGTGAAAAGGCCTAATCCCTGTCATCCCAGAGAGAATACTTGTGCCCAGCAGTGGCACTCCAGAAATAAAAAAAAAATAGAAAAATGATTTAACCAGATACTATTTTACGCAGAAAAAATTTGCAACTAAAACCTACTCCATCCCTGTACAGAGTCAGGAGATAGCAATTTAACGAACCGGCATCACAGCAACGTCTTCATTTATTCAATAAGAAACAAAAACAAAACGAAGCGAACGGATTACAATATCAATTTAGGAAAGTGAATCGAGTGATTTATTGTTATGTTTCATGTAAATATTGCCCGGGGCTGGGACCGCGTACGTTTTGTTGACGCTAATTACCAGGGTTCAATATTATGCAGCTCAGATATGTCATAAATCAACCGTGACAGATTATGTCATATTTAGTTTTTAATGGTTGGCTCTGTTGGTGAAAAAAGTTGTTTCAGAATTAATATAGATGTTACAATGAAAAAGGAACGATTTATTGTAATTTTGATGCGGATAGCTGAGACGGGTTGGGTTCGTAGATTCTGGTTTATCACAATGTCAGCTGATGTACAGTCGACGAGAGAGTTTGTTATACAGGCAGCGACATCTGCGTCTTAACATGGACTGCGTTATAAATAATTGTTGTTGTTTTTGTTGTAATAATTGTTGTTTTTTAAGTGCTATGTTAGATGTTATTAACATCTAACATAGCACCTAAAAACCTGCTTTTTCTCGTAACGTAATCACTTAAGAAACAGATGTCGTACACCTAACTGGTGTTGATTGTACCTTAATGTACTCGTATTGAAGTCGCGTTTTCCTTGATCTTTAATTATTGATGAACAAACTACCAAATTTATTTGTCAGAATTTAATGATCTCAGCTATGGCCTTCAAAATAAATGAATTAAGATCAAGATGCATCTTATTCTCACCACATTATCTTAGTTGTAATTTTAGAATAGAATATAATAGAAACATTTTTATTCAGACGATAAGCACAGAAGGACATTACATTTGATATTGAATTTTAGTTATTAAAGTTGCTATTGCCCACAGTTTCACTCACGTCCAGTGAAAATTGACATACTATAAGTCCGATTCTAGGTGGCGTATCAAGATGAAGTATGCTTCAGATTTTAAGTTAGACCTCTAATAATAAATCGTGAAAACTTCATTCAATTCTAAGCATTAGTTTTTGCGTGATCCGCGTACAAAGATACAGACAGACAGACAAAAATTCTAAAAATTGTCATTATGGCTTCTGTTGCTCTAATAAAGACCCACCATATTAGATAATGTACAGACATCGGCCTGTTACAATTTTATTATAGGTATAGATAGTGAAGGAAAAATTCGACCGCGGGTCGTATTCGAACCTGCGTCTTCTGGTTAGATACACCAGACGTTATGAACTCTAAGCTACCGCGAGTCCCACTCGCCAGATCAAAATTTGCCTTCACATTCTGAATTTACGTCTTAAGGGGACGTTAGCGACTTCTATTGAAAAGCTAGTTACTTTGCTTCTCAACCGACATGACTTTACAGTTAGTTCGATGTCGTACAATGCCTTGATCTTACCTATCATTAGTAATTGTTTTATATAATATAACGGCATTTGCAAATTTTTACTTTGTAATAAATAAATAATATATATATATTTTTTAATTATTTCGTATATATAGTAAGTAGGTACCTACCATTTTTTTCTTTAGCTTATTAAAGTAATTAACACTAAAATATCTCTTTTCTCGAAATTATATTAGTTTACATTTATAAAGTACCTATCACAATGTATCGTAACTTGTATTATATAACTACATAATACAAGTTATATTAATGTCGTTGAACTCAAAATCTATTTACAATAATGCTGATTTACAATGATGAGGATTTACCTGATGCTTATAATTGCTGTGTGATTTGTCTGAGTTATTAATTAAAATGCGAAATGCGAAGTATAATTTGCGTAGTAAAGAAAAAAAAACATGAATCCTTTTGAAGTTACGTAAACGTAACCAAATAAGCTTCACAAATCAAAATATCCCTGTAAAGTCTGCATTCATTCGTGACTGTATCTAAAGAAATACAGTAACGAATTCTTTCATAGGAAAGGAAAATGTGCTGATATAATCCAATACTGATGATAAAAACGTACACTTTTTTTTAATAAAAGAATATATACGTATGTTATTTTTAAGACTTTATTATTGGTAAAAATATTGAAGAGATAATACGAATAAATATTAAATAAAAGAGTCTAGTGTATTTATTCAACCATACTGTATCATGTTGATAATTGGTATTCGATCGAATTCTACACAACATTCAAACCAAAAAACCATTCACTAATTCGTTCGCACACCATTCTATTCAAGCATTGCACTATTGTTTCAATATTACCCCTTTGAAGCTTCAATCAGCGGACGTTAACAATTTGCTGCGTTTCAATAGCAGTCACAGACGCGGCACGGCGCAGGCGCATCAATGGCGTGTGATTGAAACTATTTTTGTACGGCAGTGTTAGTTGCTGTTCTGTGCTACTGGTTGTTGTGTGGTGCAATTCATAGACTGATTGATATCAATATTCATTATCATTGATGAACTACAGAAGTCTTATAAATAAATTTGCATTTTATTAGTTCAAAAAATTATGAATAATTGGGTTAAACAAATATAGTAGGTACCTATTTTTACTTTTTGTAAAAAGCGTAAGTTATCTTTTTGTGATTTTTTTGCATTTTCCATGCTAAGATTATAAAGTTATTTTAGTAAAGGAAAAATTCAATCGCGGGCAGGATTCGAACCTGCGTCTTCTGGTTTGATTGAGTAAGTTCTCAGATGGTGTTAACTGTTATTGAAAAACATAAGAAATTATAATAAGAAATGTGTTCCTACAGTAGGAAAAGCAATATTAATGCGGTAAAAAATAAAGCCTAACGCTATTTCCTGGGAATGTAACGTAGGTATTTATATTTTTTTTAAACCAAAAAGCGAAAAACGCTCTCCGAGCACCATTAGGAGGTCCAAGCATTCGACAGTTTATTTACTGGAATACGCTCTTCCATAAACCTTATTCTGCATAGTTTTGGTTACTGTCTGCCTGAGGCAATAGATAAGTGATAGCAAAATAGCCTATATCATTCTTCTATCCCCTTTGCTAAATTTTATTGAAATCTGTTCAGCGGTTTAGGCGTGACAGACAGACAGAGTTCCTTTGGCATTTATAATATTGCATTTCTTGCCGGCTCTTCTTATGTCCCATTGTTGAGTTTCTGTGTTGTTTGGGCTGATCTCAGAAACCAGTATACAAAGGGAATATCTATGATTTATTCAAAAGTAATAATATCCTACATAATTGAAATAAAACATGACATAACATACCATCACACCTGTATTCCCCGAAGGATTAGGAAGTGGCGTACTAGTGTACACCCACAGTTCGTAGGTGTACATTAGGCTCGCCCACTATTACATGGGACCTAATGATACTGGCGAACTGTGAAATAAAATATTAATATAGATTATTGACAAGAACAGCTGAATATTAATGCTACCTGTTTCCAGCGACCTCTTATACTCTGTACCGTACAACTAAACAACTAACAAGTACTCTGTCATCACATAGAGCAGGTTGTCGGTATGCGGGTCGTTGCACCGTCGCACGCGTTTGGAAATACGCGACATTTCACCAGCCTAGCCTCCGAATCTAATTGGTGAAGACCTAGAATCTAGAATAGTGTTACACAACCTACTGCTACTTAGAATTTATTTTTATTATTTTATTGAGCCGTTATAGTTACGGTTGAGGTTTTATTGTTAGCAATTAAGTATAAGTAGGGTTATAAAAGTGGGTTGTGAAATAAAAATTCAAGTTATTTTTTTTTTGAAAAAAACATTGCCCCACACTAGGATTTTCTCCTGTATCGTGGGTGCGTTTACAAACACAAATTTTCACAAACACAAACACCCAGACCCGGAACAATTACCTGCAGATCATACAAATATTTGCTTCGTGTGGGGATCGAACCCACAACACGTTGCGCAGAAGCCAATCGCTCAACCGCTACGCCAAACGTGTCGTCAATTTAAAAGTCGAATCTTCGAAGTTTAATTATAAATTAGTGTGAACAGAGGCTGCGATCATTTTTAAGTTCATTCAGTTCAGTCTTTCTCATAGAAAGAGATGGCGCTAGGTATTTAATGTTTAGAGTGATATCCCTCTCTAATCGCAATAACACGTTGTGATAAGACGACAGAGCAGTCTTTAGCCTATCTGGGCGTTTGGATAAAATATCTCTCAATTCATGTCAAACCGTCCCACCCGGTCTTTCCCTCCAAAGCTGACTTTGTATGATCGTCAAGTTGATTTTGATAAGCGATATTATATTCATAAAAAACCGTTGCCCCTCTCTTGATTTACCCTTATATCGTTATCAACCGATATATTGTCCCATTGCTTAGCACGGGTCTCTCTCGAGTGAGAGTGAGAGTGAGATTAGGCTATAGTCCACAAATTCTCACATAGTACACAAACCTGGAAAAACTATATGTAGGCCATTTAAATTATTGGCTTCGTGTGGGAATAGAACTCGAGATCCGTGGTGCAGAAGCCGGACGCTCCTGGGCCACCACTATTCTCTTGCATAATGCATACCACAAGTAGTTTCTTAATTTAGCAAATCGCGTAACGGCCGCGGCGCCCAGTAGCAATGGATTTTGTAGTGTGTCTCTAATTTGGATTAAAAGATTAAAAAAAAATAGTGTCTATGGACGTTCTTGCCGGCTCGTCTCCATGAGACCCACTTTTTAGAACCGTGCAACTAGTTATGATTTCTCAAAAGTACCGATTATTTTAGTAGTCTAATTGAAATAAAACATATTGACTTCGACTTTGTTTTTAATTTGGAAAGTATAATAAATAGTAATAGTCATAATTTATTACAATTTCGGCAAGAACAATACAAAGAAGCAGATAAAAAATACCAGAAAAAAGTAATAAACTTTAAGGTAATTACAGCGTTTATAAAAACATTTGATACATAAAACAATACTCGTTGGACAATGCACTTTATTTTAAAAGCTTTCGATCAAGCGGCTTCTTTTAAAAGTTAACAATATCTGGTTGCAACTCACGAATGCAATCAACGCGCACGACATGGGGAAGGGCTAAAAAGATAAAAGATAAATAAAAGGCTACATTTAAAAGAATAAAAGTGATTCTTTAAAAATAAAGACACATTTAAAATAAGAATAATAAAGTTGCGTAAGAGAAGCGTTGGATCGGATTTGCATTTTCGGCTACCGCGGGGTTGGGCGTGTTTATACGGGTCATTTATTAATGTCGTTGGAACATATTATTATTATGCGATTGCTAACACTATTTTTTGACTAAACTGTCTGGAAATTATATGGAGGGTTTTGTACTACAGTGCATTAGGTTGGTAAGTCAAGTATTACCGTCTTATTAGTCTAGTGATCGTAAGCGCGACTGCTACACTACAGATCCTGGGTTTGGTTCAGGTCGAGTAATGTGTTAGGTTACTGAGAAGTTCATAGTAAAAACCCAATAACACTGTAAGACCTGATAATTGAACCCAGGACCTCTAGAAGTCAAGCTTTTGTCTTAGTGCGAACCTTTTGAACAATTTTTGCGACAAGTATGTTTAGGTCCTATGTAGTAGGGGGCGAGCTTATTGCCCTTAAGCGGGCAAATACAAACCTCGAGCTCCTACTGAGAATTTCATAGAAAAATCCAATAACACTTTGCTCGACCTGAAGATCGAACCAAGTACCTCTAGCGTAGCAGTCGTGCTTGGGACTACTACACTAATGAGGCATAGATCGTATCTATGTGTTTTTATACTATTGAAATTGTCAATAAAGAGATATCAATGACATACAGGTCTTCATGAGATATATATACTATACTTGCTAATTAGTCATAACAAACGGAATCGATAAAGACAATAGCATTAGTAATTTTTATTGTATTTGGAATTGACGCATACCAAACATTTTTTGAGAAGCAGTGATAGCCTCTTAGTATGACCGTTGGACTGCCAAGTCAAAGGCCTCGAGTTCGAACCCAAGGCACGCACCTCTGACTTTTCGAAGTCATGTGCATATTAAATAGTTAATTATCACGCGCTTAAACGGTGAAGGAAAACATCATGAGGAAATCTGCATGCCTGAGAGATTTGCTTGATGGCGTGTGAAGTCTGCCAACCCGCACTAGACCAGCGTGGGTCCACCACGCTGGTCTAGTGCGGGTATAGCCCAATCCCTGTCATTCTGAGAGGAGACCCGTGCCCAGCAGTGGGACAGTTTAATGGGTTGATTGTATAATTATGATATATGTAAACATTTTTTTAGGATATAGATTTTAGCGAAAGAAAAATTTTTGTTCAGGAAGGATTCGAAACTGCGTCCTTCCGGTTAAAAACACCGATTTTAGCCAACTAAGATACCGAGAACCCTGTCTATAAAGTCAAATTTCTATTCTAATTCATGTCTGGTCTGATCTGTCTAACGTCTGACTAATATCTGACGTCACTTTAAGTTAGATTCATAATAAAATACTTTTATCCCTTAGCTATGATACAACCGATTAAAAAATTGTTTAGTATTTTGAAAAATGATTCCGTTTGCTAATGTGTTGTGAAACCAGTTGGAATCGAGTATACACGACTGATTCAGGTGTTTGTATTATTTTATTGTTCAACATTTACCACAACATAAAATCAACTGTAACTATAATAAAATGGGGTCTAGTTTTGTGTGTTTTGAACCTAGACAAGTTTACGTCGTATCAGACGAAGATAAGCTTAGTATTTGCATAGAAGTCACTGTGGACACTGCAGATGTGGTTACGATTAGAGTTACAAAGATTTTTCATGCCGATCTAGGATAGAACTGGAAAGGTATTGGACACTGCATGCTAGTGTTTTAAGAGTCAATGGGAGATTGGGATATTAGAGTAACTATTGAACGTTTGAATTTTTCCCTACTAGACATGAAAGTTTGACATTCCATACCATCACGCCTGTATTCCCCGAAGAGTTACGCAGAGGGGTTCGCCGTTATGTTTATGTTATAGGGGGCGAGCCTATAGCCATTAACCGGGCACAAATCCAGACTCCGAGCTGCTACTGAGAATTTCATAGAAAAACCCAATAACACTTTGCTCGACCTGGGGATCGAACCCAGGACCTCTAGTGTAGCAGTCGCGCTTGGGACCACTAGACTTCCCTATAAGAATATAATTATACAGAGTAGAAATTTAGTCACACCTATCCGTTATACTGAGCAACATGATCATTATAATTATTTTTCTTTTAATCTTTTTAATGCTATTGATTACTGTTGACAAGAATGTAATAGTAGGTACCAAAATTATTATGTTTAACTGGAGGTTTTAGGTTCGATTTACAGATAAAGAATTGTTATTGAGTTTCTAGTTTGAATTAATGCACGGTTAATGGCAATAGGCTAGCGTCCAGTTACATAGGACGTAATTGTGTCTGCTATATGTAGGTAGTCATACAGCCGTACACCTCTGCCTGACCCTTAGGAATACAAGTGTGATGGTACTTATGTTATAGGTATCTAAATGTCTGTGTGTGTGAAAAATTTCGTGATTGCAAATGCGCCTACGATCAGAACAGACAGAAGAAAATCTTTGTTTTTTAATTTAATTTTAAAAAAAATTAGATCCTTTTTCTGCCTCTTAGAATTTTCCCATTTATTTCATATGGTCCGATATGCTCATTAGCAAGTGCACGGCTGTTTCCTTTATCCAGCCAGTTCCTATATGGTGTTTGTCTACTGTGCGTGGATAGACTTTTAGGGAAACTAGGTTGTGTCATTATAAAGATATCAAAGTACAGGTGAATTCCACTTCTATGAAAACAAACTGCAGTCTCTTAAGCGCAATTCCATACACAAAAAACAACGAAATTAAAAAAAAAACTTATTTTATTTTTAGCTAGCTAGCTATTGCTTGCGATTTCACTCGAAACCCAAAAGAACTCCTTACTACTTTTTTTTGAGGCAAAAGTTAGCCTATGTTCGTCCTCAACATACAACCTATTGCCTTGATAAATCTTATCCAAATCTGTTTAGTGGTCCAAGCGTTAAAAACTAACAGACAGAGCTTACGCTTACTTTTATTTATAATTTAGTTTGGATTTATTTAATAAACTGAGTGGCATTTTAAGGTAAGAAAGAACAAATTTAGTCGTCGTAATTATACAAACAACTATTTTATTTATTTATTTATTTATATTAGGTACACCAACAGCATATACATCACACATTTAACATAATAATGAACAGAGGTACAGGATCTAATGCATATGCCAATTATAGGTATACACAGCACTCAAAGTTGCAACATCATATTTTGTTACTTAATCTAAAAACACGGTAAAATATATAAAAGAAATCAAAAGAAAATAATTTAACTGAGGTGACTAGGCAATATCTTTTTATATTTGGGGTAAGAACCAAAGAACACGTCCTACTCGGGTACTTTAGAGCAAATTTCATTGTACTGTATGGTCATTCTAGAAATTGGCGAGTGTCTTCCAACATTGGTCCTACTGACTGGAGGCTGAAAAAATCTGGTTATTGGCTGTCTTGGAAGATTATATGGAACCGATATATATATGCGTCCGAGAAGCTGTTCGCAATCAATTAGGCCGTTGACAGTTTTGTATAGAAACGCTAAATCCTGGATGGTACGACGGTCTTTAAGTGTAAACTATGATAAATAGTCAGGGATAATCAGAATCCCGAAAAACCTGCCAAATAGTTTATCCTTGGGATATACATAGGTACATATTATAGATACAGTGTCGTCTACAAAATTGAGTAGCAGCGAGCAAAATTGAGTAAAAAACTGGTATTCGTTATTCGTTTGAAAAAAGCTAAATTGATAATGAGAAAATAATTTATCTTGACGGACAAACACACATTTTCCGTTTATCTTAGTGTAGATACATAATACTGTTAGAATATCGGTATACTCGTACATAGACTTTATTAGTACTCTCAGATACATTAAACTAGTAACTACCCTATTTCTAAGACCTAACAATGTCCATTCTGTCCAGCAACAATTCTAATCTATTCGCTTCATTAGCACTATCAAAATAAATACATCACTCGATATCCGAGCGTAACAAGACTTAGTTTATCACTTATCTCCAGGTAGGAAAGTGTTAAATCGTCGTGATTATTTTGATTGCCTCCGGTGGCTGTCCCCTTAGGAATCTGGTGTGCTTTAATTGCTTTCAAGCGGGATCTGTTTGCGTGATCTCTGCCTCGCCTCGCCATTAGTAACTGACTTGCGGCGAGGAGTACCCCTTTGTCTCTGAGGTAGTGATGGGAACGAGGCACGATGATCGATGATTTCAAGATGAGTAATTTTTGTTCGCAAAATTTTATTCTGATTCATATCTGTCAGAATCTTAATCGATACAGTAGACTGTCAGAGTTTACAATGAACTCAACAGTTTAAAAAAACTAAGTGTGTGTTATTTTCAAACATGACATGTACCTGATATGTGATGCTTGAAAATTAATGTGAAAATTAATGTTTTGGGGCCTCCTAGCACAGGTATATATTTTACTTAAAAGGAGGTCTCTATGTAACATTTACTGTAAAAGTTGTACAAGTTTCTGAAATAAACCTTTTTTTTTATGTCGAGGGAAATCATTGAGAAGATTTTGATTGCTGGACGCTATACCTAACTGACTTGCGATAAGGAACAATCTTTGGTCTTTCGGGACGGGATAAATTTTTACTTATACAGTCATCGGTCTTAACGCTTCCTTAGAGTAGGTATCTGATGCCTACAATAAAATAATACTAAACTAATTAGTTAGTCTTTTTTATATTATCATTATTTTTACTAATCATATATTTGTATAAATCATAATAATATTTTTTTATAATTAGAATATAAATACCGATTCTAAAAATCACATTTAAAAATTCTTATGTGCGTACCACATCTTTGTATATAATTTAAGAACAATAATTTACGTTATTGCTAACCGTAAAGAATTTAAACATAAAAAAATCGAAAATTCGATTCGAAAATCGATCGTCCCACCCCTAGTGTTGGTATTTAGAAGCCAACTTTTTTCATTGTTGCTAAAAGCCGTCGCATGTATGTATTTGTTATTGTCAGTATTCAGTATGTGCGGATTATTTATATCTATATACGCATATAGTGTCTACAGGTATTGTAACTGTAAGCATTTAAAGTCTTCACTGAATTGTCGGCAAATACATTTCTTCTTATTTTCTTTTGTTTACGTAAAAATAATGTTTAAATGATTTTTTTATTGAATAAAGTCGGCAAACGGGCTGACGAGCCACCGGGTGGTATTTAGTCATCGTCGCCAATGGACACCTGTAACACCAGAGGAGTTGCTGATGCGTTGCCGACCCTTAAGAGCCCCACCAGAGCCGCAGCAAGCGCGAGAAACTGGCTCTTAGGTGTAAAAGTCGAAACACACACCAAGGTGCTTTACAACAGACTCCGACGTAAGGGTGATCGCCAGCCAGTCAGATATTCACGCCTCTTACGGGATGGCTATCTGAAAGGCAGTGAAGACCAGTATTCTAACCGTGTGGGGATGACACGGTGCTACAACTCCACTGGTTAAGTTAATCTGGGGTGGTATACTCCCACATTGCCAAATATCTGTCGCTAAATAATAAGTAGGTAATAATGTGCTAACATAATTTTATTCCGGTTTAAAGGATGTAGACGTAAACAGTGAAATTACTTCTTCATCAATTTAAAAATGTAGATATGTAGAACTGCCTTATTAGTCTAGTGGTCCTCAGCACAGTCCTGGATTCGATTCCCAGGTCGAGCAAAGTGTTATTGGGTTTTTATATGACATTCTCCGTGGCGGCTCGGAATTTGGAATTTGCACTCGGTTAATACCAATAGGCTCGCTGCCTATTACTTGGGACCTAAACATACCCACGAAATGTGGGTTTAAATTAGTACGCCTCTGCCTAAATTTTCGGGAAATATAGGCGTAATGGTATGTTATGTTTATGTAGATACGTAAATGAGATCAAAATTATCGTTTATTGTAAAATCAAAGACATTTCAGTTCAGTCACACTAACAAAAATCAAAAAATACTCGTACAATCAATAATTGGAGATGACAGTAACACCAATATAATTGAAAAGTTTTAACATTTGCAATAAAATGTATCCAAGAACTGAAACGAAAATACTTTTCTAAGACGTTCCACCCCCCTATAAATTAAGACACAATAATCGCCATTTTCGTCCGACGTAAATATGTTAATACAAAGGACGTAATGACGTCCCCTGGGAAGATGTAGGGCAACCGGGGACTGGGGACGAATGGGAACAGGGGACATAGAGACAATGGGACGAAATTACAACCGGCCAATTGAGCTGCTTGTAAACTTGATCCCCCTCTATTGTTTCCGCACTTGATACTATTAGAGGATTCAAAGGATTTGATACTTGATTGAAAGAATTTAGTTTTTTGTGTGGTAGGACTTGATATAAAGTATTGTCGATACTTATATTTATTTTAGGTTGTCTAAAGTATTAATTAGCATATTTATCCTAACTAAAAAAAGATGTAGACTCGTAAGATCGCCAGCTGATCGTGAAGGAGAAGTTTTTATTCCTAGGTTAAGCAGTTACTTTAGTTATTGGGTTTTACCACTATAATTGGATTTTTGCCCGTATAATGTAATAAGGGAATACGCTCGCTTAACAAAAATGCAACCAGTGTTGACTTTTCAAAAGTAACCTATTTTAGTGGTCTAATGGAAATAAAATATTTTGATATATTAATAAAATATTTAGTCAAACTCAAAGTCAAAATATTTTGACTTTGACCCTGTAGTAAGGATGTTTGTTATAAGTACAGGCGGCTGGTTTTTTATTTTGTATAAACTAACTACAGTAGTGTGATAATGGAACAAGCCTAATATAATCACATCCTAAACTGAATACAAAATAGATACCAATATTTTGTCTGCTTAGTACCGGTGTATTCAACCATTTATCTAGATTTTACAGCCGGTATAAACATAACTGCGAACTTTCACCAAGCATAAGTTTCGCATCCTATCTTTAATTACAACACAGATTTAGATATACGCCAGTAATTGCGTTGTTTACCATATTGTAATATTAAGACATAAATTACTTGGTTAATAGCAACACTATAAATTGTTAACCTCTCATAAAATCGGACTTTCTATACGGAAATTCTCATGGGACAATATTGAAAATACTGGAGCGACGAGGCGATCATCAATTATGTTTGCTTCCTTGACATCTTTTATTATTTACCTTATATTTTATACAATAACATTCTGTTATGTAAACACAGGCTGTTGTTAAAACTCACTTTAGTAGAAGGCTGTTGGATAACCATGGTGTTGTATAATGCTTTGTTGTGTTGAGCTTAAAAGTGTTATTAATCAAAATATGGGAGTGTTGGATTTATTGGAACTTTCAAATGCAGCATTGAGAATGTCATAAGGTTATTTTATAGAAATAACATACTAGTAGCATTTAGGTGGAAATTGGTTAATAAGACATTGGCAGCTATATTGTATACTTTGAAAATACCGTATCACGTCAAGAAGTTTGACTTAAATTTTGTCTACCTTCCATCAAGTCCAATGTTTCTTAATGTTTTCGTGGATGTGTTAAGGTATAGAAATACTATTTATTTATTAAACAGACCAAATATTTTAAAAATGTGATATGGATACATTCACGTCAATGACAGAATATTTTACTCTGAGTTTACTGATTTTCATTGTGACCTTTTTTATCATTGAAAAAGGATTTACTTACTTATTTTTCAATAGTTCTTATGCCTTTAATAAAACTGTTTTAAATTTTTTACTATTTTTTTATTTTATTTATTTATATAAATATAATACATAACATACCATCACATTTGTGTCCGCGAAGGGTTAGGTAGAGGAGTATTAATTTGTATCCACAATTCACCGGTATGTTTAGGTCCCGTGAATAGGGGCGAGCCTATTACTATTATTCAGGCCCAAATCCAAACTCCCAGCTGTTACTGAGAATTTTGCAGTGGTCGATCTGGAAATGGAACTCTGGATTTATATTGTAGTAGTCACGCTTATGGCCACTAGAATAATGAGTTGAGTATTTTTTATTTTATTTTTTAAACTGTCAAGACGCCTAGCGCACACTACATAGGTGCGTTACAGATAGTCAATTTGTTCGCGTCAACGCGTCTCTGTTTAGCCACGCGTTTGTTTCGTGTGACACTAGCTTTATTGTTTTATTAGTCCGATAAATGCATTTGCTGCAGTTGATATGATTAATTAACTATAGTTGTGACTTAAATACATCAAAGGATTTATATTTTTTATATGAATGTTGAGAGAATTCGTAGGGCAACCTGCCAGGTTGTTTATTGAATACTGCATCGGTTTCTGTTGTTCGCAATATGATTTTGAAAGTCACTGTCATCACCTTTTGGACGTTAGTGTCCTTTGCAATCATCTCCAGCTTTATCCTTTCTATGCCTTGGCTCCTTAACAAATAATAAAAAACAAACTTTTACCTATAGTCTACTTGAATTTTATTATTTTTAATGATACGTTAATCCATCTCACCTAACATTTAGAATTATTGACAACGGCTTAATTTTTTTTTTATGAGATAGGACGGCAAACGAGCCGACGGATCGCCTGATGGTAAGCGATTACCGCCGCCCATGGACACCCGCAACACCAGAGGAGTCACAAATGCGTTGCCGACCTTTTAAAAGAGGATTGGGCCTCCGGTAACCTCACTCACGCGGCGAAACACAACGTAAGCGTTGTTTAACGCCGGTTTAATTGTGACCATTATTGAAAAAAAAAGGCGTATGTTTAACTAATCACCAGACTTATTAAAATATAACGGCAAAAAATCACTTTATATTGCCAAAAATAGTAAATGACCACCAAAATAAGTTCTAACCTAACCTAAACCTAAAATTTGGTGACCATTTATCTATTTTGGTGATCAATTTACAAAATTTGTTTGTCATTATATTTATATCCCAAAAATAAAAAAATAGAAAAGAGATTTTAGCTTAATATTTTTTCATTCCCAATTTTTAATAAGCACATGTTTTTCAACCTCACCTGAAATTAGCAGAATCGTCGACATCAGCATATGTTGCCATTATTGAAATTTAAAGGGTATTTTATAACACGTATTTTATATTGTATGTACGTACATCCCTATTCATCCATGTCCTGCACAATATTCGATGTTACACTTTACAAATATCCTTTCATGCATTACAACTATGTACTACTTTTCTGTGTGTTTCTTCAATAATCTTAATTAATTTTGACCTTGAATTCGAGGATATAAATAGACTACCGAACATTTTTCTAATAAAATGTGCGTTTAATAAAAGTAATAATCTTATACCAGCTAACCGAGTCGTTGTGAAGGACATTATGTGTCCGGCGGAGCTTGAATTGCCCACAAAAACGTAATACCGAAATAAATCGTAATGCAGGCAATATTCAATCAAATTATGTTATTATTTGGATTTGGATACTCCAAATCCAAATAATAACATAATTTGATTGGAATCTAGGTTTCTACGGTACTATTGTCTACTTCTACTTCACTGGAAATAAAAGATCGATAAATCGTTCCAAACTTGGTAAAGTTATCATAAATTGCATTCGCTTAATTTATTTCCAGTGAAGTATTTTGGACGAAATGGAACTTAGGAACCGAGTATCGGTATCTGAATGCGAATAATAACAGAATTTGATTAAATTGTGTTCGAATTACAATTTATTTCGGTATTACGTTTGTAAGAGAAATTCGGTCCACCGGACTCTTAAGCCTTGAATCCGATAAACAGACTACCGAAAATGTTTCTAATAAAATGTGCGTTTAATTAAAATAATTTCATACCAGCTAACCGAGTCGTTGTGAAGGACGTTAAATGCATTTCATAATAGAACCTCTTTCATAGCCCGCTATTGAAAATGTCCACCGATTATGCCTCGTCATTATAATCCTGGGTTGCCTCAGATCCAGTTCTGGGTAAGTCCAATACTAGATATTGCGACGCGGTAATTCGTTACGGACAGGATTAGCCATTCCCGAGATTAATTATTATCTATAAGTAGAATTGAAGTGGGGATTTGTGTTCTAAAGTGTGGTCATGCGCATAAATTGAGATGTTTACGGTTATAAATTATGGTACTGTACATATTGATTATTAAACAATGGTAAACATATTTATGACAGTGAAAAGAAAAAGACAATTATCTGACACTAGCTTCTGCCCGCGACTATGTCTGCGTGGACTTCAGAATTTGGTCCGACCTGGATAAAAAGTAGCTCATGTATTATTCCAGACTATAATCAATCTCTGTGCCAAATTTCAACCAGATCTGTTAAGCTGTTCTGGCATGAAACAGTAACAAACATCCATACATCCACACATCCATACTCCCAAACTTTCACGTTTATAATCTTAGTAAGGATTACTCGTAGAGAGGATTTGTAGCTGACGAAAACGATAAGATTTTTTAAAATTATATTATATATATATATATATATAATTATATTTTTTAAATTATATTATTTTAAAAATAGTAAAGACACCAAAGAGATGTGTGTAAAAAATTACTTTAAAGTTTTACTTGTACTCGTATAAAATATAATTTAATTTGATAGATCAATAGATATTTTAGAATTACACAATGGATAATAAATACAGAGCAACAATCTTAATATTAGCACAAAAAAGGTCCAAATCTGTAGATCATTTTTCGACTTTAACACAATGCTCATTAAAAACCAAAATATAAAAAAAAAACAAAGGTACGCACCTCACTGGAGCACACAAAACGCCTCACATTCATGGAAATTCTTCGACAGCTAACGAGTGTTCATTAGCTGCAAAAAGAATACAAAAATGCTTTCACAAACACCTCATACGTCCCAATCAGCGCCACATCAACGCTAAAAGAAACGTCTCCACAACAAATCAGTGACAACCCTGTGTTAGTTCCTGAGATATACGGGCTGGAAGGATGGCCAGCTAGTTTTACGCACCGTTGAATTTTTTAAATGTTTTGACAAAGGAATTGCGTATGGTCGCAAATAATGAGGTTGGGAGCATAAAGAGATCCTCGTGGAAATAAAATCTTATTTGACTAAGGAACTAGTTTTCAATATCTACTTACCTACTCGAAAACTGATGATGATTAGTTCTGGCAAATGATGTAGACTCTAAATACACATAGCATAACATACAAACTGCCTCACTAGCCTATTAGCATTTTAAATTCAGTAATTTATTAATTAATCTATTGGTACTGTTAAATTTATCCCGATCATGATATTAATAAGCTCTAAGCCACTATAGATAGCATAAAGATGCTATCTATAGTGGCTAAATAACGATCCTGAACTAAAGAGTTCAGGATCGTTATTTTTAATGTTTTTTTATTTTATTTTTGTACGTGGTAAAGCCGTGGGAATCGGGTTTGTGCCGTTTTTAATTAAGAACTGCTAAATAAAAAAATATAAAATTAATCAATTAGGTACCTTTTGTTTACTATAAAGAATTCATTTAATTAAATATAATTAACTTAAAATTCTTTTTATTGACGCCAGTATGGCTGCAGCTTTATGTCTTTTAAATGACTTAATCCATTCTCAAGAAAAAGGCATGAAGATGCATCATAAGTCGGAGCAATGCGCAAGTCGTTTTATCTAGTAATTGAATCAGGTTCCTGAAGGATGTGCATCAATTATAAAGTAGATCAAAGAGCGGATATCAGGTAGTATGTTACTGGCTTTATTCATAAAGGCCTTTTTATAGTAGGATTCGTTATAACTTTATTTGGTGGTGGAAATTTTATTTTATTCAAATACATTAAAAATATTCTAGCCAATAAAGGTATAAACATAGAAAATTATTATGATAATTTCCATTTTACAGTAAATTGTGAAATATCTTGCACAAAATGAAAAAAAAAACACTCGCCAAACATTTAGCACGTGTGTACACGCCATGTAAAACAACGCGACACCCAATTAAGGGGGGTTGAAGAGCAAATTTTTCACTACGCCGACAACCCTATAAGGCCTTACTCGCGCCCGTCAAAGTACTTCCCTTGCACTCATACAAACGCCGATCAAGTGTACATTCTTAACACTCCTACCGCTGTATAAGGCACCGCTTCTTAAATTAGTACGAGCAATTGTGAACAACGCGGAGCCTTGTTGCCGCACGATTGTCAATCGAATTTATCATGTTGTTAAGCGAATGCTGTTTAAATAGTGTTTATATTCATGTGTGGAGTGTCGATTCATTAGGTTGATGTATGTAATTGTGGACTGGGATTAGGATTGAGATTGTAAATGGGTGATGTGTGTTCTATATACAACTTTCTCCATAAATCGACGCTTAGCCATAGAATGTTACATATTTTGTATGTCCTAAGAATTTTATATAGGCATGGTAAAACTGACCTACCGTTATATACGTCTCTAATAATGCATTAACAGTAGTTATCCGAATCAATCATTCCGTAAAACATAATAAATTAAGGGGGAATACTTTAATTACGTAGTTCATCTTAGATTCTGTTAGTGCTTTTCATTACACAAGACTAGGGTCAGATTATCATGAATTCAAGGCACAATAGCAAACATTTAAGATAGCTACTACACTAGCTTATATTAGGAATATTGATAGAATCGATCTGGTTCATGATCAATTACCGTTTGCTTAGGAATGTAAGCTAAATCACATCAAGGCTAAAATCATTAGGTAACTTAAACTTTACGATACACATAGGCCTTCTAACAGAATCAGATAAGCCTCCCAATAAGGCATAGTGACTTCTACAGATGTTACTCTCCGTATTCCCACAGTATTCTTTCGCACGATTCACAATTGGAAATCGAATGCTAAAGCCACGGGGCGACCAGACAAATGAGGCGATTCGAAAGTGTATCATTTAAATAGAAAACTAGATTGTATGACACGTTGAACGGTAGTGTTACCAGCTTTACGTTTGTTTTTAGGATATAAGGGTTTTCATAATAACTTTCTTTCTTTAAAATTTCAAAAACTGTACTAGTTTTCATAGATTTTAGGGAAACCATAGATCCTGTCAAGGATCCGAATCATCTGGACGTAATAAAACCAATACAGTGCGATGTAATGCGCAAAAAATGTTTCATTTCAATGTCTTTTATACATAATTATGTTACAGAAATCAGTACATTACCTAAAAAATCATGCTATTAAAAAATCTTAGATTTTATTTTTTTTATAAATTTTAGTTTGAGAAATAAATTATATCGTATCCTTGCAATAGAATTATCAATTTATGTCAAATAACCTACAAAGAGTGTAGCCAATGATGATATTGACAAGCGAAGCGTAACCAATTGAACTACATCCAAGTCATTCAATGCTTGTCAAAAAGAAAACACGCGTAATTGCTAATATTGATTGATGATTTTATGAACGCACGAATCAAGATTAAGGAAAATGCCACACTGGCAAATTGTTGGTGTACATCAGTTCACCTACACCTAATCTCGTGGTGAATATAGCCGTATGTTTGTCTAAAATCAAATAAAATGACTGTACGCTTGACGTGTATCGTGAGTTAGATTTCCACCAATGGCAAATATTAGTGCGTTCCACGGATATTCGTTTCAACTGAGTTTACATTTTGTGCGTTAATTATATTTTTGCGTAGCGCGTGTGCGTAGCGTTCCTAGTGCGGAAGGTGTCTTTTTTTTACATAATAATCAACCCATTACATTGTCCCACTGCTGAGCACGGGTCTCAGAATGAAAGGGAAGCGGGTTGGCAGACTTCACACGCCGTCGAGAAAATCTCTCAGGCATGCAGGTTTCCTTACGATGTTTTCCTTCAACGATTAATCGCGTGATAATTAACTATTAATACGCACATGACTTCACAGACTGCACAGTCAGAGATTTTAGCCTTGGATTCGAACTCGAGACCTTCGACTTGGCAGTCCTTAAGTCATATCACTAGGCTATCACTGCGGCCATTTGACAATATCGTCACTTTTTTAATTAAATAACCTAAAAACACAGGACGTTCCATAAAAACTCTTAAAGGGTGGAGTTCCTATTAGCCAATAGTTACAGCTCAGCTAATAACTCGGCACATAAGCTGCGACTCATATGAACGATATATCCTTTTAAACGCCTGCTACACTTAACGATCGTATCTAGAGGTGCGCCAGAGAAATTATTTAGATATTTGCTTTTCCTGCTTCGACCGCTTTTCGTTACATGTGGGATAATTAGAGGTGTGGCTAGGCCGGCACTGCGGGTAAAAGACTCGGTAAACGGTTCAAATAATTTGTTTATATCGTACTTTGAACTATAAAGAGTAGCTTAGGTCATAAAATACCATCACGCCTGTATTCCTTGATGAGTTAGGTAGAGGTGTACTGATTTTCGTTACGCCCAGATTTCGCCGGTAGGTGCCATGTAGTAGGGCTCGAGTTTATTGCCATTAACTGGGCACGAATCTATACTCCGAGTTGCTACTGAGAATTTCATAGAAAAACCCAATAATACTTCGCTCGACCTGGAAATCAGGACCTCTAGAGTAGCAAGAGAGAAAGAAAAAACGTTTATTTGCCATAGACAAGATACACTATAAGGGCGCTACGTAAGTAAATAAAAAATAAACAAATAAAATAAAAATCAAGGAAAAAAAACTGATTTTTAACGTTAGGTGTGTGTCCCGCTGCAGCAAATAGGTATCCAGCTCAGCATGTGCCAGACTAACATCTGGCGCTGGTATTCTGCTGGATCCTGGTTGTGACATATGGATGTCAAGCAAACAGTGACAAGCAAAGAGTACTGATGAGTTCATGACGTCCACATTATGGATCGATGATATCATCAAATTCATTGGTCACACTGGTTGAGGTTAGCACAGGACCGGAAAAAAATGTATAAGCCAAGAGAAGAGAGGTTAGAGTCAGCAGTGATTAGATTCAGACTATGGATGAACTCTGACTCTCAGTATCTCTAGAGCAGTAGTTCTTAATTGGTGGTCCCGGAAAGTACCCGAAGTGGGCTTTTGAAAGTCATCCTATCATTATAAAAAAAAATTATGAGTTGACGGCAAAGTTGACGAAGAAGCGGCGGTAGCCTAATGACTAGGGCGTCGGACTTGCGATCATAATGGTTGCCGGTTCGAAACTCACACATTGCACTAATGACGTGAACCCACTCGTAACACAAGCTTTTAAGCATTTAGCTTAGCACAAGGGATTAACAAGAATACTAGTAATATGCGACCCACATGGCTAGTAAGCTTTTTTTAAAAAAAAATTAAAGAAAGAAACGCATGGTGCTTAACAGCTTATGTTACTGCCGAGCACCTCATGGTTCATGGCAAGACAAAAATTTAAGTTTTTAGTCCCTCGTCATCAATAATCGGAAAAAGGTGAGCTAATTTACCGTAACTTCTACAAAGAACAGAGACAAAAGTGGAGACTTCCTTATGACAACATTTTTTTCGGGAAGATTGTCCCGGGTTTTGGCACATGACTAAAGTCATACAATATTAATGTTATTTAATATAGAAAACAATTGAATTCGTTTCCTAAAATTTACACAAAACATACACACACGACATACAATTTTCCCAAAAAAAATACCGTCGTAAAGAAGTCTCCACTTTTGTCTCTGTTCTTTAAAGTTTAGGTAAATTAGCTTTTTCCGATCACTGCTAATCACTTAAAGCTTAAGCAGCGCTGTTGTAAACCGACTACCCTTAATATTATCATCATGGAGGATTTTTCAAAGCACCCGCTATAAAGCAGATACCTACATATTCTAAGGTACTGTCATATAATATTTTCGAAATCCAATGAGATTAATTGCTACATGTATTTAACTATTTCCCGTGTGATGTAAAAGACGTTGGAATTATTAACTGCAAGAAAAACCACTTTTATGTACCTACTAATGACGGTTGTTTACCAATCTATTTTAAAGATTATCGTCATTCAGCATGTTGAGATTGCGGCGTATGTATCTTAAGAGCCCTAATGTAGAACAAGAGAATAAAAGTGCGATTTTAGACACTTACCCTAGTGAAAGTCATTATTGGCCACTCCGGTAAGTTTATTGGAGTTGTTTGGACTCCTTCTCATGGGCTAGGTGAGTTGGTGAAAATCTGTAATATTCTGACATTCGAAGAGTCAATATTTAAGTATTTCTTTTATTTGTATAATTAAGCATACATTGGGTAATATTTTATCACCTTTGTATCTAATGCAGTGAACTATTTTCATTTGAGAAATAAAGCATCTTTGAACCTAATATTGTCCTCGTTTTATACAGCATCAGGCAGTTAGGCATTACTGATGTTTTGACAGTCAGATTTCCTATTACATGGGACTTAACAATACTGGAGAAATGTGGGTATACATTAGTATACCTCTGCCTAATTCTTCCGAGAGTACAGGCACAATGGCAGTGTTGCTCATAACTCATTGACGTGAAGCTGACATAAGTAGTGTGATGCGTTTTCATGAAATTCTCATCATGAGATAGGAGTCTGTGTCCTGTTAAGAGGGTGACGCCAATATGCATACGGAACCGAAAACAAATGGCGATCAGCGGGTACACATTAGTATATCTCTGCCGAACCCTTCTGGTATAGAGTAATGGCGTGATCGGTTCTAAATAGCTACTTACCCATTATTAATGGAAATAGATTCAACCATTATGAGATCATGATGCAAAACAAAGTTCAAGTTTCGAAATTTTTAAATAAATTTGAAACTTATCTTAAAATTATACAATGCCTACTGGTTCTACGTGCCTAATGAGCTTACGTTAACACCATTAAGACATTTCTAAATAAAACCGTCGCTAATAAATCTTCTACCAATACTGCGATCGACATCTTATCTGTAACAAGACCACAATTTCCCACAATCATTTACATTTGCACCACATCCATAACCTGCGCATACGCAGCGGAAAACGTCACAGGTGAATGATACCGTGATAACATACGATATGACTTCCTGAGTGGTACCGACTTATTGAGATACAACTTTCATACTCGGAATTATTAAACACACCTCGTGTGTGCTTTACGTACAATGTTCGAACATTAGTCATTGGAACTTTCTAGAATGTGTACTGAGATTTAGTATGTTGTGTGGTTTATGTGTGGGCCAGTTTGTCCTGTTTGTGTGAGTATACGTCAATGTCTGGGGAATAGGTGAAGTCGTATTTCTCTGAGGATGAAAGTGGAGACGGGAGATCTAATGACAGCTGTTGGTATTGGTTTCTCTGTTCATTCTATTAGACTCACAATATATGAGTGAGTAACTTACTCTGTAAATGGTCCGTAATCAGACTTTTAAATATAGAACTTCATACATTTATTATATTAGTATCTATTGAATTCTTTAGACAGTTTTTTGTAAAAGTCTTGTGGAACATCAGCCGCGATAAGTCGACAAAACTTACAATATAAAAATCTTTTTGTCAATATTTATTATCAAGGGGAGAGTTTGTGAGATGGTATATTACAGCACATCAAGTAACCACAAACTGTCAAATTTCCCCAATGGATAATAAACTCTATTATTTGGAGATTATAATTGAAAATCGATTGAAGAAATTTGCCTGGATATCATGATGTGCTGTTGACCACCGCACTGTTAAATATTGTCAAGCAAAAATATGTCAACAGTATTAAGTTCCAGAGGCGTGAATGACTACTGATGTTGTTGAAGTCTATACGCTGCGGATGCAAAACTTAAGGGTCCGGCGGAAAGTGGATTACACACAAAAACGTAATACCAAAGTAAATCGTCATCCAAACAATATTTTATCAAATTGTCTTATTATTCGAATTCAAATACCATTAATATAGGTTCCTACCGTACCATTTCGTGTACTACTACTTCATTAGAAATAAACAGCTGGAAAATCGTTCCAAACTTAGAAAAGTTATCAAGATTAGCTTACATATATTTCCAGTGAAGTATTTTGGACGAAATGGTAGAGTAGGAACCTAGGTTAATGGTATCGAAATCCGAATAATAACACAATTTAATTAAATTCTGTTTTAATTAGGATTTATTTTGGTATCACGTTTGTATAGGAAATTTGCTCCACCGGACTTTTAAAATGGAAAAATGTTTCCGTCAAGACTTAATCGAAATACCCATATTCGGTAGCAGAACTATTAGAAAGTTCAAATATACAAACTCACGATTTAGTACAGGAGTTTCAAATGATATACTCGCATCACATGTCAGATGCTTGACATTACCGTTGCATGGTAAATTCGTAAAATAATAGACGTGGCATATGTAAATACGGGCGGATCTACATACATCGATCTCCGACGATGCCCGATACCGGGAAAGGGGCACGACATTGCGTTTTCCATTGAAGCCGAATCATACGCGACGATCGCTTCAATTTTTGGAATGTAGCCCATCGCGTCGTTCGTCGCTGCAATGCGAAAATTCATTTCTAATTTTAACTTTAGTAAGTGTTGTAGTTCTTCATAACAATTCTGTAGATATCATTGTTATAGCCTTGCAAGGTACGTTATGCCATAGTCTTGCTTCTCATACGTCTAAGACAATCGTTAGTGGAAGTCAGAAGCTCGAGAATTCTGACAATCAAATTATCTTTAGGATACATTATTACCTAGATAGTGTGATGCGAAGATCTAGCAGTACTTTCGTGTAAAATATGGATACTCACTTGCTTAGACAAGAAAGGAAAAAACCCCCGACAGATTTTGAAAAGGGATGACAATAATATTGTTTAAGTTTTCTTTATCACAATTTACTTACTTTTCCGCTCATAAATTTTACCAAAAGGTTCCATTGTAACATGTTTCGTCTCGTGTCGAAACATTGGAAAACGTCACCAAAGTAGTCTAGATGTGGGAATGTCCTGAGAGAGATCTTCTCAACTGTTTTGAATACGGCACGCCGGTGGCCGACGACACACAGTTTTTGTTCTGGCCACCTCAATTTGGTTTTGTCTTTGTTACTTGTTTAGTTAAAATGATAGCCAAGATAGCTAGAAAGCTGTATGCTTAGGTACTGTTGGTCATTGATGTATTGTTGCTTTAAGTCTCTTATTTAGACTTGTTTAAATGCTACTACTATTTATTTTTAAGCTATTGCATAGCTTCTATCGCGGGCCTTGAGCGTGGGGACCAAATCCAGAAATTCCGTAACGAAAAAACCTAACACGCTTGTCTCTTTAGTTCAGCAACCCGCCTTTAGGTGGCATTGGTTGTATTACATAAGTTGATAAAAACCAATGCCACCTAAAGGCGGGTTGCTGAAATAAAGAGAAACACGCTTGTCTCTTTAGTTCAGCAACCCGCCTTTAGGTGGCATTGGTTGTATTACATAAGTTGATAAAAACGCTATGCAATAGCTTTACCGCGACATTTATTATATTCGGCATTAACGCATGCTAAAAATCAAAACCATAAGTAATCTCAACATTATAAACGCCATCTTATCACAGACAACGTGGAAGAGACATTCGTCATCACAGACAGTAATCTCAGTAGCTCAGATGGTCAAAGTATTTGGTTAACTAAAGCGGGGGACACAGGTTCTAAAATAGTTACCTAGAGCACAATAAAACTGCCTAGCTTTGGGAACCGATCCTAGGGCTTTCACGGTAATCATCCCTCTATTTTTTTTATGGGATAGGAGGGCAGACGAGCAGACGGATCGCCTGATGGTAATAGCGATTACCACCGCCCGTGGACACCCGCAACACCAGAGGAGTCACGAGTGCGTTGCCGACCTTTTAAAAGGGGATTGGGCGTCCGGTAACCTCACTCACTCGGCGAAACACAACGTAAGCGTTGTTTAACGCCGGTTTTCTGTGAGGCCGTGGTATCACTCCGGTCGAGCCTGCCCATTCGTGCCTAAGCATGGCTCTACCACGTAAAGAATTCACTCTACTCTATTCAACATCTTCGCTTTAGACTTCAGGCTATCGCTAAAATAATAATAAAATATAGCTATTTATGTATCAGCAGAGGTACCATCCAATGTAACTGTCACTATAACTTGTTTCGGCATTCTTATAAAAAGCGAACTGCATTAATATAAAGCGAGAGATTGACACTTTTGATCAACATAAGTGTCATAACACGCATCGTAAACATTTTGGGAGGCTCATTTTGACAACGCTGAATAAGACTTATGTATCGCTTTTATGTTGCGGTACAAGTTTTTAAATGGTTTTTTGCGAAATTGCTAGAAATTTTGGTATACTTTTTCAGTACAATTTTCAGGTTATTTTTTTACAATGCCCTTTACAAGGCATACCGAAAAATGCTACCCAAATTTTCATTAATTTTACATTTCCTCACATCTTTTATTATGAAGTCAAGCATAAATTATTTTACATACATTTAAAATATTAGTACATTAAAAATGACCAAAAGATTGTGTAGGGATAATACTATTTTGAACCTTATAGATGATGTCCTTCTAAGTGGTGAACTACATAGTTGTATCAACAGGCGTGTCTAATGAAAGTAGAAGAAGCAATACGAGTAGTAAATGTAGCAAGTGGCGGTCTATAGTTTCTGTTTACTTATGAGAATCTTTGCTTTACACTAGAAACTACTACACTAGAAACTAGTGTAGTTAGTTATTAGTCAGTGCTAGGTACTCCGACCTCCTTGCTAACGGCCGTTTTCTATATCCTATCTGTCAGTAGATTTGCTTACTAGAGATAGGATTCTGACAGTAGCTGTATGGAGCTTATGTCAAAATTCTATCTCTAGTAAGCAAATCTACCGACAGGTTGGATATAGAAACTGGCCGTAAGAGATTTACAAAGATTTTCAGTACTCACCAAAATGTAAACAGGTTCAAGCTCGTCCAAATTTCATTAAAAAAAAAGAACATGAACCAGTTGTTATTCGAATAAACCTTATTAATAACAAAGCTGCTACCTCAAAATAAGCTTACGTGCCCAGGACTTTCGGCGACCCACCGATGCAAGATAAGGCTTGAATAATTGTTTCATTAATAAATTGCTTCTTTAATAAAGGTAAGAAGTTATGTGGAAACGTTTAATAAATAAACACCGGTGTAGATGCGATCTGGTCAAAAAAATGATCATTACCAACACGACATTCGGACGGTGTACAACCGAGAACAATGTGTGGACGACGGGATTTATGGAGATGATAATACCGACTTCTTTTTTTTATGGGATAGGAGGGAAAACGAGCAGACGTTTCGCCTGATGGTAAGCGATTACCGCCGCCCATGGACATCCGCAACACCAGAGGAGTCACAAGTGCGTTGCCGACCTTTTAAAAGGGGATTGGGCCTCCGGTAATCTCACTCACTCGGCAAAACACAACGTAATCGTTGTTTAACGCCGGTTTTCTGTGAGGCCGTGGTATCACTCCGATCGAGCCGGCCCATTCGTGCCGAAGCATGGCTCTCCCACGTTAAATTTTGAATTCAGAATGTTGAAATAAAATTTAATATTTAGGGACATTCATGTCTTATGTAATGTGCACGTCAATTCGAACTTCTCACATCAATGAGAACTATAACATTAAGTCTTTTTAGGGGGTATAATTTTCCCTTGATACGAACTGATATTTGTACCGAAGCACAGCCCATGAAAATCTTTGTGAATGGTTCCCATTCAATCCCAAATCCCATTATCGTGAACATCCCTTTTTTTAGTCGATACAATTCCGACATAGCCTGCCGCCTACCCAAATATCAGATGGCTCAAAACAAAAGAGGTACTGGTTGACATGACTTTCTCTTTACTTTTTATGCGAGTAAATTTCAATTTCTGATGCATTTCAAATTACATATTTTTTTTTACAATGAAAAAAAACAAAAGAAAGACGGTTCGACGAACTAGTGAACACCCCTCAACACTCTAGCATGTTGGTGTCACTGGAAATCTGAGTTGTTTTAGAAGTAATAATAATAAACTGTAAAAATAGCGTTATGACTTTTAAATGAAAAAAACTGACACAATTTTATCTACATTAACATACTTATAAACAGCTCTATATATATCTTGGTTAGCTCAAAAGTCAGTACTCGCGAATGCCACAAATTTTTACTTCGAATGCTTCCAAAGATATTAATTACGGTCTTTACTGTCCGTACGATAGATTTCTTAAGATATTTAGATACGTGTTCTTAATGGCATCTATAAGCGGCAAAGTCGACGAAATGCCCATAGGAAATACATTTTTTTCCTTTTAATAACATAATTAAAGCTTCTCGAGGACCAGTTTAGATTGGCCCCTGATTACAATAAGGTTAGCTCGGCATAGAGGTGTTATCTCTTTTGTCTTTGAAATTGGTAAAAAAATACATTCGTGTTTGAAATTAGGAATTTTCGAACATTGATAAAGTTGATAAATGTTGTTTGTTTAAATTTCTCTAGTCTTGGTTAACATGGTTTTGAACGCGTCATTATTTTTTTTCGACAGGGCGTAAGAAATAAAGCTCCAAATTATTAGTTATTTTTAACCACGTCATGCATTTCTTATGGAATTTTTCGAAAAGACATAAATGTCAAATGACGGATATAGTAAATATAGCATTACATATATATAAATTAAGAACCTATTAATTAATGCATATAAACCTTATGTCAAACCTACGAAACACTGCTGTAAATTATAAAAAAGGTGCCATTATTAAAAGAGAATCATAATAAACAACCATTATTGCATCATTAAGATTCCCCCACTCTTTTGCCCCCGACTGTACCGAGCTAACTACAGTCATAGAAAGTTAATTATTATCTAAGACAGAAGCTGCTGCCTAGACTCGTTCTTAGGACAAAATAATAAATAATTCCAGTTATATAACAGGTTTCATTAAGACAGCAGTAAATCAGGCTACCTGAGATGCGCCGGCGCACCGTATAGCAACATTATGATGTAGCGTTCGCAGAAAAATTGCAAAGGGAGATATTTAAGGTTCACAGTGTGGAGTCAGGTACACTAGGATACCTGTGGCGCAATGACTTACTAAAATTAATGTCATGTATGCAAATATTTGCATCTCCTTGAAATATTTATAATTCAGCTACAGTTCCTAGTAATCCTTACTAATATTATAAACGTGAAAGTTTGTGAGTATGGATGTTTGTTACTCTTTCACGCCAGAACGACTGAACGGATCTGGATGAAATTTGGCTGAGTTAGATTATAGTCTGGAATAACACATAGGCTACTTTTTATCCAGGTCGGACCCAATTCTGAAGTCCACGCAGACAAAGTCGCGGGCAGAAGATAGTATGTTATATACTTATTCTTATTTCGAGTTGTATCAAGTTCATATTTTCTCTAGAATATTTTCCAAAATTTGTTTATATCAACATAACCACCAACCAATCCAATATTGTAGGTATTCGTTCTCAAGCTCCGCCTTTATAAACCAGCTTACAAAATGTTCTCCTTTTTTCCATATAGAAGAAATTGGATAGTAATTTACCATGCGGGTTCCTTTTTTATGTATGGACCTAGCGTCCATAACTTAACTAAAATTACTAGAAAATATGGAGCACGCAAAATTAATGGTTGCAAATAAAATTACTATAGTTTACGACTACGCTGAAAAACTTTATAAATTTTCAGAAGCTTGTAATTTTCTTGAGAATAACTGAACACTTCGCAAATTGTTTCAGGCAGGCCCTCTTAAACACAAACTTTGGTTATTGCTACAATTAGTTCCCGTAAAATATTCTCTCTGTGGCTAAAATTTACTGCTCAGTACGAGGGAAGCTCATTATTGTAATAATCTTAAAGAGAACCCTTTGACTTGGAATAATGACGTTTTAATATTAAAGTTTTGCCATCAAAAGGTCGGCAACGCACTTGTGACTCCTATGCAGTGTTGCAGGTGTCCATGGGCGGCGGTAATCGCTTACCATCGGGCGATCCGTCGGCTCGTTTGCCCTCTTATCACATAAAAAAAAATCAAACTTAACTTAAAAAAATCCATGTTACATTAAATATCATCATCACCATCAACCCATTTACTGTCCCAGGGCTAGGTACGGGTTTTCTTCCACTCAGAATGAGGAGGGTTAGGCTATACTCCACCACGCTATCTAGAGCAGGGTGGCAGTCTCCACAAGTCGTCATGAAAATTTCTAAGGCATAAAGGTTTGCTCAATATGTTTCCCTTTAACTGTTTTATGAGTGTTATTAATATGCAAATGATTGCGATAGCAGTGATTATCTAGTTAAGACTATTGGATTGCTAAGACAAAGGTCTTAAGTTGGAATCCAAGGCACTACCTCGGACTCTTCATTCAAAATCATTCGAAGTAACTGTAGGGTCGCCGCTATTACATGGGACCTAAACATACCGGCGAACCAGTGTAGATACATTAGTACACCTCTGCAAAATCCTTCGGGGAATACAAGCGTGATGGTATGTTATGTTAAAAAAGGTTGTAAATTCAATTTGTCAGCATTATTTATCCCATAAAACTATTGGCAGAACTATTTTGCGAACTGTACAAACCGTCTAATCTTTTTAGCTATTTATGTTGCTTGGTGAGTGGGAACGGTTATTAAAAGAGTACATCTTCAAGGCTTATCCCTGGGGCATCGGCAGAGGATGTACTATCGTTTTGTTTTAATTCGCCCCTCATGAAACTACACATGATGTGGTGTTTTTCTAATTATATATTGCGTAAGATTGCAACAATAAAGGTATACAGCTTGGCAGAATATTAGTATTTATTAACCTTACTAAACCCTGGCTTAAAAATCTACAAAAAATAAAGATATATCTTTAATAATTTAATTTATTTAATATTTATACGAGTGAATCGGTTTCTTCTAGGCAAGCGCGCTCCATTGTAGATCGCAGACTCGCTTAACATCAGGTGAACTGGCGGTCAAGCATAAGCCTATCACGAATAAAAAAAAAAATTCTTGATTTATGTATAGGTAAATATAGGTCTTTAGTATCTAAGCTGGCTCTTTGGTCTTCTGGTCACAATGTCATTAAGTTCTGGATTCGATAACTAGGTCGTACAATATTGACATAAAAGGATCCTCAGATAGGCCATATTTCTTTTTTCCCGACTTAGGCTCAGCACACACAATCTGCACGGCACAGCACGGCAAGGGATTTTTAGGTGGCGCGGACGTAAGCTTTTGTTTGTTTTTGTGGCCACCACCACGTATACCTAATGGCATAATATTAAGATTTTATATTATCATTCATTACATAAAAAGTTTTTTATAATCCCGGATTTTAATTTGTTATGTTTATGATTCCGGGATTTTGGAGGAGTTATTATCTCAATTATTAAATAAGTATGAGTATAAATATTATTTGTCACTATTTAAAGTAGTATAAAAGGAATTAAATACAAATAATGCACTCAATAAAAATATACAAATTGATAGATATAGGTACTGTATCTATTCCGATCTCTGATAATTATAAAAAAGGTGAGTTCATTGAACTGCCCATAAATCAATGATTAAGATGAAGCTTAGTATAATCATCATTTAATTGCCCCGAATAACAGTCCTCTCTTAAACAACACATTGAGAAATATCGCATAATGCGAGACGAAAGACAATAAATAACGAAATCGTAAGTGTCGGCCTACACGACCTCGCGTGTTCGTGTCGCTTGACCCCGGATAAAGGGTTAATCTTCTAAGGGGTTGCCCTATAAATCATGTTACGTTTTGAGTTACTAGGGCTGGCTCTGGCAGGACATTGAACATTTATGAAATTTGATAATATTATTATTATAAATTGATTTACAATTAGGTCAAAAAATCAGTTTTTACCGTCTTCCTTTGAAGGTAAGTAGGTACATACCTATATTATCTCATTAAAAATGATCTTCTGTTTAGTAACTACACAAAAAAGTTCATAAGAGGTAGGTACTATATTCTTTAAGATTTGTTATACAAAAATGGCCTGAATTTTATGTTAGTTATCTTATCAACGTATCAGTCTAGGCTTTACAATGTTCTGTTTTTGAATTTACGTTTACAGCGTTTACATCAAGAATATAAAAAGAGAGATGTAAAAGTTCAAAAGATTTGATAGAAAATTTAAAACTCCATACAACATGAATAAAGCAACCATTTTATGAAATTATAAAACATAAATCTACCACACAATTAACCCACAAACGCTACGTTTGATTGTTAAACTGCACAAAACAACCATGACTTCGCCGTCAACCCTAAAATAGTAGTATAATAACTCATTCAGTTGACACAGATGGCGCTGCTGTACATCAAAATGGCCGCAGATTACTGTCTGCATGATTTATTCCCATCAACTATTTGTATGCAAATCTTTATGGCTCCCGGTGTTTAAGTCTTCATAGATTTCCTTTTTTTTGTTGTAAAACATAAAATATTTCTTATAGAAAATGCTATAAATGTAATAGGTAGACACCTATTTTAATAAAAAATATGGTACCTATTCAATTACATTAAGGATGCATGAGGATAATGAATAATTTTTTATTTATTAATTTTTCAAGCGATTTCCTCTGCTATTCATCTCACAATTAATAAATGGTTCTTCCGGTTATTTTTCCGAATCCAAGCTCCTTATTGACAGATATAATAAAAACATACCTAGATACCTGCCTACTCACACGCACACATAATACTTACCTACATATAATCTAGAATAATTGATAAAAAATAGAAAGCAGATGAGCTATCATACTCGAAAGGGGTAGGTATTTAATGATAAACTGTAGACTGGCTTTTATAATAATATTGTGTAAATAAAAATATAGTCATTCAATTTTAACCCCCGATGAGCGTAGAAATACAAAAGAGCTGTAAAGTGCACAACGATAAAAAAAAACATCAAATCAATGAAAATTTCATTGAACATGACAAAATACATTATGCACCCACTTGATTTAATATTCCGTATATCAAACCGGGGTTGTTTCGACGCAATAATTCATAAATTGAGCCGATTAATTGATATCGCAACGAAGGGTTAAACCCTCCCGCGGGGTTGTAGTGGCGTTTGTTTTGACAAATACACGACGATCGTATTGGAGGGTTAAGTAATGGATTGATGTGATGGTATTTAGTTCAAAAGATAGGTGATGTGAGAAGCTTATCGTATTTTTTTTATAATAGCATTTTCGTCTGATTTTGTATGTAAGTGTTGTATGCAGAAATTATAATACCTATATGTTGTGCATTGTGCTTTGGGCAAAAATGATTTATTGCTTTTAGAACTATTCGTTCCTGTACCTAAAATAATTTTCCTTTAACAGCAAGATAAAAAATAATCAAGAATATAATTATAGCCTCATTGGTCGTGGCTACAGGGTGTGAGGTCCTGGATTCAATTGCCAGGTCGAACAATGTGTATTCTCAGTAGTTCGGAGTTTGGACACGGGTAATAAGCTCACACCCTATTACGTGGGATGTAAAATTACTGATGAACTATGGGTGTACATTAGTAGATATACCTCTGCCTATCCTTTGGGGGAATACAAGTGTGATGGTATATCATGTTTTAAATGATTTATAGCTTTGTTTTTCTTTAATCCGCATTCAAATAAAAATCCCACATTAAAATAGATATAATAAAAATAAAAATGTCTAAAAAATATATTTTATTGTCGCTCACTGTACCTATTTGGTTGAATTGATGTGTCCATCGTTACACTGTGGGCGGTGATTACGCTAATCACCAGTCGTTTCACTAATAACCGCAACGAGACAGCCACTGGTCTGGTTTGTTTTATTTTACGTGTCGCGACCATTTTAATGTGGGTGTTGCTAGATTAAATATTTTTGAACACTACGAGTACAATAGATATGAACTGTTATTATTTAGATTTTTTTAGTTTGGGAATAATAAAAAAATAAATAATTATATGCGTTACATCTGTACTATGTAACCTAAGGTAGGTTGAATGTTTGAAAATGAAATATTGATACATCTTGTCATACACTCGCGTGGGTGCGAGTACCTAGTACGCACCTTTTTGAAGAACCTCTATAATAACGATAAATTTTTGTTATTTCTTTACTCAACAACAACAGTGCCTTTTATTTTTAACTGAAAAGGGAGGAATTTATCGATCTACGAGCTTCCTACAGTCACGGTCAGATCAGATCAGATCAGATCAGAGTCAGATGGATGACTATTCTTGGAAAAAAGACTAGAACCACTTAAATATTTCTTCGAAATTGTATAAACCAAGTAGGACTAGTGTTTTTAAATGCTTCAGCTTTCAAGACCCTTTTCTAGATACCTGATTAGCCGTTTCTCTTCCTTGATTACATCATCCCGTTTTACATCTAAATGAGCATACTGTCTTCATCCCCAGTCATCAAACCCTATCCATATCTAAAAGCTCTAATAGACAATCTCCCGTCAAGCTTTTATTGAATAATTAAACAGTACACTTTGTTATAATCAAAACTGAATTAAAACAAGCAAATTACACATAATGCCCTTCGAATGGGGTCATAGAATCACTGTTTAATAATGCATTTCATTAGCCAAGGGTCGTCGAAATTTCATTTAAATTTGTACTTAAACTTGAAATTTGTAAGGTTGCTTTTTGTATGAGGGGTGTAAGTAAAATCCCATGATAGATGACTCGTCCTTTGCCATGTGCCACGTCGATTTAATTCGATTGTAAATGTTTGAAATCTTAGCTGCTCACAAACTCACAACGTAATTTATAAATGTGTCATGTCTGTCGTGACAAATGGCGTCACTGATTTATTTATTCGTTATACAATGTACAGTTTTGTAATGTTGTTTTTATTGTTTACTGATTATTTATTGCTAACCTTTAGCTGTGCATTCGTTTGGTTTATAGGCCTTAATGGATTCGAAGAAATTAATTTATTGGACGAACGCAACACCGTTTAGGCAACTACCTATTCCATTCCAAGGCTGGGAAAAGATCTTCTTTTAGAATAAATGACTGCAAGCTATACCGACTAGAGATACAAAAACTGCTGACAAAATGTCAAATTAATGCCTTGTATACCTTCGTTATCTTCTTCTTCTTCTACCTGCCCTTGTCCCAATTTATTTGGACAAGGGCCAAATAAAGACAAGATGAAGACAAGGACATGTCCTTGTCTTCATCTTGTATACGTTATCTATTTGACTGTAATTATAAATTTTTTTAGAGTCTGACATTATTATGATAATTTTATTTCAATTGATTATAATACTTAGGTATTATCCGTGGGTTATATTAAATATTATTATAGAACTGACGCACGAAATTATAGCTTAATTAAATCGTTTCACACTTGATTTCTCTTGCGACAAAATCAGATCCAATTTTGGTGACCCATATGTTACACATTCGCTGTGTACCAAAAACCAGCTATAAATAAGTCAAATTCTCACTAACTTCTTAAATCGTCACTACTATTGGAATAAAGTCATCCATCACTCGCACAGTCTGATTAACTCACTCCGTTTTGGTAGAGTGCGTATAGTATGAATCACTATTATCTCACCGTACATAGGCTGGGAGCCTTTTCGGGTAGTATATAATGATACGACCGCTTTAGTAGGAGCCTATGGTGTTAGAAATGGTTAGAACTGATTAGATTTACCCCTGGTTATCATTGATAATAGTTTAACAAAAAACTAAATTAATAGGAATAGTAATAACGATGGTAGTGACACTTGTCCAGTCAGATAAGTTTGTCGTTCTATATGTATAGTGTATGAACGTGTAATTTGGAAGAAAATAAAATACTTTCAATGTTTATGTTATTTGTGTCAATTTAAAAGCAAGTTTAAAAGAAATAGGTACATGCCGAACATAATTCTATAGTTTTAGAGCTAATTATAGATAGGATGTATGCTCAGAGAAAGACGTCGATAATATTTTATAAATAATGCTATACTATTTATATGAGTTCATCCTACAATTGAAGCATTATAAGTTTATAAATTCAACTAAACATTACCAAAAAATACACCAAACAACAATTCTAGCACATTTCAAACGCAACGACATGCCCTATGTATGGGACCAATCAGGAAACGCTCACATGTCAATCGCCAATTACAGCGTATTTTGTCCTGCGTCACTCGCTGCCGACCAATCGGCACACTGAATTTAAATCATTGTTTGGAATTCGAATCGCGATTCACTGACCGTTGGTCGCACAGTGTTGCTGCATTTTACTTGGAATGGACATGTCCTAAGCGATTTGAGTTTCGATGGAACCATTAGTTACTTATAGTGAAGATGGTAAATAATAAGATTTAACCTTACAGTCATCGAAAACTCAAAAATAAAAGTAAGTAATTTGGTCACATCAAAATAATTATTTTTATTTCTATATTATAAATTGAAATGATAATGAAGAGAAAAAAAATGGATAAATGGATATGCTACAAGAAGAATACAACTTTATTATTAAAGAGAAGATTTTCCTATAGTAATACCTGCCTAGACTTATAAAGAATTATAGATCATGGAAAATATTTTAAATTTATTTATTATTTATATTATTTTATTTTATATTATCACTTTGCTAGTCTGACATAATTATGACATTTTAAATGGCTTTATTTAGGGCCCTCCCTATTTTTTTTTATTCAGTAATATCGTACCGACGACATAGCCTCATTTTAAACAAAATAAAATAGGTATAGTTATTTATGTGTCGCCAGGCGGCAGGATTTCGGTATTCAAAACCCGCGAAATGCCTTCTTGACTACAGCCACTACAGGGAGAAAATCAAAGGATCTATTTAACAAATTACTAGCGTACAGGGAAGATACGAAATGAAATCATAATTACAACGTGTTCTAAAACTTACATTATAATTATTTTATCCACACGAGACATATTCATTACTAAAATATTTAACACCACATAATCAAGGCTATTCATTCTATTTGCGCAACACATAGAGACACACTGACTACGGATAACATTGACTAATTAATTTCCTGCCTAAGAAAGTGAATTCTTTTAAGCTTAGTGCAGACTGTCGAGAATGCACAGTTTACGTGGGAACTTCTTTACCGACTACCGAGTTCTAGTTCTAATAATGAGTCGAAATCATTTTAGTGTTTCTTTTTTACTGCACTAGAAAAAAGCTTAGAATAAAAACACGGATGTATTTCGCTTGCTTCCTTGTACCCATTATTTACTTTGAGAGGGATAAATTTCCGTAGAACTTTGAAATGGTATGAATAAGTGGAAATGTTCTCTGTAAAGGAAAGTATTAAGAATCCGGCGGACCGAATTTCTCTTACAAACGTAATATCGATATAAATCGTAATTCAAACACAATTTAATCAAATTCTGTTATTATTCGGATTCCGATACCGCTAATCTAGGTTACTATACCATTTCGTCCAAAATACTTCACTGGAAATAAATGTAAGCAAATGCAATTTTTGATAACTTTACGAAGTTTGAAACGATTTTCCGGTCTTTTATTTCCAGTGAAGTAGTAGTAGACGAAATAGTACCGTAGGAACCTAGATTAACGGTATACAAATCCGAATAATAACATAATTTGGCACAATATTGTCTGAATTACGATTTATTTCGGTATTACGTTTTTGTGGGCAATTCAAGCTCCGCATTTCATTTAAGGTGCCGCCTTAAATGAAAAGCGGATCACCAATTTACAAGTATAAAATGTGTCATTTTGTTCAAGAATTATTAAAAAGACGTAGAAGCCTGTGGGCCCAACCCCCAATAGAAATAAGATCTAGTACTTAATTTGTAAGTTAGTATTACAAATAAGGTCAAATATCTTATTATTTGAAGTTATAAAATTATTAAACACAACACAGAATACCAGCAAGCGTGTATAAAGTGTTAGGTTGGCATAGCTCACACGTTTTATAAAGCCTCATAAGCCCAAACTTCGGTCCCATAAAACATAATCTGCACCATGCTTTATCCGCCACACCCGTATGTATTACGCCTAATAGGAACTACATTGCCTACTTCAAATGCTAATTATGTATTTAACTAGGCTATTGCTTCCTTCGTAAACGCTTTATAAGACTCTGCTGGTCAGTTTTTTGAATAAAATTGCCTATAACAATGTGTAAATGGCGATCAGTTTGGTAACTATTTCAATGGGCAAAGTTTTTAATATCAAATTACTCTTATCGCAGTGGTGAGGTATGTAGGTGACAATATGAATATTAACAACGGACATTTGTGTAATTAAATCGCCTTTTAAGTAGTCCATTCTAGAACAGTAGATACTTATCAATAAACATTAGTTGCAACACTATGGCTGAGTTTGTAGTAACATTTAATATGGGGTGTACTAAAAGACACTGATCAGTGGCCGTATTATGACGTGTTAACTCCATCATTTTTACGTTGTGAGAAAGAGATGCCGCTCTACATTTTAAATAGCCTCATCTCTTTCTCACAACGTAAAAATGATGGCGATAACATGTCATAATACGGCCCCTGATACCGTAACATGCAGGGCTGTGGCCTCCTGTGAGAATGTCATGCTCCAGAAGGAGATAGTGAGTTCCGGAGAGGGCCGATCCCGTTCGGGTTACTTTTTGAGACAAAAAGTATTCCATGTGCATTGTATACAATTTTTCTCTATACCAATCAATATTGGTTCAGTGGTTTTGCCGTCGAAACATAACAAACAGATACACAGACTAAGTTACTTTCGCGTTTATATGTAACGCATCTGGAAGTAACTAAGTACCTAAGTATAGTATTTAGTCAAAATGCGACTTAATTCAAAATCACACGACAGTCATACATTTTAGTTTTGGGTTACATGACTGTGTATCGGTAAAATAAAAAGATAAGAGACATAATTCAAACGATTTTCACACATAAAACACTTTTCGGATCCGATCGCAACACTTAGCGTGTATTCTCACATTTACCTCTATCATATTTTACTTAAAACTCTTAGTTTTCTGTTTGAATTATAATAAATATCGTGTTGAATCAATTCCCACGTGGCGATAATGAAATCAGAAACGTCATATATCAGGTGTGGTGCGCATGCGTCGACCTCCGTTCTCTATAACTCTGTTGGTGTTTTAACTTTGACGGCAGGTAAGATTTGGTGATAGGTGCTAGCGGAGCGATTTATATTTAAATTAATTATTTATTTATAACACAATGCCTATATTTTCCATAGGATTGGGTAGAGGTGTTAGATGAAGTGTCAGGTTAGGTTAGGTTAAGGATTAAGGTCATTAGGCGGACACAAATACAAACTCCGAGCTGCTACTGAGAATGTCATGGTAAAATAACACTGTTCGACCTGGGAATAGAAACCAGGACCTCTAGCGTAGCAGTCGTGCGTAGGACCACTAGACTAATGAGGCAGTTAAGATTGGCATTAGACCCTACTGTAATATTTTACAATCCTTCACCTTCGAGGAGCAGTTTTCGTTTTCAGCAGAGGAGCTTCGATAGCCTAGTGATATGACCATTGGACTGGCAAGTCAACGGTCTCGAGTTTGAATTCAAAGCACGCACCTCTGACTTTTCGAAAACATGCGCGTATTAATAGTTAATTATCACGCGCTTAAAAGGTGAAGGAAAACATCGTGCCAAACCTGCATGCCTGACAGATTTTTTGACGGCGTGTAAAGTTTACCAACACGCATTAGGCTAGCGTGGTGGACTACAGCCTAATCACTCTCATTCTGACAGGAGGCAGTTTAATGAGTTGATTATGTCACCTTCAAGTTTATAAATAAACAGGTACAAATTATCCTTATTTTATTCAGTCAAGCCACAACTTTTTTTTATATACCACTAAGCTAATGCTTGTTTACCAGCATACGGCACGCCTGATGGTAAGCGGTTACGATAGCATATGGACACTTGCAACACCAGGGGTATCACTCGCGCGTTGCCGATCCTGTAAATCAAGGAGAAATAGTTGGGCTGGCAGCATAGGAAACAATGCGTGATGCTTATCCTATCTGCCGACACAATGCTTCCTCGCGGAGCCCTGGCGACCTCGCTCTCCGTTAAGAACACAACATAGCACGGAGCTATGTTATTTGGCTACGATTTTCTGCAAGGTGGAGGTACTTCCGCAGTCGGACAGCTCCAATTATGAGTGAAATTATTCGATTACACTATGCCCTACCTCTCTTAAACTCTAAATATCAAGCGAACTTAAGGCGAAATCGCTGTTCTCTCCGGTTATCTCTAACCGCAGCTTAAGATCAAAAGTCATCAGATATACGTCACAACTCGAATTTTATCGCAATTGTTATCACATTTAATGGCTGTTTGAATGCCTCTCCGGATATATTGCGCTATTCGTATCAATTTTAATGCATTACTAATGATTTAGTGCCGCCATGCCAAGCAATATTCTAGGAAATTAATTGATTTCATTCAATGAAGCCGTAAGATTAATCAATATTGATTCGAACTTGGTGCGTGTAGGAAATAATTTTGTGGTTATTATGGAAAAGCACAGTAATTCATTTTATGATTAAGATATGATAGGACAGTTAAAATACTGTTCCTTTATTTTTTACTAGCTTTTACCCGCAACTTCGTTCATTTATATGATAATCGTGACGTCATCATCATTACATACCATCACGCCTGTATTCCCCGAAGGCAGAGGCTGTACAACCACAGGTCCCATGTAATAGGGGGCGAGTCTATTGCTATTAAATGTGCAGAAATCCAGACTCCGAGCTGCTACTGAGAATTTCATAGAAAAACCCAATAACGCTTTGCTCGACCTGGGGATCAAACAACTGTATTTTTTTTCAAGATTTCTTTGTTGATATCATAGTAAAAATTGTTTATATTTATGAGTAAGAACTTTTATCCCCTGAAAGGCAAACAATCAATTCCGTGTATAAATAAATTATTTCATGGATCATTATCATCATGCGTTGTTTCATTAGTGTAGCGATCATAAGCACGACTGCTACGCTAGAGGTCCTGGCTTCGATTCCCAGTAAGATTAAAGTGTTATAGGATTACACAAATCTTGCACAAATTGCACAAATCCATATCATAGAATACTATGATATGGATTTGTGCCCTGTAAATAGCAATGGGTTCGCTCATTATTACATGTTATCTAAACTGGAGTTGTGGTGTCTATGCCTAACCCTTCGATTAATACATGCAGATATCCTCGCAATGTTTTCCTTCACGGTTTAAGCAAGTGATAATTATCTAGCAATACGCAACTGATTGCGTAAAGTCAGAGGTGCGTGCCGTGGATTCAAACTCGAGATCCATGACTTGACTATGAATCTATTGGTCATTACTAGGTTATCACTGCGCGTGATAGGCATAGTGGTAGGGACAAATACTTTTTTTTGCGTGTAGAAATCCTCGTGGATTTCCGCCGCCCGGGGAAGGCGACGGGGTGTGTCGGACTCTATCCAGAGTGACCTACTGACTAAAACCATACATACGGGTGTTTCGCCTCACCACTTTTTGCTCGGGTTACGGGAGTGAGGTTACAATCTTCCGCGAAAAGGCACATACCTACACTCACCTAATTCACACACGGACAAATTTATTTATTTAACAAATTATCTACAATACAAAAATGATTTATTTTTATTTGATGCTTACCAGAACTTTCACGATGTTTAACTATATATTTTTGTTATTAATTTTATAGATTTTTTTTCTTTTTTAGAGCAATTAATCTTGTTTTCACCAAACATATGCCTGCCATTGTTAATTGAACTGTATGAGGAAGGCGCAGTGTCTGTAATACAGTTAATACTAGCACAGACACTGACGTTCACTCTGTCTCAAAATACATAGCATTGTATAAAATGGAATTTTATATTCGTTTGAGATGGACAAACTGTATTTGGCTTTAAGAGTCTGGTGGACTGAATTTCTCTTACAAACGTAATACAAATCGTATAAATTACCGAATTTCCCTTACAATCGTACGAAATAAATCGTAATTCAAACACAATTTAATCAAATTCTGTTATTATTCTATCCAAATCCGAATAATAACATAATTGATAGAATATTGTCTGGATTACGATTTATTTCGGTATTACGTTTTTGTGGGCAATTCAAGCTCCGCCGGACCCTTAAGGAAACAAATTTATTTATTCTTATTATTATTAAAAAGATTATGATGAATCAGTAGGTACCTAAAACTATGTATCATTAAATTTTAAAATTTGACTTTATTGAGAAATTACTTAGGTTTTCATTGTAATTTCGCTGGAATACGAGTATTTTTAACATCAATTTTAACGTTACAGCTAACTTGTCTTTAATAGTGTACTTCCTCAATCGACGATTTTTAGAAAGCTAATTGAGTTGTTTTAAAAGATTCTTGATATAAATGATGGTGAAATAAAACAATTTAATTATGGGTATTACACCGATAACCTATGTTGAAATTTCTAATTATCCGGTGTGGGTGATTTGAAACGATACATTTGATTGAAAAAATATTGTAGCATAAAAAGAAGTTTTTAAGATTCATAACACGGTTTTCGTGAAAGAATTATCGACTTCTTAATAATTTAATTAAGAATACAGTTCTTGTGATCCTAAAAATATTTTTCCCACGCTAATGTAGCGCTTAACTACCTATAATTAACATTTTGAGAATATATCAAAATGAATCGTGTTTTATTTTTATTTTTGCCATCCATACTTAGGTACTAAAATTATACATGCGAAAGTAAGTAATTCTGTCTGTCTGTTACGTTTTCACGCCAAAACCGCTAAACCAATTGTGACGAATTTTGGTATAGAGATAGATTTGACCTTGGAAAAGGATATAGGATAACTTTTGTCTCAAAATATCCTTTGGGATACGAATGAAACAGCGGTTGGTCTAGTATTCCAAATGTTTGAAATTTCAATA